>CM076578.1:1041038449-1041685949 GCA_034641835.2 Pinus albicaulis
CGGCCATAGCCCCTTTCGGGTGGGCTTGGGATTCCAGCCACTATGTCCCATTGACGTAGCCATGCCATTTGCAGCTGCTCAGGCCAATTCAGCTCATGTCCAGTCTGAAGTTGACAAAGCCAGCAGCTTCATCGAGCGCATTCAACACATCCGCCAATAGGTTCATGATATATTGGACAGAGCCAATGCCAAGTACAAACAACGCCATGATCAACACCGGGTGCCACACAACTTCCAGGTGGGTGACAAAGTATGGCTACATTTGCAGAAGGAGCGCCTCACTGGACCCCACCGCAAGCTTCGCCCGCTCCGATACGGGCCGTACACCATCACCAAGGCTGTAGGGAACAATGCATTCGAGCTCAGTATTCCACCATTCCTTAGTCTGCACCCAGTCTTCAATGTGGATCGCCTTCGTCCTTACTTCCCACCTCTACTGGACACCTCGGACATTGCAGAACAACTCACACCAACAGAGTTAAATCCAGACTGCATGGAACAGGCCACCACAGATTGTATCATGGACATGCAAATCAAGAACACTCGCCAGCAGAAGATCCAGCTATATCGGGTTGTCAAAGCTGGCCAACTCCTGCACCAAGGAAAGTGGTTCACCAGGGACCAAGTTCAGCAGAAATTTCCTCATCTCATGGAGGAACTTAACGCAATGGGGACCATTGCTTCCTAAGGGGGGAGGAATGATCCAGGTGGATATTGGTGGTCACCCACCTATTCCACGTGGGGCTCCACCATTGTCTATTTCAGTTTTTCAGTTTCGGCACAGTTTACTATTTTTAGCAGTTTTTCGGGTCCTAAACTTCGGGAGCCGTTTTGAGGCCCTAAACGACGTTTTTGGGAAAACGGAGGGCAACATGGGTCCATGGACGATGTTTCCCATTCAGAGCCTTAGTCCTCGGATAGATCTTTCTAACGAGGTATGAGTACGCGTCAAACGGAGATCGTATGCCAAAGTTACGCCCTGCAGGAGGTTTGAAACACCAATTTACCCAAACGGGGCCCATAGTTTTATTTATTTCATCTCCCTAGGTTAGGGTTTAATTTGTTCAGTTTCCCATTGTTTCTAAATGATAGCCGATGGACGAGCCTCATTGTAATAACACAGTTCAGGAGCCTGTAGCCACCACATCTCTTCTCGAGAGATAGCTATCGAGCGCCCTAGCTAGTTTATTTCCATTACGTACGTAAGCAAAATTCGATTCGTTGATATTAATGAAATGAAGTGTTATTTCCGCTGCATCTCTGTATTTATGTTTATATGTTTATTCTGTTGCGTTCCTGCCTAAATCCGGATCATTGTTCCTACTCCATAACAGTTCTGACTTGCTGTCTTATCCCAAACAAGAAGTCATTTTTTATTTCTTCCTGTTGTAACCAACCAACACATTCCTTCTCTGAAAGGAATTCTCTACCAGAATTTACCTCAAGAATTTCATTCTCCTTTGTGACAGTTCCATCAGACTGTTCACCATCTTTCGCATATCCTGCAAACATACATGAACTGTGAGAAAAATTGCAAGGCTTCATGGCCTCATCTATTTCTCTCGCCATCACTTCTTTAGATGCTTCTGAACTATCCCAATAGTTCATGAGATCTTCTCCACTGATCTCTTCACCCAGAATTTCACCATGTTTCGGGCCACAAATGGAAACATCCATTTTCAACTTAGCCTCTCTGATTTCTTCACAACTCAACATCTGCTCGAGCTTCCTCAGCTCCTCCATCAACCGTATGTTTACCTGCTTTTCCCCTTCTTGCGTGTATCTTTTGCCACTTCACCTTCCTTCTCATGGTCCAACCATGTGTCTGGTTTCTCACATTTTCCTGCAACAACTCCATTAACAATTCAAGGTGAATTGTTATCTCGGCCTTCTCCCACTCGTACTCTTCATTAGATCTCTGAAAATGACTATCAACCGTCATCTTCCCTTCCTTTGTGAACTGCATCTGTTCACGTGTGGACTTAATTTAATCCACTTCCCCGTAATCCATCGCACTTGTCATTCATCAAAATGCAACTTCTCCTGTTGTGCTTGGCTTCTCTTTGTCTTGGGACCAATCCCTGGCAACCTCTTGCTACAATTTTCTGCAAACAACACCTCGGCATGCATGTGTTATTTGATAGTAACCCAAAGGGCTGCAAGCCCACATTCACGCTCTCAGATGCATATAAAAATGCATTTCAAATTAACGCCCCAATAAAATTTGGAATCTGGCAAACCCGCTAAACTCACAACGCACACTTTCTTCAATTTTCCAAATAAGAATGTACCTCAATTTTCACAATCTGGGTAATCTCGATTTAACATGTGGAAGCTATCTTTTAACCCAAACAATCAGCCCAAAAATTTAAAATCTCATGCTGAAGCTTTATTACTTAACAATGATTATAAAATCATTGAAATACCCACCTTATGATTTTAAATCAAGTATTGAAAAGGCCAATTAAGCCCAAAATAATGGACTTCAGCTCTCACCCTCATGGGAGTTCTATTAACCTTTATTAAAACTCATATAAGCCCAGTATAGCACTCACCAACTTTAAAGTTTAATTGACCCAAGTTACAAACTTGGTTTTCAAGCAACTCACTTAATTTCACCCTTAGACCTTGTCACAATTCAATATAATAATGATCTTTGCAAATATTATATTCGTTTAGGCCCGCAACTATCATACCTTATCAACAAAGAAAACAATGCTCAACATACCAGTGTTAAAAAGCCAGTAGCTTTCAATATGTAGATACCCTTAGATTTTCACCTTCAATCTATTCAAGGTTCCATGCGCCTTCATCATCGTTCCCTTGAAACTTCCTTTGCGCTATCAAATTAATTTTTCAACCAAATTCATGGATTCTAATTCTGCTTTCACATAATCACTGCGTCTAATTGAGCCATTGTTGTCTTTTTATTCAATCGACTGTTTTAACACCACTGCAATCTCTTCTAGTGCTAGTTCTCAACTTCAAATCCACTTCACATTCCACTGCAAAATATTTCCATGCTCTGTTCATGGTTCACTTCAGATTCTTCTTCATGTCATCCTCACGGTTTCAACACAATTCCTTAGTGTTGTTCTTAGATCCAAATCGACCATCACAATAAAGAATTGATACAAACTCCACTTAAAATCAGCTTGAACATTTTTCTTAAGAGAACAACTGCATAACATTCATATGAAATGAAAAAGCGATAGAAATAACCATAAATTCTGCATTAAATATAATCTCCATCACAAAAAACAACCAAAACTTCATATCGACCTTCACAACACAGAATCCAACTTCATATCGACCATCACAGGAAAATCGATGGGTATATACATCGATTTTTTTCCATTGCCCAACACAGCAAACAATCGATGTCAAAATTTAATCGATTACCACCACAAATACCCAACATTCATGTTAACCATCATGGCAAGAGATCAGTGTTCTAACATTCATAGTGATCGCAACACAATTCTACTCGGCAAACAACAGCCAGTCATTCACAAATCTAGAATACGCATTACAGACTGTCATACAAACCACATCAATGTGTCACAGCCTTCACTCCTGCATACATTCCAGATCCACGCGATTTAAAGGTCGAACACTGTCGACATACTCTTCAGCTCCAGGAAATCGTTCCACTATTTCAACGCTGATCCAGCTATTGCTGAATGTTGCAGAATCGGCTTTGTCAATCACTGCTTCAATAACCCAACTCCAGCTCCGCACATCTGCTACTCCATAATGCTGTCACAGTTTGTCTCTGCGCCTATCACCTGCAAACGCAAATCTGATAGAGCCAACCATACACTACGCACTCATTTCAATTCTTTAATGAACTCCTATCTCTTAACAAATCCACGCTATGCACAAGTCCTTGAACTTGTAGGTGTTCTGCAACATAGACTCAATGACGAACTCATCGTGTACAACTTACTCCATGCTTAAAAAAAACATCAAATGAATTTCCAAACAAAACCAGAATTCTCCACATACCAGTGTTATTAAAAGCGTGTAAGTGAATTGCGGCACTTACAGTTCTTCTATAATTTCAGAACTATACCTTCGACCCACGGCTTCAATGCTTGACTCACGGTTCATTATGCTAGAACTCTACGTTCAACATACCAGAAGAGTTCATCATTCAACTACAGCGTTCCTCCACCATGGCAACGCTTCTGCAATTGACTTGGCAATTCATCGCAATTTCGTTCCACTGCCACCAATCACACCTTCTTTCTGTGCAACGTTGTAAACCGCCCTCACTATTCAAAATAACAACTCCGACTTCTCCATCGTTGTTCAAGGTTGTTGTTTGGTCTCAATCTAGTCTCCTAAACTGAGCTCATTTAATTTTCAACCAGGATTTGTAAACTGCTGAAGTGAAGTGTACCATATGTACCTAGGTGCTTGTTTCCTAATGCGTTGTGTGTAGTTTTTTGTAATGTTTTTGGTCTTTTATGATGATTTATGTTCACAATGAAAATGCCTAGAAAACTAATGGAAAGAAAACAGAGTTAAGCCTAATGTATGGAATGACAAATGGCAAATGCAATTGGAAACACTGAAGCAGAATCTAAACTATGACTAAATAAAAGCAAAGCTTGATAATGACTTTCAGACAAATGATTCAAAACACAAACTAAACTTGAGAAATGATCACTAAATATGCAAATCCTCTAACTAAACAGTTAAACACTAATCTTACCATGATGCAACATTTTGTCCTAAGCTCTTCTATTCTATGACTAATTTCTAGTTCTATTCTGCAATTTAATTGAATGTCACAGAACCTTTACTCAAAGAGTTATTTGTTTCTTTTTCAAAGTAGTCTTTTGAGGAAGAGCTCTGTTTACAAAATGATGAGGAAATTGCAGAGATACTTCAGGCCTTAGAATAATGTTGTCTTCTGTTCATATGGTTATAGATCAATTAGGGATTTTAGAACAAGAAGAGGTTTGTGAATAATGAAGGTTGTCTTGTTAATCCTAACAACTGAAGTAATTTATTGTGCAATGGATGACAATTTGAATATGAGGTGCAAGTACAATAAGTTAATCTAAGAATGAACCTAAGATGCCACTAATCTAGAACAATGCTAAACTATAAGTCATCATCAAACTTGAAAGAAAGTAACTGAACATGAGTTAAATGCAATGAAACTCCGGAGCATTCTAACTATGCTAACATGCATTATTCTATGAAGTTACACAATCTGTTTGTTCATCATTAGTGATATTTTGGAAGAGTTCCTTCTTTTGGAAGAGGTAGAACAATTCTGACTGTGTAATTGAGTGCAATTGTAAGCAAATAGACTGAAAGCAAATGAAAAACTAAGATATCATATGCATACCCTACTCGTCATTATGATGTCTTGGGCAAGCGTTTAAGAGCAAGAACAGAGATGATACTTAGTACAAACACACAACTAAATCATTCATTATCACGGTCATGTCTTGAACTTCTTAAGAATTTCTTGGAAGAGTTTCTTCTTGTGGAAGAGTGATTAGAACAAGTGTAATTGTGATAGTGAATAGCAAAAACTACAACTAAATCCTACAGTACTATAGCTATTCATCATTCATCATTATAATCTTTTGGAAGAGTGTCTTCTTGTGGAAGAGCTAGAATGAATATAACTACAGTAGCTAGTTAAAACAACTAATAATTCAACTCTTAATCCTACAATACTATAGTCATTCAACATTCATCATTATAGTTTTTTGGAAGAGCATCTTCTTGTGGAAGAGTTAGAATGAGTACGACTACAGTAGCTAACAAAAACAACTATTAATTCAAATGCAAAACGTAAAGGCAGCTAGAAAACTTATCTAATTTACGAAAAATAAATCCGTGCAAGAGGCAGGGGCCCTCTACCACTTGACGGCATTCAACTCCAGATTAAATCACGCTTCAGAACAACACGGTCTGCTCCATTAAAGATGAAATAGTTTGAACATAACGCTCTGCGTCTTTAGGAATGTAACACAGAGTCGAAACAAAATCTAGCATCAAATCTAACATAAAATCTCTAACCTAGCTCTCGGTCTCCCAAGAGTTTATAAAGAAAATGCACATAACAATAATTACAAAAATTCAGGAACACTGTCTTTCCTTATCTGAATCATGTTAGGACTCTTTGAAGTGGCTGCGTGAAGAAGAAAAGACATATGGACTGAGACAGTCCTAATAGAAGTCTTCCTTCCTAAATGTGTTCCCCACGTTCAAAACCATACCCAGAATTCGTTTCTTCCTCCATGATGAGAAACGAACCATGTAGACATGACGTGGATCATGCCCATATGCGGTTTTTCTCAAGAGGCCACTTGGAACATACTCAAACATGAAGGCAGCTGCAGAATCGCCGGTTAGCTACGGAATGTCTGCATTCTGCAGCTAGTTCCGGTCAAAATGCTTTACAATGGAAAAAATCACAAAATTCAACAAGTCAGTCATGTAAATCATTCTAGAAGTAATTTTAACTATATTCATTGATCAATTGGGTCTAAGATAGAAATGGACAAGGGAAAATGAGGTAAAATGAGGTGAAGGAAAGCACAATTTTGAGGCTCAACAATTGTCACAGTGTTAATGCATTCACCCTGCGTTAAATTTGATAACAGATGTGGGTAACATGACCACCCTTCGCGGTTACGAATCCCTTCTTTACCTCTGTGACACAACAAAATCGATCCCAAAATAAATAAACAGATTTTTATTACAAACTATGTGCCTCCTTTGCCGTTGACTTACAAGCCAGATCCATTTTTATGCCTCAGTCCAGAACTCCACTCCAGCATTTATTTAAACTCTGCGTAAATTTCATGGATGTAATGTCGCTCTCTTCGCTTCTGGAATCGAATTAAGCATTGGTTCATGCCTATGCTCACAGCTTCAAACCACTGTTACACATTGACTACACATTTTCAATGCCAATTACAATTTCTTTCAACGCACTCAGTTTCATTCGATTGCATATTGTTCCTTCAATGTGATACTCCACATGTTCAATAACCCGTCCAACAATTTATTCAAATTACCATCATCGCATTTTAAGAGGATATGCCACCGTGAGCTTGAATTGAAATTCAATTTCAATCCTTTTCATATATAATCGATCTTCCCAGTGATCGATATACCCAATATCAAATTGGAACTGAAACTCGATTTCAGTCTTCACGTGTAATCGATCCCTACATTAATTGAATACACCAACTGTTCATACAATTGCCCTCCTTGCGATTGATCTCAAGCGGTATTCCATTTTAAAGCCAGCGCTACAGCTCGACTTTGAAATCATCCATGCCTCTCTTCAATTAAATCAACGACCAATGCTTTAGATCGATTCAAAAGCTGCTTCACAATTCACCTGCAGCTCGACAGTGATTTTGCGCTCAATTAATGTGCGCTCTTCAATCTGGAAAACACCACACATCTGGTTATGCAACCAGCATACAAGCTCGTTCCTGAAATCAAAACCCATATACAACATACATAATTGCAATTTCAACCAGGCAACTCTCCCCGCTTTGATACCAAAAATGATGCAGGAGTTCTGCTATAAAGCAGATCCTGCATATAAGAACATAACTCCTTCCTGAAACTCTGAAAAATACTCAAATTTTCTACAATAAAATCATGGAAAACATCTAACTTAATTAAACATGAAGGCGAAAAAGAGCCATACAAATCAACTCCCTTCTCTACATTAAAATTTTGTGGTCAGATATTACATTCGGTGGCCTCTTGGCTCTTTTCCCTTTAAACCACTCCTCACTCATTCCCCTCAGCTCTTCAACTATTCAAGTGTGTTCTCCTCACAAAAACCACTCATATTTATACATAAATAATGAATTTAATTCACTCCAAAAATCTCTCCACCTAATCCTCAACTAAATATAATTTAAATACATTTTAGGTGTGGACTCAACTAAGTCCCGTACATAGCATTCATACTCCCTAATTTTGTTACTTAATTCTATTTTCTCTCATATTCTTTTAATTAATAAAAGAATATTTACAAAATCCTCACTTTTCTAAATTATCTCCTATTTTATTTAAAAACAACAAATTAATTAATAAAACAATTAAAATATCACACCCCCCTTTATTACATATTAAAAAATGAAATTTGGCCTTGATGCTCCTGCATCAAAAGGTCATTCCCACTCTTATTCAACTCATTCATGGCATCCCCAATATCAAAGAAGTTCATGAAGGAGTCTGCAAGTGATGCTCTTTGGGTAAACACACAAGAAAACCATTTCCAAATAATGAAAAAAAGTCTAAATATATTACACCTCATTCACTCTGATGTGTGTGGGACCATGTTTGATAAATCTCTTGGAGGTCATATTTAATATGAAACATTCATGGATGATCATTCTAGAAAGACATGGCTCTACCTCCTCCAGAAGAAGGATGAATTATTTGAAAAATTCAAGGATTTTAGATCAGAAGTGGAAACCCTAACTGAAATAAGAATAAAAACTCTGAGGTCCGACAATGGTGGGGAATAAACTTCCAAATAATTAATTTAATATTGTAAAGAAGCAAGAATTAAGAGGGAGCTCATTGTTCCCCACTATCCTGAACAAAATGGGGTAGCCGAAAGAAATAATAGGTCAATTGAAGAAGGCATTCAAACAATTCTACTTGATCAATACTTACCAAAATTATTATGGGGAGAAGCAACAATGACAGTAATATACATTCAAAATAGAAGTCCTCATATAATTCTTGAGAACATCACTCCTAAGGAAGTATTCACTAGAAATAATCTAAGTGGGGATCATCTTTGAATATTTGGGATTCCTTCCTACATCCATGTTCCAAATGAAAAGCGAAATAATTTTGACTCTACAAGCATAAAAGGAATCTTCATTGGCTATAGTCTCTCCTCAAAATAATATAGAATCTAATTTAAATAAGGAATACATATTGAGGTAAGCAGGGATGTCATATTTGATGAAAATAAAGCATACAAAATATCCAAGGGTGTTCCTATTGATTCTGATGACAAAGAAATACCTATATTCAAAGAAGAAGAAGTACACCACGAAAATCCTACTAATATTCAAGAAGAAGAAGAAGAAGGACCAAGTGAGCTTATTCAACCTGTGGTTATACCAACCACTAGGAAAATACCAAATTTATTAAAAGCAACCCTCGAATATGTTGAAGGACATGAAGTTACAAAAGGAACCTTCAAAGAAAGAAAAAGGCCTAAGAGACACTCTAGATATGTTGCATATATAACTAAACTAATTGAATCTGAACCATCTACATTCGAAGAAGTTGCACATCAACAATTTTGGAAGAAGGCAATGTGGGAAGAATATCAATCCATCATGAAGAATGGAGTTTGAAAAATCATTCCTAGACCTAGTGACAAATCAATTGTCACATCTAAATGGATTTATAAGATCAAGCATTTTGTTGATGGAAGCATAGACAAGTACAAGGCCATATTTGTTGCAAGGGGTTTCTCTCAAAAGGAAGGCATTTATTAGGAAAAACATTTGCACCTACTGCATGGTATACTACCATTCGATATTTGGTTTCATTGACTACTACAATCGATTGGAATAGCCATCAAATGGATGTGAAGATTTCATTTCTAAATGGGACCATTTATGAGGAAGTATACATCGAACAACCTAAAGGATTTGAGGTAAATAATAGAGATACTCATGTTTGTTTACTCAAGAAGGCCCTATATGGTTTAAAGAAAGCACCTACGGCATGGTATGCAATAATGGATGCATACCTTCTAATAATTAGATTCGTAAAGAGTATTGTTGATCTAAATCTCTATTTCAGGGTTGAGGATAATGATCCAATCATTATTGTATTGTATGTGGATGATATATTCATCGTTTTTGTGGAGAATAGAATTTGAGAATGCAATAATATGTTGGAAGTTGAATTTGAGATGAAGTATCTAGGACTAATGCACTATTATTTGGGTCTAGAAGCATGGCAGAAACTTGGGGAAATATATTTGGGGCATGTAAATACATCATCAAAATGTTGCAGAAATCTGGGATGATGGATTCCAAGCCTATGACTACTCCTATGATCACCAATATCAAGAATTTGAGGAGCTCTGAATCAAGTCTTTTAGATCCTACCTCCTATCGAAAGTTGGTAGGCTCCCTGATGTATCTAGTAAATACTAAGCCAGATATATGTTTTGTTGTAAAAAAATTTAGTCAGTTTTAGTTGGAGCCTCATCGTGATCATTGCATAGTTGCCAAGAACATATTGATATATATTTGTGGAAATATACATCACTAACTAAAATATGGTAGCAAGGTAGAAGATGTGGTTGAATGTGAAGTAGGAAAAGAGAATGTATAGTTAAGGAAGGTTTCACAGATTTGTTTGAGAAACCTCTAGGTCCTACTGTAATCAATTGTGATAAGAAAATTTGTGTCAATATGTATGGATATCTCGTGTTTCATGCTAGGACGAAACATATCAACAATAAGTTCCATTATATCAGGAACTTGGTTCAGGATGGGATCATGAAGCTGGAGTATGTCCTGCCAGATGGACAGGTAGCTCACATACTAACAAAATTTCTTCCAAATAAGAAGTGTGAAGATCTTAGAAACATGATTGGTTTAATATATATTGTTGATCTTGTTGGTAAAAATTTGGAAGGGACTTTTTGAGGCTTTACGAGTGAAGCATTACTTGGGAGGAAAATTAGGTCAGCATTATATGTTGATTTCTAGTTCCCGAAGTAGGGAGGGTGGAATTGGTATTATAGATCTGACCTCAAATACGCACCTAGATCCATGGGTTTATGGTTAGCAAGTAATCTTGATGGTACCTAGAGAGGTCGAAATATTTATTCCATATTAGTCCCACCTCTTTATCTAGATATATTTACCTGGTCAAGAATCTAGTCCATGGCATTACATTACCTAAACTCTTCGTAATTCATATTGTTTGAGATCTTCCTTATGAATGCGTCCCTAGTTAAGAGGGAGTGATGAAAATTGTAACTATGTTTGATCTTCATAAATTCAAATGAAGCACTATGTAATATACTAGTCAAAAGAATAAAGAAATTAATTTTTATTTTACTACAATGACTTATTAAAGCACAAGTTTCATGCTTGGGTCATCATTGTATTAGTCAAAGTCCCCATTGTGGACTCCTAGGATTAATATTGAGTCATCAAGGTCATTGTACCTTTTATAAGACCCTTCTTGGGCTTTCGAATCTTGTGAAAAGTATTATTTTTTAGTAAAATATGTATTATGTCAACTCGACACCAAGTTAGCCTAAAGGAGATCAAGTCAGGCTCAAACTGTGAAATTCCACCTCACTTGGAGCCTATATATTGGAACAGATCAAATTCATTTGAGCCATATCACTCACTCAAGTTTCAATATCTCAAGAGTAGCTCGGAAAAGTGTGAAGGAGGAAAAGAAGGTTGAAATGAGTGTGAGTTTGGCTTAGGTGAAGGAAAAGAATAAAATCAAAATTTTGGCACCTCTCTCTCTCATGCCCTAGTTTGGAAGATTGAAGTTTTTCTAGTGTTGTTACTTCCAATTGTTGCATGTTGTTGCATAGTCTAAGTTGTTGGGGTGAAATTGTTGTTGCTACAAGGTTGAAGATCTGGAAGGGATGACTTGGTGTGGAGGAAGGTCTAGATTGTGTCTAGGTTGAACAGTATCAATGAAAACTATTGAAAGAAGATAATTTTGACTTAATTTTCCCCTAGAGAGGGGTTTTTCCTTGGCAGAGTGCATACATCTTGTGTCTCATGTTTTTATGATCTTCATACACACATAATTTGGTAATTCCTTGATGAAAGATAATATAATAAATAAGTACAAGAAGCCATTATAATTCACAATTAATTATCAAGAAAGAAGAAGTCAAACCCTAATCTACTAGTATTTATTTCTCATCAAGTATAGTTTGGGGAGGATGTCTCATCTGCAAGAACGATTAGATTAGAAAAATACATATATAAAGATAATCATATCAACATATAAGCATCCTTTCAACCATTATCCAAATATCAATGCATGACTATGCTAACCATAGACCATAACTTCATGCATAATGACCATCATCCAATAAATGTATGCATGACAACATATAAATACTGACACACATAACCAATGCACGACTGACATACACTCATAAAAAATGCATTCAGAAATGGCACCGTCATCTTTTCACATGGTGACACTACTACAATCATGACCAATGACATCCATACACAACAAGCACATAGACCACAAGCACAAGAAACTATATGCAAATAACATGTACATACGACAACATATTCATCCAAGGGAAATGGTAACCAGACATCACCCAAGGAGAATGGAACCATGCTCTAGTACCACTCTGTAACACCCTCCTCCCAGATCTACCCAATTAACCAACCAATTGGGGTAAACATATGAATAAGAGTTACTATGATATGCTTCAACTCCCTATGTATCAGTTAAGGAATTGGAACTAACAAAACTCGACCAAACTGACTTTATACACATGCAACAAAACTCGCAAGAGCCATCCAACCCTTCCAGGTGACCATCCCATGATACAACCTAATAATTTACTGCATTAAATCCCCGGTTTCTCCCATAACATGGGAATGAATGTTAATCGGAACCTCCAGTCGCTCCCATAGCAAGGAATGTCTGCGACTGGGGACTTTTCCAAGTATCTATGTGCCAACCACTTTGGATTTTGTGCCACTTTTTTAGGGGCACGACTCAAGCCACTGCCTAGAACTCCATGAAATTTTAATAAATGAAAAATAGCATAGAAAAAATGATACAAATGAAAATAATTGAACGAGGACTTAACTGGACCCCTACTATCCATGAGATACATTTTGTTAAACATGTCAAAAATATGCATTCTACAGGTTTAAGCAACATATATGAGCATAGGAGTCTCACACGTATCTGAGAATAACTAAGAAGCATTAATGCCTCATCACAATAATTTCATTACCATATATTAAGCCATATATTCATTTTACATTCAAGGATTAACCAAAACATTATGAGAGACATACATTATCATTTTCATAAAACTCATTCATAGCCATCATATAACCAATAGACATATCAAGGATATAACATCCATATAATCCACATATAGACAAGTATATTTACCTATAAAATACCAATGATAAATAGTTGTTATTGATTATTGCATAGGTCGACTAGGTATAGGAGTTCCACGAACAACCCGACCATAGGCTAGGCTAAACGAAATATTTTTTCCAGCCAGTCACCCTTGTGCCATATTCCAAGCATGAATGTGGGATCTCATAAAACAAACCAATCAAAACCAAACCATGGATTCCAGAGGCCAAACCACCTCAGCCCTCAACCAGTGATTCCAACTCATGGTTGGAAATCACTAACCATCACTAGATTGGTATCTTCCCAATTTTTCCAGGGCTCCAAAGCATTTGTTCCAACCATGGATTCCAGGACTAGTAACACAACCCACAATTGTTGTCAGGCTTCTAGAGTGTTTGTCCAACCAGGGTTTCTAGGACTAGTTACTCAATCCACCAAGGGCTTCTAGAGCATTTTTCTAGCCAAGGCTTCCAACACTAGTAACTCAACCCAAGTTGTTACACGACTTCTAGAGCGTTTGTCCAACCAAGGCTTCCAAGAACTAACAACTCAACACACAGCCAAAGGCACAAGGAAACCAACCGGAAAACAAAAGTAAAACCCACAACACCATGGTTATCTAGGAAATGGAAAGGCTAGGCAAAACCACTGTCAATCCAGACAATCATCCATGCCAATGACATATCATAACCAAATAACCACATGTATATGTCATGCATGCCAAAAATAGCAAGGAAATCATACATGAAACTAGGTACCTGCAAGAAAAATATGTTGTTGTTGTTGATCCTAATGTCCTCTTGCACTTTATTTATTTTCCTTTTCCTTATTACTCCAAATCCCAAGCATGCCACACTCCTCCAAGAGTGCTCCAAGAAAACCTAAGTTTCCAAGAGTATGAGAGAGAGAGGATAGAATGAGTATTCCAAAAATGAACTAACAAAAGTCTAAACTGACAAAAGGTACACACTCATCCTCATAAGCCTTTTTATTAAGGAGGTCTCTAATTTCTTCAATTTTCCATTATTTTCCTTTGTTTTCCTCCTCACATGCAACTTTGACCTTTCACCTTCCTTTTCTCCTAACTTCCATTATTTTCTTAAATAAAGCCTTTCCAGACCCTTTGTCATTTCCTTTGCCAATTTTCATAGCCATAATAAACCGACTGAACACCCACACTAGGATGTATTACCCAACATTCAGCCTTGAATACGTGTCCCATGACCAAGGTGTTATAGCCAAATTGGAAGGATTGGAAATGGTATTCCTTCAAAGGAAGTTGAAGCAAATTAAATATCAACTTAAAACATGGAATAAGGAAAAAATTGAGAACATCGCTTAAGACAAACAGAACCTAGAAGCCCAAATGGAGCACATCCAATAGGAATCCATTCACCAAAGAATATTAGAGGAACTTATAAATAAGGAAGTACATGTTCTCACACTTCTTGAAAAAAGAAGGAATCGGGAAGAAATACTTTGGCAACAAAAATGTAGGATTCTATGGTTGAAAGAAGGAAAGTGAAACATTGTTTTCTTCCATAATTTGATGCTTAAACACCATCACCACAACCATATTTCTTTCATAAAAACCACACATGTTTCAAGGTTTAGGATCAAGAGGATATGGCTAATATGTTGATACAATATCATAAAGGAATACTATCTGACCCTAAGTCAGACTGCTCAAAGTCTATATATAAAATAGTTCATCACATTCTGCCTCTAGTTATAAAAGAGAAAAACAAGGCTCTCTTAAGAGAGATCTCTATCGATGAAATTAAAGAGGTAGCAAAATATATGCCACGGAATGAGGCCCCTGGACCAGATGACTTCACAACTGACTTTTTTCAAGCATGTTGGTCAACAATCGAACATAATATGTGGTAAGTAGTGGAAGAATCAAGAGATCAAAAACCATCCTGAAATTTTTTTAAGCTACCTTCTTCACTTTAGTTTGAAAAAAGTACAAATTCAAGGACCCTAGAAACTTCGGTCACATTACTCTATATAATTTTCTCTATGAATTGATCACCAAAATAATAGCCAAATTAGCTCAAACCCATCCTGCCTCAGCTCATTTCTATGAAAAAAACTAGTTATGTGGAGGCACATGAAATTATGGATGGTATAATGATTACACATGAAACCATTCACTCTTTAAAATGTTACAATAAACCTGGAATTCTTCTAAAAATTAATATTTCTAAATTTTGATAAAGTCTATTATAGTTATCTCTTCAACATTCTCAAATCCTTTGGCTTTGACTTTGACTAGATTTGTTGGATAGGGAGCCTTATCTCTTCAACCTTCTTCTCTATTTTTCTAAATGAATTACTTAATATCCCCTTCTTGGCCTCTCATGGTATCCGATAAGGAGATTCGATGTCATATTTTCACTTTATTATAGCAGTGAAGGGTCTTGGCAGGGCATTCAAAGTACAATTGAGGTGAAAAAATCAAAGGACTGTGTCTATTTGCTGACGATATCCCTCTATTAAACCAAAAATTTGTGGATAATACCTTGGGTATGAGCATTCCAATTATTCAATAAGCCAAAGGATTTTCTTAAGTTTTGGAGGACTTAACTCTTGCCTCGGGTATGGAAATAAATAGAGCTCAATCTCTCTTTTTTTTCTTTATTACACCTTTGGTTTTACATAAACATATTGCAAAGACACTTGGTTTCCAAATCAACAAATTTCTATCAAAATACTTGGGAGCACCACTAGTGGATGGTTCCCTAAAACTCAATTTATGGGAGGATCTCGTCAAAAAATTGAAAGACAAGTTATCTAGCTAGATATTTCGATCACTAAACTTGGCAGAAAGACTAATCCTCCTCAAGTCAATTCTATAGGATTATCCCGTATATTTATTCTCTCCTTTGATGGCTCCCTCATCCATCCTTAACTCAATCAAGAGATTGAAGTGGTGTTTCCTATGGGGAGGAGCTAAATTGGAAAAAAAAGGGGTGCTTATAGCTTGAGATAAAATCTACAAACCAAAACTAAATCGAGGCATGGGGCTAAGATATCCTTCAACTTTAGCTACATTTTTGGGAGCCGAGACATATTGGCATTGCCTCCAAGGAGCTTAATACCTTTGGAAATGTATATAGATGAGAAAATATTGCAATGTGCATTCATATTAGATAGCTCATAATAATTCTCTTCTCCTAAGCAGGCTCCTTCATTTGGAACCTAGAAAAAAAAAGGAATGGATTTGATACAACAAAAATTCTTCTAGGAAATCCATGAAGGAAAAACAATCATGTTCTGGGAGGACTCATGGAAACATCTCCAAAAATTCCAAGACAAAAATAGCACTAGGGATTTGTGGCTCGACATGAATTCCCAAGGTCTTCATAAAGTCAAATACTATTGGGATGTCTCTAACTAATATCAAACATGAAGACAATGGTTAATTCCAAGAGAATGGAACCCAAAGCCTAGGGAAGAGACTTGGTCAAAATTTTGGCAGAATATTTAGCAAAGTGGTGCAGGTTATATAACTTAACACCATGCTAGATAAATATGAATCAACCATATTCCTTTTAAACCTAGAAAGCATCATTGTGTATTTGATAAAATGTTAGTATAGATTTATTCCTATGCACCTCAAAATTATGCACATTATAATACTATGAAAATTTATACACTTATAACCTTAGTTTAATAACATTGTGCATATGTGGGAAAAATCATAGTGCCTCGGCATTGAGTTTCATGCCCCTTGCGACTCCCTCATAAAACCATAAGTGTCACATTTCTGACATTGGGTTTTATAGGATTCAAACTAATACTATCCCCAAAAAATTTGATGCAACACCTTGGAATTAAAGTTTAATCCCCATATGACTTCCTCATGAGACCACGAGTGTCAGGTCTTTGGGTCTCGAGGATTGCACAAGGTGAAATTTAATGTGCTTCTTGAAATCCTGATATCTAATATCTAAAAGGAGAATCATCCAAGGAATTCAAAAGATGAGGGGTCACCCAAAATATTTTCAATGTTTCAATATTCAAAATACAATGGGTGGTGAGGCTCGCAACCACTGAAATTTAATGCCAAGGTGGGGCATGTTCCAAGAACTTATTAAGGCCCGAGATCCAAAGGCTAGAGAATGATAATAATTACATCAATTGATGTCAACCCTGGAGTACTCACAAATGGTAGACTTTATCAAATATTTTCAGAACAATAAAATGTCATGGTTTTCATTTTGGGGTATTTTTATGGCCACAACTCCCCCATAATTTGTTTACAAAAGATATAGGGACCCTCTATGTAAATTTTGGTCATATAACTCATTTCATGCTTTTATTTTGTTAATTATGTAGGATTTTCATTTTTTAGTTTTATGCTTTGATCACTTCATTGTGTGTGGTTCCCTTCTAGATTCCCAGCGACTCTAATTTTGTTGAATTTGGACTTACGGTTTGAAAATGGCGCTTGTTCAAAGTTTGATTGATTTTAACCACCTAGACTTAAATATGTTTAAAAAAAATACATTTATTTATAAATTAACTACTTTTTACATATAAATGTAATCATTTAAAATAATTATTTAATTAATTCTAAGAAATTATTATAATTAGACTATTTGTAAATTAATTAATTTTTAAATATATGTTGATATAAAGATAATCATATCAACATATAAGCATCCTTTCAGCCATCATCCAACTATCAATTCATGCTTATGCTGACCACAAACCATGACTTCATGCATAACGACCATCATCTAATAAATGTATGCACAACAACATATAAATACTGACACACATAACCAATGCACGACTGACATACACTCATAAAAAAATACATTCAGCAATGACACCATCATCTTTTCACATGGTGACACCACTACAATCATGACCAATGCCATGCATACACAACAAGCACATAGACCACAAGCACAAGGAACTATATGCAACCAACATGTACATATGACAACACATTCATCCAAGGGAAATGGTAACCAGACATCACCCAAGGAGAATGGAACCATGCTCTAGTACCACTATGTGACACCCTCCTCCTAGATCTACCCATGTAACCAACCAATTGGGGTAAACATATGACTAAGAGTTACTATGATATGATTCAACTCCTTATGTATCATTTAATGAATTGGAACATTTGGTAAGACAAACAAATCTTGTTGTTTTGAGTGTAGGGCATTTAATTCCAATGCTTCTTTAATGAATTCCTCTGCAGTAGGAATGCCTTCGTACTTTATAAAATTTTCTCTCAATTCTTTAATTAGTGTGTCTTTGCTGGATAAGTCATTTTCATAACTTATCTTAAGTACTTCCATATCTTGTTGTAATTTAAAGAGTTGTTGCTCGGCCTGTTGGTTCAAATTGTTCATTTCTTCATCCAGTTTTTGTTGAAGCTGCATTATTTTATCATCGTTCTCTTGAACCAAAATGGATACTTTGTCTGCTTTTTCCATTGTTGCGGTAGTATATGCTCCAGCAAATTGTGATAGACAAGTTATGTTGTCGATTGGGTTCGACAGGGTGTCTTTCCATACAACTTCCATGATCTCATTACCTGGGGGTGTTTCAATCCTTCTTCTCTTTCTCTATTTCTTGACTACAGATTTATGAAGGGGGTTGTAGAATACATCCAATGGAGGGATATTAGTTACCTTTAGAATAATTTCAACAGTATGAAACGCAGGAATAACTTATGCATCTTGGGAGCTTGTCTCAGGATTTTCATTGGTTTCTTTTGCTGAAACTATCTGACCCTGGGGAGTCTGAAATCTTGTATTTTTCTGTGTGGATGATCCCTTGGGGGTATCCATCATTGTATTACTAACCAAAGTCCAGAATTTATCTAGCTCACTTTGATTCTGTAAATATGATTCTTCTGTTCTGATCACCCTGCTTGGTTCAGTCATATAACTAGTAATCAGGATATTTTGTGGAATACGCTTGAGTCTTTGCTCTCTATACTCATGTAATCTTTGTAATTCCTCCGGGTTTAGATTCAATTTGAAAAAATTTTGAACTTATTCAAAAGTTTCAACAGATTGCAAAACGTCTTCAAATCTATCATCTGTGTGTGTTAAAGGTTTGATTTTGACTGACTGAGTAAATTTAATAGCGATCTTCTCTAGGTCGAATTGCCTTAGTGGTAGAATAGGGAGCTTCAAAAGCTGAATTTTCTAGCATTCTTTCGACGCATGATTGAAATTGCTGAGGGAGAATGAACCACACTAAATTGGGAAACTTGGCCATAAATATTTTTTATTATCTTTCAGAGTTTTAGTGAGTCCATTACCAACATTTTGGTAAGCCACTTCTCTTGCCATTAGTTTATTTGAAACATATAGAAGAAGCACATGTGGATGAGCAGAGCTTCTCAATACTCTGATGTATGAAAATGATTCTTCAATGAAACATATTCCTATCATTTGGAGATCTATGATGGCTTCTTAGTGAACCTGTGTTAGGATATTTCGACACATAGGAAATAGTTAAGAATAACTTAGTCTAGTGTAGAGTTAGGTAAAGTGTGTTTCTTTACCATGTACATTTGTAACTTATAATCCGATAGTCATGATTTGTTGTGATCCGACGGTTATCTCTCACCTCGGTATTAACGACACTTGATTTGTGGCTTAACACCCGATTGGTCCATGATCTCTATTTAAAGAGCATGGAGGTTCATTTTTTCGGTAACCGTTTATGAGAGAAACATATGTAATTTTTCTTGTTATATTAATAAATTTCCTGAAGTGGCCACGTTGGCTTAGGTCGTGGACTGTTTCCCTTTTCGAGGGTTTTTACCACGTGATTATACTGGTGTACTAATTTGTGATCTATTTGTGAGCGGTGACCTTTGGTTCTTGATCTATGGAACTTACACTGTAAATTCCTACATGGTATCAGAGCTATTTTGAGGGCCGCGTCCGTTGTTGATAAAAATTCGAAGCCGGTTTGACTGCATGTGAATTTCGTTTTGTAGATCTACTATTTCTAAACATTTTTGGGCTTGGATAACTACTTGGTTGTGTCTGAAGCATCTGTTACAGTGAGGAATGTCTTTCGTTTCATGCGAAAAGGTTTCTGGCTGCCCAAGTTATGACATTTTAGATCTAGAGGTATAAAGCATCTATTTTGCAGTTACATTTGTTAATAGTTCTGCTTATTTCGGTTCCCTATTTTTATTTTTGTTTTTTAGGTTTTATTTATTTGCCAGATATAGAACCTCTTCTCTGTG
The DNA here is from genome assembly GCA_034641835.2 of Pinus albicaulis. NCBI lineage: Eukaryota > Viridiplantae > Streptophyta > Pinopsida > Pinales > Pinaceae > Pinus > Pinus albicaulis. Next base: position 1,041,058,836 of record CM076578.1, read on the forward strand.
TATGCTCTTTTCTATGCGCTACGTGCGATCTCAGCAATTCAGAAACAGGAAGAAGGTTTTTTTTTCGCTACGTATGTTATTTCCACACGTCTCTTTGCGATCTCGGTAAATTAGAAATAGTGAAAAAATTGATAGTTTCCAGTTAGGGTAATCGAAAATCTAACATTTTACCGTAAGGCTTTGAATTTTTTTTTTTTCTTGGCTCATTTTTTGTGTTTTTTGTGCAGGAAAAGGCACACACACCGAATAGTTTAAAAAAAAAAAAAAACCTTCCTCCTTTCAAACAATAATGTGATCCTTTTACTATCTCACTTGGTGAGGAGTTAGTTTATGAGAATAGAGGTCTTGGGTTCAAATCTCTTTCTCAAGCTTCTTTTTGTAAAAAAAATTTGTTAAATGGGGTGGAATTTTTTTTTTAAAAAGCTGCAGTTCATCCTGTTCCCGTAACTATTCGGCATCTTCAACTCAGATTTTTCAAAAAGCATAACTTCTTCATCCGGAAACCATTTTTCGAGCCATTTTTTTTTAAACGGCCTAATTTTCGAGATATTTCCATTGGAATAGTTATTTTCAACTTTTCTCGACTTCATTTTTTTTTTTTTAAATGGAAAGTGCATGCTCGATTATTCTTAACAGCACCAATTATTTCCAATGGCTACCTCACATGGTAGATATACTTAGAAGTAAAGGGCTTTATAGAATAGCCACAGGACAAGAAACTAAACCTTCCGATGATGATAAATTTTCTAAATGGGAAAATAAACAAGATCAAGCACGAGGGTTGATAGGAATGTCCATTGCTCAAGATCTTTGGTTTCATATCCTTGACATTGACACCCCTGATGAAGCCCTAGAAAAGCTAAAAACTATTTTTGGCATTCAAAATCAAATCAGGGCCCACTAGCTTGAAAATGAGTTGCTTACTTTGGAACCCAATAATTTCTCCTCTATTAAATATTTTTGGTCCAAATTCAAGACCATTCGAATTCTTTTAGAAGGTTTTAAGATCATAAAGGAAGATGGTAGCCTCATTTATTGCATTCTTGTTAAGCTTGGCCCTGCATACTCTGTATTTGTTTCTGCCTTCCATTCCACTAGAGAATCCATCATTTCTTTAGGAACTACCTACAAGAACCCTCTTTTGATGCCTTTTGCAATTCTTTGATAAGAGAACAAGAAAAACTCTTACACCTTGGTCTTGTCACTTCTGGAAATTCTTCTAAGAAAGCCTTAGCAGCCCAACAGCAATCATATCAAAAGAATCCCAAGAATTAGTATCCTAAAAATCATGGTCCGAAACCAAACAAGGGTCCTAAGAAATTTCAGCCACAAACTGACAAAGCAACTCACCAAAATGATAAGGCATATAAAAACAAAGGAAAGAAGACAGATAGACATTGCAACTTTTGCAATCGTGATGGCCATTTAGAGTCCAAATGTTTTAAGAATATGGAAGCCTTAGAAGCGGAAATAAAGAAGCACAACACCAATTTGGAGAACTCTTCACCTTCATCTTTAGGAATGGAACTTTCTGCTTGTGGTTTTAAAGCATCAAGATCTGGTTATGCATTAAACGTATCTTCCTTTTCTCATTCTCATGAGTGGCTCATTGATTCTAGAGCTTCTTAACACATGGCCAAAAATAAAGCCATGTTTTATTGTTTAAATTATTGTAACACCAAACATATTTATGTTGGTGATGATAGATCTCTTAGTGTTGTAGGATATCGAACCATTAATCTAGATAATGGTCAGTTTAATGATGTACTATGTGTTCCTACCTTGTCATGCAACCGTCTATCTGTTTATCAAATAACTCATTCAGGTGAAGGGAAAATAGTATAATTCTCACCTCATGATGTTGTAATCAAGGACCTCAAAGATCCTAAACATATTTTAGCTACTGGAATTTCTTATGATTCCACAAGGTTGTATAAGTTTGACAACTTTGGGTCATCATGTCTTCCCTCTATTTTTGTTGCCCATAATGATGATGTGAGCAAACTTTAGCATGAGCGATTTGGTCACTTAAACTAACGCTCTCTTCAAACTCTATGTAAGTAAAATATGGTGATGGGCCTTCCTATGGTATCTTGCCGAGATGGTGTTTTCTCCGGATGTGTACTCGGAAAACATCATCGAGATAGTTTTGACAAATTTGCCTCTTTGCACACTTCAACCCCTTTGCAGCTTGTGCACAGTGATTTATGTGGTCCACTTCCTATTGTTTCTTTCTCTCGTTGCAATTACTTCTTAACTTTCATTGATGATTTTTCGTGATGCACTTGGTTATCCTTCTTAAAACTCATGAGTGAAGTTTTTAACATGTTCTTGACCTTTAAGGCCTTTGTTGAGAAACAATCTGGACATCAAATTCTTAAGCTAAGATCAGACAATGGAGGAGAATATGTTAACAACAAATTTATCAACGTCTGCATTGAGCATGGCATTCAATTGCAACATACTGTTCCATATACTCCACAAAAAAATGGTGTAGCTGAAAGGAATAATTGCACCTTAAAAGAAATGGCTAATTGTATGCTTCAATCTAAAGGACTTGGCCTCAATTTTTGGGCAGAAGCCATTAACTGTGAAAATTACATAGTAAATCGCACTCCTACTAAGGTTTTAAAGAATATAACTCTAGAAGAATCTTGGAGCTCAATCAAACCATATGTAAGTCACTTTCGTGTTTTTGGAAGTGATGCTTGGGCCCATATTCCAGATGCGAAACATAAAGCCTTAGAACCTAACAGTGAAAAATGTATTTTTATTGGATATTCTGAAGATGTCAAAGGATATAGACTTCTTCAACCAAAATCAAAAAATATAATCATTAGAAGAGATGTAAATTTTGATGAAAATATATTGGCCTACGAGCCTAGTTCGGCGAGCCTAATTCGGCATATGTGCCACCTGTCTCTCTCTCTTCTATTTTTAATAGCATTCCTTCTAGTTCAGATGATGACAGAGAGGATGAAAATCCTCCTCCACCTCTTAAAATTGTTCCTTATACTCCACCACTTCCAATATGGGTCCGCTCTACTCGGGATGCAGCAGGTTCTCCTGCAGGTGACCCTGTTGATCGATGACGTACACGTTCTCAGTTCGAAAGAGCCTCTTCCTTATTGGCTCAGGTTCCAAAAAAACTTGATCTAGAAACCTTTGAAGAAGCCTCCAGTCATCCAGATTGGGATGAAGCTATGAATGAAGAGTGTTGTTACTTATTGGCAAATGATAGTTGGGATCTTGTTCCTCTTCCAAAAGGAACAAAACTTGTCAGATGCAAATGGGTTTACAAAACCAAGTTTGGACCAGATGGAAAAGTGGATAGACATAAACCTCGTCTTGTTGCTAAAGGATTTTCACAAGTTGAAGGCATTGACTATACTGAAACCTTCTCCCCTGTTTCCAAAATGAATTATATCTGCCTTGTTCTTTCCCTTGCTGCCTCCTTTAAATGGGAATTCCATCAAATGGATGTTAACTCTGCCTTCTTACATGGAGATTTACATGAAGAAATTTACATGGAGCAACCCCCTGGCTTTATCCAAAAATATTCCAGCCTTGTTTATCGCCTTAGGAAGTCTCTCTATGGTCTCAAACAAGCTCCTTAGGCTTGGTATGACAAAATGGATATATTTCTATTAGATAATGGCTTTTCTAGGTGTCATTCTTACAACACTGTCTACACCAAGAAAGTGGGTAAGTCCTTCACCATCCTTGTTCTTTATGTTGATGGTCTTATCCTTACTGGTAGTGATCCAAACCATATAAAATATGTGAAGTCTAGCCTCAAAAATAATTTTGAAATGACAGACTTAGGACACTTGCATTATTTCCTTGGTCTTCAAGTCTTGCAATCCAAGGAAGGCATTACCCTCTCTCAGTCCAAGTATGCCTGTGATCTTATACACCACTTTCACATTGAAGACTGTAAGCCAACCCCTTCTCCCTTTCAGTCTGGAGTCAAGCTTTCAGTCACTTGTACTACCCCTGAATTTTATGCTACCTTATATCGTCAACTTGTTGTTAAACTTATATATCTAACCCATACCCGTCCAAACATTTTCTTTGTCGTTGGTCTTTGTTGGAGAGGTAAATCCCCTCTACTGACAGAGGTGATCCCTACTAGCCCAGATCGGGTCTAGCAACAAATGAGTCACACTAAGACGCAGGTTCCTAGTTACAAAAGACCAAGATGCGACAAGAGGTCTACCTTAAGTCCCACACTACTGTTGCTTGCAGAGAAGATGGCGCTTCCATCCTTCGCTGTGGCAGATCACAATTCTCCCGCCTAGCACGTTCGAACACCTACACGTACACGAAGAAACAACATCACACAAGTGTAAAACCTAATACATGCAACTGTGTATCAGTTAGAGAAGATACAATTCATAACATAAGACATGAACATATGAATGGAACCATAATCAAAGTTGTTTATTATTAATCAACACGAAAGAAATATACAACCTGAGCTTTGATGCTGGATCTTCCTTCGGCGGGTCAACAGCAGAGCATATCTCGATGAAGCTCATCGGGATGGGACAAGGCTCTCTCTCTTCGGCTGTCTGACGATAATCTCCTTACTACTGATTCAGATCTATTCAGGCTAGCTTGCAAAGGGAAAATGACAAGCTTATATAGATGGTGGAAGGGGAGTTGGGATCCCTACAATTGTGGGATTGGCCCTATCCTCAAGGAAGCTTCCATGATAGGTGGAAAACCACTTCCCCTACATGGAGATCCGGAGCCAAACCTCCCAACTCATTTTAGAAACTCGTTTAGGAGTTGGTTGGAATCAAAATTCTGCCATTTATTTAAAAAAAAAAATCCTTATTAAGCTTGGCGCGAGTAATACACTAGGACAGAGCGCCAGTTGGCGTGCCCTCTTTGGTGGATTTCCCCCATTAGCACGAGCGTTGAACTGGCTGGTCACGCCAAGGCCAAAAGTTCTATTTTTAGGGCTTTTCACAGGAAATTGTCTTCAGAGGAATGATTTTCCTTGTCAAGGGGGATTCCATGAAAGTGGTTTTAGGTCATGTCACTGCTCACAGGTCACAGAAAAGGCCCTCAAATGTGTGGGACGGGGGATTTCAGGGACGGTGAAAAATTACTGTGTAAAAGATGCCCCCTAAAGCATGAGGCCCGAGAGAGAGAGAGTATTTAAATGCTTTATGAGAACGTGTCCAACTAAAAACACTACTATCGAAAAACCTTCGTAGACAAGTACAACTGATATCTCAAATACATGATGTGTGGTATGGGCGTAGCCATTGATAATAGAGTATACAATAATCAATATCCAAGGCATGGACGCAGCCATCCAGTGAGGATCGATAAATAGACTCAGGTATGGTCGCAGCTGTCCAATCAATGAGTCATGTAGCCAATCATGATAATCCACAAAATCGCAGCCTGGATTCCAACAGACAAAATACAGGGTCTTTCGCTCCATCTCGACCCAAACAAAGTACAAGTTCAAGCATGTGAATAAGTGAGCTGAAGTCCAACATACAAGAACATTGTCTAATTACCAGCCAATGATGAAAGTTGTTAATAGATGCAAGAGGAACCACCAATAATGACAATGGCCCTCAACGTACTATAGGTACAATCCACGGAATGTGAACAGTGAGCTGGCATTGAACAGCTGCAGAATCATCTGATCGAAGTTCAATGATGAAAACCTTGCGTCGAATGTGAAGAACCTGCCATTGAGGCATGCAGGCTCCAAGGTACTGGAAGGGAGTCTCTAGATTAGCTTCCTGGATAATGAGCTGAAGTCGACAGGAAGTAACCTTGATCGAAGGTGGGCCATAGTGTTTCCCACATCATTGATGTGAGACAGAGGAATATAATGTTTGTGAATTAGGATCAGATGAGAATTAGAGGAAGGTTGAAACTGCAGAGGTCAACTTCTCTTGAACATATCAGCGGCACGACAGTGGACTTAGCAGTATTTGACATCAAAATATCAGAGGTCATGATGACAAGACAAAGAGAAAATGAGAGGTCAAAAGGGATTACCCAAACCCACGGAGGCAAGCAGAGAATGAGATGAGATGTCCCCAACCTGACACGAATGCAAACAAGTGCCATTTTCAAGAGCGACATACTGCCGACACGATGATGATACTAGTTCCATTTTCTCCCCACCATTTCTAGCGAGTACCCTAATTATTTTTAAAACAAGCTTGGAGGGGATAGCATATTCTTGTGATATAAGTTCTTCCTTCAGACGAATCCATCCTAGTACAATTAACGAGCCCTAGGAAGGAGAAACTCAAATATCGTCATTATGACTGAATATGATGTCATCAGGTTTTAACGAGTCTAATAAAGGAAGAACTCGACATCTTTCCATGTTTAGAGATTTTGAAAAGAAAACGGAAAAGTAAACTCCAATAGTCCCTTTTTGTAAATAGTCCCTCATATTTGAAAAGGTATAAAACTATGTCTGAGAAAGCCTCCTAGTCGCAATAGGCTAGGGTATTCCTTTTTTGTAAATAATCTATCCCAGCCCAAAAAAAGGGGTAAACGTATACTGGGTGGATGTCGTTTTGCATCCAATTTAATGAGATCAAAACGACAAGTGACTCGACAATATTTTCATGTTTAGAGAGTCAGAAAAGAGCTGAAAGATGACTCTAGAAATAACTTTTTCATTTTTTTACCAAGTTTGAAAAAGTATAAAATACAACTCGTATCGTCATCCAAGCTGTGTGAAAACCTGTTGCTGCACATGAAAGAGAGCGTAAAATCCATTTTTCGACAAAATATAATAAAATATTGGAAAAATGACTTTCAAAACCTAATTTTGACTTTGAAAAGTTATAAATATGCCAAAAATAGTAAAAACATATTCACTTTTACTTTTTACCTTTTGTGAGAGCAACAGTGAGCTTTTGTTGTGCAAACTTGCGGCAGTGATTGTGGTCAATCCAGTATGTCATTCCGGTTCTCGTTCATTCCAGGTAAGAGGCACTCTCCTTAGCTTTGTTTTGATTCATTTTTTTATAGATTTCCATTATGTTTTTTGATCCCTGAGGGGACCTTTGCAAAATTAGGGCTCGACCAATTGGCGCGGGTATCGGGCACGGACTTGCGCCAATTGGCTCCTTTTTGCAAAGGGGTAGTCCCAGTTGGCACGAATGTTAGCAAAACAGTCGTGCCAATGGTGCAACTCAAATTTCCGCTCAGATTTAACAAAATGTGAGCCATTCAGATGAATTTCTGAGTGTCCCAGAGATCTAATGAGGTGTTTATGACCATGTTGGTGCAGATACACGGCCACAATGGTGATCGAGTGGAAGGAACGGGAGCATGGTGAAGAGGATGAAATGGCCATGTAGAATGAAGCATGCATGAATGCTCTCCGAAACTGTGGTCTGAAAAATTTCTTCCTAACACCATGTTTGACAGCACAACCTAAGCTATTGTAGTATTTGATTAGCATTTGGGATGAGAACGAAGAAGTGTTCAGGCTTTGAGACCAAGTGTTGGAACTTGAGGTCTCTGACATTTATTTCATAACTGGATTTTCCCGCAAAGGTTCAGTGCCGATCATGATAGGCATTAGACCTTCTGGTGAGAAAATGGATATGGTGATGGCAAGAGTGTGCCCAGGGGCACGAACAGGATCAGGCAGTGGGAAGGTCGATATCCACACGGTCCCCAATCCAGCACTCCGAGTAGTGCTCCACACCATTATGCGTGCTGCGGGGTCGCAGGCACCGCATGAGGAAACCAAAGCACAACTCCTACTAGCATTTGAATGCATGAACCCAACACTTTTGGATTGGGAAACTGTCGTAACAACGAACATCAAACGAAAGTTGACGAAGTGCAAGAAGGCCAAACTGAAATAGTTTGGGTATGGTTCTATCCTAGTATCGTTCATTCTTGAACGACTACCAATTTTCCAAGGCCAGGGGGCGATAGTCGCTGAGCCATCATTGAGGGGGCCACGGATGGCTCGATGGGCAGCACTCATGCCTAGATTAGGAGGGGGCCAACAGATGTCATGGAGGCCCGATTTTTTGTTATGGCTACGGCAACAGCTAATCGTCATTGAGGACTGGCCCTATGCTGGTATTGACTTCATGGGAGACCCAGATCTTCCACTCCCAGAGGGGGACAACTGGGATGAGGAGTTGGTAAGACTCTTTTTTGATTTTATGTATTGATGATTTTTTTGTGATACATGCCTATTCTAACAAAAAATCTTATATGTATGCAGACGTTGGCCCAGAGAGGCCCGTTGGGATGTCGCCCATCGCATGGAGGACCCCTCTCGCACATGATCCTCAAGTTGAGGGTGGCGAGGGAAGTGAGCTAGTCCAGAACCTGTAGGGTATCACCCGGGGAATCCCGAATTACGCACGGCTAGCAGACGTCCTGATGGCTTACCAAAGACACAATGTGGGGGTGTCTAGTCACCTCCATCGATTACTAAGGCGATTGGTGCGCACGGTGACATGCTACCACGAGCACCATGCTGATTAGTCATATAGGGATTTTATATGCATATTTTTGAGAGACATGTTGTCTCCGGCTATTAAAATAGACATGTATATTTTTTGAATTTATGTGATGTACACAAACTAAAAACTATTCGACATATATATATATATATATATATATATATATATATATATATATATATATATATATATATATATATTTCTAGATGGATCTTTTTACATATGATGGTGTTTTTACAAGTTGCGTAAATGTCTATCTAAAACCATATTAGCTACTACATCTGTTAATGCATTCATGTGTATGGGTATGTGTTGATATGTAATGTAATCAAAATTTATTTCCAGTAAACGAATACGTAGATACAGTCGTAAAATGGATGGGTTTCAAACTAAATAATGACCATTAATTTGTGCCAACAAGCTGTGAGTCCAGATATACAAGTAATGCATGAATACCAAGGTTAACAGCCTCGTTCAATAATTCCAAAATGGCACTATACTCCGTGACTTTATTTGTGGTAGGCCCTAGAAAAACACCTTGCAAATTGACCAACTCACCAGCAGGATCGTAGATTACCCAAGTTGCCAAGGACAGCTTCATGGTATTGCAGGAGGCACCATCCACAAAACTGACAAAAGGAGTAATAAACATCTACACAATCAGGAAGACCCAATCAGCAAAAAGACGCTTACAAAGCACACCACACCACACATGCACAAAAATGAAATCACTCATTTATGTACATACACACCACACAAGAATGTCTCAAGCGTAGCACTTTTTGAGGTACAACCCATTTCTAGGTTGCGCCAGAGGAACACCTTCATAGTCGATAAGCTCATAGGCCCCATTTTTTAATACTCGCTTAACGATATATGGCTCATGCCACATGGGTTGGAATTTTCCTGCTCCAAGTTTATCGTGTGCTTGGTCATATAGGAGGACGAGATCCCCTTCAATGAAAGAACATGGAGAAACCGATTGATCGAAGTGGGCTTTGACCCGCTTTTTCTGTGCCTCAATAACCAAGGCAGCTAAGCAGCGGGTTTCATCCAGTCGTTCTAAATACAATAGATGTTCTTCCTCCAGATAAGTGTCGGGAAATAGTTCCACAACCAACTTCAGGGAAGTAATTTCGCATTCAACCGGGAGAGTCGCTTCCATACCATACACCAATTGGAAAGGTGTGAATCCAGTTGTGCTTTTTACAGATGTTCGATAAGCCTAGATATCTGAGAACAATTGGAGATGCCAATTGGATTTGTGGATACCAATCGTTCGTTGAAGCATCGTGACTAAAACCTTTTTCACGGCCTCAACCTGGCCATTCACCTGGGGGTAGTATGGCGTTGAGCTATCATGGCGTAAGCCCAACTTTGATTTCATCTCATCCATCATATAATCTCGAAAATGAGTGCCATGATTGGTGACAATGGCCTGAGGGACTCCGAAACACATAATAACATGGTTGGAAAGGAATTGGGCAGCTGTCTTACCGTCGGCAGCTAATGTAGGCATGGCTTCGGCCCACTTAGTGAAGTAGTCCATGGCAATGATTATATAAGCATGCCCCCCAGCCGAGTGAGGGTTACATGTCATAAAATCTACACCCCATTTAGAAAAAGGGCCTACGGTAATGACAGTATGCAAGGGTAGGGGTGGTGCGCGCATCTTGCGCTGAAAGACCTAGCACGCATGACATTTTCGGACTGCAACAATATAGTCTTTGAATATAGACGGCCAGAAGTAACCCACACGTAGAATCTTCTAGGAAATGGCATATCCAAACATGTGACCACCACAGGCGCCACTGTGACAGTCATTCAGGACTCTCTCAGCCTCTTCCAGGGTCAAGCACCAGCGGAGCACAAAATCAACTCCGACTCAGTACAAGGTATCTCCTACAATGCAGTATGGTTGAGATTGATGCCGAATTCGTCGTCGAGCATCTTTTTTCAATTCAGACTGGAACGTGGATGTTTGAAGATACATGATAATTTCACCATACCATGGATCACGAGTGTTGATAAGAAAGAGTGTTTCATCTAGGATATGATCCTCGGATTGGGATGGAACTGAGTCTTTCGGGAGAGAGCAAATAAGATCAACAAAAACCAATGATTTCGTCGACTTAGCAGTGATGAACTCTAAATTGAACTCCCGAAGGATTACAATCCATTTGGAGTACTTTCCCCCCCCCCCACAATTGTCGAGACAAGATGTGTTGAGGAGGTAAATCCCCTCTGCGGACAGAGGTGATCCCTACTAGCCCAGCAGGGGTCTAGCAACAATAATCAAATGCTACAGCCAAAGTTCCTAATTGCGAATAAATAAGCCAACGATGGAGGCCTACCTGGAGTCCAGCGCTATGATTCGTAGAAGAGACAGCATTCCCGTTCCTCAGCCTCGGCAGATCACGATCCCCACGATCTCCGTGAATGGACACCTGCACATGCAAGAAACAATACGAATACAAGCATAAAATCCAGAATACGCAACTATATATCAGTCAGAAAGGATATAACTCATCATTATCATAAGTGAAAAACAGAGTGGAACCATAACCAGTAGTCATTCATTAATAAAAAATCGAAAGAGAGTACAACCAATGTTCTGACGCTGAGGTCTCCTTCGGAAGGGTCTCCAGTCGTGCACGTCTCACAAAGCCTGCCAGGGATAGGACAAGCCTCTCTTAGAGTCTCTCGATGATAGTCTCCTTGCTTGAGTCGGCCTTAAGGGAAGAATGAGGGCTCTTGCAGCATGAAGGCTCTTGGGAATTTGGAGATTCAAAGCTTAGGCACTTCAAGACTAGCTTGCAATGGCAATGGGCAAGCTTTTATAGAAGGAGGAAGGGGAGTTGGGATCCCTATAATTGTGGGATTGGCCCTATCATCAAGGAAGCTTCCATGGGAGGTGGAAAACCACTTCCTCTCTATGGAAATCCATAGCCAAACTTCCCAACTCAAGATAGATACTTGTTTCTGAGTTTGTTGAAACAAAACTTCCGCCATTATTATTTAAAAAACACTCCTTAAATTGGCTGGCGCAATTGCGACTCTAGGACAGAGCGCCAGTTGGCGCGACCTCTTTGTAGGATTTTCCTAAATGGCGCGAGTGATGAACTGGCTACCCGCGCCAATGCAAAAAGGGATGTTTTATGGTTTTTTTCAAGGAGATGTCTTTAGGGCAATTGAAGCTCATGTTTAGAGGAATGCAATGATAATGGTTTCAAGGCATGACATTGCTCACAGGACACATAATGGGCCCTCCAATATGTGGGACGGGGAATGGTAGGGACGGTGAAAAATTACTGTGTAATAGATGCCCCCTAAAGCATGAGGCCCAAGAGAGAGCGAGGGGTGAAATGCTTTACGATAATGTGTCCAACCGAAGCTCCACCGTCGGAAAACCTGCGTGGAGAAATACAATTGATATCTCAAGTACATGATGTATATGTGGTATGGACGCAGCCATCCAAACAGAGTATACAATAATCCAGATCCAAGGTATGGTCGCAGCCATCCAGTGAGGATCGATAAATAGACTCAGGTATGGTCGCAGCCATCCAGTGAATAAGTCATGTAAATAATAATCCACAAAATCGCAGCCTGGATTACAACAAACACAATCCAGGGTCTTGCGCTCCATCTCGACCCAAACAAAGTACAAGTTCAAGCATGCGAATATGTGAGCTGAAGTCGAACATGCAAGAACATCGTCTGATTACCAGCCAATGATGAGAGATGTTGACAGATGCGAGAGGAACCACCAATAATGACGATGGTGCTCAAGGTACTACAGGTACAATCTACGACATGTGAATCAATGAGCTGGCGTCGAACACCCATAGAATCACTCGATCGGAGGCCAATGATGAGAACCTCACGTCGAATGCGACGAACCTGCCATTGAGGCATGCAGGCTCCAAGGTACCATAAGGGAGTCTCTAAGTCAGCTTCCTGGATAATGAGCTGAAGTCGACAGGAAGTGACCTTGATCGAAGGTGGGCCATAATGTTTCCCACATCATCGACACGAGACAGAGGAACATGATGTTTTTTTGTGAATCGGAATCATATGAGAATCAGAGGAAGGTTGATATTAGCAGAGGCCAACTTCTCTTGAACATATAAACGGCACGACAGTGGACTTGGCAGTATTTGACATCAACAGATCAGAGGTCATGGTGACGAGGCAATGAGTAGATGAGAGGTCAAAATGGATTATCTAAACCCATGGAGGCAAAGTGAGGAAACGAGATGAGATGTCCCCAACCTGACACGAATGCAGACAAGTGCCATGTTCAAGAGCGACATACTGCCAACATGACAATGATGATGGTTCCATTTTCCCCCACCATTTCTGGCGAGTACCCCAATTATTTTTGATAACAAGCTTGAAGGGGGTAGCATATGCTTGTAATGTAAGTTTTCCCTTCAGGCGAATCCATCCTAGTACATTTAACGAGCCCTAGGAAGGAGGAACTCGGAGAACGTCATTTCGACTGGATCCAATGTCATCAAGGTTTAACGAGTCTGACAAAGGAAGAACTCGGCGTCTTTTCATGTTTAGAGAGTTTGAAAAGACAGCAGAAAATTAAGCTCCAAAGGTCCCTTTTCGTAAATAGTTCCTCAGATCCGAAAAGGTAGAAAACAATATCCGAGAAAACCTCCTAGTCGCGATAGGCTAGGGTATTCCTTTTTCGTAATCAATCTATCCCAGCTGGAAAAAGGGGTAAACGTATACTGGGTAGATGTCGATTCGTGTCCATTTTAACGAGATCGAAACGACAAGGGCCTCGGCAATCTTTTCATGTTTAGAGAGTCAGAAAAGAGCTGAAAGATGACTCCAAAGTGACTTTTTCGTGTATTTACTGAGTCCGAAAAAGTATAAAATACAACTCATTTTCACCATGCAAGTCACGTAAAACCTGTTGCTGCACATACCACGCAAGCGTAAAACCCATTTTTGACATAATATATTAAAATATTTGAGAAAAATAACTTTTAAAAACTATCCTGTGTCGAAAAAGTTATAAATATGCCAAAATGGTAAAAACAAAATTACATTTAATATTTACCTTGGTGAAAAGCAGCAGTGGTCCATTTGGTGTGCAAAAATTCTGACGGTGATTGCGACAGATCCAGTTTACCATTCAGATTCTCGTCTTTTACAGGTAAGAGGCACTTCCCTGTACTTCATTTCAATCCAATTTTTAATAGTTCTCCCTCATGTATCAGACTTCTGAGGCCACTCTTTAAATTTTTAGGGCTGCACTCATTGGCGCGGGTATCGGGCACGGACCCGCGCCAATGGGATTTTATATGTAAAGGCCTCGCGCCACCTAGCGTGACTGTTCACAAGACAGCCGCGCTAGCGGCCGAACCTAAATTTCCGCCTAAAAATTCGAGATTTTAACCAATTTAAATGAATTTTGAAGCCTAACAGAGATCTAATTAAGGTTTTGTGACCATGTGGATGCAGGAAATCAAGAAAAATGGTGATTGAGTGGAAAGAAAGAGAGCATGGAGAAGAGGATGAACAGGCCATAGAAAATGAGGCTTGCATGAATGCCCTCAGAAACTGTGGGCTGAAGAAGTTCTTCCTAACACCCTGTTTACGAGCTCAGCCTGAGCTCCTCCAGTATCTGATCAATATTTGGGATGAACAGGAACAAGTGTTCAAGTTACGAGACCAGGTGTTGGAACTGGAGGTCTCTAATGTGTATTTTATAACTGGACCGTCTCGCAGAGGTCCGGTGCCCATCTTGACTGGGAGCAGACCATCTGGCGAGAAGATGGAAGAGGTGATGGCACGAGTGTGCCCAAGGGCACAAATGGGATCAGGGAGTAAAAAGGTTGATATCCACACCATCCCCGATCTGGCATTGAGGGTTGTCCTACATACCATCACACGAGCTGCAGGGTCGCAGGCACCGCACGAGGCCATAAAGGCCCAACTCCTGCTGACCTCAAAGTGCATGACTCCACTTTTGTTTGACTGGGCTACAGTAGTAACAATAAACATGAAGAGACAGCTCACGAAATGCAAGCAAGCCAAACTGAAACAGTTCGGCTACGATTCCATCCTGGTATCGTTTATTCTGGAACGATTACCAATCTTCCAAGGCCAAGGGGCCATTGTAGCTGAGCCGATTCCACGAGACCCAAGAATGGCTCGCTGGGCAGCACTAATGCCCAGAGCTGGGGGAGGCCAACAGATGTCGTGGAGGCTGGATTTTTTTGGGTGGTTGCGGCGCCAGTTGATTGTAGTGGAGGATTGGCCATATGCAGGAACCGATTTCACTGGAGACCCAGATCTCCCACTGCCAGAAGACGAGGAGTTGGGTATGACCTCGTCTCTTTTGATTTTTTATGTTTTATGATTTTTTTTGTTAATACACATTCGTCCTAACACATTTTTTATGTGTATGCAGATGTGGGCCTCGAGAGACCAGCCGGTATGTCTCCAATCGCGCAGAGGACTCTTCTCGCCCCTGATCCTCAGGTAGAGGGCACAAGAGGGGAGGAGTTGATCCAGAATCTCGAGGGTATTGCCCGAGGGATCCCGGACTATGCTCGGCTGGCGGATGTACCGATGGCGTACCAGCGACATACGGTGGGAGTACCTAGTCAGATCCACCGACTTCTGAGATGCTTAGTGCGTGCAATTACATGTTATCATGAGCACCATGCAGATTAGACTCTTAGGGCTTTTACCACACATATTTTTTGAGATACATATCATCTCCGGATGTAATAAGACGAACATGTATATTTTTTTATCTATGTGATGCACACTGTGCAAACATTTCGACACATATATATATGTATACATATGACTATTTTGTATGGATCTTTTACATGTAATGATGTTTTCTATATGTCATGTAAATGTCTAATACAAATTTAATCTAATGTATCAGTTACATAACAAACGACCCAATGCAAAATGTATTCACACAATGTATCTACTCACACATTTCATTTTTACGCAAGCTTAAAAGCACACATGAACACACACATATGAAAACTATGCTTGAAATAAGGAAGACAGGCATGCCCCCCAGCATGGTGTCTCAATTCGAGGTGCATGCCCCCCAAGCTTCAGTCCATTGAAAATGGAGTGAAGGTTCAAAATAAAAAGTCGAATTGAAAATGCTCGTGTTTCATTATTTTAACGAGGTTGACACACTTAAAAGAACTATCCTCAAACAGCTTGTTTCATTTTTTTTAGGAGCTCAACACAAGTGGAGGAACTATGCTCCGAGAACCTGGTTTCATTTTTTAAATAGCTTGACACAGGGAGGAAACCGTGCTCTAACTGACCTTCATCGAAATGAACAAGAAGTCGGTGCTTCCAAGGGTTCCACTCCTGGTGGAAGGAAAACATCCTGGAAGTCAGGACCCAATGCCCCCAGCACATTATGCACAACAGCATCATCACTGAGCACAGGCATGGGGTAGGTAGCCACATAGTTGACCTGCGATGAGGCAGATACAACGGGTGGATAAAAACCAGGAGGGGGTGATGGCGGACCAG
Organism: Pinus albicaulis; assembly: GCA_034641835.2. Taxonomy (NCBI): domain Eukaryota; kingdom Viridiplantae; phylum Streptophyta; class Pinopsida; order Pinales; family Pinaceae; genus Pinus; species Pinus albicaulis. Next base: position 1,041,074,867 of record CM076578.1, read on the forward strand.
TTGCCACCTTAGGGCCAAAGAACGAAAGCTGGTCAATGGTCACAATCCGTCCTTCATGCGGAAAACAGGCCACACGAAAAAGGGAGGAGACAAGCGCTCCCATGGCATAAGTGTAATCGCTCCCCAAGAGCATATTGAAATCCAAGGGTCCTGGGATGACCATCACGTCCATATGGATGGTTTTACCTCCCAAAGTAACCGGTAACCTTGGAAGGATCCCCAACGGTTGACTCGTCCTTCTATTAAAAGTCAACAGATTCTGCGTAACAGGCGCAAGCGGCAGCGAACCGAAAGCTTGCCAGGTAGTTGAGGATAGAATACTAACAGAGGCACCTTCGTCTATAATGGTGTTGGGTATGAATAGACCAAGAGCCTGTACTATGATCTCGAAAGGCACGTAAGACGGAAGGCGGAATCCTGTAAATCGACTCCAATCAAAGGAGGCGACCAGACTACTCGGAGGGGATACCATCGAACCGAGAAGGTCTTCCCCTGGTGTTACAGAAGAAGGAGCATCCTCCATAACCTCCATCTCGAAGGCGGGAGGGATATCCTCTGGTGCCTCCATCATGGGAGGCGGAGGAGTAGCTTCTTGAAGTACAGGGACAGGAGAATCTTTCTCCAAGTCTGAAGAATCTAAAGAAACCAGAAGGACATGGGGGGTGTGAGATCCACTCTCGACAGAAAAGACCTGGTGCACCGTGGACGGGGCCAGTTCAACCGATCCTACGACCAATGGTTGGTCAGGGACGGATTCGTGAATTTGAATTTCTGGGGGAGTGGGATCGACCAAGGATGACTCTTGACCAATCGTAGGATCAGCTGGTGAAGGACTCAAAGAAAGCCGATTATAACCAGGTGGAAGGCGTGGTGTAGAACCGGTTGGGTTGTCCAAAACTCGCTTGGCTTCATCCATATAAGGACAAAGGTGAATGGCATGGTGCCCTTCACACAACTTACAGGGATTGGTGATCTTACCCTGCTTCTTAGGAGCCTTATCAGCACCAGCTGAAGACGTGCCCCCAACCTGGCTCCCGGAAGTCAAAGGCAATGGCGGATGGCCATCGGACCATGCTTCGAGCACCTTGGGGATGCCAGGGCAGTCTCGAAGAAGATGGTCTCCCGTGCACAACAGGCAAGGGAACTTGACTTTCCGTGGAGGGTTGGAAGGTTTATCGAGAGGAGATATTTCAGAAACAGTGGCTGCACTTTTAGCCTCTCGCTTATCGGACTTCTTCTTCTTTGTCTTCTTCTTCTTCTTCTTAGCCACCTGGTTACTTGAATCCAGACTTTCACCAGGCGAAGTAGAAGAGGAGGACGCAGAAACAAGCGAAGAAGGGGAGAGGTCCACCTTGGAATCAACATGATGTTGTTCAGGTGGAGGAACTGATTGAACAGTAGCGGAGATATTTGGGACCACAGAGGTTGAAAACAACCAAACAGGCAACCCAACAGTTAACCTAGGAAGGGACAACGTCGCCATGTAAGGAGCACCAACATTCCCAAAAGGAGGAAAATGACCAGGATTCCCTTCTGAGGGGATTCCTTGGTTGGTAAACTCTAAAAAAGTTTCTATCAGGACTCAAAACCACACACGGGCTGAAAAAGATTCAAGACACACGATCAAACGGTCAACAAGCAAAATCTAAGAGGGCGTGTAATCATGGGTGATTAATTTTTACCACATTGAAAAATAAGAAACTTCACCGTTTCATGTTTCAAGAGTCGAGAAACAGTCGAAAAGATGACTCTATCTCTTTCAGATTTCACACAAGCGTGAAAGGACAAGCGCTTGGCGATCTTTTCAAATTTAGGGAGTCAGAAAAGACCAAATGACTTCTAGGGAATACTAGGAAAAAAGGGTGTACCAAATAAGCGTGAACTGCAATATACGCCTTGGTTTTAATAATGAAAGAGAAATCAACCAAGGACTTTCCGTACGTGCAGGCAATCTCCCCGAATGTTGTGTTCGGTGTATCACGGGTATAGGGCGGCAGACTCGGCTTCCTATGGATAAAGGATTGAAAACCTAGAGGGGTCTCCCTTTATATACGCGACAGTACGGGGAGCACAAGTCCGTACTAGCGTTGTCTAAAGCCAAAAGGCGAACGATAGCTACTAGGTTTAAAGACGCCGAAACACGTCTCTAGCCTAGACCTCTAAATGTGTTTCGTTAGATATCAATGCTGCCTTAGTGTAAATTGAGTAGATTTTAAAGTTTATCTTCAATTACGTTTCAGTTTCCACGCCCTAACGAATGTGTTGTCTCAAAAATTCCTAAATGCAAAGCTACATGCCACAGTACATCATTTCGTTCGATGAAAACTAGCTACAGAAGAGTTGAGAGCTTTAACACAAACAAAATGATCGGAAGACAAACAATGATATCTCTAATGCAACTAATGAAATTGAAAACTTTTCATTCAAATCACTAATTACTATTAAAATCAAAAAGATTACAATTTGCACTAATCAACCAAAAGCAAAAGAGATTTTTTTTTTTAAATTTTCAATGTTTGATGGCTAGATGCACTAAACAAACCGAAAACAAACGGAACAACTTGAGAAACAATATTAAGAGAGAAAAACAAACAAGATTCACTCAATGACACCAACAATCAGATCTCAAATCGACCAAAGTCTCTCAAAACCGAGAAAAAGTCTCAAAGGCTCCAATGGACCGTGTGATCTAGGCCCAAAGCAAGACCAAAACGAAATTTGAATGAAGAAAAGAGCAATCACCCAAAAATCACAACGAAACGGTGAACAACTACTAAGAGAATGCGGAGGAGCAATCAGAGAATTGACTGGATTAACAAAACACCAAAACTCCTAAGGAGGGCTCGATACACAAATCCACTAGATGCCCTAGGGCTTAAAACGTGAAATCGATGGAGAAAAGAAAACAACCAAAGGATGAAGGAAAATTCCCAGTCAAACAGGACTCCAACACACTCAGGTAGCCGAAAAACCAAGAAGAAAAACACTGACCAGACCCAGAAAGCTCAAAACTGAGAAAACCCTAATGCCTCACAGGAGTGGCGCGACTATGAGATTGAAACTGGTGCCAGAAAGCAATTGGCGCGGGCAATACGAAAGCAACATGCGCCAATTGGCGCGACTGTCGAGCTAAAAAGCGCGCCAGTCAAGTTCCTCAGTCAAAAATAAAAAAGAACTACTCCAGAAGCAGATCAATGATATCCAAGCAAACCAAGAAGCAAAAAACAGCAAAAGAACCCAACCCAGAAGGCTGACCAAGCAAGGAAAACCACGAAACAATCAAAACGAGACAATTACAACTAGACGATCCCCAGCGGAATCACCAAATTGTTGAGGAGGTAAATCCCCTCTGCGGACAGAGGTGATCCCTACTAGCCCAGCAGGGGTCTAGCAACAATCATCAAATGCTACAACGCAAGTTCCTAATTGCGAATAAATAAGCCAACGATGGAGGCCTACCTGGAGTCCAGCGCTATGATTCGTAGAAGAGACAACGTTCCCATTCCTCAGCCTCAGCAGATCACGATCCCCGCGATCTCCGTGAATGGACACCTGCACATGCAAGAAACAATACGAATACAAGCATAAAATCCAGAATACAAAACTATATATCAGTCAGAAAGGATATAACTCATCATTATCATAAGTGAAAAACAGAGTGGAACCATAACCAGTAGTCATTCATTAATAAACAATCGAAAGAGAGTACAACCAATGTTCTGACGCTGAGGTCTCCTTCGGAAGGGTCTCCAGTCGTGCACGTCTCACAAAGCCTGCCAGGGATATGACAAGCCTCTCTTAGAGTCTCTCGACGATAGTCTCCTTGCTTGAGTCGGCCTTAAGGGAAGAATGAGGGCTCTTGCAGCATGAAGGCTCTTGGGAATTTGGAGATTCAAAGCTTAGGCACTTCAAGACTAGCTTGCAATGGCAATGGGCAAGCTTTTATAGAAGGAGGAAGGGGAGTTGGGATCCCTATAATCGTGGGATTGGCCCTATCATCAAGGAAGCTTCCATGAGAGGTGGCAAAACACTTCCATTCCATGGAACTCCCAGAGCCAAACCTCCGAACTCAAGATAGATAGTAGTTTCTGAGTTTGTTGAAACAAAACTTCCGCCTTTCTTATTTAAAAAACACTCCTCAAATTGGCTGGCGCGACTGTGAATCTGGGACAGAGCGCCAGTTGACGTGGCCTCTTTGTAGGATTTTCCCCATTGGCGCGAGTAATGAACTGGCTACCTGCGCCAATGCAAAAAGGGATGTTTTTATGGTTTTTTGCAAGGAGATGTCTTTAGGGCAATTGAAGCTCATGTTTAGAGGAATGCAATGATAATGGTTTCAAGGCATGACATTGCTCACAGGTCACATAATGGGTCCTCCAATGTGCGGGACGGGGAATGGTAGGGACGGTGACAAATTACTGTGTAACAAGATGTATGTCATGGGGTTGCATTTAGAAACCACGGTTATGGTACGCAACAAGATGTAATGGCAGAAACGTTGAATGGCCTGAAACACAGCAAGTGCTAAATTCTTGATGTGGGCATAGTGCATTTCCGTGTCGAGAATATTTCGAGATAGATAATAAACTACGTGTTCATTTCCATCATCATCATCCTATACTATAACCATAGTTATCGTGCTAAACGCAGCAGCCAAATAAAGGGTAAAATCATGATGGTATTTGGGAGGACGTATCAATGGAGCGTTAACGAGCAATGTTTTAAGCTTATCAAAAGATCGTTGGGCAATCTCGTCCCAATGGAAGGGAACGTCCTGTTTCAAAAGTCACGTAAAGCCCTTGGCCACTTCTGCATAGTTTGGAATAAAGCGCCATAAGAATTTGGCTTTCCCCTACAGACTCTGTAGTTGATGTAACGAGGAGGGGGATGGGAGGTTAACGATGGCCTTGACCTTGAGGGGTTCAAGACGAATCCCATCTTTTGTGATGATGAATCCCAAAAGACGACCAGAATCCACGCAGAAGACACACTTGTGAGGATTGAGCCTAATATTGAAACGTCTACAACGAAGGAAAATCTGGCAGAGGTGTTCAGGATGGTCCTCACACCGAGCTGAATGGGCTGGAAAATCGTCCAGATACGGCTGAAAAATATGACGTATGTTGTGGAAAGCATAGGACATAGCACGCTGGAAAGTGGCCCTAGTGTTTTTTAAATGGAACGGGAGCTTTTTGTAAGCGAAAGTACCCCACAGAAAGATAAAGGAAGTCTTATGTTGATCAGCGAGTAAAATATTAATTTGATTGTACTCGGAGAAGCCGTCCATAAGGGAATAAATCTCACTCCCCGCGCATTCATCGATGATCTGATCTATAAAATGAGTGGGGTAATTGTCCTTAGGACAGGCCCGATTGATGTCTCAGTAATCAACACAGACCCGTATATTTCCCTTTTTCTTATCTATAGGGACGATATTCGAAACCCATTCTATGAGGGGAATTGGATAGATAAAGCCCGTGTTAAGAAGTTCTTCAACTTCTACCTTTATAGTTGCGGCCTTTCGGGGATGCATTGGGCGTAGACGTTGACACACGGGTTTCACACCTAGGTAGGTAGGAATCTCATGCACGACTATACTGGGATCAATCCCAGCCATCTCTTCATAGGAACATGAAAAAACATCTCTGAATTCACGAAAAAGGCTCGTGTAAACTTGTATCTCTTCGGGAGAACAAGTCACTCCCACATGAATATTCTCGACTACCCCCGGTTTGACGAAGATGTCGATCGGCATGGTTTGAGTGATGTTACTCAGGTTTCCCTTCAAAATGACCTCATGATTCAATATCAGTGTTTGAAGAGGCGGAGTGGGAACCTGAGATGCGAAGCGCTCTAGACAATGAGACATTGCCCCCAGGCCAGGCATGAACGAGGAACGATGATGTCCATTGCCCCACAGCAGATATTCAAGAGACATCGTTTTGACGATAGCTTCATAACAAGAGAATACTTCTCTTAAAGGATCAGGCGAATTAGCATCGCCTAGCCAAGGGGATTGAGAATATATATCCAGATCCATGCTCGAAGGAGCATGTTCAGGGGGAGGAGGATCAGATGCAGTGACAATCTCGCAGCAATTGATCTCAACTGGAGTTAAAGGCATCGATTCTCCGAAAGAGGTCACCTGTTCAGGCGAAGGGATGATCCAAGGGTCATCTGACCTAGAGATCATGTTAACTTGAATGGTGTGCGGTGGTGGCACGGGAAAAATACCCATGAGGACGGGGTCCTTGAAAAGACCGGTTCCTACACTGCCGGGGGGATTGGGGATCTAATCCACGTAAGGAACTTTGTTCTCGGAGGATGAGGTGAAGAAATAAAACTGATCGATAGTGATAATTTTTCCCTTATGAGGAAACTTTAGAAGCCAGAAGAGGGTGGACAGAACGCAAAGCATGGCGTGAGTCCAACTGCGACCAAGAAGGAGATTGTAGTTGAGCTTGGCGTCAACCACTTCTACTTCTACGTTGACTATCTTACCCTATAATGTAATCGGAAAACTCTCGAGAACACCTAGGGGTTTTGATTCTCGACCATCAAATGCCTCTAGGGCATTGGGAGACGAAGTAAAAGCTGGAGAGGCAATGGCCTTCTAGCAGGCAGATGACATAACACAGGTGGAAGCACCTTCATCCACAACGGCTCTGTGAATGTTGAGGTCATTGATACCAACTTGGATAACAAGAGCGATTTGATGTGGCAGTCGGGGAACAAAATTTTCTAGGTCGAAGGTGAGAAGATTAGAATCAGCGGGGTCAATTCCACCGATTGCTGACAGCAGAGCTTTCCATTGCGATGGGAAAATTTGAAGCACTTCCAATGCAGACATTGCAGAAGGAGCCTGTGCCAAATCCTCAACAATGCTGTAGTGTTGAGCGGCATGGGCATTTGGGTTATAGGAAGATTTTCGCAGAACACCTTTAGAAGGTGGCCTCACAACAAGTTCAGTGCTGGGCTTCTTAATTTCTAAAGGACCAGAGACAGGTGGGGGAGGTGGGCCATCAACAACTTTCTTCCCAGCTGCCTGGCGTGATCCATCATAATCCTTCGAGCGCGTAGCAATTGAGACAGGTGCAGCACCATTCATCATAAAAACTTGGGACCCAAATGGTACAGATGGTGAAGGCTTCTCAACCATCTGGGTCTGCTGAGACGAGAATGGTTCTTTGAGAATTTCCGGAGTCCCTTTGGAGCCCTTCAGAAGTTGACTAATTTCAAATCATCAGGGAAAATCTTTGGTATAATGGTCTCCTTCACAGATAAGGCAGGGGTACTTCGGTTTACATTGGGAACCATCGTTAGCATGAGGTTTGGAGGACTCTGGTTTTGGGGCATCGGGTTTGGATTTTCCTTTGTCCTTCTTCTTTCCTCTGGAGGCATTTTCCATAGGATTGGCCTAAACGGCGTTGACCTCTGCAGTCTTACCAAAATCCGAAGGGGTGGGAAGAGCAGAATTATTGGAAGAATTAGACTTCTGCTTCCCATTAGAGGACTTTCGAGAAGTCTGAGAAACGAAACCAATCACACCATCCACCAATGGGGTAGTTGGTGCTTTAGAGGTCCCTGGCCATGGGGCATCAATCAAGATATCATAGAGCATTCCGGACAGAGAGTACACCAAGTCAAGTTTTTTGTGCAACCAGCTCATAAAATAGAAGAATAGAGATATCAATGCCTTAGAAATGATCCACTTCGAGGGTGAAACCTCCAATACATTACATAAATGAAAAATTCTTGGATGATACAATTTACAAAACCTCCTTTCTATATATAGGAGTCCATGTGGCCATAATGTAATCCTAGTGGGCCACAATGTAATCCTAGTTGACCTAACAATAATAATTTAAGGGCACAATAATAACAAAATGGGGGTTACAAGGGTACAATAATAACAATAAAGGGGTTACACTAATAACAATAAGGGACTATACTTGTAATATGGGGACCTAACATGCCCCTCTCCTTCAAAAAAGTGTTGTCCTCAACGCTTGAGTATCTCTGGGTGCTTCTGTATAAACTTCTCATCCTCCCATGTAGAATCTTCAGTGGGTAAGTTCTTCCACTTGATGAGATACTCTGAAATTGATCGATTCCGTAGCTGTCGAGTTCTTGTTTCCGTGACCGCTTCAGGTTCCAATATGACTTTTCCTTCCTCATCAAGTTCTGGCAATATTGTTTGAACTGGAAGATTTTCACCTATAACCTTCTTTAAGCATGAAACATGGAAAACTGGATGCACTCGTGAAGAAGCAGGAAGCTCCAATTTGTATGCCATAGTACCAATGTTTTGCAACACCTTGTAAGGACCATAGTACTTTGGCGATAATTTATTATCCTTCTTAGCTTGCTTGAGGGACATTTGTTTGTATGGTTGTAGCCGTAAAAATACCTAGTCTCCTACATCAAAATTTCTCTCGTTGCGATGTTTATCTGCCTTTTGTTTCATTCAATTTTGTGTCAAATTCAGGTTATCCTTTAAGAGTTGGAGAACTTCTTCTTGATGCTCGATGTGATCTTCCACTTCTTGAACCTTCAAATTTTCTCTTAAAGATGATGTGATGGATGGTGGATGATATCCATAAAGTTCCATAAATGGGGTCATTTTTGCTGCAGTATGGAAGGAAGTGTTATACCACCATTTAGCAAGAGGTAACCACTTGACCCATTGTGTTTGTTTATCAGATACAAAACAACGAAGATATCCTTCCAAAAATTTATTTACTATCTCAGTTTTACCATTAGATTGAGGATGATAAGATGAGCTATGAGCTAATTGAGTACCCAAACAAGAAAATAACTCCGTCCAAAAATTTCCAGTAAAAATGGGATCTCTGTCACTCACAATAACACTTGGGCTTCCATGTAGCTTTTGAATTCTGTCCATAAATGTAGTAGCAACTGTACTTGCTTTAAATGGATGAGATAATGCACAAAAGTGTGCATACTTAGTAAGTCTATCAACTACCACCATGATGACACTCTTTCCTTCGGACTTAGGTAAACCTGTGATAAAATCCATTGAAATCTCCTCCCAACGTTGACTTGGAATGGATAAAGGTTGTAGAAGTCACGGGGTCTTAATTGTTTCCACTTTATTCTGTTGGAAAACCAAAAATTCCGCCACAAACTTTTGAATATCAGATTTAAGGCCATCCCAAAAAAATTCTTTCTTCACCCTGTGGTAAGTTTTTAAAAATCCTGAGTGTCCTCCTAAAGGAGAAGTGTGCAATTCCAAAAGAATCTTTTGTTTTAGTTGGGAATTCTTACAAAGATATAAGCGATCTTTGTGCCATAAGGAATCATTTTTCCAACTAAATGTATCAGATGTACTAGGATCTTGCTGCAACTTTTGAATGAGTGTCCATACATCTTTGTCCTTCTTCCATTCATCTCTTGCTTCGGTGATCCAATCTGGTTGGATAATAGAAATGGCACAAAGCAATGCTTCCACCTCTTCATTCTTTCTTGAGAGTGCATCTGCAACAACATTAAGCTTTCCTTTTTTGTAGATTATTTCAAAGTCACAACCCAACATCTTTGTGACCCATTTTTGCTGCTCTTCTGAAGATAGTATTTTTTCCAAAAAGTGTTTAATACTATCATGATCATTTTTTACCTTGAAGTGTCTTCCCATTAGGTAAGTTCTCCATTTCTTTAGTGCATGCAGTATTGCTAACATTCCCTTCTCATAAATAGGTTTCTGTAAATACTTTCCTTTGATTGGACGACTTTCAAAAGCAATGGGTCTTCCTTCCTGCATTAAAACGGCACCAATTCCATTTCCTGAGGCATCACATTCCACAATAAAGGTTTTTGTGAAGTCTGGCGTAGCTAAGACCGGTGCTAGGCACATTGCCTCTTTAAGATGTTCAAAGGCCTTAGTTGCTTCAGGAGTCCATGAAAATGCATCTTTCTTCAATAATGTTGTTAGAGGTGCTGCTATTCTACCATAATTCTTAACAAACTTGCGATAATACCCTGTTAACCCGAGAAATCCTCGCAACTGCTTTATGGTTGTGGGGACTTTCCATTCCTTAATGGCTTTAATTTTGTTAGGGTCTACTTTAACACCCTCGTGAGATGCAATATGACCCAGATATTCCACCTCTTGTACTCCAAAGAAACATTTTGATATTTTTGCATATAATTATTTCTCCTGCAATAGTTTGAGCACCCTTTCAACATGTTCAACATGATCCTTCCAAGATCTGCTATAAATTAGTATATCATCAAAAAATACCAGCACAAATTTTCTAAGGAAGGGTTTGAAAATGGAATTCATCAACCCTTGAAATGTAGAAGGTGCATTGGTAAGGCCGAAAGGCATGACCAAAAATTCATAATGACCCTCATGAGTTTGAAATGTTGTTTTTGGAATATCTTCAGTCTTCATTCTAATTTGATGATATCCTGAACGAGGATCCAACTTGGTAAAATAAATTGCTCCATGTGATTCATCCAATAATTCATCAATCATAGGAATGGGAAATTTATCTTTAATGGTGAGCTTATTGAGCTCCCTATAGTCTGGACACATTCGCCATGATCCATCCTTCTTGTGTACCAACACTACAGGAGCAGAGAAAGAACTTTGACTAGATTGAATTATACCCGCCTCTAACATTTCTAAAATCATACGTTCAATTTCGCTCTTTTGGACGTAAGGATATCTATAAGGCCTGATTTTTGGAGGAACACTTCCTGGAATCAAATGAATAGCATGATCATTATCATGAATAGGTGGGAGTCCTTTGGGAGTTTCAAACACCTTGGAATGATTGTCCAAGACTTGTTGGAGATCTGCAGAAATAGATGATTTTGATGTCGAAACTTCTAGTGATCATAATTGTGCAATTACACCTCGTTGCTCTTTCTTGAGAAGCTTTGTCATGACATTAGAGCTTATTATATTTCCCGGCTTCACTGCAATACCCCGTAATTCGACTTCCTTTCCTTCTGAAAAAAATTTCAAGAAAAGTTCTTGAAAATTAAAAGCTACTGTCCCCAAAGATTGTAACCATTGTACTCCTAGTACAACATCAGTACCTCCCGTAGGAATGGAAAGCATTGGACTAGTCAATACATATTCCCCCATGCTTAGCTTGATATTATGGCATTTTCCAGAGCAATTTATAGTTCCTCCATTTGCCACCATCACTTGACATTCTAGTGCTGGGTATAGGAAACAATTTAATTCCTTGGCTACCTTACAATGAATAAAATTATGGGTGCTACCTGAATCAATCAACACTATTACCTTTTTCTTCTTGATATGTCCTTCTATCTTGAGAGTTTGATGAGTGGTAATTCCTGCCATTGCATTACACGATATGGTCGGATTCATTTCTTCCTCTTCTAGGGCTGGTTCCTAGTGTATATCCTCTTCTTGTTCATTTTCTTCTTCCTCTTCACAATCTATGTAAAATAATTTCTTCTCAGCACACTTATGACCTTTAGTGTATTTGTTATCACAACTATAGCAAAGCCCTTTTGCTCTTTTTTCTTCCAATTGTTGTGGTGTCAACCTTGTAGGTTGTGGAAATCTAGGCATAGCAACACTTCCTTCTTTATAGAATTGAGTGGTAGGCTTCCTTGTAGCCATAATTTTACATTCAACTTTTCTTGCCAACCTGAATGCCTTCTCCAATGAATCAGGTTCCAAAACGCGAACTTCATGTTGGATGTTATCCTTTAAAGGGCCTAGGAAGAGATCAATCCTGTGTTCCTCTGTAAGATCAGTTACCCTTATATTCAATTTTTGGAAGTCCTCAATGTGCTGCCCCACTAAACCCTTTTGTTTGAGATTTATCAATTGGGTAAAGAAGGTTTTGCTCTTTGTATCCTCATAATGTGCTATCATTTCCTCCGTAAAAATTGACCAAGTGACAATTTTTTTACGGGAGCAAAGCCATCGATACCATACAAATGTATTTTGTTCTAAATGTAAAGTTGCAATGCGTACCTTTTGTGTGTTTTTCAAATTATGGAGATCAAAATATTGCTCCATATGTAGTATCCATGTTACAGGATCCTTTCCATCAAACTTCCTCATATCCATTTTTGGAATATGGTGGTTCTTCCCGCCAACATTAGAGTTTATGAAATCACGATTAACATTTATTTTGTTCTCATCATGAGTTTCCTCTACTATGTTTTCACCATTAGGAAACATTTCTTGTATCAACTTTGTCAAACCTTCTATGTCTACTTTTAGATCATTCTTCATATTTTCCATTTTAGATTCCATGCTAGCTTCCATGTCATCTATCTTAGATTCCACGTCTTTCTTCAAACCATCCATATTATTCTTCACACCATCCATCTTTGCTTCCACGCCTTTCTTCAAAACTTCCATTTCATTTTTTGCTGCTCTTTGCGAGAGCGAAATTTGGTGCACTTGCTCTTGTAATTTTGATAGATCATGTTGCAATTCTTCATCTTCATGACTCATAGTAGAGCCTTCTCAAGGCTTAATGGGTGTTGAATTATTTTTACGGGGCATTTTTTAGAACCCAATACTGATATCTATTCTACAATATGCCCTTGGAATCAATTCAAATTGATTTTTCAAACAAGACTTATGCAATTCGGAAAAAGAAAAAAAATACACACCTTTTTCTTGCTTTTGAGGAGCTCGATATTGAAATTTAATTATCTCTGTGATTGCGGCTCTTCAATATCTGAAATTTAGCACTAAAGTAGCCATATGAATTCTCTTTTGAATGCCACAGGTCTGACCTGATTTGGATTCTCCAAGACAAAGTTATGTCCAATCTCCCACAATGACCTAATTATGGACTGGTTCAGTAGAGTTAAGTTGTACGACTTTCCACGTGTCATTGTTCCATCCTTCGCCTCTGAAATTGATAGCCAAGAAACTATAGTTTGTTTAATTGCAACCAATTTTTACGGCACTCCAATCCGATGCTCAAAGAGAGAGTTATTGAAATTTTCCCACGATTACCTCTTTGAGATGAAATTTGGGAGCCTGAAAAAGCACCACCTTCCACAGATCATATCTCCAAAAATGTTGCGAATCAAGATCTGAAATGTTTCGACGAGTTTCCTCAGGATTTCAGCTTCGTACCCTAAACATTTTAGATTCTGACACTTCGTAGAAAAAAAATTATAGCGAAAAATCCACGATGACCTGTTTAGGAGCCTGAAAAAAGACCTAACTTCCCCAGATCATATCTCCGAAAATGTTGTGAACCAAGATCTGAAATTTTTTGAAGATCTTCCTCAGGATTTCGGCTTTGCACCCTAAAAATTTCAACTTCTGAAACTTCGTAGAAAAAAAATTATAGCGAAAATTCCACAATGACTGGTTTGGAGCAGCGAAACCCTAGAATCCAAAGCTCTGATACCAAATGTTGTGTAACCAGCTCCAAAAATAGAAGAATAGAGATATCAACCCCTTAGAAATGAGCCACTTCGAGGGGGAAACCTCCAATACATTACATAAATGAACAATTCTTGGATGATACAATTTACAAAACCTCCTTTCTATATATAGGAGTCCATGTGGCCATAATGTAATCCTAGTGGACCACAATGTAATCCTAGCCGACCTAACAATAATAATTTAAGGGCACAATAATACAAAAATGGGGGTTACAAGGGTACAATAATAACAATAAAGGGGTTACACTAATAACAATAAGGGACTATACTGGTAATATAGGGACCTAACAAAGGTACTAGGCACGCGCGATGGCTTGTTATTCGGTCACACATGCCCCCATAGAAATATCTTGAGCGATCTTGTTAACGAAGGAGGCAGTGAACCAATGAGTTAACAATTGATCAGGTATATCAAACTTGATCAGTCTACGAAGACGTTTCCACTCATGAATATGATCAGATATGTGGGTGGCTTTATCCTACTTGAGAGAAGTCAGGAGATGGGTTCCGGATTCGTAACGAACCGGTAACTAGAAGTGCGTCAGAAAAGCCATAGCTAACGTATTGAAGTCTTGAAAGATACTGCAGGGTAATTCTATATGCCACTTAGTGGCAGCACTGGTAAGAGTGCGCTAGAAGATACACAGACGAATTGAATCATCCACCCAAGAGTTGGACGAACACCACAGATGGTAGGTCATTACATGAGCTTGGGGGTCCTCTCGAGCTTTACCTTCAAACTTAGAACAGTCACCAGGCACCTTGGTCAGAACCAGAGGCCAATAAGGATTGTGAAGAATCGGATCATTGGTCAATTTAGAAACATCCAGCAATTCCAACGTACCAAGGAAAGGTAACTGAGGATTGAAAGGCATACCAGGCCCCCGATAAGGACCTGTACCTGTACTCCACCCTAGTTGAGCATAACTTTGCCCCCATTGGTTCTGTCTCGGGGGATTCTGACCATAGGGGGTGTTAGCCGTATAATTAGTCTGATACGGTTACTAATAACCAGTGTATGGGGGTTGATAACCGGGGTATTGACCCTGATTATATGTCGGCCCCGTTTGAGCAGTATATGGATTTGACTACTGAGTATAGGTATAGATTGGTTGTTGAAGATAATAATTAGAACCTTGGGGCGGGTTGTAAACCGGTCAAGATTGACCTTGGAGGTAATAACCGCCTTGGGGTTGAGCAGGCTGTTGGTAAGTGGGGCCCTGCTAAGCCTGATAAGTTGGGCGCACAGGCGGATTCGGCTATGGCTTAGATTAAATCAGCTGTTGAGCAGGGTTGAATGGATGTGCAGGCTGGCTTGGTTGGACAGGTTGACCTGGCTGAGCAGGCTGCCCTAGTTGAATAGGTTGACCCAGGTGAACAGGTTGTCCTGGTTGAACAGGTTAACCTGGCTAAAGAGGGACACCAGGCTGCCCCGAATGAGCCGGTTGGCCTGGTGGCGGGATAGGGCCAGGTTGCGCCTGATAACCAGTTTGACCTATAACAGGACCATAAGAGGGCCCTAGCTGTGCAACATTCAGACCAATAGGGAACTGAGGTTGCAGAGGTTGCACCATAGGTTGAGAGGGTTGGATTTGCCACCCAGGACCATACAACAATTCCATTTGGTACCCCGGTTGACCTGTGGGTCCTTGAGGTTGCCCTGGTTGGACCACAAGGTGAGGTTGTATAGGTTGACCTTGAGGGTTGTAAGATTTTCCTTGCGGACCGTATAACAATCCCTGTTGGCCCAAAGGTTGGCCCTGTAAGGGTTGTCCTTACAGGTCATATAGATAACCAGGCTGACCCGAAGGTTGGCCCTGGAAGGGTTGTCCTTGTGGGTTGGAAGATTTCCCAGCCTAGGAAAACATAAAACCTTGAACATATTGATAAGCCTCTGGAGCAGGAAAACATAGAGGGTTTCCTTGCTCATCGTATTGATATGGAAAAATGTAAACGGGTGTACCATCATGTGCATAATGGGAAAAATAAGGATGTTTGGGATCTTTGGAGGACTAACCAACCTCGAAGTTCGACTGCTGTAGAGACAACCGATACTCCTCAGGAGAGATATTCTCTAGAATAGCAGATGCTATGTAGACGTCTTAAGGAAGTGACGCAGTCCTTATGGACTGAGTAGTAACAGCGGGTGTAGTTGCGGCTACACAGACATTATGCCTAATAGGTACTGATGTGACCTGAGGGGATGACATGAGAGGTGTCCTTGGGGACATCCCTAATGAAGAAATAATCGGCCTCGTAGACGGATTTGATACTCCCATAGAGGCGACGGCGGTCATAATGTGACATAAGGATCTATACCCCGCTGGAAGCGAAGGACTAAGCGAAGAAATGACAGATAACTCGGGGTTGTCTTCTAGGAATAGCTGGTAATCTTCACCAGATGTGGGGATTTCCTCACTAGGAGAAGGACTGGATGAGCCCATATCTAACCCTGCCGCTAGATCTTCTAAAAGACGGCGAGGAATAGGAGGAATAGCAGCAGTTAAAAAAGGCGAACCTGATGTAAGAGGAGGGAAATATTCCCCTACTCCAAATCCAAACCAAGCGTTGGATAAGGGCCAATTGAACTCAACTGTTCCTCCAAAGGGAAGCTCAGATAGAACCGGTCCCCCATCGGGAAACTTGGAGACAATGGGCTACTGAGGTCCAGCAGAGGATTGAGAGACCTCTAATGAATCGTCTATGTAAGGACTACCAGTAGATGAAATTGAAGGTTATGCCACTGTGACAGTAACGACAAGAGGAAGAGATCAAACAAAAGCACACGGGCAAAAAACCAAGGCACACAATCAAACGGCCAACAAGAAAACTCTAAAAGGGCGTGTGATCGCAGGTGATTTATTTTACCACATTGAAACTTAGAAACTTCACTATTTCATGTTTTAAGAGTCGAGAAATAGATGAAAGATGACTCTATCTCTTTCAATATTGAAACAAGCATTAAAGGACAAGCGCTTGATGATCCTTTCAAATTTAGTGACTCAGAAAATATCAAAATGACTGCTCTGGAATTCTAGGAAAAAGGGTGTACCAGATATCCGTGAACTGCAATATACACCTTGGCTTCAAAATGAAAGAGAAATCAACCAAGGACTTGATTTACATGCAGGAAATCTCCCTGAATGTTGTGTCTGGTGTATCACGAGTATAAGGCAGTAGACTCGGCTTCCTACGGATAAAGGATAGCAACCTAGTGGGGTCTCCCTTTATATACGCGACGGTACGGGGAGCACAAGTCCATACTAGTGCTATCTAAAGCCAAGAGACGAATGAAAGCTACTAGTTTTAACGACGCCGGAACACGTCACTAGCCTAGACTTCTAAATATTTCGTTGATGTTTCAATGCTGCCTTAAGGTAAATTGAATAAATTTTAGTGTTGATCTTCAATTAGGTTTCAATTTCCAGGCCCTACCGAATGTTATGTCTCAAAAACCTCTAAATGCACACTACATGCCAAAATGTATCATGTTGTTCGATGAATAGCTAACTACGGGAAGGTTGAGATCTTTCACACAATAACAAAATGATCACAAAAAAACCACTAGTTTCTCTAATGCATGCTAATGCAACTAAAAGCTTTTCCTTCAGATTTATATAACACTAATAACGCAAAAAATATTTCAACTTACATTAACTAATCACAAGCAAAAGAGATTTGATTTTTGTATTTTCAATGTTTTAAGAGAAAAAATGCACTAAACAAAATGAAAACTAATGAAAAGAAAAATTTGAGAAGTGATGGCAAAAGAGAAAAGAGAAGCAAGCTCACTCAATGCAAAACACACAATCAAACCTCAAAATGATGAAGAAATCCCTCAAATCAAAGAGGAATCCCAAAGACTCAAATGAACCATGTAATCTAGGCCCAGGACGAGACAAAGAGAAATTCGAATGAGGAAGAAGAAAATCACTCAAATAACGCAATAAAACAATGGAAAACCACCAAACGAATGTAAAAAAGCAACAACGAAGTTGACTAATCAAATGAAAACCAAAACTCCCACGGGAGGCTCAGCGCACTATAGCACCTAGATGCCCTAGGGCTAGAATGTAAAACCGATAGTAGAGGGCAAACAACCAGAGGATAGATGTCACACACAATCAATCAAGGCTTGAGGACACTTAGGTAGTCGAAAAAATGACACCAAAACCACAAATCAAGCTCAGAAAGCTCAGAAAGGAGAAAACCCTAGCACCACACGGGATTGGCGCGACTGTCTGGCTGCAACTAGCGCCAGAACAGGATTGGCGCAGGGGCTGAACTAGCAACAAGCACCAGTTGGCACGACTTTCATGGTGAAAACCACACCATTCGAGTTTACTAAGGACAAAAATAAAAAGGAGCAAATAGGGAGTAGATCAGGGACGGTGAGGCTAAACAGAGATTTAACACTAGAAAAAAATGAACCAAAAGAGCTGATCAAGAAGACAAAGACCAAAATCAACCGAAAAGACAATAAAAACTCCAATCAATGTCTCCCCAGTGGAGTCACCATTTTTTTGGAGAAGTAAATCCCCTCTGCGGACAGAGGTGATCCCTACTAGCCCAGATCGGGTCTAGCAACAACCGAGTCATGCTAAGATGCAGGTTCCTAGTTACAAAAGACCAAGATGTGACAAGACGTCTACCTTAAGTCCCACGCTGTTGTTTCTTGCAGAGAAGATGGCGCTTCCTTCCTTCGCTATGGTAGATCACAATCCTCCCGCCTATCACGTTCGAACACCTACACGTACACGAAGAAACAACAACACACAAGCATAAAACCTAATACATGCAACTATGTATCAGTGAGAGAAGTTACAATTCATAACATAAGACATGAACATATGAATGGAACAATAATCGAAGTCGTTTATTATTAATCAACATGAAAGAAAGATACAACCTGAGCTCTGACGCTGGATCTTCCTTCGGCGGGTCAACAGCGGAGCACGTCTCGATGAAGATCATCGGGATGAGACAAGGCTCTCTCTCTCTTCGGCTGTCTGACGATAATCTCCTTACTACTGATTTAGCTCTATTCAGGCTATCTTGCAAAGGGAAAGTGACAAGCTTATATAGATGGTGGAAGGGGAGTTGGGATCCCTACAATGGTGGGATTGGCCCTATCCTCAAGGAAGCTTCCATGATAGGTGGAAAACCACTTCCCCTACATGAAAATCCGGAGCCAAACCTCCCAACTCATTTTAGAGACTCGTTCAGGAGTTGGTTGGAATCAAACTTCCGCCATTTATTTTTAAAAACAATCCTTATTAAGCTTGGCACGAGTAATACACTGGGACAGAGCGCCAGTTGGCGCGCCCTCTTTGGTGGATTTCCCCCATTGGCAGGAGGGTTGAACCGGCTAGTCACGCCAAGGCCAAAAGGTCTATGTTTAGGGCTTTTCATAGGAAACTGTCTTCAGAGGAATGATTTTCCTTGTCAAGGAGGATTCCATGAAAGTGGTTTCAGGTCATGTCACTGCTCACAGGTCACAGAAAAGGCCCTCCAATGTGCGGGATGGGGGATTGCAGGGACAGTGACAAATTACTGTGTAACAGTCTTGTCACTCGGTTTATGCACCAACCTCATGAAAGTCACTGGAAAGCAGCTAAAATAATACTTCGATATATTTGAGGTACAGTTCAGTTCGGGATTCATTACAATGTAGGAACATCTCCATTGTTGATTGGTTTCACTGATTCTGATTGGGATGGTGACCCTGATGATCGAAATTCTACTACAGGATATGTATTCACTCTTGGTTTAGGACCTATTACTTGGTCTTGTAAGAAACAAAGTGCCATCTCTCTTTCTTCCGTAGAAGCAGAGTATCATGGTGTAGTTGAAGCCAGTAAGGAAGCCATGTGGCTTCGTCAGATCCTGTCTGAATTTGGTCTCCATTAGCAGCATCCAACTACACTTTGGTGTGATAATCAGAGTGCCATTCAGCTATGTAAAGATCTAGTTCAACATCAATGTATGAAACACATTGAAATCCACATACACTTCATCAGAAAGCTCATTCATGATCATGTTCTTGAAGTGCAGTACTATCCAACCAATGATTAGGTAGTCGATATCTTTACAAAAGCTCTCCCAGAAGCGACGTTTACCAAACTTCGATCCATGCTTGGAGTGAAGGAAAGTTGTCATTAAGGGGGGATAGGCTCTAATGCCTCCTTCCTTCTCCTATTGTGTCACTTTTGTAACTCCTTCAATCATTTCCCAATTTGTTCTTAAGGGGGGATGTTAGGATATTTCGACACAAAGGAAATAGGCTCCTTTTGTGTCACCTTTGTAAATCCTTCAATCCTATCCCAATTTGTTCTTAAGGGGGGATGTTAGGATATTCTGACACATAGGAAATAGTTAAGAATAAATTAGTCTAGTGTAGAGTTAGGTAAAGTGTGTTTCTTTACCATGTACATTTGTAACTTATAATCTGACAGTCACAATTTGTAGTGATTCGATGGTTATCTCTCGCCTCGGTATTAATGACACTTGATCTATGGCTTAGCACCCGATTGGTCCATGATCTCTATTTAAAGAGCATGGAGGGTCATTTTTCCGGTAACCGTTTATGAGAGAAACATATGTAACTTTTATTTTTATATTAATAAATTTCCTGAAGTGGCCGTGTTGGCTCAGGCCATGGACTATTTCCCTTTTTGAGGGTTTTAACCACGTGATTATACTGGTGTACTGATTTGTGATATGTTTTTGAGCGGTGACCTTTGGTTCTTGATCTACGGAACTTACCCTGTAAATTACTACAACCTGGGGCTCTCTCTATTAAACATTAACTGATGTAATGGTAATACAACCCCATAAGATAACCTGTGGAAGTGTGGTACAAAATGATGTTCCAATATCTATTTATGACTTAAATGAATAGGGGTAGGGTCCTCGAGAGTCCATTTCCAACCCATAATTGGAAAGCTGGTCGAGAAACAAATGGCATCAAAAACATATGCACTCATGAAAAATTGGGGGACGGCTTTGGAAGAACTAACTCTTGCCTGGCGATATTCATTAATCGCTTTTTCTAGGTTTTTGGAAAGAATGGTTTCCCAATTCATGATGTGAGAATTAACATAGAAGTCAATCAAGGGAACCCAATTAATAGAGAACTTGGTGTTATCGAGGAGACCATATAATCTGCATAGCATTGATGCTACAAAATTGTTGGGATTTGCAAGTGAAGCAATAAGATACATACCTGATTTATCATGCTTGAACTTGTTATCCAATTTCCTCCAACCTTGAATCATTTTGAAAGGGTCTTCATTTTTCTTTGCAAAATTTTCAACAAACTGGTTGTCATAGATTTCTTGATGGTTGGGCAGTTTGTACATGACTTTCAAGTCTTTAGCTCTGAAAGAACCTAATATTTCATCCACAATGGTTATAAATTGTCTGTCTTTAATTGTTGAATTCTCAACTACCCATCTTATCATATCAGTATATGGTAAAAGGCTGGCCCTTGCTGCTATTCTGTGAAGTAAGGAGCATGCTGCATCTCTAAACTGTAAATATGAGGGCTTTGCATCATCAGCAGTTGCCTTGACCTCCACTACTTCAGGTTTTTCATCTTCGAGGATAGCATAGATGGCTTGCCATGTTGTAGCACCTCCATCTACAGTGCAAACAGTATCTTTTATTGTGGACGACATTTCTGTACATTCAAATTCCGCAATAGTTTGTTTGTCGTGTTTCTACATTACTTTGCGTATGGACATCTCTTGAAGAAAAATCCCTATTTAAGACAGAGTAACGATCAAATGATGAAATATATAGTGAAATGACCAATTTTAAAAGAAAATTTCTGAGAAGCAGCTGTATCATTAATTAGCCATAACAAAACAATAATTGTTCGCATTGGAATGATGAAACATGATTAATTATTTCTGACATGATTTATTTTCTCATTAAAACCTTTATTAAACCCTGTTAATTCTGTCGCATCGCGCATTTTTGAACCTGTTTTATGAAGCGAATTTCTTTAACAAGCTTTGCGTTTATGCGATATGTGATTTCATGAAATCACAAAATCGCTTTCATTGGGATATTGCAACATCGGAGCATTAGTAGGTAATGTTTTAAGTTTTAAATGTATATCTCCGATGTGCGATTTATGATGCCGCTTGTGAAATTCAAATCGCAAAATCACAAATCAGGATTTTATGTTTTGTGGTTAACTTTTTAATGGGAAAAAGATTATGCAGGATGCGATTTGCGATAGGGTGATCACAAAGATATGAAAATGGAATTTATTAATTTATTTTTGTTTTATTTTTAAAAACAAAAATGTTTTGGAGTTTGATTTTTTTATTCAAAATGAAAAACACATTTAAAGAAGGGTCCCTATTCATATTATCAAATTTTTAAACTATTTTGAAAATATAAATGGGGGGTTGTTGTGTTATCACCATAAAAGTTTTTTTGGTTCTAAACTTTGATAGTTTACCTTGTTCCTAGTCATGGTCTTAGATAGGTGTTGAGCCAGTTCATGTTTTAAGGGGTAAGTGATAGGGTTAGAGTCTCAAAAATGTCATTTTCATTTCCAAATAAAGTTTCACAACCTCACTCCATGGTTTAAAGGTCCCATATTCTGTTTAGAAGTCATATTTTAACTCTTTGAAAAAATTTCTGAAATTAGCCACGAAACCACACTTTCATAGCGCAGTCAATGGAAAAAAGTTGTTTTGCGCTACGAAAGCACTGCTACTTTCGTAGCACATTTCTCCGAAAATAAACTAAGCACACTATGAAAGCGCGGATTTGTAGCGGGTCATGTCAAATCAGAAAATCATTCAAATTCCATTAATTTTTCATCATTAGGTGTCAGTTAGAGGTCATTTCCAAGACAAACAGCCATTCAAAATCATCATTACATTCACAGAGGTTTCATTTATGAAATCTAAGTTCAAATTTGAAAGGGATGGCTAGTTTCTTATTCCAGTTTGCATGCAAAACACTCCAACAGACCGTTTTCAAGAGTAAAGCTTGTGGTAATCTCACACCAAAGATTTTATCATCCATTATCAAGCGAGGCTGACAATCGAGGCTGATTACTCTAATCAAGCGAGGCTGACTATTTTGAATTCAAGTGAGGCTGATAATCAGATTTCACAGGAAACTTTCATAAATTCAAAGACAAAAATGACTGAGGAGAAGAAAAATCACAGGTTAGGACAATGTTTAAGGACAGAGCTTGAAAGTATAGGAACCCTAGCTAAATACAAATCAGTATTGGAAGCTTTCAAGAAGCCAGGGTGTTTGAAATTTTGTGAAAATTTACAGGGAGGACACAGTCATGTGATAAAGGAGTTTGCTTTACATTTTACTAGCTCAAATACAAAAATTGGAATCTTAAACTTGTCAGTTACTCCTGATATTATTGCCTTAGTAACAGAGAGTCCTAGGGGGCAAGAGACATGGTTCAAAGGTTTCAGATTTAACATGGAGGCATGCAAAGTGTTTCTAAAGCCAGAGTTTGCAGAAATGGATTTAAATAATGCAATTCCCAGGAGCTGCATCAAAGATTCATATGCCAATTTTCTATACAACATCCGGAGGTATTTTACCTGTGAGGGAAGGTATCATAAAGTATATTCATATCATTTTAAACCTCTGTTGCACTTTACTGGCATGATATCTTTAGATTTTCCATTTTTTTGTATATAAGTATATCTAACATGGCAGACAAGGTTCAAATGAAGTCTGAAGGGTGTGAAACCTCTTTATTCCACCATGGTTTAATCAAGTTGATAGTCTTACATGAAATCAGAAATATCAACAGAGAATGGTCATCATTTTTTTTTTATATGGTTTTGGAGTGGAAGCACAAACTACAGGCAGTAACCCTAAAGGAAAATAAATTCCACCTACAGATTCTAGCAAGCCTGTAGTGACAAGGTCAAAAAATTTTGTTAAGCTAAAACCCAGGAAACAGGTGAAAGAGCCAGTAGGAAAAGCATTAGTGGTTATTGTTGAAACTCCTCAACCTAAAAAACAAAGGATAGCTGAAGTTAAAGAGATTGCACAGGAACAGTCGGCTAATAAACAGGTTCAATGGAGATAGACTAGGAGTCAAATTGCAAAAGAAAAGGGTAAAGCAGTGATTTCTGGAGCAAGTGATACGCCAATCTTAAAGGGAAACTTGGATGATATCTTACAAGCCATTGATATAGAATATTCCCCTTTCGTTCGAGCTGATTTCATAAAAATTGATGAAGGAAAGCAGAAAAAGATGAAGTCATCCAAAAAACTAGTATTCAATGATGAATTTGCAGCATTTGTATTCAAGGCAAGGAAGCCTGTAACCAGAAAGTCCAAAAATATGCAAGACCATGTTGAGCTACAGAAAACAGAGGAAGCTTCCATTTTTCATGAAGAAATTATAAACCTTTCATCACCTATACCAGAAAAGGAAAAAAACAGAGTATTCCCCACTCAAATAGAAAAAATAAGTCATGCAGAGATGGAGGAAAGGTTGAAATCAGCCAATATTGAAATTTCTAGGCTAAGGAAGAGAGAAATAAAGAATTCTATTGAAAATACAAATTTCAAGAGGATGAAAGCCCTCTAGGAAGTTGAAAGGGTTGCTAAACCTGAAATCATTAGCAGTGAAACACAATATTTCACTTGGACTGTACCAACAATAAAAGAAGCTAGATTTGTGAGAGTAATAAATATTCAGTTGAGAGCCACCAACATAAAGTTGAGACAGGTTGAAGACCTAGAAATTCAGTTGACAAGATCTCAAGAGAAACTACAGCAATAGTGAAATAGGGTAATGAAACAGGACAGTAAATGATAAATCTTAAATCAGTTTGTCATTAAGAAGAACACCATTTTGAGGAAAAACACCTTTAAAGTTAAGTTGTTTTGCTTCTTGATGTTGATATAAATCTTCGAGAAGCTTTTAATATCCTCAAACTTTAAATTTTTGAAGATTGTGTTACAAAAAGAGCCTGCACAGCAGTTTCGTAATGCCCTACAAAACTGTTGAAGATGATTTTTTGGCACTTTATATGTAGATTTTGGAGATAAGGATTGATGGGTTTCAATTTTTAATGTTGCTGGTGGAAATATGAAGATCATAGGTGAAGACTCAAATTGAAAAATAGTAGAAAGAATGGTTAAAGGAAATGGTTTACAGTAATGTAAAAAAACTGCGCTACGAAAACAGGCTACTTTCGTAGTGCAATCATATTTCATGCCTTTTTCACTTTTTCGAAGATTTTCTCTACATAGGTGGAGGATTAAATTTTTCAAGGGAATATTAGCACATGTGACACATATGAAACAGTCATCAATGTTAACAAATTTGCTTGAAGATAAACATGGAGGTTAAGGGCTAAAAAGCAGGAACTCAGTCTCCTCGTTTTTAGGACAGTTAGGTCATGAATCAGTAGGTTTAAAACAAGGATGGAGGCATCATCAAAGTTTGAAATCATGGATTTGTAGCTGTCAATAAAGCATTAAAGGTTTATATAATCTTGTTTCAAACCTTTTAGGAGTTTCACTCCTATTTGTCTTAGGACTCTTAAAATACAGTTTAGCTGTCAGTTTGTAATTAATAGTTTGTTTTATGAATACAATAGGTGTCAAGAATGGAAATTCGAATTCTCCTAATGATGGATCATGGAATCCAAGATTTTAAATGCTCTATATGAAGCATGAGGTCGAATTCACCAAGGTTGGCATTTTTCATTAGCAAGGAAATTGTGTTACTATATGCCACTATGTTCTTCTCAACTTAATACAGATATTTGTTTGACTACTCAAGATTCACAAGGAGTTTAAGTGTATAATTTTTCTATGGCCTTTTCAATTATCTATTTGCAGTAGTATTTGTGTGTGTTAATTAGAATTCATTTTACAATGCTCTAACTTCCTTCACATGCAAATAGACTGTGTTTTATCATTGTGTTACTGTTTTTCTCATAAACCTAGACTCCAAGTGCCTTGACTTCCATGTTTGACATATTATGATGTTTTGTTGAAGATTATCTTGACTCCATGGCCCAATGAGTGTTTGATAATCTTTGATTCAACCAGTTATACATTTTTTTCCCTAGAGTTAGCCATCTAATCATTAATCAAAAATTTTAAACCTAGTGAGAGAGCCCTCTCAGGTTGAGGAGGCTAAGACTTAGCCAAAATATTGGTTTGAAAGAGTCACTCAGAGTCTACTAGATGAAGCAGCCTATCAGGGTCAGATTTTGTGATGGCACAATGCAGATGGACCTTACCTATGCTACTATTCATGTTTTTGGTGAGCAAAGGAGATTGTATCGAGAGACTAGAATGGCTTACATGGTAAGTAGTAGGGACCAACCTCAAAAATTTCCTATTTATGCCTTTGATACTAAACTTGGATCTACTATTCTTTTCAATGAGTCAGCTGATAGTGTCGAACAAGAAATGAGAGAAGAAAATCAACACTCTGAAATTTAGTAGCCCGAAAATCAGCAAGTAAATGAGAAAGAGATGGAAATATGGTGGTAATTGTACTTTGATGGATCAGTAGGAAAAGAAGGGGCTGGAGTAGGGATTTGGATTACAATTCCAAATGATGAGAGTAAGTTTTACTCCTACAAACTGAACTTTGATTGCACAAACAACATGGCTGAATATGAATGTTTGATTTTGGGTCTAGATGTTTTGAAAAGAATGAAGGCTCAAAATATTTCTATTTTTGGAGATTCAGAATTGGTTATTAGACAAATTGAAGGTGTTTATAAAACGAAGGATGTAAGAAAGAGAGAATACAGAAATCTAGTTTTAGACATGTTGGAGAATTTTCAAGCCTATTATTTCATTGTCAAAAATAGAGACCAAAATTCCATTGCTAATTCTCTTGCTGTCTCTGCAAGTATTTTCATTATTCCTATTCATTCTTCTGAAAAATTTGAGATTGAAGTTCATCATAGACCAGCTATACTAGATAATACAACCAATTGGCAAGTTTTTGAAGATGATCAACAAGTAAATAATTTTATTGAGCTAAAAGAAGAATTTGAAAGTACACAAGTAGACCAACAAAATATGCTTGTTGAATCAAAAGGAAATTCTGAAGTTTTTCAATTAAAGAATAATTCAATACCAAAAGGTATTATTCCCCTTGAAAAGCTTTTTGATCAGAATGATGTTTTCAAATCACCAAAGATACAAGCTAATGAAGAGGAAGTAGAAAGCTGTAATCTTGGTACATTAGCTTTGCCTAAAATGATCAAAATTTCAAAGTTTCTTTCAGTTGATATGAAATTCAAATATATTGAGATGATGAAGAGGTTTATTGATGTCTTTGCTTGGAGTTATGTTGATTTAAAAGAGTATGATCCTTCCATTATTCAGCATACTATTCCTATCAAATAAAATGAAAGACCTTTCAAGCAGAAATTGAGGAGAATTAACCATCTTCTCATGTCATTGATCGAAAAAGAGATTAAGAAACTCTTTGATGCTAAAATCATTGTCCCAATCAGATTCTCAATTTGGCTTGCAAATTTGGTACCAGTTATAAAGAAGAGTGGAGAAATCAAAATTTGTATTGACTTCAGTTATTTGAATAAGGCTTCACTAAAGGACAAATATCCTCTTGCCAAGATGGATTCAATTCTGCAAAATATTGTTGGTTCTCAAAGAATGTCTATGCTTGATGGTTTTTCGGGTTATAATCAGATTCTTGTACATCCAAATGATTAGGAAAAAACAGCCTTCACAACACCATGGGGCACATTCATGTACGCCAAGATGCCTTTTGGTCTCATGAATGCAGGAGCTACTTCTCAAAGAGCAATGGACATTGATTTTTCTAAAGAAAAGGACAAGACGGTGGTTTTTTATCTTGATGATATAATAGTCTTTTCAAAGAAAGAAGAAGATCATTTGAAACACCTAGAAAAAATTCTGTTGAAATGTAGAAGGTTTGGTATCTCTCTTAATCCTACCAAAAGAATCTTTGCTTTAACTACAGGAAAGTTACTTGGTCATATTATTTATAAATATGGAATTAGGATTGATACTAATAAAGTTAATGCAATTAAAAAAGTAGATCTGCCAAGAAGTAGGAAAGAGATTCAATCATTTCTTGGGAAAGTGAATTTTGCTAGGCGTTTCATTCCTAACTTTGCTGAGATTGTCAAAGGTATAACAAGAATGTTAAAGAAAGGATTTGAGATTAAATGGACAGCAGAGGCAAAGCATTCTTTTGAATAAATCAAGAAGGCACTCACACAAGCACCGGTACTCATCAGTCCAGATTTTTCCAAAGAATTTCTAGTTTTAACATTTTCTTTAGAAAATACAATTGCCGGAGTTTTACTACAAAAAGGAAAGCAAGGTATTGAATAGCCTATCTCTTTATTTAGTAGAACATTAGCAAATGCTGAGTTAAAGTATAATATTCTAGAAAATCATGCCTGTGCTTTGGTGAAGGCTATCAAAGATTTCAGAATTTACATTCTGCATTCTCACATTGTGGCATTTGTTCCAAGTACTATAGTAAAAGACATCTTAACTCTGGCAGATCCCGATGGTAAGAGGGGAAAATGGATCGCAAAATTGCTGGAATATGATATAGACATCAAACCAACCAAATTAGTGAAGGGACAAAGCTTGGCAAAGTTAATGACACTATCAAACTTGGACTGTCTTGATATAAATATGAATGCATAAATATCAGAAATTTCTGATGATGAGGAAGAATTGGTCCAAATTGATGAGAAATACATTACTTCAGAGTGGTATAAAGATTTGGTTTTTGTTCTTCAACATCACAAAGTTCCTGCTGATCTAACAAAGTCTAAAGCAAGGTTTTTTATGCTGAAATCTTTGAGATATTTTGTATTTGACAGAAATCTGTTTTGGAAAGATACAGGTGGAATTTTGCTGAATTGTTTATTTGAAGAAGAAGCTGAAAAAGTAATTGAAGAATTCCATAAAGGTGATTGCGGAGGTCACCATTATTGGAAGGCTACAACAAATAAGATTCCAAGAGAGGGATATTTTTGGCCAACAATGTTTAAAGATATTTACAAAAGAATTGTTGCATGCCATGAATGCCAAATTTTTGAAGGAAGAAGGAAGCTTGTACCTTTACCTTTGGTTCCTATTTATGTGGAAGCACCTTTTCAGCAGTGGGAATTAGACTTTATTGGAGAGATACATCCATCATCATCAGGACAGCATCGATGGATTCTCACAGCAACGGACTACTTCACCAAATGGATAGAGGTGATTCCAACAAGGAAAGCTAATGACTCTATAATTATTTCTTTTCTAGAGAATAATATATTGTCTAGATTTGGTTGCCCCATGAAGATTATAATAGATAACGCTGAAGCATTCAAGTCTAAGAAAATGATCAATTTCTATCATCAATACCACATCACTCTTGGACACTCTACAGCATACTATCCACAAGGAAATGGTCTTGCTGAATCATCAAATAAAAGTATTGTAAGAATAATTAAAAAGGTATTGCATGAGAACAAGAAAGCTTGGCATTTCAAACTAAAGTATGCCTTATGGGCTGATAGAATATGTACAAAGAGGTGAATCGGGACTTCGCCATATGAATTGTTTTATGGTGCTGAAGCTGTTTTTCCGACATCACTTGGGGTACCTGCTATGAAATTAATTCAAGGACTTGAAGAGGAACCAAATGCCATTCAAAGGAGGATTAATCAGCTGATAGCTTCGCAGGAAAAGAGAAATGAGGTTTATGACAGTCATCAGCATGTTCAAAATAGAATTAAAAGTACATTTGACAAGAAGATTAAAGAAGACAGTTTCCAAATACAAGGCAAAGTGTTTAAATGGGAGGCCAAAATTGAGGAAAAGGGCAAGCATGGTAAGTTTGAGAATTTATGGAAGGGTCCTTTTAAGATAGCTGGTTTTCATGGGAACAACACTTTATTGTAGGAAATTGATGGAGGATCATATGCTGGAGGGCCTGTTAATGGCAGGTTCCTAAAGCATTATACTTGCTGAAGTTTTATCAATCACTCATGACATTGTACATATTTCATCCTTGTTAGTTTTATTGCTAATAATGACAAGCTGAAACAGAGAGATTAAGCCTGAGGTGAAGGCCCAAACAAGTTGAATAAGATGCTTGTCAAATCAAATAAATTTTTTTGCTATTTTATCAAAAAATGGATAGCACTGGAGCTACGGGTTCTTAGTGTACCACAGGGGCACACTATCCCAAGTGGAGCCACTATTATCACCATAAAAGTTTTTTTGGTTCTAAACTTTGATACTTTACCTTGTTCCTAGTCATGGTCTTAGATAGGTGTTGAGTCATTTCATGTTTTAAGGGGTAAGTGATAGGGTTAGAGTCTCAAAAATGTCATTTTGATTTCCAAATAAAGTTTGGAAACCTAATTCCATGGTTTAAAGGTCCCATATTCTGTTTAGAAGTCATATTTTAACTCTTTGAAAAATTTTCTAAAATTAGCCACGAAACTACACGTTCTTAGTGCAGTCAATGGAAAAAATATGTTTTACGCTACGAAAGTGCTACTACTTTCGTAGCGCGTTTCTCCGAAAATACACTAAGAGTGCTACGAAAGTGCGGATTCGTAGCGGGTCATGTCAAATCAGAAAATCATTCAAATTCCGTTATTTTTTCATCATTAGGTGTTATTTAGAGGTCATTTCCAAGACAAATAGCCATTCAAAATCATCATTGCATTCATAGAGGTTTCATTTATGAAATCTAAGTTCAAATTTGAAAGGGTTGGCTGGTTTCTTATTCCAGTTTGCATGAAAAACACTCCAACAGACCATTTTCAAGAGTAAATATTTTGGTAATCTCACACCAAAGCTTCTATTATCCATTATCAAGTGAGGCTGATTACTCTAATCGAGCGAGGCTGACTGTTTTGAATTCAAGCGAGGCTGATAATCAGAGTTCACAGGAAACTTTTAGAAATTCAAAGACAAAAATGACTGAGGAGAAGAAAAATCACAGGTCAGGACATTGTTTAAGGACAGAGCCTGAAAGTATAGGAACCCTAGCTAAAGACAAATCAATATTGGAAGCTTTCAAGAAGCCAGGGTGTTTGAAATTTTGTGAAAAGTTATAGGGAGGACACAGTCAGGTGAAAAAGGAGTTTGCTTTACATTTTATTGGCTCAAATACAAAATTGGAATCTTAAACTTGTCAGTTACTCCTGAGATTATTGCCTTAGTAACAGAGATTCCTAGGGGGCAAGGGACATGATTCAAAGGTTTCAGAGTTAACATGGAGGCATGAAAAGTGTTTCTAAAGCCAGAGTTTGCATAAATGGATTTAAACAACGCAATTCCCATGAGCTGCATCAAATATTCATATGCCAATTTGCTATACAACATCCAGAGGTATTTTACCTGTGAGGGAAGGTATCATAAAGTATATTCATATCATTTTAAACTTCTGTTGCACTTTACTAGCATGATATCTTTATATTTGCCATTTTTTCTGTATAGAAGTATAGCTAAGATGGCAGACAAGGTTCAAATGAAGTCTGAAGGGTGTGAAACCTCTTTATTCCACCATGGTTTAATCAAGTTGATAGTCTTACATGAACTCCGAAATATCAATAGAGAATGGTCATCATTTTTGTTTTTATGTGGTTTTGGAGTGGAAGCACAAACTACAGGCAGTAACCCGAAAGGAAAAGAAATTCCACCTACATAATCCAGCAAGCCTGTAGTGACAAGGTCATAAAGGTTTGTTAAGATAAAACCCAGGAAACAGGTGAAAGAGATAGTAGGAAAAGCATCAGTGGTTATTTTTGAAACTCCTCAACCTACAAAAAAAAGGATAGTTGAAGCTAAAGATATTGCACAGGAACGGTCAGCTAATAAACAGGTGCAATGGAGATTGACTAGGAGTCAAATTGCAAAAGAAAAGGGTAAAGCATTGATTTTTGGAGCAAGTGATACTCCAGGCTTAAAGGGAAACTTGGATGGTATCTTACAAGCCATTGATATATAAGAGTCCCCTTTGGTTCGAGCTAATTTCATAAAAATTGATGAAGGAAATCAGAAAAAGATGAAGTCATCCAATAAACTAGTATTCAATGATGAAGTTGCAGCATTTGTATTCAAGGCAAGGAAGCATGTAACCAGACAGTCCAAAAAGATGCAAGAGCATGTTGAGCTGGAGAAAACAGAGGAAGCTTCCACTATTCATGAATAAATTATAAACCTTTCATCACCTGAACCAGAAAAGGTAAAAAACAGAGTATTCCCCACTCAAATAGAAAAAATTAGTTATGCAGAGATGGAGGAAAATTTGAAATCAGCCAATATTGAAACTGCCAAGCTAAGGAAGAGAGCAAGAAAGCATGATGTTGAAAAGATAAATTTCAAGAGGATGAAATCCCTCTGGGAAGTTGAAAGGGTTGCTAAACTTGAAATCATTAGCAATGAAACACAATATTTCACTTGGATTATACCAGCAATAAAAGAAGCCAGATTTGTGATAGTAATAAATACTTAGTTGAGAGCCACCAACAGAAAGTTAAGTAGACAGGTTGAAGACCTATAAATTCAGTTGAAAAGATCTCAAGAGAAACTACATCAACAGTGAAATAGGGTAATGAAACAGGGCAGTAAATGATAAATCTTAAATCAGTTTGCCATTAAGAAGAAGACCATTTTGAACAAAAACACCAAGTTAAGTTGTTTTGCTTCTTGATGTTGATATCAATCCTGGAGAAGCTTTGAATATCCTCAAAATTTAAATTTTTGAAGACTGTGTTAAAAAAAGAGCCTGCACAACAGTTTCGTAGCGCGCTACGAAATTGCTGAAGATGATTTTCTGGCACTTTATATATAGATTTTGGAGATAAGGATTGATGGGTTTCAAGTTTTAATGTTGCTGGTGGAAAGATGAAGATCACAAGTGAAGACTCAAATTGCAAAATAGTAGAAATAATGGTTAAAGGAAATGTTTTATAGTAATGTAAAAAAACTATGCTACGAAAACATGCTACTTTCATAGTACAGTCATATTTCATGCCTTTTTTCACTTTTTCGAAGATTTTCTCTGCACAGTTGGAGGATTAAATTTTTCAAGGGAATATTAGCACATGTGACACATATGAAACAGTCATCAATGTTAACAAAGTTGCTCGAAGATAAACATGGAGTTTAAGGGCTAAAAAGCAGGAACTCTATCTCCTAGTTTTTAGGACAGTTGGGTCATGAATCAGCAGGTTTACAACAAGGCTGGAGGCATCATCAAAGTTCGAAATCATGGATTTGCAACTGTCAATAAAGCATTAAAGTTTTAGATAATGTTGTTTCAAACATTTTAGGAGTTTCACTCCTATTTATATTAGGACTCTTAAAAGACAGTTTAGCTGTCAGTTTGTAATTAATAGTTTGTTTTATGAATAGAATAGGTGTCAAGAATGGAAATTCGAATTCTTCTAATGATGGATCATGGAATCCAAGATTGTAAATTCTCTATATGAAGCATGAGGTTGAATTCACCAAAGTTGGCATTTTTCATTAGCAAGGAAATTGTGTTACTGTACGTCACTATGTTCTTCTCAACTTAATACAAATATTTGTTTGACTACTCAAGATTCACAAGGAGTTTAATTGTATCATTTTTCTATGGCCTTTTCAATTACCTATTTTCAGTAGTATTTGTATGTGTTACTTAGAATTAATTTGAAAATGCTCTAGCTTCCTTCACATGCAAATAGACTATGTTTTATCACTGTTTTACTGTTTTTCTCATAAACCTAGACTCCAAGTGCCTTGACTTCCATGTTTGACAGATTATGATGTTTTGTTGAAGAATATCTTGACTCCATGGCCCAATGAGTATTTTCTAATCTTTGATTCAACCAGTTATACATTTTTTTTTTCCTAGAGTTAGACATTTAATCATTAATCAAAAATCGTAAACCTATTGAGAGAACCCTCTCAGGTTGAGGAGGCTAAGCCTCAGCTAAAAGATTGGTTTGAAAGAGTTACTCAGAATCTACTTGATGAAGTAGCCTATCAGGGTCAGATTTTGTGATAACATGTTGCATAGCACAAAAATTTTCAATTCACTTGGGAGAACCAGATATCTCTGATTGGTTTGTTTGATATTTCTAAACTTTCAAAACAAGAAAAAGATTATGAGAATAAGAATAGTATGATTCATGAATTAAACAGTGTTTTTTCGGAATATAATATATTTACCTATCTCATTTTTTTTCTTAGTTAACCCCTTCAGTGATAAAACATAGGTGTATGTATCAGTCGGTACTCAGATTTAAAAAGATAAAGTAGGTGTTCTCTAAAAATTAGTTTCATAAATTTTTACTCATTTATCACAGATAGAGTCACTGTTGACAACATGCGTTTATAGCCTCGACATGGTTATCTTTTAACCAATAATGATTCATGATCCCATCTGAATTTGATTTCTTATTTCAAAGTTTAATTTAACATATAATTGAATTTCTTTTTTCTAACACATTCTCAAAATCATTATCCAGGTTTGGTGTTCTAATAGTGACAATGTCATTCACTAATATTAATTTAGACTAAACAAGATGGCTCGTGATGAGACCCCTTGTCTTTTGATTTTTATAGTCATTTAGCTATTACCCTGTTATGGTATGCAGTATTGGTAATATCAATCTAGATTATTTCTCTATGATTATGATAAACAAGCTCGTGATGAGACTTATTTTATTTAGAATTTGTACATTGTATATATTTATTTTTCTTTTTTGAATTATACTTTCAAGAAGAAATTTTATCAGATGGGATGAATCATTAGCTCGTTTAAGAGTTATGGATGATAATTATAGAGTTGGTAGATACCTTTTCATAGAGAATCCTTGCTAGGTTAAAGGTTTTTTTCTTGACTGATACATAACATCTATATTTTATGACATTAAGAGTTCTTTCGGAAAATAAATGTCTTTAGTAAATTTCAAAATATTTCAAAGAAATAAGGTTTACTCAATTCTCGTAGTTATAATCATCTTTTTACTTTACTTATTTATAGAAGCGAAAGATCAAATAAATTTATCAGAAATTTTAAAACTTTGAATCGACCAAAAATGATGTTATTTTCAAATTTTATTTTCCTAGAGCAAAATGAAATTTAAAGTTAGATTTCTAAGAGAAATATTTTTTAAGAATTTGACCATTCACGGGCAAGGAATCTTTCTTACCTAATAAGTCTTGTAACAAAAAGGTAGATAAGCCTATTTTTTCTATGATTTGAAACAGACCAAGCCGTAGTCTTTTGAATTTGGTATGTTTACCTTTTTCTTCGTGTGTCTTATCCCATTTCAAAACAAGGTCTCCTATTTCAAAAGTTCTTGGACTGGTAGATGTTGTGTCAAACGAGGCTTTAACTATTTGTTGATGATGAGTATGTATAGCTTTGGCATTTTCTCTCTGTTCTTCCATTTTAAGAATTTGATCTTGTCTAAGTTGAAGGGAAGAAGAAGGTTTTTCATCAATAAATTGCACTAAAGAAAATGATGGTATTGTTATATTTATGGGTAGAACTGCTTCTTTGCCATAAACTAATACAAATGGAGAAGTACCTATTGAGGCCTTCTGGGTGATTCTATCTTCCCAAAGAGAAAATAATAGTGCTTTGTGCCAATTTTTATGATTTTGTTCTATAGTTCGTTTGATGATTCTGATAAGGTTTTTATTTGTAGATTCAACCAATCCATTACCTTGCGGATAATAGTTAGCTAAGTATTTTAATTTAAAACCTCTTTTCAAAGATAATTCTATCATAGCATTTCCAGAAAAGTAAGATGCATTATCAAATATAAAAGCTGATGGGAGACCAAACCTGGTGATTATGAACTGATCAATAAAATCTGTAATATTTTGTGTATTAACCACCTTTAATGGGATAGCTTCTACCCATTTTGTGAAATAATATGTTGCATTTAGAATATACTTATGTTGTTTAGAATATTTTGGAGTTATTTCATCTATGATATCTAAACCCCATTGTTCAAATGGTTGTTGGATATTTATTGGTTGTAGTGGAAATGTTGCTTTCCTTTCTCTTCCTGTTGCAGTTTGACATACTTTTCATTTTCTCGCATATTCATGTGCATCTTTAAATAGAGTTGGCCAATAGTAACTATCATGCAATATTTTATGAGTTGTGGTGTTTCCTCCGAAATGACCTCCAGTTAGTCCATCATGTAATTCTTGCATAACTTTTTCAGCTTCAGTTTTTTCTAAACATCTCAATAATACATAATCATAATTCTTCCTAAATAACATATCATCTATGAGTTGATATTGATTTTCTTTAAGCCTTAGAGCATGATTTGCTGTGTAATTGAGATATAATGGATCATATCCATTTTTTAAGAAAAATTTCAAATCAGTGTATTGTGACTGAGAATCATTTAGGCTTACCTCGAACAGTTGTATTTCATTTGATTGGTCTTCTTCTGTTGGTAAATGAGAGGCTCCAATTAACATCCTGCAAAGACCTTGACCTTTAACAATTTTATCAGGATGTATCTCTACATCATATTCTTGAAGTGCGGTAACCCAATTTGCTCTCTTCTCTCCTACCT
Source organism: Pinus albicaulis (assembly GCA_034641835.2). NCBI lineage: Eukaryota > Viridiplantae > Streptophyta > Pinopsida > Pinales > Pinaceae > Pinus > Pinus albicaulis. The sequence continues at coordinate 1,041,110,881 of CM076578.1, forward strand.
CTCGTTGGATTAATAATTGCCTTACTACTGAGTAAGGTGCTATTATTTTAGTATGTGTTTTTAGGAGAAAAGGTCTAAAATGTTTCAAGGCTTTAAACACAGCAAAAGCATTTTTTTTCCACAGTTGTATAATTTAATTCAGCACCTTAAAGGTTAGAACTGAAAAAAGAAATAGGTGCTTCAATGTTTTGATCATTTAGTTGTGTCAAAACCGTTGCATATGACGTATCAGAAGAGAATGTGTATAATACAAATGGCTTAAGAAAATTGGGAGTTGTTAAAGAAGGAGATTCGATGATGGCTTTCTTAATCAACTCAAAATGATTTCTTTCATCTTTTCCCCATTTAAAAAGTGATTTTTTCTTGATTATTGATTGCAGGGGTAAGATGATTTGGGAAAAATCAGGAACAAACCTTTTTACAAAATTAATTTGTCCTAAAAATTATTGCATTGTTTTTTTATTGTATGGTAGAGGAATATTTTCGATTTCCTGAATCCTATCAGGTTCAATATGGATTCCTTTTTTGGAGACAATGAACCCTAATAATTGACCTTCTGATAAGGCAAAATAACATTTTTTAGGATTCAAGGAAATTCTGAATTTTTTACATCTTCCAAAAATATGTTTTAGGTGATTAACATGCTTGTTTTTATGCTTGGAATAGACAGTAATGTCATCTAAGTATATAAAACCTAATCTGTTGATTAGTCCTCTGAAAGCTATATCCATAGCATGTTGAAATGTAGCACCAGCATTAATCAGCTCAAATGACATTTTTTGATATGCGTATGTTCCCCACTTTGTTATGAATGTTGTCTTTAATCTATCATCTGGATGTACCATAATATGATTGTATCCAGAAATCCGTCGAGAAAAGACATCAATTCAGATCCTGCAACTAACTGCAATATATGTTCCATGGTAGGCAAAGGAAAATTATCCTTTTGGCAAGATTTATTCAAATTTCTAAATTCTATGCAAATCCTAATGTTTCCATTCTTCTTTCTAACTGGGACCATGTTTGACACCCATTTCGAATGTCTAACAGGAAAAATAATTTTGGCTTTAAGCATTTTGTTTAATTCATATTTAATATGACTTTCTAAGTTTGGGAGGATCTTTCTAAGTTTTTGATGAATGGGCTTGTCATCTGAGATCATAGGTATAGTATGCTGAATTATAGAAGTATCATATGTCTTGAGATCTGAATAATCCCATGAAAAGATATTTTTATATGTTTTCAGCAACTTAATGAATGACATCCTTTCTTCAGGTTTTAAACCAACACCTAGGTTAATGTTTTGAGGTTTTTCTGGTGTACCAAGATTAATCAATTCAAATTTTAAAGTAGAACTCTGGGTTTTTGAATTGGTAATCTTCTTAAACCTATCTTTCAAATCATAGAGATCTTCCATTTTGACTACAGATTTTGGAATTGGATTAGTATTTTTTTCATTTTCAATCTGTAAGTCATGTTCATGTTCATCTATGATTTGACCCTTGTAATATCTTTCTGATGTAAGAAATTTCACTATATTTGTTGTTGAGCCCCAAAGATGTCCTTTTCTTTTACCAAATTTCACTTCATTTCCTTTGTCCTTTATCAATTATAGGCTTAAAAGATCAATAGGATTGATTAAAGTCACTTTAAGAATGCATACAATGACTGACTTGCTATACTTTTATGGTTTTTTTGTCGTAATGAATTTTGACTAGACTTAGCTACAGAATGCAGCCATTCTATAGCTAGTTGCATATTCCGCAGCTATATTTATGTTCACACAGGTTACAGGTGTCACTTAAAGGAAAAACGCATATGGTTGAATTCCAGAACTCACCTACATCATTCCTTGCCCTCTACGAAGTCTGAGAAAAAATCTGCAAGTGGTTATGCACATGGAGGAAACCAAAACTAAGAAGTAGACTTCTACCAGGACAAGGACTCTGTAGATGTCTTCAGCAAAGTACAAGGCCTCAACAGGAGTTCTAATTCGATTTTGATTGAAAAAGATACCTATCCCTATTTCTTCTCAATGACAGCTATGTATTTTTCTTATAAAAATAACTCGGTGAATCGAGAGACAGTTAGCTAGTTGATGTTTTGTTGTTAAGTTGTCCAAGACTGTAATACTCTGTTTTTGAAGCGTTTTCCTTTTATGAAATAAGTACAAATTTAATGCATGATATGAAGCAATCTTGAGGAGATTTGTGTGCCAATCCAATGGTAGAGGGCCCCTACCGCCCGAAAGGCTTTGTGCATATTTTTTTTAGATAAGTAACTTTAGCTCTGTTTCGTTCTTAATTTAGGCAGTTTTCTGAACTTCATGTTTTATGCTTACTTACATCGAATAGTGCAGTCAATCTTGTTCTCATGAATTGTTCCAAAATATCACTAACACTGAATGAGATAGAGTTGTAGTATTTCGAATGCTAATTGCGTATTAGTTCAGTTTTGTTCATTGCATTTCAAGTTTTATTAGCTAGTTGTATTCTAGTTCTATTAAATTCGACTTAAAAGCCTTCATTATTTACAAACTGCTCTTGTTCTTAGTCTCTTCTAACACATTATTATAATATGGACAAGAATTAGTAATATCATTTTGAGGTCTTGACTGTTCTGCAATTTCTCATAATTTTACAAACACCCTTTTTCCAAAGCTATTCCAAGAGATCTCTAACCCTTGAATGAGGCTTAATAGTAACATTTTGAGTTGCAGAATGGGTTGATTTTAGTGTCATAAGTAAAATTAGCATAGGGATCCTTACTATGTTGCAGATAATCTTTTCTCAATGTGTTCCAACAAATTTCTAACCATGGATGAGATTTTCTATGTGATATTGTAAGTTGTTGTTTACTTAGAAGAACCTCATTGCATCAAACTTATCCTTTTCTCAAGTTGCTCCAACATACCTCTAATGAAATGAATTGGACTGAGTTAATGTTACGAGTTACTTTCCTTGTCAAAGCTTTGAAATTGGTGAATTAGCATTTTCTGTTCTTAGGTGCCATACATAGTTTAGAGTAGATTTTGCTCTATTTTAGTGTGACCAATAACTTCTCTTTGCCAACAATTTAGTTCTTTTCCTCTTAGCACAAAAACACAAAACCAAAAACACTAGAAAAACACGAAACACAACGAAGTAGGAAGAAGATACCTAGGCACATATAGTGCACTTCACTTCAATAGTTTACTAGCCCTGGTTGACAATTTATGACATCAATTTAGGAACACTAAGTTGAGCAGACATCTGCATCATTATTAAATACTCTCCAATTTGTTACGTTATCAGGAATGGAAGGCCTAAAAATTAACTCAATCGAAAATCTTTCTGGGCTAAATTCTTCAGATGGTATTAGCTTAGATGCTACATTAGCAAGTAAATCATCACTTACATTTTTTAATCTAGGAACTGTGGAGATATTGAATTCAGAAAAATGGGATGTAAGGCTTTGAGCTAAAGCTTGATAGTGTTTCAAATGTCTAGAAATAAAATGAATTGTTTTTCTGACTTGTCTGACAATTATCTCAGAATCTCCATATACCTGCAAATATTTAACATTTAATCCAATAGCTTTGTATATACCTTGTATCAATGCTTCATATTCAGCAATATTATTTGTGCATTGAAATTCGAGTCTGCAAGCTAGCATTGTTTTCTCTCCTTGCGGATTGATTAAAACGCAACCTACTCCTGCACCATCTTCTGATTTTGAACCATCAAAGTATAAAGTCCAAAACAAAGAATGTTTTCAAATTTTATTGCTAAGATTAATACATTTAGAAGTGTCTATTTGAGAAAAAATTTCTATTTGAGAAATAACAGTATTTATTGAAAAAGGTGAAATCTGGGCATTGAACGATCCAAGAAACGATCCAGCTTGAGTAATTTCCAATAATATTATTATTGAAAGCCACAGGTTCATTTTTTCTTCAAGTTCAGTGACTGTATGTTTCATAAATTTTTCGCAATCAACTCTGATTTGATTTGGTTTACCATTGTATGGTAACCACATATGTGACCAATCGGTAGCAAAATATCCATGTAACTTTTCAGACCAATCCCTGCTTAAAATAAGACCATAAAATTTAGGGATATCTGCGACCAAAATGTCAATTACTTGTAGTACCTTTGGATTGGATGATAATATAATGGATACTGACAACATTTCTCCAATGACCTCTACTTTTGTTCTATCTAATTGAACTATATGTACAACATATTTTTGAGGAGTGATATTCATTTTCGTGCACACCGTTCTTGGCATGATGTTTGAAGAAGCTCCTGAATCAATAAGACAATTATGAACATTTTTGTTGAAAATCTCATAAGCCAAAAGTAAAGGAGGAGTGTGAAAAATAGATCTATCACCAATTAAAACAAGATCATCGGGATTTACTTTGTTTGAAGATGATAGACGTTTTCCCATATCTTTATAAGCTTGGGCTATAATCGGTGGTTGTATAGGATCTACAAGGATTGCCTTGATTTCTCTGAGTAAAATTTTCTATTGTTGTTTGATTTTGGTCATTTCATGTAATGAAATATTTACTTTGGTATTTTTCATATATTCAACTATATTGTATTCCATTGTATCTAAAACTATTAAATTTTTGGAAGTTTTAAGAGGATCTAGTGAAATAGGATCCGTCTGAACAGTCTTAGATTTTTTGGCTATTGTTTTCTCCTTTGTGAGGAGAGATTTATGTTTCTGATTTGATATAGTTGAATCAGAAGAAGATTTAGTTCTTGTAGACACAGGCATAGCTTCTCTTTCTTCTTCTATAGGGAGAATGAAATCCCATAGCCCACTCAATTCAACTTCTTCTTCAGACTTTGGTTCCTATTCAGATGGTAAGGGATCTTCAATATCTTGATCGGATTTAGCATTTGAAATCACATTTGGAGGCTGAGATGGTGAAGAAGGGTTTTTCTTATATGGGCAATACGATTTCTTAGGTGTTGATGTTTCAACAACCTATTTCTTTATCTCAATCATGTCATTTGACATGGTTTTTAACACTTTTTGAAGACCTTCAAGATCGAATGGATCTTTTGAGACTTTCTTTTTGGAATCTTGACTAAATTTCACTTTCTTTGATTTCATGTCTTTTATCTCTAATCGTTTTTCCAAATCTAAGATTATTTTCTCTACAACAAGAGCTTCTTTCATGTTTTCTAAAAGGGTAGCTTTACCATCTCTATCTACAAAAATAGCTATATTAGAAGGCAAAGAAGAAATATACCACTCTATTTGTACATCAACAACAAGCTTGGAAGCAGTTGGGATTTTTTTTAATAACTTATTAAATCTGGAGTTGAAATCTTTGATCCTTTCCCTTGAGTTTTTTTTTAGTTTGGAAATAGCATTGATTAAAGATGCAATAGTTCTATCATCTCCAAATTTTGCAAGAAAAACTTGTTCAAAAGTTGCCCAATCTGCAAGAGATCCTGCTGGAAGTGAAAAGTACCAAGATCCTGCAGATCCTTGTAAGGTATAAGAAAACAATCTTACTACAATATCTTCATGAGAAACTCCATTAAGATTCATGGCCAACATAAAATTATTGATATGTTCTTCAACAGGAAGACCATCATCTAGATTATATTTAGGTAGCCATTTTTTTGGATGATCTAGAAGGGCATGTGGATTTGCAATCAATACAATACCAGGATTATTCCCAGGCCAATTAACCATTACTGGATTTGAAGTTTGCAAATATACATAAGCAGATCCAGAAGTAGGGGGAATGGATGTAGAACTTACAATTGGAACAGTACTACTTGTGATAGTATTGATTGTTTGAATAGAATAAATGGAAGAATAGGAAGATGAAGATTGAGTAAGAGGATGTGAGGAAGTAACTGAAGGAAAAGATGACATGACTTCGCTCGTACCTGACTTAGATCTGGATATAGAAACTTTTTTATGATGTGATTCTCTTGGGAACTCAAAAGGAATAATTCCAAGTTTCTCACTTTTGGATCGAGTTAATATACCAGTTTCTTTAAATAGGGAAGTAACGCTTTCTTCAGAAGCTTCAGTATTGACAAGATTTTCAGAAGAAATAGATATTCCTTCTAATTTTTGAATTAAAGACTGAACTTCGGGAGACTCGGGAGTCAATTCTGAAGCAGATGATTGTCGATATATTTCAAGGAATGAGGGGAAGGTTTCTATAATTTCTGATTTCTGAGTTGGTGATTTAGAGTTTGATCGAGAAGTTGTAGGATGTTTTTGGGGATATTGACTCTTATGAGGGCTTCTAGTTTGAGGTTTAGATTTTTATGCCATTCATAGTCAGGCCCTCCTTCTAGCACCAAAAATGTTGAGGCCTCAGAAATTTGTGGCAACAGCAAGGGGGATAAACACTCGGTTCAGACCTTAAAGAAACTCCTTTTCTATTTGGAATAGTGGCTCCGACTGGGGTTAATGGGACTAGTTTCCTAGTTTTGGGTTTTTATATGATTGTTGGGTTTCTTTCAAATGATTTTCAAGGAGAATAACTAAAAACTAAGACAACTTTATTCTAAGATGCAAATCTGATCTAATCTAACCCGGGATAATGTTGATTTTATGCGATCTAAAATGATGTCTATTTAGTCTATGATGATTTAGATCAATCACAGACTTAATAGAATTAATACTTTTGTAAGATAATCCTTTTGAGAAAATATTTAATCAAAGGAATATGTAAAACATATCGCATATATTCTGATGATCATATATAAAACAAATCAATTTCTATTTTGATATCATACAATAGTGAAACTGATACTTCAAACAAAAATAATTGATTTCATACATAATTCATAAAAAGGTATATTTATCACTAATTTTAAAACAGAGTTTAGAATATACGATAATATTACCAGATGTGTGTTGTCCTGCTCATCTGACCAACAATAATAGGCCACAATCAATATTCTATCAATAATTCATTCAAAGAATACAATAGTGCATCAATAGTGATCAACCAAGATGATATATAATTGAAAAGACCATGTTCCATTATCTTATCAAGACATCCACAAACTTACAGTAATGTATTCTTTGTAAATGTTCTTAATAAAAATCCTGGACCCTTCTCTAAATGCATGAGAAGGGTTTAAATACTACATTAACTAGTTACAAAAATAGATTGTACAAAATATCTTATGAGGAGGTTTCAAACAACCTTCCTCATTCCTAATATCTAATTGCTAGAATTGAAATTCCCAAAACAAATTAACTCATGATCATGCTTGATGATAGGCTAGTGCCAGCTCTGCTTTTCCAGTTTACAAATATTAGACATTGGTTGAACTTGTGGATGCTTCCCAGACCATGTTTTCATTTGTCCAGTAAATATAGCATCAAGTAAAAGTGGCAACATTTTCTGTATGGAATTTAGAGAACAAGTCAATGTCATTATTTGACTATGAGGTTTAACCAAGAGTTGTTAGTATGCTTCCCAATTAGTCTTTTTCAGCTGTGCAATTGTTTCTTCTCGTATTTGACCTGTATTTTTCCAACTTTGCTCCAATACTTTGAGATCAAGAATTGATTTAGGATCTCCTTCTTTTATTAAACCGGAGGTATGTAACATGTGCTTGATTGTTTTGATAGTGCTCTTTGATATGCCTGATGCTCTAGCTATTGCCAATTATGCCTGTTTTACCTATGTATCCCAGTCAGTAAAGAGAATATATTTATGAGTTTCTTTTATCTTTGGGATATTTGATATTCTCCCTTCCTCTGAATCTTGTCATTCAATATAATCAGAAATTTTGGTATTGAACTCATTAAACTCAATTCTCTGATCAATTACTGTATTAGTCAATTGTTCATTGATTTCCAAATGTGGAACTATGTTTGAAATTTGTAAGACAAACAAATCTTGTTGTTTTGAGAGTAGGGCATTTATTTTCAATGCTTCTTTAATGAATTCCTCTACAGTAGGAATGCCTTCATACTTTATAATATTTTCTCTCAATTCTTTAATTAGTGTGTCTTTGCTGGATAAGTCGTTTTCATAACTTATCTTAAGCACTGCCATATCTTGTTGTAATTTAAAGAGTTGTTGCTCGACCTATTGGTTCAAATTTTTCCTTTCTTCATCCAGTTGTTGTTGTAGCTGCATTATTTTATAATCCTTCTCTTGAACCAAAATGGATACTTTGGTTGCTTTGTCCATTTTTGTGGTAGTATATTCTCCAGCAAATTGTGATAGCCAAGTTAGGTTGTCAATTGGGTTCGACGGGGTGTCTTTCCATACAACTTCCATGATCTCATTACCTGTGGGTGTTTCAATCCTTCTTCTCTTTCTATATTTCCTGACTACATCTTTATGAAGAGGGTTGTATAATACATCCAATGGAGGGATATCAATTACCTTTAGAATAATTTCAGTAGTAGAAAACGCAGGAATAACTTTTGCATATTGGGAGCTTGTCTCAGGATTTTCAGTGGTTTCTTTTGCTGAAACTATCTGACCCTGGGGAGTTTGAAATCCTATATTTTTCTATGTGGGTGATCCCTTGGGGTATCCATCAATGTATTACTAAATGAATTCTAGAATTTATCTAGCTCACTTTGATTCTGTGAATATGATTCTTCTGTTCTGATCACCCTGCTTGGTTCAGTCATATAACTAGTAATTAGGATATTTTGTGGAATACACTTGAGTCTTTGCTCGCTATACTCATGGAATATTTGTAATTCCTACGGGTTTAGATTCAATCTAACAATTTTTTTAACTTCTTCAAAGTTTCAACAGATTGCAAAACGTCTTCAAATCTATCATCTGTGTGTATGAAAGGTTTGATCTTAACTGATTGAGTAAATTTATTAGCGATCTTCTCTAGGTCGAATTGCCTTGGTGGTAGAATGGGGAGCTTCAAAAGATGAATTTTCTGGCATTCTTTCGACGCATGATAGAAATTGCTGAGGGAGAATGAACCACACTGAATTGGGAAACTTGGCCATAAATATTTTTTACTATATTTCAGAGTTTTAGTGAGTCCATTTCCGACAGTTTGGTAAGCCGCATCTCTTGCCATTAGTTTATCTGAAACATACAGAGGAAGCACATGTGGAGGAGTGGAGCTTCTCAATACCATGATGTATGAAAACGATTCTTCAATGAAACATCTTCCTATCATTTGGAGATTTGTGATGGCTTCCTTAGTGAACGTGGGGCTCTCTCTATCAAACATTAACTGATGTAATGGTAATACAACCCCATAACATAACTAGTGGAAGTGTGGTACAAAATGATGTTCCCATATCTGTTTATGACTTAAATGAATAGGAGTAGGGTCCTCGAGAGTCCATTTCCAACCCATAATTAGAAAGCTGGTGGAGAAACAAATGGCATCAAAAACATATACACTCATGAAAAATTGGGGGACGGCTTTGGAAGAACTAACTCTTTCCTGGAGATATTCATTAATCGCTTTGGCTAGGTTTTCGGAAGGAATGGTTGCCCAATTCATGATGTGAGAATTAACACAGGATTCAATCAAGGGAACCCAATTAATAGAGAACTTGGTGTTATCGGGGAGACCATATAATCCACACAGCATTGATGCTGCAAAATTGTAGGGATTTTCAAGTGAAGAAATAGGATACATACATGATTTATCATGCTTGAAATTTTTATCCAATTTCCTCCAACCTTGAATCATTTTGAAAGGGTCTTCATTTTTTCTTTGCAAATTTTTCAACAAACTGGTTGTCATAGATGTCTTGTTGGTCGAGCAGTTTGTACATGACTTTCAAATCTTCAGCTCTGAAAGAACCTAATATTTCATCCTTAATGGTTCTGAATTGTTTGTCTTTAATTGTTGAATTCTCAACTACCCATCTTATCATATCAGTATATGGTAAAAGGCTGGACCTTGTTGCTATTCTATGAAGGAAGGAGCATGATGCATCTTTAAACTGTAAATCTGAGGGATTTTCATCATCAACAGTTGCCTTGACATCCACTACTTCAGGTTTTTCATCTTCGAGGATATTATAGATGGCTTGCCACGTTGTAGCACCTCTATTTGTAGTGCAAACAATATCTTTGATTGTGGACGACATTTATGTACATTGAAATTCCATAACAGTGTGCTTGCCATGTTTCTACATTACTTTGTGTATGGACATCTCTTGAATAAAAATCCCTATTTAAGACAGAGTAATGGTCAAATGATGAAATATATAGTGAAATGACCAATTTTAAATGAAAATATCCAGGAAGTAGTTGTATCATTAATTAGCCGTAACAAAACAATAATTGTTCGCATTGGGATGATGAAACATGATTAATTATTTCTGACATGATTTATATACTCATTAAAACCTTTATTAAACCCTATTAAGTTTGTCACATCGCACATTTTTGAACCCATTTTATGAAGCGAATTTCTTTAACAAGCTTTGCGTTTATGCGATATACGATGTCACGAAATCGCTCAATTGCAAAATCGCTTTCATCGGGATATTTCAACATCAGAGCATTGGTAAGTAATGTTTTAAGTTTTAAATGTATATCTGTGATGTGTGATTTATGATGCCGCTTGTGAAATTCAAATTTCAAAATCACAAATCAAGATTTTATGTTTTGTGCTTAACTTTTTAATGGGAAAAAGACTATGCGAGATGCGATTTGCAATAGGGTGATCACAAAGATATGAAAATGGAATTTATTAATTTCTTTTTGTTTTATTTTTAAAAACAACAATGTTTTGGAGTTTGATTTTTTTATTCAAAATGAAAAATACATTTAAATAAGGGTCCCTATTTATATTATCAAATTTTTAAACTATTTTGAAAATATAAATGGTGGGGTTGTTGCATAGCACAACACAAAGATAAAAACAAGGCTCTCTTAAGAGAGATCTCTATCGATGAAATGAAAGAGGTAGCGAAATATATATCGTAGAAAAAGGCCCCTGGACCAGATGACTTCACAATTGAATTTTTTCAAGCATGTTGGTCAACAATCGAACATGATATGTGGTAAGTAATGGAGGAATCAAGAGATCAAAAACCATCCTGAAAGTTTTTTGTGCTACCTTCTTCAATTTAGTTTGCAAAAAGTAAAAATTCAAGGACCCTAGCAACTTCAGTCACATTACTCTATATAATGCAATCGACGAAGTGATCACCAAAATAATAGCCAAATCAGCTCAAACCCATCCTGCCTCAACTCATTTCCATGAAACAAACTAGTTATGTGGAGGCACATCAAATTCCGGATGGTATAATGATTACGCATGAAACCATTCACTCTTTAAAATGATCCAATAAACTTGGAATTCTTCTTAAACTTAATATTTCTAAATTTTGATAAAGTCTATTAGACTTATCTCTTCAACATTCTCAGAGCCTTTGGCTTTGAATTTGACTAGATCTGTTGGATAGGGAGCCTTATCTATTCAACCTTATTCTCTATTTTTCTAAATGAATTACCTAATATCCCCTTCTTGGCCTCTCATGGTATCCGGTAAGGAGATTCGATGTCATATTTTCTCTTTATTATAACAGTGAAGGGTCTTGGCAGGGCATTCAAAGTACAATTGAGGAGAAAAAATCAATGGAATATGTCCATTTGCTGATGATATCCCTCTATCAAACCAACAATTTGTGGATAATACCTTGGGTATGAGCATTCCAATTATTCAATAAGCCAAAGGATTTTCTCAAGTTTTGGAGGACTTATCTCTTGCCTCAGGTATGGAAATAAATAGAGCTCAAACTCATTTTTTTTCTTTAATACACCTTTGGTTTTACATAAACATATTGCAAAGACACTTGGTTTCAAAATCAACAAATTGCTAGCAAAATCCTTGGGATCTCCACTAGTGGATGGTTCCCTCAAACTCAATTTATGGGAGGATATCATCAAAAAATTGAAAGACAAGTTATCTAGCTAGATCTTTTTGTTATACCATTTTTTGGTCATCTAACCTGTTACTATTAGATGGACCAAGGTACACCATGTAAGACCAATTTTACCCTAAGTAAAATTTCTTTCACTATGAAAAATAACTTAGTATTCCTTAATTTATTAAGTTGTTTATGGTCTAAACAGGAAACCCCATGAGGAAATATTGAATAAATCCACATTTGTTTGATTTTCCTTAAGGAATAATTAGTTAAACAACAGTTTAATTAATATTCCTAGTCATATTTAACCCAAAACAGGAAAATTAATTAGATAAATCATTATGTATCTTATTCTTTTCTAGGAATAATTATTTAAACCATTTTTAAATAATATTCCTTGTTAAATTTGACTAAGTCATTTATAATAATTGAATAAATCATTATTTATTTAATTATTACTCAACCACATCCTTAAAATAATAAATAAATACTTTATTTATTTATTATTTACAAATAAAGGGATTTGACCAAATTCAAATATTTTTTCCCTCCAACAAATATAATAAAATATTCCATAAAAGTTGGATCTAGATTTGGTTAATAATATTTTAATTATGTACCAATATCTAGACTAACTCAATATTTTTTTATAAATAGAAGGGTTTTTCCATTCACTCACTACCTTTTGTTTCCTAAATATCATTCTGGATCTATACTTTTGGTCTAACTTTGATCCTCCATCATTGTCATATTTTGCTACCATTTTTCTTGTGAGCTCCCTTTGAGTTCCATTTTTTGTCTGGGTTTTCTACACCATCAAGAGAGAGAGATCTTGGATCTGAAGTGCTGAGGACATACAAGAACCCATCCCATTGAGGGGGACTGGTAACATCTTTCTATGTTCCCTTCCTAGATGTCATAAGTACAAAAATTCTTTAAAAATATTATTGTCTTGTCTATTGGATGCATGGAGCAACTCTTGCTTTTATTTACTGCTTAATGTCTTTAGCTACATAGATCTTGATTTTGTAGCATTTGTCTTGGTCAACTAACTGCATATCTAAAGAAATTGGTAGCCATCTTTGATGTTAGGGTTGTTTGTTATGCACAGCTAAAGTGAGTTTTTTTTGTACACTTGTGATTAGAATTCATACTAACAACTAGAAACTCCACAAGGTTTTATGATTACAACCTCTGTCGTTTTTCAGATACCTGCATGACCAGTTGCTTCAAACCTTAGGATTTTTCTTCAGCTTCTTGTTTTTATTTTCTTGATGTTTTTTTTAACATATAAAACCATAAAACATTAAAAATTATAACTTCTGTGTGTTTTCAGACCTATTGCGCAGGTGACAGGCATCAGCCACAGGTGAGACGAATTTTTTTTTTGAAACCTGCTCCCAAAAGTGTCGGAAGTGCAAGTCGCACCTTTTAGGCCAAAACCTGCAACCTCTGCAGAAATCAGGTCAGAAACTGCAACCTGAACTTTTTGCGGGAATTTTTCTGAGATTTTTTTGGGTTTGTCTGGGCCTTTGTTCAGGATTTTCTGACCTCCATCTCCGCCCGTTTTGGACCTGTACTTGTTCTATTTTACTCATAAAAGTGGGAACCTAACCCCCTAGGGCTTTAGTACCCTCCACCTTTCTAGGAGGAGTTTTAGCTGCAACAGGTCATCTGAAATTTCAGTGTGTTCAGCCATTTTTCATATCTGATCCCTTACCTTCAGATCCTCTTCCTATTAGTTATTCATCCATCCAAAACACCTCTCTTCAATTTTTTTTGGGTCTTCCTTTAGGGTCCCTCCGCTTACCTCCAAGTTGTAGCCTTGCGCCACCTCATTTACAACACTTTTCCCTCCAGTTTTTTGTTGTTTTTCTCCACCTATTTCTAGTAGATCTGACCTTTAGATCATTTTCCCTCCCTAATTTATATCCATTAGCTATGTTGGTGTGTTTTGACTAGATTTTTTCCAACCCATAGACTAGTTGTTGAGAGGCCCGCCTCCTTGGGTTTAGATTAATGCATATTTAGCTATTTATTTTCTATTATATTTAGTTTCCTTTAATGTTATCTGCAGATTTATTTACAGTTATACATCACACTTTTTCTTTTTCTCTACAAAATTTTGGGTTTAAAAATTAAAATTAACACACCTAACACACACCCTAAGTGAAGAAGAGCCTGGTTAACACCACCAGGCAAAGACTATAACATTGTAATCAATTGATCCCACACCTCTCTGCCCTTGTTTCGACATTGTAGTCATTTGATATTGCACCTCCTTTCCCTTGTTGGTCTCTCTTCCCTTTGTGACATGTGTTTGTTATTTCATCATTGCACCCCCAAGGCATTTATCCCAGAGAATTCTTGGCTTTCATCCTCAGTTTCCATTAGGAAGACTTACTCCTCCGCGTAGGATTTGAGTTAGTCCTCCACCGTTTCCGCACTCCGAATCCTCTTCTGGTTCATTGGGTTCCCCTTCAGGTTTTATCCCTGGTTCTCCCCCTATCACCTTCACTGTGTCTGGTTTAGAACCTAATGCTGGTGGTAGCCCTGGCCCTAATGTTGGGAATACTACTAGTGGGACCGCAACAGGAACTATCCCTGTTGCTCCCTTGCTCCCCTAAATGGCACGCCTCAGTGTTCCCGATTTTAACCAGTTGATCAATGACCCCATACACCATGATGCTGGTTATTCTGTTATACAAACCAAGCTCCCTTCCGACATCCCCAAGTTTAAAGGTCTTGCTGGAGAAGATCCTACAAACCATGTTCGATCTTTCCATATGTGGTGTTCGTCTAACTCCATCACCGTTGAATCTGTCCGTCTTCGGTTGTTCCAATGTACACTTACTGGAGAAGCTTCTAAGTGGTATGTTGACCAGACCTCCTCCTCTCATACTAATTTTGTGACTCTTGCCTGGGATTTTTTGTCTTACTTCCAGCTTCCCCTTTGTTTTGACACTGGTACCAAACTTTTGACCTCTTTCCATCAATCGTCTATGACCTGCCTATCGATCATGTCCAGTAATGGTGGAGAAGAAAGAGCCTATGTCGAGCCCCTACCTTCGAAGACCGTGCCTACATGGACTGGTTCCTTAGATCCCTTTTCTCTGCTATAGGAAAATATGTCGCATCGCATTTCCCTCAGACCGAAGAAGCTTCTCTCCAGATTGCATTAAAATATGACCTGATCTACACACTGTCTGGTTATGTTTATACCGTCTTACCTGATCTCCCTAGACCCGGTGGTGCCAATGCACCGGCGGCATCCCATGCTACCGACTGTATCGTTGGAGCCCTTTCTCATCCATACACGCATCATCCCATGGGTTTTGCTTTCCCTCAGGGAGGGGCCAGCTCCTCCAGCACCTCCCCCCCTCCTGGTAGCATGTATCCAGGATACGACATGCCTCCTCCATTTTCCCAACCTATTTACCACAATGTTGCCCAACCTCCTTATTATCTGTATCCACAGCGTGGTGCTCCAGCTCCTCCAGCATTAGCACCCTCGCCTCCCTTGCCTTCTCAACAGTAGCCATCGCCCCGCCATGGGCAGGTGTATGCACAAAAAGGCGCAACTAATCCTCCTACTTCCAAAAAGAAGAGGAAAGGCACCCAAAATTAATCTACCCCCGGTAATCCAGGACCTAATCCCCAAGGGAATGCACCTAACACTGCTAAAAAGCAACAGGGCACTCAGCCCAAGAAGGACAGGCCTGTTCGCATGAATTACACCCATGATTGTCCTCTTTTACCACAGATGCGTCAGATGTGGGAGACTCAAGCAGCATCGTGGGGACAGAAATCCCCCCCTTCAGTTCCTCCTAATGTTGCACATATCCAGCTGGCTGTGTTTACCAATCTTTTCCCTCAGCAAGGATTCGTGGTTACCCAACCACCTAAAGTTCAGGCGGCCACTCAACATCCTCCATATGGTACCTCTAATTACCAGATTCTCATGATGAACTCTGACCAACCCATTATCGTTGACCTCAACCTTCAGACTCGGTCCCATCATTGCAACAAGCCTCCTGCTACATCTGCCCTCGAGCCCCCTTCTTCAGGTTCTACAGAGCCTCTTTCGACAACCAATGGTCCTTTACAGATGAATCAGCCTAAGGCGTTGGTTCATACCAAGATCCCCAAGGGACCATTACACCGAAACATTGCTTCTGGAAAATTTTCCCATTCGTATAGTATAGTAGATGATTTGGCGCAATCTCCAGTTGCCATCTCAACGCTGGAACTCCTCTAGTCATGCCCTTCACAACAAAAATATCTAGTAACTTCTATGGGCGTTGTAGATCCTTTAGATGATCGTTTGATCGTCTTCGATGTTGACCGGTAAGAACATGCTCCCCTTCCTTCTTCTGTATCCTTCCAAATCCCCATCAAGATCCGGAACGCCAATGTCTCTCGTTGTATCATTGATGAGGGGGCATCCACCTGTGTGATGTCCACTTCGGTTTGGAAGCAACTCAGACCACCTAAGTTGGCCCCTTCCACTATCACCCTCTAAGCGTGGGACGACCACTCTTCCCATCCCATTCGCTTGTTCCGCAATTGTCCTATTACTCTTGTGGGCAAGATTGTTTGCGTTGACGTAGAAGTCATTGATGCCCCCTTAGATTACAACATTCTATTGGGTCATAGCTACACCTATGTGATATCTGTTGTACCATCTCCGGTTCACTGCAAGATGTCCTTTACTCATAATAGAAAGATAGTTACCATTGACCAATTGACATATTACGAACCGAAGTCTCAAACCTCCCCTGAGTCCATCATCTCTTCGGTGGCAAATAATAAAAACGTTGAACCTTTGACCAGTGTCTCACCTAGAGTCTACAAAAACTCCTCTTTGCTTGGGTCCTTCCTTGGTATTCCTCCTCCTATCTCTGATCCCAGCTCATCAAAGGTTTGCATGATGCAATCGTCTCAGGCTTCCCTCAAACGGCCCGCTTCGGCTAGTCAGCCGCCCCACCCTCCGCAACCTGCTCCTATACTTCGACTCAGCCTTCAGGATGCCCACCTCCTGGCCCTTTATCTGCAACTAGTATCCATGAGCCTCTCTACCCTCCTGGCATGGTTCCTCCTGACCTTAACCATCTCGGAGCTATCCCACATGGCCATTACCCCTCCGGTCAGATATTGTTCCTAGATCCCCCTCCTGGAGTGTTTTCGGTACCTGTTATGGTTACCTTATCCCTTCCTAACCTAACCCTGGGGATCCCAATCTGGTACAGCCGCTACCCCGCCTGGTCAGCCCAAACCTTATCTTGCTTTGACCCCAGTTCAACCGGTGCCCATGACCCCTCCCTGTGCTATCGTGCCTCAGCCACCTCAATAGGAACCTCCTCCTGTTGCGACAGATTCAGGTGAAGGGGGAAAAGCTCGTAAGAAGGCACCTAAATACAAGGCTGCCCTGACAAACCTCGCTCCTCCTCAGCCTCCAAAGCATACACCTTCGTGTGCTTTGTGTGATGTTGTCGGTCATGCCACCCATAATTGTCCTGAATTGCCTCGTCTCAAGCCCATGGTTAACAAAACATTTCCGGAGTCTGATATCCCAGAGGTATATTTCACTATACCTAATTTAGTCCCGAAACTCAGGTCTTTACCCACAAATCATCCTTGTGCTTTGTGTGATTTCCATGGCCACTATACTCACCTCTATCCCCACCTCGAGGACTTCCGCACCTCTCTAGCGGCAGTTCGCCAATTCGAGGCCAAGCGAAATGAGTCCACCACTCCCTTATTTGCGTGTTTTTCTTTAGTAGAACCAAAGGACACATCCACTCCCATAGACATTCCCCCTCTATATGTCGAAATGACAGAGTCTTTGACCACTATCCACTACCTGTCATCATTTAGGAGATCCACGGTGGAAGACCCCCCTGGGACTTCCCCTTCTATTTCGCCTGACCTCCCTTCAGCGATCACCTTGGGCTCAACATCGGTGGATCCTTCATATACTTGTTTTTCTTTCACCCCTTGTGATGATGCGCATGTGAACCTCTCTTCTAATGATGATGAGTTAGCTAGCTTTGTCACGCTAGGTGGTCTTTCTTCCACCAGTCACCCCATCTTATATCACGATGACAACATTATGGAAGTGGTCACCACCCCTGACTTTATCTTTCCCCCCTTACATCGAACCCATTCATTCAAACCACATACACCTTGTGGCCATTACATTGACACCCAATGTTTGGGTAAGGGGGCACCCATATTCGAGAGACCAGGAGAAGAAATTCTCCACAACTCTCCTAGTGTATCTGGTTGTGTCGACTTTACTACCCTTATTCTTCCCCATTTAGAAGAACCTCTAGAGTCCTATATCACTTCATATCACTCTAGGGATGATAACCCTCATCATTCCTTCATCTTACATCAACAACCCAGTCCTTTCGACATTGTTGTTGACCAACCTGTGGTTTTTCTAGGAGAGCACCGGTTCATTATCTCCAAATCCACTCTTTGGGATAGTGACACCACGTATGCTAACCCAGAAACTTAGTCCATTGGGGCACCACTTTGGCTCTATATTTGTCCATGCTCATGTCAAATTTCATCATGAGTAACCATCTTGAGATCATGTTTTTATGGTCCCCACTGGACCTTTTCTGTGTGGCAGCATCATCGAGTCGCCCTTGTTTAGAGCATCCGATTTGAGTCATCATCGCATCCATGGAGTCTATCCCGAGTCCCTTTGTATCTCACTATAGTCCTCCATCCTTCATTGCTTGGTTCCTCTCTCATGTCACACATTACGGCCTTCAGTCCTATTGTCCCCTATCCCCTTTGATATTGTGTCAGTTCCTGCCAGGTCATCCATGCCCTTTATGCTCTTACAAGGGAAGTCGTTTTTCTGCTACTCAGTACCCCCCATTCCATCATCATCCCTGGTGTCAGCCTATCAGTCGCTCTACTATTTTCTCTCTGCCTTAGTTGAGGATCCTTTATTACCTCACCTATGGCGGACCTCCTTCTATTGACATCAGCTCATTCATTCCAGAAGACAGGTTTAGAGGGTAGTGTACCTTGGTTCCAACTTCCACTCTTGTTCGATGCCTCAGATCAGGCAAAGGGACTCCTTATTGCCCTTTGACTTGATTGTTTCTCAGTTCCAGCTCCTTACGACATGATCGAGATCCGTATACTTGATGGTTCAGTGATGCAACAGATTGTACCAATGATTCCTGGGTGTGTGTGAGATGTTTTAGACCTTATGAGGGGTGGCCCTTCAGGTAGCCCCCCACATGCCCGGATGACCTCTTCATTCTAGCCTTTGATGCAGCTCCATAAATTTGATGGTGTCGGCCTCAACTGCTTGCAGCACCTTTTAGTTTGCATGTATCATTCAGATTTTTAGAGCCCCTTTCTTATTTACAAGGCCTCTTTGGTTGTACTTATATCTCATGTACTCAAATATTATTGTATAAGTCCTGGCTATTATCCCAGGCACAGTATGTATGTGGGATCCATTATCATTTTTTTATCTGGCTCATGTTTATGCCAACATGTATTATATAGTTCAGTCCCTTGTTTACTGGACGCATTATTCTATGTACTTTGTCTCGGCAGGCATAAGTATGCCTCCCCAGCCGCCTTTAGCACAGGTACTCACTCATAAAAGAGACTTGTCACACCGGTAAGTCTCGCCTCCTCGGGTTCTTGTCCTCTAGTGCTTTGGTCTACCTTATATTTCTCTCTCTCTGACTTCCCCTTCAGTGTCTACTGATTGAGTTCTTACAACATACTTCGGTCATACAATTAGCTCCTAACGCTCGCACGCTGGGAGGAAATCTGTTATACAATTTTTTGGTCATCTAACATGTTACTATTAGATGGACCAAAGTACACCATGTAAGACCAATTTTACCCCAAGTAAAATTGATTTCACTATGAAAAATAACTTAGTAATCCTTAATTTATTAAGTTGTTTATGGTCTAAACAGGAAACCCCATGAGGAAATATTGAATAAATCCACATTTGTTTGATTTTCCTCAAGGAATAATTAGTTAAACATCAGTTTAATTAATATTCCTGGTCATATTTAACCCAAAACATAAAAATTAATTAGATAAATCATTATTTATCTTATTGTTTTCTAGGAATAATTATTTAAACCTTATTTAAATAATATTCCTTGTTAAATTTGACTAAATCATTATTTATTTAATTATTACTCAACCACATCCTTAAAATAATAAATAAATCATTTATTTATTTGTTTATTTATTATTTACAAATAAAGGGATTTGACCAAATTTAAATCTTTTTTCCCTCCAACAAATATAATACAATATTTCATCAAAGTTGGATCTAGATTTGGTTAATAATATTTTAATTATGCACCAATATCTAGACTAACTCAATATTTTGTTATAAATAGAAGGGTTTTTCCATTCACTCACTACCTTTTGTTGCCTAAAGATCACTCTGGATCTATACTTTCGGTTTGACTTTGATCCTCCAACATTATCATATTTTGCTACCATTTTTCTTGTGAGCTCCCTTTGAGTTCCATTTTTTGTCTAGGTTTTCTACACCATCAAGAGAGAGAGATCTTGGATCTGAAGTGCTGAGGACATACAAGAACCCATCCCATTGAGGGGGACTGGTAACATCTTTCTATGTTCCTTTCCCAGGTGTCATAAATACAAAAATTATTTAAAAATATTCTTGTCTTGTCTATTGGATGCATGGAGAAACTCTTGCTTTTATTTATTGTTTAATGTCTTTAGCTGCATAGATCTGGATTTTGTAGCATTTGTCTTGGTCAACTAACTGCAGATCTAAAGAAATTGGCAGCCATCTTTGATGTTAGGGTTGTTTGTTATGCACAGTTAAAGTGAGCTTTTTTCGTACACTTGCAATTAGAATTCATCCTAACACTTTCGATCACTAAACTTGGCAAAAAGATTAATCTTCCTCAAGTCAATTCTATAGCATTTTCCCGTATATTTATGATCTCCTCTTATGGCTCCCTCATCCATCCTTAACTCAATCAAGAGCTTGAAGTGGTATTTCCTATGGGGAGGATCTAAATTGGAAAAAAAGGGGGTGCCTATAGCTTGGGATAAAATCTACAAACCAAAACTAAATCGAGGCATGGGGCTAAGATATCCTTCAACTTTATCTACATTTGTGGGAGCCAAGACATATTGGCATTGGCTCCAAGGAGCTCAATACCTTTGGAAATGTATCTAGATGAGAAAATATTACAATGTATATTCATATTAGATAGCTCGCAATAATTCCCTTCTTGTAAGTATTCTCCTTCATTTGGAACCTAACAAAAAAGGAATGGATTTGATACAACAACAATGCTTCTGGGAAATCCATGAAGGAAAAATAGTCATGTTCTGGGAGGACTCATGGAAACATGTCCAAAAATTCCAAGACCAAAATAACATTAGGGATTTTTGCCTCAACATGAATTCCCAAGGACTTCACAAAGTCAAATACTATTGGGATGTTTCTAACTAATATCAAACATGGAGACAATGGTTAATTCCAAGGGAATGGAACCCAAAGCCTAGGGAAAAGACTTGGTCAAAATTTTGGCAGAATATTTAACAAAGTGGCGCGGGTTATATAACCTAACACCATGCTAGATCAATATGAATCAACCATATTCCTTTCAAACCTAGAAACCATCATTGTATATTTGATAACATGTCTGTATAGATTTATTCCTATGCTCCTCATACTTATGCACATTGTAATACTATGAAAATTTATACACTTATGACCTTAGTTTAATAACATTGTTCGTATGTGGGACAAATCATAGTGTCTCGGCATTGATTTTCATGCCCCTTGTGACTCCCTCATAAAACCATGAGTGTCACGCTTCAGACACCGAGTTTTATAGGATCCAAACTAATATTATCCCCAAAAATTTTGATGCAACACCTTGGAATTAAAGTTTAATCCCCATATGACTTCCTCACAAGACCAAAAGTGTCAGGTCTTTGGGTCTCGGGGATTACACAAGGTGAAATTTAATGTGCTTCCTGAAAGCCTGATATCTAAGATCTAAAAGGAGGGTCGTCCAAGGAATTCGAAAGATGAGGGGTCACCCAAGATATTTTCAATGTTTCAATATTCAAAATACAATGGGTGGCGAGGCTCGCAACCACTGAAATTTAATGCCAAGGTGGGGCCTAATCCAAGAACTTATTAAGGCTCGAGATCCGAAGGCTAGGGGATGAGAATCATTATAGCAATTGATGTCAACCCTTGAGTACTCACAAATGATAGAATTTATCAAATATTTTCAAAACAATAAAATGTCATGGTTTTCGTTTTGGGGTATTGTTATGGCCACAACTCCCTCATAATTTGTTTACAAAAGATATGGGGACCCTCTATGTAAAGTTTGGTCATATCACTGATTTCATGCTTTTATTTTGTTAATTTTGTAGGATTTTCATTTTTCAGTTTTATACTTTATCACTTCATTGTGTGTGGTTTCCTTCCAACTTCCCAATGACTCTAATTTCATTGAATTTGGACATACGGTTTGAAAATTACACATGTTTAAAGTTTGATTAATTTTAACCATCTAGATTTAAATATGTTTTAAAAAAATTACATTTATTTAAAAATTAACTAACTTTTACATATAAATATAAACATTTAAAATAATTATTTAATTAATTTTAAGAAATTAGTCTAGTCAAACAATTTGTAAATTAATTAATTTGTAAATATATCATTTAATTAATTTTTCTATTAATTAATTAATTTAAAAACCACCAATTCAAAATTTATGTGTATTTATTAACCTATAATATATTAAAATATTTCATTCTAGATATTAAAAAATATACATTATATACAATAATAATTTTTAAATAAATAAACAAAAATTCATTACATCCGCTTACTTTATCCCGCTTTCTCCACCCTGAAGGCTCTTTTATGTTACACATTTCACGCTCTCGGAGCTCATCCCCGACGTGATGCAAGCATGACGTAGTAGGAGGCTTATAAAGAGCTAAGCACTACATAGTGGGAGGTTGTGAAATGTATATAATATATTGTTTTACTTGTTGAACATGAGTGGAGCGAGGGTCCCACGCGGCTCATTTTTTCCACTTATTTATAATATGGATATTTAATGATACCGATATTTATGGTGTTATTGATTTATTAAAGTGCGGGAGTTGTATATGCTGACCATTTGTACTTATTTAAATAATTTATAGTAGCATATATCACTTGGTATTAATAGATTAATGGTACAATAAATAGGAATGGAGTTTCCGGTGCTAAAATTAAGTGAAAAAAATTGAAGTAAAATCTTAATTTCTATTATTTAAACTCGTTTTTTTACTGTATATATAGATTCAGCACCATAAAAAATTCCTAGGACACTTAGATTGTGTAAGTTACCCATCAAATATCTGTTTTCAATAAATTCTTACAGAATTTTAAAGAAATTCAACCGGAAAAATCCACCAGAAAAGCCTTCAAAAAATCGCAGTAAAGACAACTCCCTATAAATATTGGTTGCCCTCACTTACTCTATATATATATTCCCGACATTCACATACAATCTTTTTATTAATATTTTTGACTCTTCATTCCATGCATTAATTTTTGTTTTATATTAAATGTTTTGTTTTAATTTGTATTATATTTTACTTATTATTTTCTTTTATATTATTGCATTTCATTATGTATTTCATTATGTATTTTTATGTTTGTATTATTTTATTTGTTTTATAAATATATATTTTATAACTTTTAATGATTTAATTAATTAAAATAGAGTTTTAATTAAAAACATTTCACATTTTTTTATTATGTATTTTCCAGCATGTAAACAGTTTTGACATCAGATTTTGAAAAGCTCTATTTTGAGTTTTACTCATCTAAATGAGGCCTAAGATGGCTCATTAGAAAGAAAGAATCATAGAGAATATTTCGGGCATAGTTGATTGTAACAAAAAATATATTTTTGAAGCATTCTCATTTGTCAAAAACTCGTGTTGTTGCAAATTGGTTTAAAGACAGCCTTATTGGACCAAGGAGGTTTAGACAGGGATAATTGGGAAGTGCACATTTCATTTTATTTTGTTGATTTAATTAGATTTTAGTTTGAGAGTTTGTTTTCCCAATTTGATAATTTCAATTTTGATGTGCAAATTTGATTGATTTTTTAATTAATTTTACGAGTTTGTTGCAAGGAGATGAAGCCAAGGATTTGAAGCAAGGAGATTGATCCAACAAATGAGAAAAAAAGGATTTGTAGCTCCAAAATTGATGGATCTAAATTATTTTCAACAACTCTCCTCTTTTGGAAATTATTTTGTAATTTATAAATATCATTTTTGATAATGAAGAAGGGGTTCCTCTTTTTTGCAAATTTGAGACTTAAAGCACTTTTGTAAAGAAAATTTTAGTTGGAGGCAGAGAGTAATGCTCAAACCTGAGTGTTTCAAGATTTTCTTTTAGATATATGGTCCTTGTCTTTGAGGCAGATCTTGCACTATTGCAACTCATTTCTCCATTGGCAAAGCTCATTATTTTGAAAGGGTTGTTAAGGAGATTCTTAATAAAATAAAGCAAAGGGTTTTAAATTTAATTTGTATTCAAGTATTGTTATTTGGCAATGCAATGTTGAAAAATGCAGCAATAAATTTTCAATTTGATTTTTCCTTGATTAAATTGAGAAAATTTTGAATTTCCACATCAGTAGACAACTTGGATGCAATTTACTTGTGTGACCTAGCTTGTGTCACCTAGTTTACTCAGCAAATTGAAATTGGAGGAGTTAGAGTTCAGTAAGCATGTCTGATTTTTAATTTGTAGAAATCAAAGTCATTTATCTCAAGTTGTTTTTAGTTAAACTAATTCCAATTGTTGGAGGAACTAGTGGAAGGTCAGTTGTGCAATGGGACTTCGGTCAAACTTAGTGATCATCTAGTTAACTGATCAATAAGCTCAAAATAGCTAGTCCATGTAGAGAATTTGAGTTCCCTTGTTGTGGTGGAGATTCGAAGACAGTGTAACATTAGTTGTAAACTAGTCTCGAGTGTGCAAGTGTTACATGTAATTTGATGATCAACCTTGGGAATTGTGCAATCTATTTTGGCCAAATTCCTAAATAATAGGGGCCTAATTTCTCAAAGAATTATGCAAGGAAATAGGGGCTCAAGTAGAGGTGGAAATTGACTAAGTCTGGGTCATATATTCTCAGTGAGCAGAGAGATAGGTTATTCACTTGTTGGTTGTGCTAAGTTGAGCAAAGCAATTGTAATACATCTCTATTCATCATATTAATGCAAGCAAGAATTGGGTTTTTTTAGAAGATTTATTTCCTCGGGAAAAATATTGTGTGCATGTGTGTTTATTCTTATTGCATGTCTAAGATTTTTGTTATAAATTGTGAATTAACTTCCGCAGAGCAGTAGAGTAGGTTTGTTTATTGTGATTTTGATTAAATATTTATGAGTAGTTTCAAATCTACACCATAATTTATACATGGTATCAAAGTTGTATTCACATTAGAGTAGGAATTTTGAAGTTGTTTCTCAAGAGGTTTGAACTTGCATTTCAGTGTAATGGCATCTCTTCAGAGCTGAGAATATGACCTTCAACGGGCTGAGGCTAGAGTATACATTGGAAAGAAGCTCTAATTTCATCGAATGGAAGGATCACATGGAGGCGGTATTTGATGACAATGGATTGCTAGAATACATCAAGAGAGATGTTGCAAAATCAACGGAAACTGATGCCTGGAACCTTACTAAGTGGAAGAAAGATGTAGCCAAGGCAAGGAGAATAATATTTGAGGGAGTACGGGACCTCATTGTCACCAATATCCATGGGAAAGAAACTCCTTATGCAATGTGGCAGAAACTGGAAGATCTGTTCTAGAATAATAGTGAACACAGTAATTTTTCGCTCAAGGATAAACTTCGAAATATCAAGATGCAGAAGAATGACACTATCTAGCAATATTTGAGCAAGTTCAAACAAGTTCATGATGAGCTTGCACGAGTTGGTGTTATTGTTTCAGAGGATGACTTGGTAATCCTAGCCCTTCTGGGCCTTCCCAAGAGTTGGAATAGTTATCAAGATTCAGTGAACAAGAGGGAGAAACTACCGAATTGGGAACACTTCTGGTCTAATTAGGTATAGGAGAAAATAAGGTGGAATACCAAAGACGAGACTTCATCCAAGGGCGGGGATGAAGAAAACTTTGCATTGGTTCAAAAGGGAAAGAAAGGAAAAGGGAAGAAATATCAAACAAAACTAGAATCCATCCAAGGGAGAAAGAATAAAGATTTGTCCAAAATTAAATGATCCAATTGTCATGAATTCGGGCACTATGCCACGAAGTGTCCACACAAAAAGGCAAGCAAGAAGACCTTAGGAGGAGCAGTAGTTGAAGCCTTAGCTTCACAGTTTGAGCTTGACTTTAACCTTATCACATGCATGGCCAACACAATGATGGGGAGTGTGTGGTACATGGACTCAAGTGAATAGTTCCACATGACAGGGTGTAGATACATTTTCAGTGACCTAGAGGAGAAAGAGATCCAGATTCAAATCAAGCTGGGGGACAATGGAAGGTATAGCACAACTGGGATCGGTAAAATAACCTTTCAGGGGGATTTGGGCTCCCCTCTTAGACTCAAGGATGTCATGTTTGTTCAGGGCCTAAAGAGAAATATCATCTTTGTTCCAGTTTTGGAAGATCGTGGTTATGATGTGATCTTCAACAAAGGAAAAGAATTTCTGAGACACACAACCACGAGACAAGCCAATAAAATCAGGGTTCATGTGAAGAACCTGTAGAAGCTAGATGTGGAAGATTGTGTTGCATTAAGCACTAAGGCGGGGAAAGTGCAGGGTCGTGATGTCGATGAACTTTAGCAAAGAATTTTTGGCCATTTTCATCATGGCGCCTTGAAGATTATGCAACAAATAACCATTGGCCTTCCTAAATGATCACTTGAGCAGCAAGATGTATGCAAAGGATGTGCTTTGGGGAAGTACACAAAATACACATTCGATGATCGGGAAAACAAAGCACATGCATTCTTGGAAAGGATCCACTCTAATTTTTGTGGACCTTTCTCGACAACCTCCACTTCTAGGCACAAATATTTTGTCATTTTTATTGATGACTTCTCATGAAAGTGTTGGATATTCTTCATGCGGAAGAAATATGAGACATTCTCCAAGTTTGTAGAATTCAAGGCACTTGTTCGGAAAGAAACCGAAAATAAGGTTGAGGCTCTCAAGAGCGATAATGGAGGTGAGTATGTGTCAAATAAATTCAAAAAAATTGTGTGAAATAAGGCATTCGACGAGAGTTGATAGCACCACACAACCCGCAACAAAATGTGATGGATGAGAGAAAGAATCGTAGCATTGTGGCAGCATTGAGGGAGATGTTGCATGACCAAGTCCTACCTTTTCATTTGTAGGTTAAGGCATGAAACACAACAATATATTTGCAGAACCAAATTCCTTATTAGATTCTTGGCATGATTACACAGGAGGAGGCTTTCTCGAGGTGAAAGTCGGATGTGTCGCACTTCATGATTTTTGGAGCCTTTGTTTACTACCGTGTCTCCAAAACATAAAGGAAGAAGCTTGAGTTGAAAACATAATTGGGGGTATTTTTGAGTCACACAAAAACTCCCCACAACTACCGTGTGTACTTTCCATCCCTTAAAATGACAATTGTGTGAATGGATGTAAATTTTGATGAGGAGAAATTCATGTGGTGCTCTCTTGAGAAGGAGCTTCAAATCCCACCAGAATAAGAGCTTTTAGCTCCAAAGAAGGAACTTAGGGAATTTATGGAGTAGCCACAAATGGAGGATCAAAGAGGAGATAGAGTGGATACATCCACTCAAGCAGAACCATCCAAAGAAGGGCGAAAAATAACTAAGGAAGTTGAAATACTTGTGCAGGATGCGAGGGAGAATGTGGGAGCTCCTTAAAATTTGCACAAGCAGAGAAGGTCACTTGAAAGGTACACTAGCTACATGGCTCTAATGAATGAACTTTTAGAGACCGAGTCATCCTCCTTTAAGGAATAAGTAGAGAAACATTGATGTAATGGTGGAGGAATACAAATTCATTGTTAAGATCAGTTTTTTGGAAGTGGTCCCAGGACCAACAGATAAATCAGTTGTGGGTTTGAGATAGATATTGAAGGTAAAGTAGGCGTCATACAGAAGCATAGAAAAGTATAAGGCTAGGTTTGTGGCCAAGGGGTACTCTTAAGTTGAGGGAATTGACTACGAGGAAACATTTTCCCTTGTAGCAAGATACTCTTCCACTAGATCACTTTTTGCAATGGTTGTGCAGATGGGGTGGAATATCCACCAGATGGATGTAAAAATAGCATTCCTCAATGGATTTATTGAGGAGGAGGTGTACATCAATAAACTAGAAGGTTTTGAGACTGTTAAGTCCCTATAATTTTGATATATCGTGTTGCATTTTTTTCTCTTCAGGCGTCATAGTAGAGCTTTCTGAGGGCTTCATGGGTATGGAATCATTTTGTTTTGGAGGAATTTTAGAACCCAATACTGATATCCATGCTTCAATAATCCCTTGGAATCACTTCAAACTTATTTTTCAAATTTTTTATTTTTTAAATACACATATTTTTCTTTATTTTAGGATATTGATCTTGAAACGGTTGTAACTTCGTAATTTCGTATATCCAATGTCTAAAATTCACTCCTACGGTATCCTTATTAATATTTTTCAATAGAGCGAAGTTGTATGGGCTTCCACATGTCACTGTTTCAATCTTCGGCCCTGAAATTTCTACCTGAAAAGCTACAGTCTGTGCACTTTCAGACACTTTTTACATAATTCAATTCCTATTCTTAAAATGAAAGTTATGACAATTTTCCATAGGTCACTTTTTTTTATATTGAATTCTGTATCCCGCAAAAACCATAACTTCCCCGGATCATATCTCATAAAAAATAGCAAACTAAGATCTATAATTTTTACACGAAGTTCACCAAGATTTTGGATCCACATGGTCAAAATTTTAGCCTTTTAAACCTCATAAAAAAATAGCCAAAATTCCAATATGACATGTTTGGAGAAGAGAAACCCTAGAATCCAAAGCTTTGATACCAAATGTTATGAAAACAACTCAAAAAATAGAAGAAAAGATAGATAAACGACTTAAAAATTATCATATTCAAGGGGGAAATCTCCTTTACATTACGTAAATGAATAATTCTTGGATGATACAAATGAAAATACCTCCTTTGTATATATAGGATTCTAAGGGGTCATAATATAATCATAGCCTACATACCAATAACAATTTAAGGGCGTAATAATAACTATAGTGGGATTCTATAGGTCACAAGAATAACAATATGGGGGTTACATGGGCGCAACAATAGCAATAAGGGGTCTATAGTAACAATAAAAATAAGGGGGTTACACTATTATTATAGGGACCTAACAAATACATTTGATCGAGAGTCTCATGTGTGCAAACTCAAGCGAGTGTTGTATGGTCTCAAACAAGCACCCTTGGCTTGGTAAACCAGGATCAATAAATATCTTAGCAGTTTGGGATTCACCAAAAGTGAAGCGGATGAAAACCTCTATTATATCTTAGTAGAAGGTAAATTGCTTATTATTGTTTTATATTTTGATTATTTGAGTTTAACTGGTAATGAGCAGTTGATCAGATCTTGCAAGGAGGACCTTGCAAGGGAATTTGAAATGAAGGACATGATTCTCATGCACTACTTCCTTATGTTGGAAGTATGGCAAGGTGATGGGGAACTATTTGTGTCTCAAGGCAAGTATCCAAATGAGATGTTATAGATATTTCACATGGAGAGTTGTAAACCCATGGAGACACTTCTAGCGACCAAATGGATGAAGGAGGATGCCACTTTAGGTGAGGAAGTGGATGTTACCATTATAGAAAGTTATTGGGTTTGTTGATATATCTTGTGAACATGTGACCATATATTTTCTATCCAATCAACCAATTGAGGCAATTTATGGTTGGTAAAACCAAATTATTTTGGAAGGCAACTAAGCATGCTTTACAACACCTCAGAGGCACTACCTAGTTTGGACTATGGTACACACGGATAGAGGGAGTGAAGATGTGCAACTTTTAGGATGTAGATTGGGTGGGGAGTCCATCAAACCAAAAGAGTACATCAGGTGGAATTTTCAGTTTTGGGTCCACAATTTTTTCCTAGTGTAGCAGGAAGCAAATATCTGTGCTGCTCATCTCGACAAAATCATAATACATGGCTGCAAGTCAAGAAACATGTGAGGTGATCTGGATGAGAAATATACTTGTGAGACTGTTTGGTTAGATGATGGATCCAACTGTGATCTATTTTGATAATCATAGTTGCATTAATCTCTCTCAGTATCTTGTATTTCACGATCGATCCAAGCATATAGATATCAGTATCGCTAGTTACGTGACTGTGTGCAGAGGTAGATAATGTTTCTACACTACATTCCGACAAAGGAACAAGATGCTGACATTTTGACAAAAGGCTTTGTCAAGAGGGAATTTTGGGTTCCACGGGTGTAGGATAGGGGTGGTTAATAATCCCTTTCTTGTTGAGAGGGAATGTTGAAAAATGTAGCAAAAAATTCACAATTTGATTTTGCCTTGATCAAATTGAGAAAATTCAAATTTCCACATCAACAGACAACTTGGATGTAGTTAAATTTTGTAACATGGATTGTTTCACCCATTTTACTTGGTAAATTTTAGTTGGAGTTAGAGTTTAGTTAATAATTTTTTATTTCTAATTTGTAGCAATCAAGTTCAGTTATGTCAAAGTTTTTTTTAGTTAAATTAGTTCCAACTGTTTGAGGAATTAGTGGAAGGTCAATTGTGCAGTGGAAATTTAGTCAAACTCAGTGATCATCCAGTTGATTGATCAATCAACCCAAAATAGTTATTGCATGTAGGGAATTTGAGTTCCCCATATATGGTGGAGATTCCAAGATAGTGTAATAATAGTTTTAATGTAAGATTCCAAGACAGTGATTTCACTTAGTTTTAATGTACTATGTTAGATTAGGGTAGGAGTAGCAATAGTTTAGTTATATTTTTTTTTCTTTTTCCTTTTATAATGTTGATAGAAGAATAAGTGAGAAGCAAGCTTTTTAATTTTTCTGGAAAATAATGATTCAATATTATTTCAATATGTTCACGAAAGTATTCACTTATGTATTAGAACTTTAATTTTGGATAAAATGTGCTTTGTGCAAGTGCTTTGTTTTAAATTTTATTTTCTTTGCAAATTTACAAGATGAGTCTTATTTTGCTACAAAAGACTAAGATAGCCTCAAAACCTATGAATTAACTATTCGAGATGCTTCAAAATATCATCTGCATAGGGTTGTAGTGCGGCCAAAACTTAACCAAATTATTAAAATTGGGTTTCAGTTGTTTGATATATTACATTTCTTTAACAAATGCGCTTTTGGTTTCATTACTTAACATGTGGCCATGCAGACATAGCCTAGCTCTTCATTTAACTTAAATTATTTTGGGATCCCTTTTACAGGATGAGTTGGAAAGGTCCCATGTATATACAAATGCACATTGATTAGTCTTAATGCAAATTGCAAGCACGTCATCCCTGTCGCTCTGTCCTGGAGCATTAACTTTGCAACCCTTTCATAAATGTCAGGATTAACCCAGAATGACAACTCACCACTTATGAGTCCCATTCTTAGCTTTATAATTAGCTTACCTTTCATTACATCACAATTTATTTCCTCATGGGCCCCATCCTTATGGTTCAACGTGGAAGATCCAAACTTCTTGTCCCTACACTATCCTTTTCCATGTAAGCCTGACTACATTACATCAACAGTATTTTTCTAAGCCTCTTCTATTTCTTCCAGTATTTTATCCTTTCGGGATGAAGCGGACACATGGGCCCTCTTTTCTCTACTTTATTATCTTTTCATGTACCTTGTTTTATTCTAACAAGTAGCCTGAAGCTATTAGCTTGGGTCGTTCCTTATTTTCATTCCCCACATACTCTCGAGATTTCCCTAGCAGGCTTGCTCAACTTGTTTCGTGTTCCTTTGTTTTATTTTTTATTGGATTTTTGTGCATTACACTTTACACACCAGTCAGCTAATTTTATCCCAAAGGTTTTATTGTTTGTTATTTTAATAAGTGTCAGGATAGAAAGCGTTGAGACATCATATTGTTTGTGGTCCCCCTTTTCCTTTTATGCACCTTTACCTTATTTCACCAGTATCCTGGAGGTTTTCTCCCCAAAGCGTTCATGAGTTCTCCTTTTCATCCTCCCAGACATCACCTCTGGGGATCGCATTTGCATTCACTATGGCATGTGTGGGTCCCTTGTCATTCACATGGCATGCATTCAAACTCACCTTTTACACTTTTGTCGGCATCTCCTCTCGACATTATCCCTACTGAACCTACCCCAGAAGATTCATATCGAACATTTTATGTAAAATCCAGGAGAGAAGCATGGGGACAGCTCATCAAAATGCATTAACCCACAGGTTCCTATCACGTTTCTTCTCTAGTGCTTTATTGGTGGTTGTCGGCCCCGATTTACACATAATATCAACTATCCTTCCATGAAACTCCTAATATGCATATTTATTTCTCCTTCTGGGATTTTGTTTACGAGATGACTCAGCTCACTAACATGACATTTCCACACCCTTGCATCACTTTTCATTGGATGTCAGCCATTCTTCTCTTCGATGTTTGCCCGCTCTCAATTATTTGAGCCCTATGCCCTGCATCACTTTTTGTCCCTTACATGCTCCCATTCCTCGGTTGATATAGCATGCATGATGCCTGCTAACACTACTTGCTCCAATCAAATTGCAACTACTGTCATACTCAAGTAGTAGTCTTATTAATGTAGTAAATCAATAAACATGCACAGGTAGGTTGGACGGGTACATTTTAATTTGAGGATTCTCTTGTATTTTCATTGTGCTTATATCGCTCCACTCTGATGCTTATCACACAAAGGCCTAACACCTCTCTTTTTTTATATTTATAAACACTACTACATGGCTTGTGACTTTGGCTTGATTCCATGAGATTTTGATAAAATTTTGGGGTTGATATAAATTTAGAAAAAGCAAAGAGAATAATTGCAGCTGCAATACAAAGTGAAGGACTTTTTCATTTTTCTGATTATTTATATTTACTTCTAACTCCATGAACATGAGTTATTTATTTTCCAGTTTAACGCTTGGCTTAATTTTAATTCAATAAAAAATATGGTTTTGGGCATATGTGAATTTCATTAAAGTTGCGATTTCTTCACTTTTTAATTTTAGTTATAAGAAGGGATTGTTTATTTTAATCCTAGAATTTGGAGAAAATCAAGACCTAAATGGGAAATCATAACCATATTTTTCAAAGGTAAAATTTCATATGCTTAAGCTCATATTTTATTAATTTTCATTCTGATTATAGTCTCAATTTTTATTTTAGTTTTAGCTGATATAATTTTTTTTTTTGCAGATCTTCAAGATTTCTTTGAAAATCTAGTGCCCCTGCTTGTTAAGATTTGAAATTCACTCTCCTCACTTTTCTTACTTTAACATTAGAAAAAATAAATTGTGATGTTGAATAAGCTAAACCAGGGATTCTCTCGACCTCTATTTTGTTTTCATTTAATATAGATATGAGCCTCATCTTTGTTAGATAACTTTTAAGATGTTTTCCATGCATGCTTAATTTTGAAACAAGAAATTTGCAAGGGGAGAGACCTTATTTGACTTCATTTTCACTCATAACTATTATCTAGTATTCGTTTTAAAATTCTAATTACTTATAACTCTACAAGATATAATTTATCAAGATATCAACTTAAGAAGGACACACATGCTTTTTTTATTTTACTATTTAGTTGAGACACATTTTCTTATTGGGGTTTCTCTCAGTCATGGCTTTTTATAATTGTCTTTTCTTTCAGATTTGCATTGTCTTTTGTTGATTGCAATTTTTGTAGTGTACCGATTTCACTTTTGTTTTGGATTGGTTTTGGTGATATTACCAAAGATTTATATGGAAAGATTTTTTTCTTACCCAACATTGGTCAACATGCATGGGAAATTTTTACTTTTTCTATTTTATGGGTTTTTCATTTACCTTAAAAGGATGCCTTTATTGAATTCTAAGTCCTCTCACCTTAATTATTTTCCCTTGAGGAACATTCATTTTTTCCAAGTGATAGGGTTCATTTTTCCAAGGAAATAACTAGCTTGAGTCTTACTCAATGAATCCCTCCCATCCCACCATTTTACGTAAAAGCCTCTAGATTGATAGTTGCAGGGAAAGATGATGAGGGAGCCAAAATTTTATATGTATTATATCCATTTCCTTTAAAATCACTTGTACCACCCCACCCTCTTCACTCAATTTCTAAAATCAATTATCCAACTAAATTTTATCAAAATGGTGGAAAAAGAGGGTTGAAAGCACATATGTGTGGGAAGCACAAGTAAACCTATTAGGGTACTAAAAATGCTCACTGGCAGTGGGGCTATGTTTGTATGGTACTAAGATAACTTCGTCAGGGTACTAAACAAACTCATTGGCAACGAAGCCATGTTGGGTAAGGGAGATTATTTATATCAATGGATGTATAGTTTCTTTAAACTTCCTGTTGATCATAATCCATTCCCCATAAAATTTCACAGGAAAATTGGCTTATAATCCTGCAAATCCCCTCTTCCAGCCTTAAAAATCATTTCTATGAATATCATTGCCTTTCCGCCATAAAATTACATTATAAATAGCCACAGATCGTAAAGCCGAAAATCTCACAAGCCTAGCCCCTTTTGCTAAGCCTCTGCTCCTTTCCTCCACGGGACCAAAAATCAGAACCGAAAGCAAAGGCACTAGGCGCTTATCAAAGAATATCGGGCGCGATATGAGCGTGGAAATATTGTAAATAACTCTCAAATGAGAATATGAAAGAATTTGGTCAGTTGAGGATGTAAAGGGATGAGAGATTTTTCTAAATATTAATTTAGAAATTAGTTTCATTAATTTTGGGTGAGAGAGGATCCTTAGGGATTCAAGAGTGATTTTAGGATTTTGTTGAGAATTTGAAGGGATTGAACTTAAATTAGATCATTTTAAAATTGTATAAATTATCAAGCCTCAAAGGCATTGAAATCAGAGAGAGAGAGAGTGAGTAGAGAGCAAGGGTTTCTACTTGGAAGCCTTCGGGCAGTTTGTAAAGGGCCAATGATTTGGAAATCAGGCCAAGGAAGGAGATTATTATGTAAGTGTTGTGTGAATTAAAATAGAATTTAATTTTCTGGAGATTACGCCTTCTTTCTGAGTTTAGATTGTATGAATGAATTAGGATTCAATATCAATTGATTTGGTGTATGTTGCTGGTTTATAAGAGAAAACTGTAATGAACAATCTTCCAATGATAATAATAAATTGTTGCGTGTTTATGAGAGAGATTCTATAATCAAATTGCGTTTTCAGTCTTGGACAAGATGAACGATTTTTGTATTAAGAGATTGCAAGCATCGATTTTAAATGAGTATCGATTTATGTTTTGAATCGAATTTCAAAATTGGTTTGGTATTGGCATATCGGTTTTGTTAAGTCGACTTGAAGGATGGCGTAGGGACTTATGAGCACGCAAAGGCTGGAATCTTAAAGATGTATATTTGAGCGATAGCATTGTCAAAGGGGGATGAGTTTGCTGGTGTAATAAATTCGGAAGGTGCAGAGTTCTTAAAAATTTGTTTATATATTTTGACATTGATAAGAACTGATCTGTTTTAAAGGATGAGAATCCAAAAGTTGTACCGCTGTAGCATTAAAAACTGGGACAAATCTATTCGATCCTTGATTGTTGGTTCGCAGTGGCAGAGAAGGTGTTCTCACCTTCTTGGAGTCGATTGGGTTATATCCGTTGAATTAAATTGAAACACACGGTCTTTGTTGATAAATTACATACGTCTCATCTGTGTGAAGATTCCATTGAGAATCGATGAGCTGTTTCAATAAGAATCGATGAGGTTCTTTTTTTATAAAGGGCGCAAGTCATATCACAGCGACTGATTTATGGATATAATCTACGTTAACCTTTGTTTGTGACATAATGTCATTTGAGATTAATTCTGAAGGGAACGTAGTTCAAAATTGTTTGAAAAGGAGCACACGCAGAAGGGAATTCAGTGTGGAGTCTGAGCACACGCAGGGCAGACTCTGCATTGAAATTGAGCACAAAAATTTCAATGGAACGTTTGAAATTTGAATGTATGGATCGGAAGGCGTAGAGGTTACAAGTGATGGATGAAAAGCATTTAAAGAGCGATGAAAACTGGCAAGGAAACCTTGATGAAGGCGCATCCGAATCTTGAACAAGTTGAGGTGGATTGTAAGTGAAGTTGCATAGAAATTATGCAAGGTAAGAAACATTGTGGGCCATAGCTTTAATACATGTTTAATTTTTGGGCTCGGAGTTGATATATATCATTCAGGAGATTTTTGAAAGCGTTGAAATGTTATAACTGTTGTGGGATAACCATTATAGTGCTTGTGTTTAAATCCTGAGTCAAAGGGGTATATATAACGGGTTTTGACATTCAGTATTAAATGAAATGATTAGGCATGGTGGATATACGCCTTCAGACTTTATTTAAGTTGTGAACGTAATATATAATTATATATATTATGTTTGATGTGAGGTGAGAACCAAAACTTTAGAGCCAAATATTTGGCTAGAATTTAATTACAATTCGAATGTTAATGAAGTGGGAAATGCCAATGGTTTTATAACCATTGTTTTATTTTGTAAAAGTCAAACTTCCGCATGTAAGATTGGAACTGGGTTGATTATTTGGTTTTTTTTAATAACCATGAGTTTAAAAAAAGAAGCTTCCGCATGAGTGAAATTTCCAGTGAAAGGGTTTACTTGGCATGAAATTGGAATTGAA
This sequence comes from Pinus albicaulis, assembly GCA_034641835.2. Taxonomy (NCBI): domain Eukaryota; kingdom Viridiplantae; phylum Streptophyta; class Pinopsida; order Pinales; family Pinaceae; genus Pinus; species Pinus albicaulis. Next base: position 1,041,147,737 of record CM076578.1, read on the forward strand.
AATTTTATATGCATCTGAAATTGGAGATTATGGGTTTAGCGGGGTTGGCCCTGCATCAAGTGGTATCAGAGGCGGAAGGCTCTGTTGAAATTGGAGATATTTGTTTTTTCTGAATGAGTGCAGGAAGGTTCTGTTGAGAACTGAAGTGTGTTTTATTTGAATGAAGATTGAAAGGAAGATCAGATTCTAGATCTGATATGCAAAGGTACACAATTGCAATGAACAGGATTGCAGAAATAAATGGAGGACAAGATCATGCAAGATCTTAAAGGTGAGATAATTTTCTGATTTGAAATTTGTGATTAAGGTTTATGGTTGCAGAGAAGATGATGGAAGTGAACCTGACATTCAACTAAAGGCTTTTTCCTTTGTTCTTTTGTAAACACACTAGATCGGTTTCAAAACTCAGTAAACACCCAATTTCTTTGCTTCTCTTCAATCATGTACACATACACATAGTGTAAATGGTAGCACATACATCCACATATGACCTACAACACCATACAATACATGCACCCACACCAACATATTGCACATACTCCTACACCCGGTGTACAATACAACACAATACATACACCTACATCTAGTGTACCATACAACAAAATACATACATCTACACTGGCATACAAAACATACACCTACACCCAGTGTACAACAAAATATAACACATGATATACGTATATGTACACAAAGCACAACACAACGAATACACATGACACAATACCTCGACTACACCATGCGCATACATAGTACCACATGCCCGCAATAAAGCATGTACGACATGCACAAAAAAACACATGTATACCAGTACCATATGCAAAACATGTACACAGTACCACCTTTACATAACACTACTTGCACAATTTTTACACGACACCACATGTACACAACACCACATGCACAACATTTACACGACACCACCTACATACAATGCCACATGTACAACATGTACACAACACCACATGCACTCAACACCATATGTACATAGCACCGCATATACAACATGTAATTAGCACCATACATACATAGCACCGCATATCCAACACACACACAGTATGGTAGGTACACAACATCGCATATCCAACATCTACATAGCACCATCTATACCTAGAACTACATGTGCAATATACACACAACACCATATATACAACATGCATACAACATCATATGTACACAATAATACACATGCAACATTTACACATCACCATAGGTACAATCATTAAATATGCAACATGCGCAACATACACACAACAATAGCACTGCACCTCCGTAGACCACACATTGAACCACAAAGAAACCTTTCTTCTATTGTCTTATCCATGCTTACCCTAGCATGTCGCGGATCACACTATTTTCACTTCGTTGATGTACCCCTCATCATTACATGTCCATGACATAAACATAGGATAGTACAAGCATTGTAGGTTTTAACCCTGAAAAGAAATTATCTGCAAACAAATTTTTAAAAATAGAAAATAAAAGATAGCGAGAGCATAAAACATAAAACATAAAACATATATACACAGAGATTTTTCCCATGGATCCTAAATAAAAACTACCATCTTGATTTTTCATTATGTTCTTTTTAGTGTTACAACACATATATATACATATCGAAGCATTCATAAACCCCAATCCATTAACGCTGGATTAGAACATAACCATAGTTCCCTTGATCAGATCTACAAAATACCAAGGGCAGAAAACCATCATGCCCAAAAACCATGTGCAAACCCATGCACAAAACCATAGATGGGTCTAACCACCTAAAATAGGGTCCAAAAAAAATTTCTCAGGGTGCTGCACCTGGCGCAAGCTAAAAGCACTACCGCCCACCTCTTACCCCGCACTCTGCACCTACTTTTAGTCATGGAAAAAATATAACACAAACCCAACAAGAATATAATATCAATTCATTTGAAGAAGAATGATCTGGATTATCCACAGTGTCATAAGAAAGAAGTCGACGTTTCGTATCCCAATAGGGATCCATATTTAGGACAAATTTATGAATGAAGATTCATAAATTTGTCCTGAAGATGGATCCTCATTGAGATTCAAAATGTTGACTTATTTGTTATGACACTGTGGATAATCCAGATCAGTCTTCTTCAAATAACCACAGGAGCTTAGAAACCATCAATATCAATTCATGTCCACATGATATTGACCTCATAGATATGTCAGAGTTACTCTTCCCACTTGATTCCTCATAAGAACAAGAACCTCTTCATGTCATTCACCTGCATAAGAAACCATTCCTCCACAAGAATGATCCTTGAAAATATTATTATACAGTGGCATAGATACATAAATACATACATATATATAATCATTAACATAAAACAATCATGATCATATTAGACAATGACATACACACACACATATATACATATAAACATTAGCATTAAATAATCATGATCCATGATGAACCTGTCAGACACGACATACATACATACACATATATACATGTATACATATATAAATGACAACATAATCATGATCACATCATAATTTATAGATATCATAAGGTCTAGGTTAAGAGAATTCCCTTTATGCATGCATATTATGCACAACATTGAGAACAACAATTCCCAACATAGCCAAGGCATCTAACACCTTAGATCCATTTTCTTTACCTTTTTGTTACCTTCCTCATAACTACTCTTCCACCATCCATTTACGACAATGGACCCAACCAGTCCAACCGGTTGTCATATTCTTACCTTCTGCTACACTTACTCATGCACTAAGCTTCATCTATGCCTTACATTACATGTTGGGTACCACACAACTCTCCCAGAGCTCCATTAACTTTCCTCTTTCCCAATTAATTGCTAGACTATCAAACAAAAGGCAAGAACAAGAAAAAATAAGAGGAAGACCATGAAAAACCAAAAGCAATACAACACCACAAAAAATGTCATAATCATGCACTAGACGCAATCAAGACCACAAATCAAGTGCAAAAAAATAAAAAATACCAAAATAACAAGACTTAGCAACAAACACCATGACCCAATACCCATGGTTTCCAATGCTTCGAAAGGAAAGCTCAACCTGAACCTTCTTCAATATTTCATGGCAATCTCTTGCCATGTAATCCCCTGCATCATACTTCCATAACCACATAATTGTTAGTGCATAAATAATCATAACAATACACTAGTTACCTTATCTTGTTGTGCCAAACATGCTGACTTGTAATTGAACACACATGTCAGCCATATGTACCAAATATCAAGACAACATATCTATCAATTCGAAATAAAATTTTACCAAGACTAACAACCATGTCATAATTGACAATCAACATACATTCATCGATCATAATACATAATGCTACAACTATTACCTACTTACACTCAAGTATATACCGACTATCTCAGCACATATGTGTTAGCATAACCATATTAAAACAATATCATTCCTTCATGCAATCTTACACACATATACTCATATCATGCAATTATTAAAACATTCAAATAGCTTGTGAACATACTATGTTGAATAAATCAACTAGATTACGTAATAAACACCAAAACACTCAAACACCAAATACACTACATAATCAAACATTAAAGTACAAAGTAGACGATATAAGAAAGCTCACACCTTAATATATCTCAGGGGAGGATATCTTGTTTGCACAATCAATCTCGATTAGCATGATATAACTTCATAATATATCAACCCAATCATAAATAAGGTCATGATATCCATAATGATATCTAGCTAACATGTTCGCACTCTAAATTCATAAGCAATTGTAATTCATGCATTCAATCACATATGCATAGTCGGTCTAGACATAATACAAAACATTATCATAATTAGGTCGACTCATTCCTGAATGTCATAATCCTAACCATCAAGTCACTAGCATGTAAAAAAAACAACTTAACATATAACATGCTCATCAAAAACATATAGCATAATCATTAAGCATGCCTAACTAACCAACACATGTACGTAAGATCACACCAGTCAACTAACATCTATCATAACATCAATATAATGAGAGGCATACACATAACCATAATGCATATGACTACACTGATCAACCATTTATCATACATGTAACCATAATAAAAATAGAATGAAAAACAAGTAAGTAACCCTAATTCTTACAACAACCATGAATCAGATACTTGCATGCCAAGCATAAAAAATTGTGTGATGATATTATCATACCCCAAAGTCCATTGTTGCAATGTCACTTTAATTATTTTCATCACTTTCTTTATCTTATCCAACACATTAGCATCATAACCTGCCAATATCATCATGATGACCTAATTTCATACAATGACCTCACATTGCATGAAAACATCAACCATGCCAACTTACATGGAAAATACATAAGCATAAACAACACACAATCAATCATACACACATGAACACATGTTGACAAAAACATCATTAGTTCTCCCATGGTGACACCATTGCCGCCATTGACAACACAACATGGATGCAACACACACATATAGAACACAAGCATATTGCACATGCATGCAACCAACATAAACGCATGATCCACACACCACCCATCGGTCCAAGCATTGAAACATTCTCTGATACCACTCTATGGTATAATATATCACACAAAGAGAACAAAAACCAAACACCACCCAAGGAGAGTGCAACCACGCTCTGATACCATTCTATAACACCCTCTTCCCACATCTACCCAAGTAACCGACCAACTAGGGTAAACATGAAATGAGAGGCCACTAACATGAGATGAACCTCCTAGATGACCTTAAGGAAGTGGAACAGATGGAAACCTAACAAATAGACCTTACACAACGTCAACAATGCCTCCCAGAGGTAACCCAACCTCCCATACCCATGAACCCGGAGGGGGAACTGATTTTTTACCCTTTTGAGCCTTATCCGCGGGCATGTAAGGGAAAGGGAGCAGCTAGAAGCCTATAGTCATGAGCATTCCAAGGCAAGGTTGCATCTAGGACCCAAAAAAATAAGTTATGTGCCCGCAACTCCAGGATTTTTGCCACCTTTTTAGCACTAGAGCCCAAGTCATTGCCTAGAACTTCATGAAACTATAGGAGATAACAAATTACATTAAAAAAAAGGTACAAAAGAAATTACATCATTAGAAAATGATCTGGACCCCTCCTAGCATGACAGGAATTTTTTCAAACATGTCACAAACATTGCATCTACAGGTATAAACAACAGATTTAAACATGGGGGTCTCTTACTTATCTTGGAATAGCTAAGAAACATTTCTTCCCTACATTATAAGCTACAATACAATATGTTTGACCATAGATAAATTTTTCATTCATTTACAAGTAAAAACATGGATAGAGCCATACATCATCACTGATCAAATATATGATTATAACCAACATAATAACAATAGAAATACAATGGATACAATAGAAATAAAATCCATTCATAAACAAGTGCATTTGCATACAAAATACCAGAGGAATGAGCTCTTAATTACTAAATGGGAAAACCAACCGAAGATGGGACTTCCACGTTCCACTCGACCATAGATTTCTTGATCCAAATATCTCTTCATCCAATCACCCCTGTGCCATATTCTAAGCATGAATGTGGGACTCAAACTGAAAGAACCAACCAGGGTATCCAAAGGCTAAACCACCTCACCCTCATCAATCATAAACCAAGATTTACTGTGATCTACACCTGATCACTAAGCCAAAAAAAGCATGGATATCATGAGAGTGTATACACCTAAACCATGAGGAATTTTCCTATCCTAGTCTCTCAGGCTTTACCATAACCCACAGTCCAAATCAAGGGCCATCTAGCCCTAAACCAAGACATACTCTCTAGAATTTACGGCAACCCCAAACTCGGTATTCCTAGGCCTGAAATGGAGATCAAACCACCTCTCAGGCTTTACCGCAATCCAAACTCAGATTACTAGGTCCTAAACCTAGGCAACACATGAATTGGTTCCATAATAATTTGGAGGTCCACCTCACTTAGCTTTGAATCCATCTGGTAATCTAGCTAAACCAAAACATGAGAACTCCACAACACCATGGCTATCAAAAAATGACAAGTCTAGGTTGAATACACTGTCACACCTGGAAAAAACCCATACCAAGGCAGCAAAGAACCACATGCAATACCATGCATGCCAAATATAGCAAGGAAATCATACATGAAAATCAATACATGAAAAGAATCATGTTGTAGTTTCTTGATTAATATTTCTCCTTCTTGCTTACTTACTCCTTCTTCTTGCTTTCTTTCCTTTCTTGGTCCAATGCCAAAGTGCTCCAAGAAAAATCAGTGTCCAGGAGTGAGAGGGAGAGAGAGAGAGAATAATGAGAAAGCTCCAAAAATGTGAGCAAAATCTTGCCAACTGATCCTCATAAGCCTTTTTATCAATGAGGCCTCTATTTTCTTCATTTCCATTATTTTCCTTTGTTTTCTTCCTCACATGAAACCTGTGACCTTTCATCTCCATTTTATCCTAATTTCCATTATTTTCATAAATAAATGTGCCAAAAATTCCATTTTCCTTTCCAAATCCTTTGCCTTTGCCTTTTCCAATTTCCTTAGCCATAATAAACCGAAGTGAACACCCACTAGGATGTTTTTCCCACCATTCAACTTGGAATAAGTGTCCCATCAACCATGGTTACTATTTTAACTTTTATTACATGGAATTTTCACAAGGATTGTTACAGTCTCCCTCATCCTATTCTTACTCCTCTCCTCTATATATCTACCATATTTATAATTTTACATAGATCCCTTCTAGCTCTAATACCACAAATGGTGTAATATATATAACTTAAAACCACATTGGACCAAATACTGATCAACCATATTTATTTCAAACTTGGAAACCATCATTGTGTATTTGATAGCATGTCAATATAGAATTACTCCTTACACCTTGGAATTTTTCACATTGTAATACTTAATAACCTTATGCTCTTATGATCTTAGATTAATAAAATTGTGCGTGTATGAGATAAATAATATCACCTCGACATTGAGGTTAACGACCCTTTTTAATCCCTCATAAAACCATGAGTGTCAGCTTTCAAGTCTTGGGTTTTACAACATTTAACCTAATATTATCCCCAAAAGTCTGATGTAACACCATGGCATTAAAGTGTAATCCCCATATTATTTCTTTAGGAGACTACAAGTGTCGAGTCTTTGGGTCTCAAGGTTTTCACGGAGTGCACATTAATGTAGTTCTAGGAAGCCCAATATCTCAGATCCAAAAGGAGGTCGGCTAAGGGATATAAAAGATGAGGGGTCAATCAAAATGTTTTCAGGGTTTCAAGACTCAAAATAAAATGGGTGGAAATGGTCGCAACCTCTGAAATCCTCTGTCAAGGTGAGGCCCAATCTGAAAACTTATTTAGACCTAATATCCAAATTTTGTGGGACAGGAATCATTACAACAATTGACATCAACCCTAGAGTACTAAAAAATGATGGATTTTATCAAATATGTTCAGGAAGGGAAAATGTTAGTGTTTAAGTTCCAGGGTGTACAAGGAATCAAAACCCACGATGAGCTAAGACTTGAGAGCATGAGAGCCAAGACTCATGTGATAATTATCATGAAAAACTCAACTCCTAGCTTAGTAAGAATTTAACGTGGTATTGTGGTCTGAGAGATAGGAAATCATTGGCAAGTAGAAAATATATCACAGTTTCCATGGTGAAGTCCCTTTATCTATATTAGTTACGACAAATTGATTTTAATTATACAGTGCACCATACCAGGTAGGGAACTCGAGATTAATCATGTTGATATACAAAAATTACTTTTAATTCACATAGAAATTGCAAAAAAAAACTCAACTCATAGGTTTAGACAAGAGAAGAAATATTTGATTTGCAATTATAATTCATTTTAATAGTTGCAAAGATTATTAGTTCTCCCAACCACCCCACTTTCACTCATACACTCACTCCATGCTCCAAAATAAAATCAAACCCCTCAACTCATAGGTTTGGACAAGAGATAAAATATTTGATTTTCAATTATAATTCTTGTAATAGTTGCAGAGATTATTAGTTCTCCCAACCACCCCACTTTCACACATACACTCACTCCCTGCTCCAAAATAAAAGAAAACCCCTTACTCTATGATATTTGGGGGATTTATATATATTATAAATTAGTACAACAATTTCCTCCATATCATTCAAAATCAAAACCAAATTTTTAATTACCCCGATTCAGCTAACTATTTTACTAATTTAATCAAATCTGATTTATTACATGGAAAATGAGGTATAATGATGTTTAACCCTCCAAAAAAACTCATTCTTTCTAGAATTAATATAAAAATAGAAAACAATTATTATGAGTTAAAATGAGCATGAGGAACCCAACTTCCTCTCGTAAATTCTAAGACCCTTTTGAGGTCAACCTAGGATTATTTTTGGTGACAATGTTCCCACTTCACAAAGACTCATCCCAATATCCAACTTAGCTGATAAATTGCAATGGGGTTACATATAAAGTCATTTACTTTCCATCTGTGAGGCATATATCCTAGAAGTGGGTTTCAAAGAAATGCAAAAATATTCCATTTGGAGTTGCATCTGGAAGAGAAATATATGGGTAAAAGTTTCCACCTTCCTATGGCTCCTAGTTCAAGGGAAAACCTTAATGTGGGACAACATTTATAAACGCAAGGATATGGGCCCCTCCTACTATTATTTGTTCCTTCAGGAAGCTGAAAATTTGTAGCACCTATTCAATAGTTTCCCCTATTACAATTAGTTATGGAGTGTTCTAGAAGCTATAATGTAGAGATCAGACATTGATCTATCTAGTATCCCTCACATCATTAACCGTTGAAGAGCTTAAGCTTTTAATATCTTATTTTGAATTATATCTTGACCCTCCTTCTAATATTACTCCTTTATTCTATTTGGAAAGAGAGGAATAGTCACATATTCAAGAATCACTCCTTCCCTCATGACTCTCTTTGGGTCTTAGTTCAAAAGAATGCAAAGGAATCAATTATCAAACAATCCTAGTTAGATCAAGACTAGCAAGCCTTAAGAGAGAATTATTTTCTTCTTAAAAGTTGGTTTCCTACTCTACGGGTCACTATTTCCCCCTCCCTTCACCCCGTTACAAATCTTATTCATTCCTCCCCCTATTTTTCTTAAGTTAAATATTGATAGCACTTAAGAGGTAACCCAAGAAAAGTGGGTTATGGATATATCTTCAGGTGTTATCACTTATAAATTTTATTGGTTGTAACATAAAGCTTCCTAAGGTAACCTTTTCAAACCAATCTTGTAGATTTAAGGCTAGCCCCTTCAATCAAGAGAGGGATCTCTCTGATAACCTAATCACTAAGGTTAGAAGTTGGCTATGTCTTCAAAAAATGGCTAGATCTTCAGTAGGGTTTGTTGGAAATACTGAGAGGGAGGGGGGGGGGTGAATCAATATTCCTTTCAATTATAGCATTATTTAATCTTCAATTATTATCAGTGTTTGTACAACGATAGTAGTAAACAAAAGGAACACAAATGCACACAGTTTTTTAAGGTGGAAACCCTCTCCGGGACAAAAACCACCTGAATGATTTTCTAATAATTCTTTAATATTCAACTCCAATTGAAAATAAAGCTCCAACTTCCTAGAATCTAGAAAATAATTCTTCTCCAGCTCCCACTGGATGGATGCTCCAATGCCTGAGATTGTTCAGTTGTCAATTGAACGGAAGCCCCAACACCAAATGAGCTACAACTCACCCTAGCGCCACTCTACCACCCTAAATTTTTCACAGGCTTGAACCTGTTGGTGACTTCATGCACCAGCCTAGCACCACCCTACCACCCTATCGAATAATAAAACAAGAATGGACTCACATACCAGGGAAAATGGTCCACTTTACAATGATATAGAATGATGCAGAAGAAGAAGACACACTAGACCATAACCCCAACTATGACACAACCACCTAATGATGATCCTAGACCTCCCAGCACGCCTCTTCAACTCTTGGTAGATAGACACTTGTACAATTTTTACAATGATGCATTTACAATGACTTAGTACAATGATACCTTTACAATGACTATATGCAGTGCTGCCCACTTGAAGACTTCATGTGTTGAAATTCTTGCTGCTATTCTGCACCTTGATTTATAATCTTGTCCTACTACCCTCTGCTACACCTTGCTTTTCTTTTCTGCCCTAGAAATTTTGGTCCTTTGCAGCCCTTGACAACACATGATCTAGCTTTTTCTTGCCTTCTAGGATCTCAATATTGAATCTAGTGTATATCTGTTATTTCAGCTCCCTAATATGTGATTTTTGGTTCTGTAGTAGTCTTTGAGTCTTGTTTCCAATGCCACAGGCCTGATCCAATTTGGATTCTTCAAGAGAGAGTTATGCCCAATCTCTCACAATGACCTAATTATGGAATATTTCAGTAGAGAGAAATTGTATGGCATGCCACATGTCACTGTTTCTTAATTCGGCTTTGAAATTGATACAACGAAAACTAAAGTTTGTGCACTATTTGCCAATTTTTACAGAATTACAATCTGACACTCAGAGAGAGAGTTATGATGCTTTTCCCAAGGTCACTTCTTTGAGATGAAGTTCAGGAGCCTGCAAAAACACTGACTTCCACATATCATATCTCTGAAAATATTACGTACCCTAATCTGAAATTTTTATAGGAGCTTCCTCAGGATTTCGGCTTTGCCTCATAAAAATTTCAGCTTCTAAAATTTGTAGAGAAAAAGTTAGAGCGCAAATTCCATGATGACCTATTTCAGCTAGCAAAATCCCTACATAAGGAGGGTATGCAGATCAAAATTTATATAAATGCTTAAGTTGAGAGGGGATTCAACAAGTGAACGTGGGCGGGATTTTAGGAGCTTAAAAATTATTAATTATTGACTATGCAATCACCCATGCCACAACCCCATGGGTTTTTAGCCCACTAACTCTGGTTACAAACTTCAAACATGAATATCTCTCAAACCGTGAAGAATTACATGGTTTGACATATATCAATGGAAACATCTCTACAAGTAGAAACCATCAAAAGAATTATTGACCCAAAATATAGTAATTTGGCAGGTAAATCTTCCCATGCAATATTGGGGTAGCCCCTGGTGCTGCTTGGGTTGACATCAATGACCACCGCTGATCAAAAATCTCCCCCTTTGGCATTGATGGAAACACAAGTACTCCCCCTGCGATCATGAAACTTATTCCTACAAAATTCTCTCCCCCTTTGACATCAATGGCAAAGGGTAACTCCCCTTGACACACAACCATCCTGTGGATCTGTACACACTTCCACTCCCCTTGACATACAACCATCCTGCAGACATGTACACACTTCCACTCCCCCTTTATATTTTGAATAAGGAAAATCTAATGAGAACTTGGGAGAATCCCAAGCTTTTGGTTAAGATATTCAAATTCTTCACGAGGTAAAGGTTTAGTGAAGATATCAGCAATTTTTTCTTTTGTACCAACATACTCAAGTTTGATATTCTTTTCAGCGACTTGTTCTCTAACAAAATGATATTTGATCAAAATGTGTTTTGTTTTTGAATGCATGACAAGATCTTTGGAGATGCTGATGGCACTAGTGTTGTCACAGAATATGGGAATAGGCTCACTGAATTTTACTTGAAGATCTTGCAAATTTTGATTCATCCAAAGGACTTGAGTACAACATGTTGCCACTACAATGTATTCTTCTTCCGCTGTAGATAACGAGATTGAGGTTTTCTTTTTGCTTAACCATGATATGAGACAACCACCTAGATAGAATGTTGCTCCATTAGTACTCTTACGATCATCAACGCTTCTTTCCCAATCTGAATCTGTAAAGGCTTTAATAATGAGATTGTTACCCTTGGGATACCACAAGCCATATTCTTATGTGCCCTTTAGATATCAAAGAATTATTTTGACAACAATAATATGTGATTCTTTTGGTGCTACTTGGAATCTTGCTACTTGTCCAACTGCTTGCATAACATATGGCCGGGAGGCTGTTACATATAGAATACTACCAATAATAGATCTGTACAACCTCTGATCCACATCCTTAGATGAGTCGTCTATGCTCAATTTGCAACCTGTTACCATCAGAGTAAGGACGGGTTTGCAATCTTCCATTTTGAATTTCTTGAGAATTTCCTTGATGTACTTGGCTTGAAATATAAATATTCCTTTCTCTTGCTGAGATATTTGAAGCCCTAAGAAGTATGTCAGCTCACCAAGTAAAGACATCTCGAACCCACTTTTCATATATGTAGAAAAGTTCTTACTTAGTTGATCATCATTGCTACCAAATATTATATCATCCACATATACCTCAATGATTGTTAAATTATCTTTATCTATTTGTTCATAAAGATTTCTATCAACAGTACCTATCTTGAACCCTTGTTGATGTAGATATCCATCAAGACGAGCATACCATGCTCTGGGAACCTACTTGAGACCATATAGAACAACCTTTAACCTGCAAACATATTCTTCTTTTTCTGATAGTAGAAAACCTTCAGGTTGTTTGATGTAAACTTCTTCTTCTAATTCACCATTCAGAAATGCTAAATTAACATCCATTTGATAGACTTTGATTTTTCTTGAACATGCATAGGAAAAAAACATTCAGATGGCTTCCATTTTGGAAACTGGTGCAAATTTTTCGTCGAAATCAATTCCTTCCACTTGTGCATAGCTTTTTCAAACCAATCTTGCTTTGTTTCTGGTAACTTGTCCATCTTGTTAGAGTCGGCCCTTACAGCCCTCCGTCAGTGATCATTTCGTCTTTTGCATATTCATTCTTAGGTGTCTCGCTTGTTCCACTTCGTTGCATTTCGCTAGGAGCATGCCATGGACTGACGAAGGGGTCTGTTGTCTTATGTTTCCTCATGTTTACACCTGCAGTGCTATTTTAAAAATTTTCCTCAAAAATCACTCAAAATCATTGTCATTTCATTTATGGTCATTAAAATGTCAATAAGTGTCTTTGGTCCTAGTGTCTAGGGTTTTTGAGTCATTTGTATACCAGTCATAAAGCCTGCAGGGTGAGGAAGGTTCCGCATATTTTGATTTTTTGTTTTATTATCATCAGCATTTTAAAAACATTTCTAGTCCAAAACTCTGTTTTGGAACTAGAAATTGTTCATTATTATTTTTGTAATAAATTGTACTTATTCCACCAAGAAGAAAATGTCAAAAGCAGACCCCTGGTCTTTTCCTTAGCTGAATAGCCATATCCCTGCAAGAAGACAGCAAAATCATCAAAATCGACCTCAGAAAAGCCAAAAGAAGATTGTATTTAAAAAGCCAAATGTGAAATTACAAAAACATTGTAATATGGGTTTTCAATTAGATTTGAAACAAATCTGATTGTGGAAGATATTTGCAGCATATATAAAAGCCAAACCAATTTCATTTGCACCAATCTACAGCACCCAAGTCGAGATTTGGAGTTGGAGGGCCGAATTCACGTTTTGAAACATCGTGGACAGGGTCTTGGAGCTCGAGCGACCCACCTGGGCGCGAGCGACCCACCTGGGTTATTTCCGCAGTGTGAAATTACAAGGTGAGTGACCCACCTGGGCCGAGCGACCTACTCAGAGGCGAGCGACCCACACGTCAATAGAGGTCCGAAAAATCGTTTTGAGCGCCCAGTCTTGTTTGGGATCTCCCCCAACGGCTTTCAAACAGGTTTCTAGCAATTGTTTAATGTTTTTAAATGCGTTGGTAGCATCATTGATGATTTCAAACATTTCAAATGGAGGATTTAAACCGCACAGTCATGGCAGTATCGTTTTTCATGGTTTTAAAATGAATATGGATGGTTGCATGAGTTTGTCTCCTATCTTATAGCAGTGATATATCCAGCCTTGCATATATTATCAAAACCCTATTATTCTCATACCCATTATACCATTGTGACCATTGCTATTACTTTACCATGTTCAAGACTTTCGTTCCATGGTGACTATGGTTGTATTGTGTCTCACTGCCCAATGATAAAAACACTCTCATAACTCTGTTTCATTGCCCATTGACACTTATAACTCTGTTGTAATTTCTCATAGACAAACACATTCATATGATGCCATGCTCCCTTTGACAAGATTTGTTCAATATTCTGAAGGTTGCCTGCTCCCTTTGGTCAAAGTTTCACTTGCATTTAAAACAGAGATTGTGCCTCTTTTCCAATCCATTTAAAACAGAGATATTATCATGGTTTGTTTCCTTATGGTGTTTTGACGGTGGGGATATTTGTTGGGTGTTGAAACACACATCATAACTTTGTTTGCGCTGATTTCATATCAGTATACATAGTGCCCATAGCTTGGTCAGAGCCATGTCGGAGACAGAGTCAGAATATGAGCTAGGGTCAGGCAGTGATTCGGTGACTGAAGGTAATGTGCCACGGGGGTCCCACAGAGATCACAGAAGTGGTAATCATCGCAGAGAGGAGCCTACTTCTTTGGCTCGGTTGCAGGCATGTCCATTAGCTATGGATTGTTTCCGATATTTTTCATGTTTCAGATTTTGTGAGATGGTTGCACAAACCGGCCTCATCGTGAATTGGCCTGTCTGTTTGTTTTACATTTACGGGATGGTCGTGTAAGTCTTGCTGGGGTTGATTTCATTGTGTCACCCTTGACTATTGCTCAAGCCACTGGTATACCAAACATGGGCGAGGAATGGAACAAGGGTCAGCAGCTAGAGAAATTTCACTATGAGTCATACATTAAAACTGGATATATGGCTTACTTGAGCAGAGTTTTTCCATTCAGATTCTTGAGAGATGAGTATGCACCGCTCATGAAGCTCATCATTCAGTATTTTAGTTGTGAGGGCAGGTATGCTCGTCTTTTCGCGTACCATATTCGTTTGCTGATGCACTTCACAAGGGTACGTATGATGAATATTCTGTATTTCATATACCGCAACATAGAGAGGATGGTGATGTTTGTGCAGAAGAAGACAAGCCCAGTGCAGCAGTACCGGAGTATATATCATTTCGCTTTGATCAAGATCATGGTGTCGCATCAGTTGGCAGAGCAGGGCATCACATGGGAGGATTTCATTTCTAGAGACTTTTTCAGAGTGCCACAACCGCTTCTCGAGACAGTTCATGATGCAGGAGAGCCTTCACACCAGCCGGACATACTTGAGGTCGAGCATATCAGCACTCCTTTGGTTCAGACATATCAGCGAGGCCACAGGGCCTTATTTGCAGCGACACGGCGAGTATTATCTCCACGTGAGGTGGAAGGGGTCTTGCCGACTTCATCGACACGACGAGTATTATCTCCACATGATGTGGAAAGGGTCTCGCCTTCTTCTTCAGTGCAGGTACAGGTACAAGACAGGGGCAAGAGGCCCATGCATGATGAGGGCCCATCAGGAGGTCGGGACACCGATATGACAGTCATTGATGTTGATACGGGCTCTCCTAGCTCGAAGCTGAGGGAAGTCATCCAGGAGCAAAGGGACGAGAATGACCAGCTGAAAGACCAATTGCAGAAGGCTCAGTGGGTGATTAACTATTTGGAGCAGCGCAACAAACAGCTTGAGGATGAGCTCACATTTTATGAGGTACGCCAAATCCGTGAGGACAGACAGTGGAATCGAAAGAGACCCGGTGACATGACACCGACTGACAGAGATACTGTACTCACGCGTGTGAATATCCATTTGGAGAAGTTGTTGGCGAAGGCCAATCGAGACAAAGACATGCTTCGCCACATGAAAGGCCATTATTGGGCTCGCATGCATGTGTGCAAAGCGAGAATGAAGATCATGAAGAGGAGGTTGCGCAAGGCACTTAGACGGCAGAAAAGGCCTAATCCACTTCGGATTTTGGCCGAGGCTTCATTGAATGGGCAGGACACATGATGGAGGACCTCCGCTCCGAATTTGGGCAAATTCGGAGAAAATTTTGTCATTTTCAAATTTTTGGGTCAAAAAACAGGTTTTGCAGTTAGGTGGGTCGCGCGCTCATGCGCTCACTTTTTTTTGGGACACTTGCTGGAGGAAATTTTTACATTTTGGGATTTTTCATGGTTAATTATGCATCCTCTGAAGTCAAATTAGCATTTCATCGAAATCTGGATGGTCAAAAAGCTCAAAAACACCATGAAAACCACCTTGCTGCCACCTTTTGCACCAGCAGGAAGTACCTCTGGAAGAATGAGGTTTTGGAGGGTCAAATAAACTCCAAATTAATAAATTCCACTTGGGTTGGAAATTAGACATCCAGGGCTTTCCAACGAGCTATCATGAGCTCAATTTGGATGCCGGGAAGTACCTCAAAATCAGGCTGGAACATGAGCGACCCACTCAGCTCAGGAGCGACCCACTTGAAATTTTTCCTGAATCGTCAGCTGCCAGCTCAGTTTTTCGCCTAGTATGGACCAGTTTTGCTTGTGGATAGAATTTTTGGGTTTTTATGATGTAAATTCATGTTTTACATGTAACTTTGGCTTATTTTTATCTCTTCTAGAAGATTCACTCTCAAATGAGTAAAAAATCATGTAATGGATCAGTTTCCACTCTTTTAGAGGCAAGTTGTTAGCTGCCTAGATTGTAGTTCCATGATTAGAATTGGTTGAAACTGATCCCTGAAGAGGGAATTCGACCCCTAGAGGTGGGGAAAGGTGTTAGAGTGATCTATATATTGTAATTTCTGAGGCATTCAACAGGTTGGACTCTTGGGATACTTTTGATACCATTGTACATATTTTTCATATTTTGGCTAAGGAAAGATCAGGGGTTTTGCGGCACTTGTTGGGATCCTTGTGGTGTTCTGTTCTTGATGGTGTTTCTTCTTTGTTTACTGTAAGTTTCTTCATGTTTAATGTATTCCATCCTTTCATTATGCTTCTGAACTAAATTGAATGAGTGAATAAGGTTGAATCCATTGTTTACAATGCTTGGCCTTTGAATTCAGTTAGTTCTATATGTTTTCAGCTGTTTGGAGAGGATCCAAGTTCTTCTTTTCCCTCTTCAGCTCCTCGTCGGTCTAATCTATCCATACATCCAATTTAAAGCATCAAGATCATCACCTACCTCGCCCCAGCTTGAACTCTGCAAAGGTCTGACCTTATCCCCGGACCCAAAATTTGTTTTCCCATTTCTCCAACGAAAAACCAAAAAACCAAAAATCAAACATACTTATCTCTTTACTAGCCTAAAATCAGTTCTTATTGTAAGTCATCTCGCATCCTATTGCTTATTTTATCGAGATTGACGGAGAGAGCCCTCTCCTGTCCTCGTAGGGCTAGCTACGAGGCTGAGCGTGGTTTGATGTAGCCTTGAGTTTTACTTCATTTCAGCCTGAGGTAGATTTGAGTGCTAACATAGTGGCGACCATGCTGGGGAGAAACTCAAAACGTTTGTTTGTTATAGACGGAGTCTGAAGTCACGCTAGGTAGCCTTCGAAACGCTGTTGCTATGCATCAGCGAAGTAGATAAACGTTGCTTCATTCGATCTCCGGTATAACTTGTAATCGTAGTATTTAACTTGTAAATTTCCCCAGTACATGTATCAAGTTCAGATCTGATCGTTGATGGTGAACAACGGTCAGACATCGCAAGGCTGAAATCATTCACCTGGCGACTTCATTCACTGAACAAATCCAGAAATCGATGCTTCATGGTGACTTCACTGCAGGGAGATCAGTAGTTGTGAGATTTTCAAGATGGACAGAATCACAAGAAGATATGCTCCCATGAGCCGAGATCACATTCCAGGTTTTCCGAATAAGATGCCCAAGGTAGATTGGTCAAGGAATCTGCCTACGTTTAACGATGATGGTAAGAAAGATGTTGCTTTACATTTGGTTAGATTTCACATGCATATTCGCAAGTTGAAGGTGGATTTTTCTGAAGATTGCTTGATGAAGATATTCTTGGCCACCCTGGAAGGTGAAGCTCAATCTTGGTATGAAAATTTGCCGCTGGCCTGTATTTATTGTTTAAAGGATTTTCATGCCCTGTTCATTGAAAGATATCAAGTATTTTATCCATCTTTAAATTTAGTTCATGACTGTTGCAAACATGCTTCTACTTTTATTGAAAGTCTTGAGAAATATTATGAAGATGATAATTTCATGGATGATGAGATCATGGAAGCCCTATATGAAAATCCATTTCAGCAGCATAAAGACGATCATGAAAATTTGCAGCAGGATCAAGATCTTAGTGTGGTGGAAGATGAAGGAATTTTGAATCTTGACAGTGAACAGGAATTATATGAAATGGATCAGCAGTATGAGGAAAGATTGTATACTCCTTCACTTGAAATCAATGAAGATAATTACTGTTTAAGTAGAAGAAAACAAAAAGCATTGTCTCCTTTGTCTGAAGATGAGATAGATCAGCTTTTGAAAGGTCATGTTACAGCTCAAGTTAACGCAGATCTACAGTGTGCACATGCTCAAGAAGGTGATGGTGGAACTTCTTCCTTTTCTGAAAAGGATGACAGTCCTGCAAGCAGCTTTATAGATCGGCAGGTTGAAGATGTCTATATGGCTGAAAGTGATGAAAGAGAAGAGCTTGTTTCAGATCTATCCATGGAAGAAGACAGCATGCAGATTGCAGAATGTGATAACATCATTTCAGCTACTTCAGTTTCAGATTCAGATCGTGATGACCAAGAATATGTTGTGCTGAATCCCATCAAAGAGAATTCTGCTGTTGAAATCATCTGGGATGCAGAAGACAGAGTTTTTAATCCAAATGTTCTCATGCCATTAGAACACAGTCTTCATAAAGAGGTAATTCAGTTAGTTCATGAAAAACAAGATGAGATCTTCATTCAAGTAAGTGAAACAATTCCTTTGGATGAATTTATGGTAGATGATAAAAATGTCATGTTTGGGTATCAAGAATCAGCTGAAGTTTCTTTTCTCATGATTGATGACTGTAATGAAAATCCGGCTGTCCTATCATATGAAGATGACCTATCATATTTTCAAAGTACAAAAGATCAAAACATTCCGGATTGCCTTTCATTTTCTTCATATGTCTCATGTGTTGAAATGTTTTCTCAAGAAGAGATTTGCTCACCTACCTGTTCAGAGTTTTTTGAAGCCCAGGAGCATACTTTTGCTGAAGTACACGATAAAGACAGATCGGAATCAGAAGAGAAAGACACCTTGTTTCTTCAGCAGGAGGTAAATCTTCATGTTTTTCAGGATCCAATGACAGATTTGTTACAGTCAACAGTGAAAGTGATTATTGCAGTGTTCAGTGATGAAGGAGATCATGGTCAGCTATGTTTTTGGATGCCCAGTTATCAGTTTGTATTGTTGACCAGCAGATCTGATCAGGGAAATCAGTCAAGAAGGCATCTACTGGTTTGGTTACATTGGAAATCCCGCTATACATGATTGTACATATTTCATTAGTATGCAGGTGGTTGTCATCATGATTCCAAATCTTGATGGACTGCTGCCTTTTTCCAAAAGCTTGGTAAAGTTTTGTTTTAAGTTAGTCATGAGTCATTTGTGTTTGGTCTGTTGAGTCAGTTTTTCAAGTTATTTCAGTTTTCCATCGGGTCAGTTTTGGTCAAATTACAGTCCGTCGTTAGTCAAATCTGCAGTCAATAAAATTGTCCAAAGTTTGTTTTATCAGTTGAAATAATGATTCCATCGCCCAATGGATGAAAGGCACTGTCAGACTTCTCCAGAGATCTGCCGTTCTTGGCATCTCCATGGAGCCACCATCCCCATTGGAGCCAATGTTAGAGTCGGCCCTTACAGCCCTCCGTCAGTGATCATTTCGTCTTTTGCATATTCATTCTTAGGTGTCTCGCTTGTTCCATTTCGTTGCATTTCGCTAGGAGCATGCCATGGACTGACGAAGGGGTCTGTTGTCTTATGTTTCCTCATGTTCACACCTGCAGTGCTATTTTAAAAATTTCCTCAAAAAATCACTCAAAGTCATTGTCATTTCATTTATGGTCATTAAAATGTCAATCAGTGTCTTTGGTCCTAGTGTCTAGGGTTTTTGAGTCATTTGTATACCAGTCATAAAGCCTGCAGGGTGAGGAAGGTTCCGCATATTTTGATTTTATGTTTTATTATTATCAGCATTTTAAAAAACATTTCTAGTCCAAAACTCTGTTTTGGAACTAGAAATTGTTCATTATTATTTTTGTAATAAATTGTGCTTATTTCACCAAGAAGAAAATGTGAAAGCAGACCTCTGGTCTTTTCCTTAGCTAAATAGCCATATCCCTGCAAGAAGACAGCAAAATCATCAAAATCGAGCTCAGAAAAGCCAAAAGAATATTGTATTTAAAAAAGCCAAATGTGAAATTACAAAAACATTGTAATATGGGTTTTCAATTAGATTTGAATCAAATCTGATTGTGGAAGATATTTGCATCATATATAAAAGCCAAACCAATTTCATTTGCACCAATCTACAGCACCCAAGTCGAGATTTGGAGTTGGAGGGCCGAATTCACGTTTTGAAACATCGTGGACAGAGTCTTGGAGCTCGAGCGACCCACCTGGGCGCGAGCGACCCATCTGGGAAGAGCGACCCACCTGGGTTATTTCCGTAGTATAAACTTACAAGGTGAGCGACCCACCTGGGCCGAGCGACCCACGCAGAGGTGAGCGACCCACGCATCAACAGAGGTTTGAAAATTCGTTTTGAGCGCCCAGTCTTGTTTGGGATCGCCCCCATCGGCCTTCAAACAGGTTTTTTGTAATTGCTTAATGTTTTTAAATGCGCTGGTGGCATCATTGATGGTTTCAAACGCTTCAAATGGAGGATTTAAACCCCACAGTCATGGCAATATCGTTTTCAGGGTTTTAAAATGATATGGGTGGTTGCATGAGTTTGTTGCTTATCTTATATCAGTGATATGTCCAGCCTTCCATATAATATCAAAACCATATTGTTCTCATACCCATTATACCATCGTGGCCATCGTTATTGCTTTACCATTGTCAAGGCTTGTGTTCCATGGTGATTATGGTCGTGTTGTGTCTCACTGCCCAATGATAAAAACATTCTCATAACTCTGTTTTCACTGCCCATTGACACTTATAACTCTGTTGTTATTGCTCATAGACAAACACATTCATATGATGCATTGCTCCCTTTGACAAGATTTGCTCAATATTCTAAAGGCTGCCTGCTTCCTTTGGTCAAGTTTCACTTGCAATTAAAACAGAGACTGTGCTTCTATTTCAATCCACCTAAAACAGAGATATTATCATTGTTTGTTTCCTTATGGTGCTTTAACGGTGGGGGATATTTGTTGGGTGTTAAAACACACATCATAACTTTGTTTTCACTGCATTTATATCAGTATACATAGTGCCAATATCTTGTTCAGAGCCATGTCAGAGACAGAGTCAGAGTATGAGCAAGGGTCAGGCAGTGATTCCATGACTGAAGGTAATGTGCAACGGGGGTCTCATAGAGTTAGCAGAAGTGGTAATCATCGCAGAGAGGAGCCTACTTCTTTGGCTCAGTTGCAGGCATGTCCATTAGCAATGGATTGTTTTCGGTATTTGTCATGTTTTAGATTTTGTGAGATGATTGCACAAACCCGGCTTCATTGTGAATTAGCCCGTCTGTTTGTTCTACATTTACAGGATGGCCGAGTAAATCTTGCCGGGGTTGATTTCATTTTGTCACCCTTGACTATTGCTCAAGCCACTGGCATACCAAACATGGGCGAGGAATGGAACAAACGTCAGCATTTAGAAAAATTCCACTATGAGCCATACATTAAAACTGGATATATGAGTTACTTGAGCAGAGTTTTTCCATTCAGATTCTTGAGGGATGAGTTTGCACCGCTGATGAAGCTCATCATTCAGTATTTTAGTTGTGAGGGCAGGTATGCTCATCTTTTTGCGTATCATATTCGTTTGTTGATGCACTTCACGAGGGTACGTATGATGAACCTTCCATACTTCATATATCGCAACATAGAGAGGATGGTGATGTTTGTGCAAAAGAAGACGAGCCCAGTGCAGCAGTACAGGAGTATATACCATTACGCTTTGATTAAGGTCATAGTGTTGCATCAGTTGGAAGAGCAGGGCATCACTTGGGAGGATTTCATTTCTAGAGACTTTTTTAGAGTGCCACAGCCGCCTCCCGAGACAGTTCATGATGCAGGAGAGCCTTCACACCAGCCGGACATGCCTAAGGTTGAGCATATCAGCACTCCTTTGGTTCAGACATATCAGCGAGGCCACGGGGCCTTATTTGCAGCGACACGGCGAGTATTATCTCCACGTGAGGTGGAAGGGGTCTTGCCGACTTCATCAGCAGAGCGAGTATTATCTCCACATGATGTGGAAGGGGTCTCGCCTTCTTCTTCAGCGCAGGTACAGATACAGGACAGGGGCAAGAGGCCCATGCATGATGAGGGCCCATCAGGAGGCCGGAACACAGATTTCACAGTCATTGATGTTGATGCGAGCTCGCCTAGCTCGAAACTGAGGGAAGTCATCCAGGAGCAAAGGGCCGAGAATGAAAAGCTGAAAGATCAATTGCAGAAGGCTCGGTGGGTGATTAACTATTTGGAGCAGCGCAACAAACAGCTTGAGGATGAGCTCACATTTTATGAGCTGCGTCAAATCCGTGAGGACAGACAGTGGAATCGAAAGAGACCCGGTGACATGACACCAGCTGACCGAGATACTGTACTCACACATGTGAACATTCATCTGGAGAAATTTTTGGCGAAGGCCAATCGAGACAAAGACATGCTTCGTCACATGAAAGGCCATTATTGGGCTCGCATGCATGTCTGCAAAGCGAGAATGAAGATCATGAAGAGGAGGTTGCGCAAAGCACTAAAATGGCAGAAAAGGCCTAATCCACTTCGGATTTTGGCCGAGGCTTCATTGACTGGGCAGGACACATGATGGAGGACCTCCGCTCCGAATTTGGGCAAATTCGGAGAAAATTTTGTCATTTTCAAATTTTTGGGTAAAAAAAACAGGTTTTGCAGTTACGTGGGTCGCGCGCTCATGCGCTCACTTTTTTTTGGGACACTTGCTGGAGAAAATTTTTACATTTTTGGATTTTTCATGGTTAATTATGCATCCTCTGAAGTCAACTTAGCATTTCATCAAAATCTGGATGGTCAAAAAGCTCAAAAACACCATGAAAACCACCTTGCTGCCACCTTTTGCACCAGCAGGGAGTACCTCTGGGAGAATGAGGTTTTGGAGGGTCAAATGAACTCCAAATTCAGAAATTCCACTTGGGTTGGAAAGTAGACATCCAGGGCTTTCCAACGAGCTATCATGAGCTCAATTTGGATGCCGGGAAGTACCTCAAAATCAGGCTGGAACATGAGCGACCCACTCGGCTCAGGAGCGACCCACTTGAAATTTTTCCTGAATTTTCAGCTGCCAGCTCAGTTTTTCGCCTAGTATGGACCAGTTTTGCTTGTGGATAGAATTTTTGGGTTTTTATGATGTAAATTCATGTTTGGCATGTAACTTTGGCTTATTTTTATCTCTTCTAGAAGATTCACTCACAAAAAAGGTAAAAATCATGTAATGGATCAGTTTCCACTCTTTTAGAGGCAAGTTGTTAGCTGCCTAGATTGTAGTTCCATGAATAGAATTGGTTGAAACTGATCCCTGAAGAGGGAATTCGACCCCTAGAGGTGGGAAAAGGTGTTAGAGTGATCTATATATTGTAATTTCTCAATCATTTTCAGAGGTTGGAGAGGTTGGACTCTTGGGAGACTTTTGATATCATTGTACATATTTTCATATTTTGGCTAAGGAAAGATCAGAGGTTTTGCGGCACTTGTTGGGATCCTTGTGGTGTTCTGTTCTTGATGGTGTTTCTTCTTTTTTTACTGTAAGTTTCTTCATGTTTAATGTATGCCATCCTTTCATATGCTTCTGAACTAAATTGAATGAGTGATTAAGGTTGAATCCATTGTTTACAGTGCTTGGCCTTTGAATTCGGTTAGTTCTATATGTTTTCAGCTGTTTGGAGAGGATCCAAGTTCTTCTTTGCCCTCTTCAGCTCCTCGTCGGTCTAATCTATCCATATATCCAATTCAAAGCATCAAGATCATCACCTACCTCGCCCCAGCTTGAACTCTGCAAATGTCTGACCTTATCCCCGGACCCAAAATCTGTTTTCCCATTACTCCAGCGAAAACCCAAAAAACCAAAAATCAAACATACTTATCTCTTTACTAGCCTAAAATCAGTTCTTTATTGTAAGTCATCTCGCATCTTATTGCTTATTTTATCGAGATTGACGGAGAGAGCCCTCTCCTGTCCTCGTAGGGCTAGCTACGAGGCTGAGCGTGGTTTGATGTAGCCTTGAGTTTTACTTCATTTCAGCCTGAGGTAGATTTGAGTGCTAACACATCTTCATTCAATTTTTTCCTGAACACCCATTTAGTCCCAATAAATTTTTTATCTTTTGGTCGTGGAACTAATTCCCAGGTGTTATTCTTCTCGATTTTTTCCAATTCTTCATTCATAGCTGCTACCCAATGTTCATTCTGGCTAGCTTCCTCAAAACTACTAGGCTCAAAGGCTGCTAGAAAAGCAATGTGAGCTTATTGTGATGAACGAAGTTGTCAACCTTCATTTATGTCACCAATGATTTTATTTGATGGATGGTTCTTTTGAATCCATTCTTTTGTTCTCTTTGGAGGAGCTTCTTGTTGTTGTTCTAGTATATCTTGATGATCATTATTTACTTCTTCCTGATTGATAGTTTCTTCTTGTTCTAGAATTTTCTTTGTGTCTTTTTCAGCCACTGTCTCTATTTTCAAAGATTCTAGATCCTCATCATTATTTGTTAGAATACCATCTTCGTCAAATGTAACATTTATGCTCTCCACTATCTGTTTTCGTCTTAGATTAGCATTTATAGGCCTTTCTTTTGCATGAGTAACCAACAAAGATACCTTCATCAACACGTGATTCAAACTTAGCCAAATTTTGATCTTCTCTTTTCATATACCATTTTCTTATGAAGATTCTGAAATATTTTACATTAGTTGGTTTTACTTTCCATAATTCATATGGGGTCTTGTTGCAATTATTTCTGAGAAGACTTCGGTTGATAATGAAGATTGTCGTATCAATTACTTGAACCCAGATTTTTTCATCCAATTTTGAGTCCTTCAACATTTTTCTCCCCTTTTCTTGTACAGTTCTATTCTTTCTTTCAGCAACTCCATTTTGCTGAGGTGTTCGTGCTATTGAAAATTGTCCTTTTATTCCATTTTCGAAACAGTATTGCTGAAATAATTTGGAAGTGAATTCTTCGCCATTATCTGATCTTAGACACTTTATTTTAAAATCAGTTTTATTTTCGACCAACTCCTTGTAGATATTAAAGTACTCAAATGCTTTAGATTTTTTCCTTAATAAACTGACAGTTGTCATCCTAGTATAGTCATCTATTACTAACATGAAATATAATTCTCCATCTAAGCCTTTTGTTCTCACAGGACCACATAGATCAGTATGTATCAATTCCAATGGATGTGATGCAAAGTGTTATTTTGTTTTAAATTGGACTTTTGTCTGCTTTTCGTGCCGATAGGCCTCACATAGTGTGTTGGAAGGTTTTGAGATTTTCAACATCTCTCATATTGCTTCCTTTTTTCTTATCCTGACAAGATTGTCAAAGTTTATGTGACCCATTTGTTTTTGCCATAACCAGCTTTCATCTTCTTTAGCTAGTAGACATGCTTTAGTTGCTTCATCCAAAACATATATGTAGTTTGGATCTCGACTTGTTGTAACCACAATTTTACCATACCTACCTTTCTTGATTTCACATTTTGTGGAGTTGAATAGCATTGTGTGTCCTTGATCACACATTTGTCCAACACTGAGAAGATTTTCATTCATGTTTTTGACCAATAGAACGTTCTTGGCTATAACATCTTTGCTTCCAAGAGTGATGGTACCTGATCCTATAACATTTGAAGATCCATCATTTCCAAAGGATACGGTTCCATCCATATTCTCTTTCAAAGATACAAATTTCCTTTTATCTCCAGTCATATGTGTTGATCAACCACTATCAATATACTACACATCTTTGTTGTTTTGAGCCTTGAGAGCAAGAGCACAATTATCATTATTCTTCTTCTTCCATGTTCGTTCATTTTGTGGCTTCGAAGATTCTTCTGGAGGGTTTTCAAGTCTGCAGTATTTGGCTATGTGTCCAAAGTTCTGACATTTGTAACATTCCATATTATTTCTTAAATGTTCAAATCTATTGATGTTTAGTTGAGCCTTGGGAGGTTCATATTTGAAGGATCTTATTGTGAAACCAGCTCCAAAAATAGAAGAAAATAGATATCAATGCCTTAGAAATAAGTCACTTCGAGGGGGCAACCTCTAATACATTACATGAATGAAAAATTCTTGGATGATACAAATGACAAAACCTCCTTTCTATATATAGGATTCCATGGGGCCACATTGTAATCCTAGCCAACCTAACAATAATAATGTAAGGGCACAATAATAACAATATGGGGGTTACAGGGGTATAAGAATAACAATAAGGGGGCATACACTAACATAATAAGGGACTACACTCTTAATATAGGGACTTAACATGCCCCTTTCCTTCAAACAAGTGTTGTCCTCAATGCTTGATTATTTCTTGATGCTTCTGTATAAAATTCTCATCCTCCCATGTGGAATCTTCTACAGGAAAGTTCTTCCACTTACTGAGATACTCTAAAATTGATCGTACGTGTCGATTTATTATTTTTGTGACTGCTTCAGAAGTTATTTCAATGTGATGTTGATCTTCCTGTTGTTTCATTAGATTTTTCACCAAAGTTAGGTTATCCTTTGAGAGTGGGAGAACTTGTTGTTGATGCTCGATGTGATCTTCCACTAATTTGTCATCCATATTAGGTATTATTTGATCCTTAAAACCATCCAATTTAGCCTCCACTTCTTCTTTCAAACCAACTATGTCATCTTCGGCTTCTCTTCGTAAGATCGAAATTTGTTGCACTTGGTGCCGTAATTTTGATATATTATACTGCAATTCTTCCTCTTCATGCGTCATAGTATAGCTTCTTGAGGGCTTAATGGGTATGGAATTATTTTTTTTGAAGCATTATAGAACCCAATACTGATGAAAATTCTGAAATATGCCCTTGGAATCACTTCAAACTTCTTTTCCAAACAAACGTTATGTAATTTTAAAAACCAAATACACACCTTTTTCTTGCTTTTGAGGAGCTCGATATTGAAATTGAATTATCTGACTGATTGCGGATCTTAAATATCTGAAATTCAGCCCTGTAGTAGTCCTCTGAAGCTTATTTCAAATGCCACAAGTCTGCCTTGATTTGGATTCTTCAGGGAAAATTTATGTCCAATCTCCCACACTGAACTAATTATGGACTGGTTCAGCAGAGCGAACTTATACGACTTACCACATGTCACTGTTTTCTCCTTTGGCTATGAAATTTATAGAAAGGAAAGTACAAATTGTGTACTTCCATTCACTTATTACAGAATTCCAATCCGATGCTCAGAGAGAGAGTTATGAATATTTTCCCACAATCACCTCTTTGATATGAAATTCTGGAGCCTGAAAATGACCTAACTTCCACAGGTCATATCTCCGAAAATATTGTGAACCAAGCTCTGAAATTTTGCGACAATGTTCCTCAAGATTGCAGCTTCTCTCTGTAAAAATTTCAGCTTCTGAAACCTCGTATAAAAATATTGATATCAAAAATTCCGCGATGACCTATTTAGGTTAAATTCAGAAGCCTGAAAAAAGCCCTAACTTCCACAGATCATATCTTCGAAAATATTGTGAACCAAGCTCTGAAATTTTGCAAAAATATTCCTTAGGATTTCTTCTTCACTTCCTACAAATTTCAACTTCTGAACCTTCATATAAAAAATTTATAACCAAAATGCCATAATGACCTGTTTAGGTTAAATTCAGGAGCCTGCAAAAATACCTAACTTCCACAAATCATATCTATGAAAATATTGCAAACCAAGCTCTAAAATTTTGCGACGATGTTCCTTCGGATTTTGGCTTTACGCTCTAAACATTTCAGCTTCTGAACCTTTGTAGAAACAAAACTATAGTGAAAATTCCACGATGACCTGTTTGGAGCAGCAAAACTCTAGAATCCAAAGCTCTGATACCAAATGTTGTGAAACCAGCTCCAAAAATAAAACAAAAGAGATATCAACACCTTAGAAATAAGCCACTTCGAGGGAGAAACCTCAAATACATTACATGAATGAAAAATTCTTGGATGATACAAATAACAAAACCTCCTTTCTATATATAGGAGTCCATGGGGCCACAATGTAATCCTACTAATTTAACAATAATGTAAGGGCACAATAATAAAAATATGGGGGTTACAGGGGTACAACAATAACAATAAGGGGGGCTACACTAACATAATAAGGGACTACACTATTAATATAGGGACTTAACAAATCTCCTGGAATTGTATTGGTTCCTAGGGTACATGTGACATTCTATAGCTTTATGACCAAATTTTCCACATGAATAATGATAGCCAAGAAAAATATGTTGGTACCTGGATGGAAATTGTCATTGAGGAATCGTCTTCCAAGGATATTCTAATGAATCTTGTCCAATGAAGTCTACATGCATGTCAGATCTCATAGGTTCATTATATTTTGTTGTAGAAGGTTCTACTTCTTTTTCCTTGTAACTGAGGTCATTTATGTCGTTGTAAGATCGTTGATTATTGATGAGTTCTTCCAATGCCCTTGAGCTGTTGGCATAGTTTTGGACAATTTTTCCCTTCTTCACTTCCTTACGCAACGAGAATACTTTGGCTTCTAATTCTTCCCTTTCTTGGTTTCTTTCTTCTAAATTCTTTTGAAGTGACTCTTCAATATATTTGTGTTCTTCAACTTCAATTTTGAGACCTTGAACTTGTTCTTCAAGAGTATTGGAACGGATCTTCTCAGCCTTGAGCTATTTTATAAGCTTGATTGCCTCCTTAAAAAATTATTCTATGGTCAACCCTTCTTCTTCATTGTTTGATACCTCTTGTTTATTATGTTTGGCCATAAACAATACTCTCTCATTGGCTTCTTCTTCGTTGTCACTGTCTTCATCGGATGATGAGATATCTTCTTTAGAGAGAAAGTCCTTTTGAATCCTTTATTTTTTTCTTTCTTGTTGAATTTATTAAAGCCTTTCTTTCCTTTTTAGTTTCCATCACTTTTGTTCGGACATTTTTCTGCGAAATTCCCAACCTCACCACAACTAAAACATATCGATGGAAGTTTACCTTTGAATTTTCCCTTACCAATTTTTAGTTTTCTCGTAAAGTAAGCATATTATTCATCTGAAAGACCTTCTTCATCATCTCCCTTTTCTTCACACTTGTAGGTGCATGAATTTTCAATTGAAGGTTGTTTGTCCTTATTGCTTTTCTTAGATGCAACGAACGCAGTTTCTAGATTCGAAGTACCCTCTTCTTCATCAAGTCTCATTTCATATGCTATGAGAACTCCATGTAATTCCTCTTTGCTGAGTTTGTCTAGATTTTTACTGTATTCTAAGACCGAGACCTTTGGGTTGAATCTCCCTGGTAACGTTCTTAGAATCTTTCGTATAATAGTATTCTCGTCAACTGGCTCTCCCAATCCTTCCATAGTATTGGTTATTTCATCAACGTATTGGAAGTATGCAACAATGTTGCCATCTTCTTTCATTCTGATTTGCTCAAATTTTTCTCTATAGATTTGAAGCTTTGCTTATTTGACATTTGAGTCACCTGCATATATATTCGCAAGCTTGTCCCATACATATTTGGCGGTTTTACAACCCAACACCTTATGATAAGCAGATTGAATAATTCCACTGATAATACTATTATTTTTTTTTCCATCATTTACCAAATTCTTCTTACCCTGTTCATCCGCGGTTGATGTAAATCCATTTTGAACAATGTCCCATACTTCGTAACCTTGCGCCAAGAGATAGACCTCCATTCTTCCTTTCCAGAGTGCATAATTATTTTCATTGAACAAATTTACACCATTCTTGGTATACTCCATGACCTCCTTCCCGTTGCTAAACTGATACTGAAGGAACCAAGCTCTGATACCAATTGTTGGAAATATTGAGAAGGGGGGTGAATCAGTATTCCTTTCAATTAGAGCATTAGTTAATATTCAATTATTATTAGTGTTTGTACAATGATAGCAGTAAACAAAAGGAACACAAATGCACACAATTTTTAAGGTGGAAACCCTCTCTAGGACAAAAACAACCTGAATGCTTTTCCAATAAAGAAATAATCTACTAATTATTTTTTTTATTTTTAAACTCCAACTTAAAATAAAGCTCCAACTTCCTAGAATCTAGAAAAGCAATCTTCTCCAACTCCCATTGGATGGACGCTCCAACGCTCGAGATTCTTTAGTAGTCAACTGAACGAATTCCCCAACACCCAATGAGCTACAACTCACCCTAGCGCCACCCTACCACCAAACATTTTTCACAGGCTTGAACCTGTTGGTGACTCCATGCACCAGCCTAGCACCACCCTACCACCCTATAGAAGAATAAAACAAGAATGGACTCCCATACCAGGGAAAATGGTCCACTTTACAATGATATAGAATGATGTAGAAGAAGAAGACACACTAGACCATAACCCCAACTATGACACAACCACTTAATGATGATCCTAGACCTCCTGACATGCCTCTTCGACTCTTGGAAGATAGACACTAGTACAATTTTTACAATGATGCATTTACAATGACTTAGTACAATGATACCTTTACAATGAATGTATGCAGTGCTACCCACTTGAAGAGTTCATGTGCTGAAATTCTTGCTGTATTTATGCACCTTGATTGTTGCTCTTGTCCTTCTACCCTCTGTTGCACCTTGCTTTTCTTTACTGCCCTAGAAAGTCCGGTCCTTTGCAGCCCTTGACAACACATGATCTAGATTTTTCTTGCCTTTTAGGATCTCGATATTGAATGTAGTGTATCTATATTATTTCAGTTCCCCAATATGTGATTTTCGGTTCTGTAGTAGTAATTTGGGTCTTCTTTCCAATGCCACAGGTCTAATCCAACTTTTATTCTTCAAGAGATATTTATGCCCAATCTCTCACAATGACCTAATTATGGATTTTTTTAGTAGAGCGAACTTGTATGGCGTGCCACATGTCACTATTTCTTCATTCGGCTCTAAAATTGATATGACGATTTTCCCAAGGTCACTTCTTTGAGATGAAGTTTAGGAGCCTGTAAAAACACTGAATTCCATAGATCATATCTCCGAAAATATTGCACACCCTGATATGAAATTTTTACAAGAGCTTCCTCAGGATTTTTTCTTTGCCTCATAAAAATTTCAGCTTATTAACCTTCGTAGAAACAAATTTAGAGTGAAGATCCGACGATGACCTGTTTCAGGTAGTGAAATCCCTACACAAGGAGGATATGAGGATCACAATTTATATAAATGCTCAGGTTGAGAGGGGCTTCAACAAGTGAATGTGGGAGGGATTTTAGGAGCTTAAAAATGATTAATTATTAACTTTTAAATTACCCATGCCACAACCGCATGGGTTTTTAGCCCACTAACTAGGGGTACAAACTTCAAACATGAATATCTCTCAAACCGTGAAGAATTATGTGGCGTGCCATATATCAACAGAAACATATAGACAAGTAGAAACCATAAAAAGCATTCTTGACCCAGAATATATTAATTTTGTAGGTAAAACTTCCCATGCAATATTGAGGTAGCGCTGGTGCTACTTGGGTTGACATCAATGACAACCGTTGATCAACAAGGTTGTGCTGAAATAGGGTTTGGTTGGGATGAAGCAATTAATCCATTGGGAAATGGAGCCAAAAAATTAAGCTTTTAGATGTAGATACCAATATATTGACTGTATGAATCAAGAGAGACATAGGCAGGATAGATGGAAAACTGGAGACATATCAAACATTATTTGGCTGGTATTAGAAAGAGAAAAAAATCCATTATAGCAAGGCATGAAACATGAATCCTACAAGCTTTAGGAGAAATAATGTAGATGTATAAACCATATAAACCAAATCATTAACTAATGAATTTTGTCACATAATATTATTTAAACACCAGAAGATAGAAGATAAATGATATCACATAGAAAGGAAAATATCACAGAAGGAAAAATAACTAAGCATACCATCACATGAATCTTTGTATCATGAACATAATATCCTAGTATTCTTGGCACTTGAAAAGATGAATAATTTGATCACACATAGAAAAATATATTCTTTGCTTCAAAATCCAACCTTTTTCCCTTCTTCGAATGAATTATATAAGAAATTACATAAAGTTTTCAAGATCCACTAATTCTGGAAGTTTAACTATTAAATATTACAAAATTTCATAATATAATTTACAAAATGTCATAAAACTACTACAAATTGTAATAAAATATACTATCGTAGCTATATTAGCTATTTGAGCCTTATCTTGGCATTCAAACTAAAACAAATATATTTGCAAACGGTTACAAGAACTCTATTGATTATCTAGAACAAATTAATGAGTTACATACTAGACTTCAAGATCTGGAACTGTTTACTATTTTGTAGACTCATCCACCATCTAGGCCATGTGTAGATCCTTCATGTAGCCATCCATGAGATACATTGAACTTGCCTTAAAAATATCCTTAAGTCATTCAACTGAATTACACTTGTCACCCCTATCCCATGTCATCTCCTTTTCATCGAACCTATGACCAAAACCACCATGTGCATGTATTCGATCAACAAAAGCTTATATATCTCATCGTTAGACCTTAAATTATGATGACCAAACTATCAAAAATATTCAACAAAGTTTTATGAAATATATTAGTTGAAATTAGGGCTTCTGTTTACAACAAAAAATCATTCTCATGTTCTTGGATCAAGACTTTTCACCAAAAACCCAACTTTGATTATTATTCCATGGTTCAGCAACTTGAGCAAGCATGCTCAACTTATCTTGGCTTGATATTGATCCAGTAAACCTTTTACCTTTTTCTTGTATGTATTTTCTTATTGTTAGGGTTTCTTGTTCATGTGCTTCTGCAGATTTTGTTTTCCTCTTTTTTGTGGCTCCCTTTTGACCTTTGGAAGATTACACATCTTCCTCTTCATCAAGGACTATTGGTTCTTTTAGTCTAGGGTTAAATTTGGATTTGAAACCTAGTCTCAACTTATTGGTATCTCCGGTGTGAGACTTTCTCAGATAATAAAACCTAGACTTTGTTTATTAGTTGGTATCCTCTACTTCCCTTTTTGGATGCTTTCCATTTTTATTCTATACTACTAAATGCTCTGGATCTTCCTCCTCTCACATTTTTTGTTTCTTATTTTTTGTTTTTCTCTTATAAACCATATTATTTCCTTCAGTCATAGGGTTTTATGTGTTTTCATGGATTTGATGACTAGGATCCCCTATCTCTGTTTCTGGAACTAGGGTTTTAGCACTAGTTACAGCCCTAACCTTTTGTTGTCTTATAGGTACAAGGCTTACCACATTTCTTCTTCTTAAACGCTCTATTTGTTTATTTAATTCTTGTGCATACAACATATTAATTAAAACATGGTGGCATATATCATGAGGTAGTATCTATGCACTCGTTATGGCCTTAGTAACCAATTTAAATAAACTTTGATGCAAAAAATAAGGCAAAATCATCTTCCCAAACCCAGCTAAATGACATAAAAATCTCATATGATAAAGGTAGATTTTATAATACATTCCTTCGCATGTGAAGAATAATTGAACAATTTTTAAGGCAACATATCATTCGAGCTTTAGCATCTTCTGAGGGATTTCCACACTCCAATTAGGGTTATGATACTCTCCTTTTAAGAATAAAGTGAGAATGACATTATGCACCATTTTTTTCTTAAACCACTTCTCACCCTCGGTAGGCAACCCCGTGGAATTTTATATCTAATATTCAAAGATTGTAAACTCCATCTCTCTTATTAGAGCTTTGTTACCATCGAAAGAGTGAATAAAATAATAACACCAACTGAGATTGTAACCATTAAACTGCTAGAAAATCATCTCCCATCCTACATTTCTGAATAAAGGTATAACTTCATCACAAACCTCAAACCATACTCCATCGAGTTCAAATTGTCTTAGATGACCTGACTTTCCCATTTCTTGACTGAGAAAAAGTAAGAACTTTACCTCACACTGTAAAAACCTGCTAAAAACTTTTTTGTTTGTTGCTAGCAAGTTATCTGGGTTTGATGAAAACAATGGATTTGTGCACAACTATGGTTTCAACGCTTTCCTTCTTTAAAACTCATATAACGTTTGGAAACTGCCTCAAACCATCACAAAAATTCATATCATATATCAAGTTACATAAAATACCTTTAGATTTTTTAAAATGACCCAAATGATATCTTAAAAACTTTATTTTTCATCATTCTACAGGTGCTACGAAAATATTTCGTAGCGCCATTTGTTTTTTGGCATGTGATTGGTGCAAGACCTAGGTAAAAAATTTTGGCATGCCAATAATAACTTTATTTACATGTTTCTTAATTCTTATGCCACCTTTCACACCAAAATTTTTACCTAGTTCTATGCTTAAACCCACTTTGCTTGTAATAAAACTCTTAATTGATTTTTCAAAACAAGTTGACCCTTTTTTGATAATACCAACTTAGTGCTAACATCAGGAATCATTTGGGATCCCCTATATATTTTATTCAGGATTTATGGGATATAACAGTAATAACACAGCAGAATTGAAATC
Source organism: Pinus albicaulis (assembly GCA_034641835.2). NCBI lineage: Eukaryota > Viridiplantae > Streptophyta > Pinopsida > Pinales > Pinaceae > Pinus > Pinus albicaulis. Next base: position 1,041,182,566 of record CM076578.1, read on the forward strand.
CTTAGAAAAGGGACTATTGATTTCCTAGGCTCAAGGCTACACCAAAATCATGATGGAGGGATGTTATCAACTATAGACATGATCCAAAAGATCCTACATGGCACGAAATTAGAAAAATATCTCACATTTGGAGACTTCAAATCCTACTCAAGTCACATCACTCCTTCCTTCCATTCTGGTGATCATTCCTACTCACCAAAACTAGAAAAAAATTGTAGATAACTTAGCCAATCAGGAATGGGTCTCGTCAGCTTTGTTGATATCCTCCTCTTGGGAATCCTTTGAAGACTCACCCCTTAAGAAATAATGATATACCATAGCCAAGCAGAATCTAAACTCTCTGGATGGACATTTTCCTCTCTCTAGATCACATGCAACATCAACTGGCAGCTTTGGATCGTAGATTATATCGCTTGGAATGACATATGGGTATTCCTCAGGAACCAAGTTTCTCTCCATGCAATAACAAGGACCCAATTCTTGTTGAAGCTATAAATTTGAAAAAATATCAGTGCCTGGTCTCATTCTATCTTATTCCTTCATGCTTTGTGTATGTATCTCTTAGTATGTGATTGGCCTATCTGGCTCAATTTTTTTATTTTTTTATTTTTATTTTTTTAGCTTATATATAAAAAAGCATAAATATATCCTCTACTCTTTTGAAAAGGTTGATATTATGGCTCTAGTATAGTTTTCCTCATAAAATACCTACCCAAAACTCCATGAATTAATATCTACTCCATGTTTTTAGGCAATACAAAATATTCAACCCCCCCCCCCCCCCACCCCAAAAAAAAAAAAGTTTTAAAATTTTTGGGAGTATACTAAAAGTTACTCATTTTCCAAAATTTTAGTTTAGTGGTTAGTTATAGTTGACAAGAAGAAATCCCTTGTTGGGAGGAAGTTAATATTTATGTCTTCTATCAATTGCCATCCAATTTGCATAATTATATTTGATATACTTATTGCAAGCCTACATATTTTTACAATACAAATTTTTTTTTGTAAGTTGAGTAGTACCTTTCATTCATTCATCAAAAAATAGTAGATTACAATAGATGGTCTCTTCCGATGCCTCAACCTACCATGTGGGAAACCAGTTTTGTTGTCCATCGGAAGGCATTATAAACCAACCAGAACCGAAATGTCTTTAGTCTATCACACGTAGTTATATAAGTCAAACTGTTTAAATCCTTTATTGTCTTACTAAGTCTAAAGCCTTCTATGTTCTTCATCAAAATATACAAAATCAAAACAGTAACCAGACATGACACGAAACTGAATAGTCCTCCGAGGACTCAATAGAAGATGGGTCTTTAGCACTAGACTTGGGCATTTCAGATTGTTGAGGCTTCCTAAGAAGATGTTCAATTCTTCCCAAATGGACATTTTGCTGTTGTACCTGGAACTGCAAGAGCTGGAAGTATTTTTGAATTTCCTACAAAGAGGGATCTACTTGTATAAAACAAATAGTGTGCATGACGGCTTTTTCCACCAGATGTTTCATCCACCAATAGAGATGAATGGTTTGTTGGTACTGGGATACCCTGCCTCTGGTATTTCCGAGGTCAAGAACAAGGAGTTCTCCTTCCAAATCTGCTTCTTCTTCTTCTTATTGGTGAGTGAGGGCTTCTTATCACTTCAAAATTACCTTCCTAACTTGACTCGGAATCTCTTGAACATATGTTGAGCGACATCCCTTATGTGCTTGGCTTGAGGTTTACGACTTGGCCTTCTCGGAACCTGGGAGGATGAATCACCTTTCTCTTTTTGAGCCCCTCACTTCTAAGTCTGCCTTTGGCTGTCCACCCCTGCTTCCTCTTTGATTCTCTTTTTCTCGAGTCATTGGAGTTTGTTTCCTTGCAACGGTTCAGTGAACTAATAAACATAAATCTTCTACATCCCCAATTGAGGTCCCAACTCCTCACCTGGGGCTTGTCTCTGTGACAGCAGTGGGGACCATACACACGCAACTTTTTATCAGTGACTTGTAATAGATCAACCATAAATTTCCATCCCATATCATGACTATGAACATGAACCACACCCCCATCCGGGGTTCGTTGCCAGGTTTTCCCAAGATTTCCACATGGAATTACAATAGTTTTGTCCCTATCTTCCGCACACCCCAGAGGGTTATCAACTCATGCATTAATCACATAATACTCCTTCAATTTATCATGCAGGTCAGGGTGTTTTAGCCAGCCCGCAATACAAATGGCCAAACCTGCCAATTCATAGTATTTGCAACCGTAACCTCCCCAACCCAAACCCATTTCCCCCATTTTGTGTAGCATTATGCCATACAAAATGGAAATTGACATTATCAACCCAGAAAGAACCAAGGAAGACCTCCCAGGACCCCATGCAGACATAGGAGCCAATGCACCCAACAGACTAATCCATTTCGACGCTGAAAGAACAGAATTGTCAGTGTTCTCCATAATTATGAGACATAAAATTGAGAGGGACAGGATTACATACCCTTGGTTTGTTGGGCGTCGAAATTTGAGGTTCTTCTTCCTCTTGCTCCTGTCGGCTCCAAACCAATTAACCTTCACCCGCGGATAAATGGCTTCAGAGTAACAAAGCTGGATTATAAACTCCCGATGGATTTGCCATTCCTCTATATCCCAACTTGCATAATGATGGCGCCTTTGGAGTCTAAGTACCCAACCTTGCACACGGCCTTCACCGCCACCTTCCCTCGGCCACCTGCCACCAGCCAGCCCACCCTGCAAGTCGTAAGGCATTTCCTTAAATATTATAATCATGATCCTCCATGGAATCAGTGACCGGATCACACCTCGATCGAGGATTTTATAATACAAACATTACTCCAATTAAAAAAAAAAAAATTATGATAAAATTGACTACCATAAAAATTTATTCTATTATTTTATTTATATTATAAAACTATTTTAAATTGCAAATAGCATTCTCTTTAGGAAACCAAGTAAAAAAAATATTCTTACTTCACATTACAATATAAAATAAAATAAAATTACATTCTAAACTTTAGAGAACCAATTAAAGAAAATATTCTTACTTTACATTACAATATAAAATAAAATAAAATTACATTCTAATTAGTTTTTTTTATTGTGAAATATTTTATATTGTTTTAAAAAAAGGTTGGAGGATTATGATGTAAAGTTAATATTTTTTTAATATAATATTTATTATAAAATTTCATATTGTTTCAAAAGTCAGTTGAAAGATAGAAAAATGACTAGTGTATTTCTATATTTATATTTATGATACAAGTGAATGGTGAATCTACCTAGTATTTCTATATTTATATTTATGACACAGGTGGAAGGTGAATCTACCTAGTATACTAATGGGAAAAAAAATACCATTAAATTATTATTATTATTATTATTTTAATTAAAATTAAATTTAAAAAATACATATCATTATATAAAAATAAATTTTATATTATCAAGTTTCAAACAAAATAAACAATTCCGCATTAAAATTCAAAAATACCTCATACTTACTAATATTATAGAAGTATCCAATATATTAATAATTTAAAGAAAACATTATTCAGAGGGAAACAAAGAAAACATTATTAAAAAAAAAAAAAAAAAGCTTATTTTTTATTTAAAAAAAAAAACTACATCAACATTGATATGTCACTTTGTTTCTCCTTGGTCACTTGTATAAAAAATAGCTAATTACTTACTCATATTCATCGTGTGAAAAGCAGATCTTTGGTCTTACATCTCGTTCTGATTATCACCTAAAAACGACAGACAGTCACTACTACTATATTGGGTTCCCTCAAAAATAACAATATAAAACATTTAAAAAAAAATCATCTCCACAAAAATCTAAATCTACTAGATGTCCAATATCCTTTTTCATTAATTTTTCATGGCTTATATTTACACAAACTATGATTGGACACCCCAAATGGAGCACCTTTATATGTTGAATTACTAAATTCTTAATCATATTACATTTAACATCAAAATAATAATTATGGTAAAAATAAAACATCCATGGCCATAAAGATCATTTCTTTGTATAAAATAAAATGCTCTCATAGCCTATTACAATTCTGAAAAATCGATGTATTCAAATCCAACGAGAAAAATCCAATGCAAATGGAAAAGTTAACCCAAAAGAATGACAAGGCCAATCCTAAGATATCCTTTACCAAACCAAACAAAATTGTGTAATAATATAATAATATAATAATTAATCATTAGTCCAAACCAATATTATACTAGTCGTATAATCACTTGATTGATATGCATTGACCAACCATTAATTCCTTTTAAATTAGTTTATATCTCTTTAAAGAGTGTTTTTATGAAAGTTTGTATTAAAATTATTTAAATATTTTTAATATATTAGTATATTAGTGTTTATTGATCTAATAAAATTAACTACTTATTGGAGACTTCACGCCTCTCGATATAATATTTTGATTTGATTGCAAAAGTCACGAAAATTAAAATAAGTTTAAGTTTTAAATTGAAATTGAAAAAAAAAAAAAATTTAATCTTCATACCTTCCGAACTAATTCTGCACTTCATATTATATATATTATAAATTTGGTCATCCCCATCACTTATCCACGAGCTTCACCATCACTTCCCATGTGCTTCATCGATGCACCGCTTATTCAACACTTATTCATACTTGGCATTATGCATGAAGGTTATCATTGTTGTATTGCCCTTTCCTTTCCTTGTGCATAGAATAGACACACAGACGTCAAACTTGAAGATAGAGATGAGGAGTTGTGATTCAAGAAATTCATTAGTAAGTTAAGTTATCTCTTTGTAACCAAACCACCTCTCACTTGTACATGGAACTCATTTATTCACAGGCAATCCTTCTCGCTTGTACATTACCTGTACGTATAATTCATTTATTCAAAAACATAACATTAGAATTGTGAATTCATTTATTCAAATACATTAGCTTAGCACTACCCAAGTAAGGACCTATCGGTCTAAAACTTGGCCCCAAAAAAAATTATAACATAATATACTTTTGGGAAAAATACGAATAGGATTGGAGCATTACATATTTGTTTTCATCAACTAATTTTCAATATATACTAGAATGTTTAAAATACTAAATATTAATATATATTGGAATGTTTAAAAATGTATTGAAAAGTTTAATAGATTAGTCGAACAAACTGAGAAAAAAATTGTAAACTAATTCAAGAATTGGATGCTTATTTTTTTCAAATGTTTATAGCATGAGAGCATGACTTAAATGGTTGTTATAAAAGTCAAATATAATGTTAGCACAAGATGGGTTACTAAAAATTCCTCTCAATCAATCTTTATTTCTTCCTTCTGCTCAAATTCTTCAGAGGGGAAAAGAAATGATATGATAAATGAGACTAAGATGAAATGAAACACTAAGACATTGAAATAAGTTAATCAAAGAGAAAGTAAATTTAGTATCTTTAGGCCATCTTAACATCCAAGTCATTAACCATCCAATAATTATTCTCACAAAACGCCTCGCCTCTTAGCTCTTGGAATGAATAAACAATCTCCTCTACTCTGACTATCTCCTTTGTAGCCAAAATAACAATAGTTCCAAACCAATTCCATCATAAAGCCAATTATACCAAAGTAGCAAAAATCAACCCAACTTTCCCTATCGTTGTTGTAGTAAAAGTGACAGTATCAACACCCACAGGTAAAGCCTTTACTTGTGAAATTGCTCCAACAAAAAATCTTTCAACCTATTAAACCAACCAAATATTAGAATAAACATAAATAGATAAATCAAATTTTATTTGATGCATATATATTTATATTCTTAACTCCACCAAGTTCTTTGCATAACAAAGGCTACAGAAGAGAGACATTGCACCCTCTATGAATTAGTTCCATTTCTTAGAAGGGCCTTTCTGGTGGCATCCTCATGGTAACCAGTCAAGCAGTTTATTAACATTATAATGGAGGGGTGGACCTGAATGAAGAGTGAATCACGAGGAATATGCTCAAAACAAAAAGATCCATTCTTTCATGGCGCAAGTATTTTGTGTCCTCCCACTACGCCATCTCAAAACCATTGGATATCTAGCATTGAAAACTCAACCTTCGCCTTCATAGGAAAACCATGTATGTTAATAATAACTTCTTACATGGTACAATACAAAGAGAAATAGCTCAACTTAAGAATCCACACCATCTATGGGTTTGTCAGAACCATTATACAAGCACATTTCCTCCAATATTTTTCATCGGATTGTTAGAAGTTGGAGTATGTTTGACTCATATTCTAGCGAATTGATCGAGTCTATTCTTTCCTGAGCAATAGTTCATTGACCCATTGTATCTTCAATAGTCATCTGGACGAGAACATTATTATCCTTCTAGAGGATTATATCTCACTACAACACATCAGGCTGCATAAAACCTCTTCATAGACTTCATACTAGGTTACAAAGCATCCAACATTTCACTAGTGGGCTGACTTGACCAAACCCGTAATGACCCAACCCACAATGATCTGCATTGCCTCTATTTCTTTGAAAATCCATGGCTAGTGCATAGTTACCAAATCATAAAATATATCGATACCTTTTGTACAATGCATGACGTTGAATCTATAAAGTGAATGAGAGTGGAAAATGTAAGGGAGAACATCTCTACACCAATTTCAAACTTTCAACCAAGGGTTTTCAACGTTGGGAGTAGGCAAGCACTATGATGGAGGTTGGTACACATTGATAACCTTACTAATCTCCCTTGGATTACCTAAAATAAGAAAGTTGACATACATGGGTTGCATGCACTCCCCACATGCTTTCCCAACAAGTTTTTTATTTATTCTATTTCTTATTTTATTTCTTCTTATTATTATTTTCAAATTTCAATTAATATTAGTGCATTGGGTTTTTACTTGTTCATTTAATTGAATGAATAAATAGAAGAAATGATACACAAATTTATATAAAGTAAATAATATATATTCACTAATTATAAAAAATTTGTGTGCAATATTCTAAGTTACATATATTACACTTGTGTACTTCATCGTTTGTCCAAATGTGAGGAAGAAATTTTAACTAAAGCCACCCAACGCTCACTTTGGTACCTCATTTTTTCACCTATATTTCTTCTCTTGATCCAAATTTATGAAGGGAATGAAATGATATATAAATTTATAACCAAAACACAGAGATACAGTGAAACTGAATTTTATTAGTAAATAGAAAATGTTGAAATTGTAGACATATAGAATGAAAACAAACTAGCTCGAATTGTGGTAGCTTATCTCTGAGAAGAGATGTGGCGGTTATGCTCTTTTGCCAAATTGTGTTACAATGAGGCTAAAAGGCCTTTTAATCATAAATAAGTAATGATAAACCCTAAATATCGAAAAACATAACCCTAGGAGATGAAGCGCCAAAGGATTTTGGACCCTAATGAGGTAAGTTGGAACGTCAACTTCCCAAGGTCGTAATTTTGGCATACGACCACTAATTGGTGCACATGATAGCCTATTGGAAAGGTCTAATTGAGAAGTAATTTTTTCAATTTTCAACAATATTCCTGTGTATATTTTCCACAAAAAACATCATTTAGGGCCTCAAAACAACTCCATAAGTTCAGGACCTAAAAATTGCTAAAAATAGAAAAATGCCAAAATAGAAAAATTGTGTTGTGAGCCAGTGGAATAGGTGGGTGGCAACCGATATCCATCTAGATCACATTTGCCTGAAGGCAAATAATTCTAAGCCGTGGTTCCATGAAATTCATTTTTTTGTGTACTCTTTTAGAAATTATACAACAATCATGTATATCATGGATTCAATCCGATCTAACAATGTACTAAAGTTAAATACTGAATTGCTTCTACAAATATTTTGCGAAATTAAAAACATAATCGCCAATCACATGAAGCAAAGAAGAATCAATCAAGCCACAACACAGATAATTTCCCGGGGAAATCTTGCTGCTCAAAACCCCACTATCTTCTATTGTATATTCAGCATGGAATCATGAAACAATTACATACAACTCTTCTCACAAGATCCCTCCTGTACTCAACTAATTGTCTCGCATTGTCATACATAAAACTGACCAATACTTAGTCAATTTACTGCCTCCAGAAAACCTTCCTTGCTTGCGCAATCCCTGATGAATGCAATCCCTAAAGAATAGGAATCTTGGCCTTCCTTGATCGTGCAAGTAACATGGGAACTCCAATGGGTGTTTGGTTGCATGGGTGCAACCCAATAATCCTACAACTGATAGTCAACTTCCCTTTCACCTAGATCTCAAATGGGTCTCCACTATATCTAACATGCATGCAGCTACTAATAGTAAATCCTTAGTTGCATGTGAGATCATTGATTGTGAATTAATTAATATTTAATTCACTTGATCTATCACTAGTGTATTTAATGGTTACAACTAGCACAACTAAGTTTAACTCACTTAACTGAGTTAAACTGATTACAACCTACATTAACTAAAGCATCACCGCACTTCGAACTCTGTTATAACTAGAATTACTCTGCACGCCTCACCAACTACCTCTAACTCAAAATTCATGAGCTAACTGAGTTTATCACTCTCAGTTAACTATTACAAGTTATTTTGAGACTATATTACATTTTATTGTCCATATTAATTAAGGGATAACTAAAATATACATGCACCAAATTTAGCCCTATGGGCCCCACCCTAGTGTAGGTGCTTAATTCACTAGGCATGGGTGCTGAAATTTTCTTGTTGAATTTCAACACTCCCTCTCAACAAGAAAGGGATTATCCTCCACCCCGATCCTACCTCTATGGTTCAAATTTTCTCCTGGTGAGCGCCTTCGTTAGAATATATACATCCTAATCTTCCATGGGAATGTACTGAAGCAAAATTATTCTTCTCTGCACATAATCTCTAAGATGATGGTACCGGATATCTATGTGCTTGGACCTATCATGAAACACAGGATTAATGGAGAGTTTAATGCAACTCTGATTATCACAATGTATCACTGTCGGATCCATCTGAGAACCAAAAAAACCAACCAAGATATTTCTCATCTAGATAGCCTCACATGTAGCTTGACTTGCTACCATGTACTCTGCTTCCACTGAACTGAGTGCCACAGATCGCTACTTCCTATTGTACCAAGAAACTGATGTCGATCCTATGCTGAAGATCCCTCCTGATGTGCTCTTTCTGTCTGATGGACTGCCCACCCAATCTGCATCAGTGAATCCTTGAAGCTTCACTCCCTTTATCTGTCTATACCATAGACCATACTTAGATGTGCCCCTCAAGTATCTCAAGACATGCTTCCCCACCTTCCAAAAGAGCTTGGTAGGCTTAACCATATCTTGACTCAGCTGGTTAACTGCATCGCAAAAGTCAGGTCTGGTGTTCACTAGATACATCAGTGAACCAACTAACTGCATGTACATAATATCATCCACTACCTCTCCAGAAGTAGCATCCTCTTTCCTCCAATTTCTTGGAAGAGGAGTATCCATGGGTTTGCAGCTCTCCATGTGAAACGTACCCAGTATCTCCTTTGCATAATTTCCTTGAGACACAAAAAGTTCACCATCTCGCTGCCATATTTCCAATCCAAGGAAATAATGAAGGAGTCCCATGTCCTTCATTTCGAACTCCCTTGCAAGATCCTCCTTGCATGAGTGTATCATCTCCAATCAAAATTAGATCATCAACATAAAGAAAAATAATCAATCCCTTAACCACAATCTGGTATAGGTTTGCATCTACTTCACTTTTGGTGAAGCCCAATCTGGTGAAATAGCTATCTATCTGAGTGTACCAAGCACGAGGTGCTTGCTTCCACCCATACAATTCTCTCTTGAGTCGGCACACATGTGAATCACTGTTGAAGATATCAAAACCTTCAGGCTGCTCTATGTACACTTCTTCCTCAATGATCCTATTGAGAAATGAAGTTTTCACATCCATCTAATGAATGTGCCAGCCCATTTGCGCTGAGAGTGCAAGGATGGATCTTATGGAAGTGTACCTTACAACAAGTGCAAAATTTACGTCATAATCGATCCCCTTGATCTGTGAGAATCCTCAAGCCACAAATCTGGCCTTGTATTTCTCCACGCTCCCATCAAAAGATTTATTTACCTTGTATATCCATCCCGATCCAACCAATAATTTGTTAACCGGTCTTGGGACAATCTGCCATGCATTGTTCTTGACAATGGAGTCATACTCCTCCACCATTTCATCAACCCAAGTTGGTTGTTGCACTACTTCCTAAAAGGAATATGGTTCAGTCACAAGACATTTGCTCATAAGAGCCATGTATCCATTAAACCTGTTAGGAGACTGTCTCTGTCTGTGCTGTGAAGTAGGGGCTCCTACATTCTCTGCAACATCAAGTCTCAATCTATCAGCTTCCATGGTGCGCATTCTGCCATTTCTAATGGATGGCTCTGCATGAGTGTTTTCCTCCACTCCATGATCCTCCGCATGTGGCTTCTCCACATCTTGAGGCTCGTCCTTGGGAACCAACAGTTCCTCCTCTACATGCTAGTCCAACTCCCTCTCAAGGGACAACCACATGGCTTTCTCCTCATCAAATTTTATATCCCATCGCACAACAGTCATTCTGTTGTTTGGAAAATACACTCGATAATTATGGGGCGTTTTAGTTTACCCCACAAAAATCTCGATCTCAGTTTTTGGTTCCAACTTCTTCTTGGTGTCTTTGGTCACATGCACATAAAAAGATGAGCCAAAAATCTTAAAGTGTGAAACATCAGGTTTCTTACCAGTGAAATCCTTTTCATGTGTACTCATGCCAAGTATCCTATGAGGACAACGGTTTTGCACAAATACCACAGTGTTTCATTCTTCCACCCACAGATGCATCGGTAGGCCTTGATCATGAAACATCGCTCTTGTTGCACCCACGATCTATATGTTCGTTCTTTCAGTGACCCCATTCTATTGTGGGTTATGAGGCACTATTAGTTCTCTTCGAATTTCGTCTTTGTTGTAGAAGTTCGTGAATTTTTTAGAGATGTATTCACCACCATTATCGCTCCTTAGAGCCTTCACTTGCTTCCTCGACTCTTTCTCCACTAGTGCTTTAAACTCAAGAAACCTTGAGAATCTCTGGTCTTTCTTTTGCATGAAGAATATCCACCACTTACGAGAAAATTCATCAAAAAATATCACTTAATACTTATGTTTTTCCATCGAAGCAACAAAGAATGGTCCACACATGTCTGTGTGAACTCTCTTAAGAATCCCCGAAGCTTGGTTCTCCTTCTCATGAAAGGTGGTCTTTACATATTTTCCCATATTACATCCCTTGCATGTGTGTGACTGCGCAAGTGTACCCCTGGGAAGACCAGTAGAAATTTGTTGCACGAATTTCAAGGCTCCATGGTGAAGATGGCCCAATCTCCTGTGCCATAATTCACCCTCATCCCGGCTCACCACTTTTTCCGCTTTACCAATCATTCCTACGTAGCCATCTACCTCCAACTTGTAGAGATTCTCAACTCAAATCCCTATGCTCTTGGCTTTTCCTATTTTTTTGTGTCGTAGGAATGCTTTTTCTTCACTAAAAACAACATCATAGCCTCTATCCTCCAACAGTGCGGCTGAGACTAAATTTTTCTCTAAACCCGGTACATGCATTACATATTTTAATTGAAAGGGTTTACTTGACTGCCTCTAGAAGGTAATGGCACCAATCCCGATAGCACTATACCACCCGTCATCACCCATTTCAATATGCATCTGAGGATCCTTCTCCTCCAAGTTACTGAAAATTTCCTTGTCTCCTGTCATGTGAAGGAAGCGCCACTATCCAAATACCACATAAATCCCAATGCACTTGACACCATGCATGCAATCAATGAGAATTCAATCTCAAATTGCGATTTCAAAGCCTCACCAGCTGCAGATCCTCCAGCCTTATTGTTCTTCTTCTTTTGTGGACAGTTAGTAGCATAATTCCCATGCTCATGACAGTGAAAACACTTCACCTTGGACATGTCTTGCTTCTTGCCATTTTTGGACTTGAATTTGGAATGGAATTTCTTCCCCTTCCCCTTCTTCGCCTTGGCATCCAAAGCAAAATCTTCTTCTTCTTCATTATTAGATGAAGATCCATCTCTGGTGTTCTGTCTGAACTCCTCCTACACCAAATCCGACCATAGTCATTCCCAATCTGGCAATTTTTCCCTTCCATTGATATAGTATTGATAATTGTGACAACTCTTGGGAAGTCCTAGGAGATCCAAACTCACCAAATCGTCATCAGTGATAGTTATACCAACGCTCCCCATTTCATCCCAACATTGCACACACTTTGTTATATATTTTGGTATGGATTTTCCCTTCTCCATGTTGATCTTCCTGAGCTTATCTTTGAGCGCCAATTTCCTATGGTCATTATTGCTCTGGAATAGATCCGTCAAAGCCTTCCACATTTCATATGGTGTGGCTTTCCCATGGAGGCTTGAGACAATGTGGTCTCGTACTCCCTCCAATAGGATCCTCCTCGCCTTTGCCACTTTCTTTTTCCATGCATCAAGATTTTCAGCATCTGTCACAACGGGTTTAGGGACATGTTGACGGGAAAAATTGTATTGCCGACAACAAGGGGGTATCCCCGGTGAAAGGTCCCAATTAGACCTCACACCATTTTGGATAGGAGCCCCATCCGTTATGTGGGCCCGGCTGCTGCCATAAGTGTTTTCACTCTTGGTTGTCGGGTGAGAAAATGATGGAGCATAGGCAAAGGTGAAATGACCAATCAATGAAGAAAAATCAGCCCAAGATTGACGAACCATAAACAAAGATACAAGAAAGTCTAAGCAGAAAAATAAAAAGGGGGGGTATGCTGTGAATGGGATCGGTGAACCAAAAACCAGTCAAACATACATGAAAGAAAACACGCCAGAAGTTAACTGCAAATTAGTTCACAATAGATCACCGACGTGGCAAGGAACAAATAAACACTGATTCAAGAGAAAACATACATGCAACCACTGTGAATTAGTTCATAATCAATTACATGCCTGAAAGAATCCGCACAACATAGTGAAATATTAGATAGCTAGTATTATCACCACAAACAATCACGTGAATCAGTGCCAGAAAAGAGAATATATTATTAATGTTGCTACAACGTCAAATACATGTTTACAACTCGTCAACACCCACTAGTGGAATAGGGGCTATTCATCTCAATGCATGATACCAAAACCCTAGCCTCGCTACCTCTCTCTCTACTTTGTACCAAGAGCTAAGTGCCTTTAGCTCTCAAGCAACAATTCCTCTATCATAATCGCTTCAATTTCCGAGCTAAAAGTCCTTTGTATCCTTTCCCAAAGTTGTACATATAGGCTGAGATGACTCTTGAGTTTCCCTTGACTCTTGGTCTTCCCGACTGTTGGGCTAGCTTGTGACTTGGGCCTTTTGCGACCTGCGACCCAGGGTTATATGCGACCTGTGACCTGAGGTCATCTGCGACCTGCAACCTGAAGTTTCTTGTGACCTGTGACCTTGAGCAATCTACGATCTGCGACCTGCGACCTGGAGTTTTGGTCCCTCCTGCATTATTCTTTCGGTGATCTCTGGATTTCACAGCAAGATGCCTTTTCCTACATATCATTCGTGTGCATGTGACTGGGTGCCTTTGAGCTTAAAGTAAGGTTTTTTGGAATTTTGTAAGGATCCACCTTCCTCGACAGAGAAAACCCCAGCTTTTGCCATGCAAGTCACCAGCTTCTACCTGTAAACAAATAACACAAGTCACATTTACTTAAAATAAGATTGATGTTGGAAACACATGTAATTAGCCAAAAGTGGTTTAATAAATAGTAAATTTAGACCCCTGTGTGGTCTTATTTTGCACACTGAAATGTTGCGTGTGCGGCTTGTAAATGGTATCATTAGTCCAAATCCTTCTCGGAAGATCTTCGAAGACAAACATTGATGCTCATTATTTAAGTGCTTTCTTCAGTTTATGACTGTCTCCCTCATTACATTATTAACCTTTGATGGTCTTCGGGGCATGCCTAAATCTTCCCGTACCTTCGAAGAATGCGATTCCCTTCTCTACCATCATATGTTTCCTTGTTTCTTGTCACGACTCTTTCTGGGAATTTATGGAGATTCGTGGCCAGTGTCAAGTTCAACCCAACATGTGAACCTCTACTTATCCTAATAAATAGCCATTCCTTTACATGGTTCTCCCCACCTTAATGCTTCTTTCCACTTTTATTTGCCTAAAAGGTGGCCAATAAGAACAAAGTCCACAACACCTTCAAGGGGCTGGCCTCTTTACCCATAAATAAATAAGGCATTATGCTTGGGGTCATGCCACATACTTTGCAATGTTTTTGGTACACTATAGCCAAACTCTCTTCCAAAACAATTTATTACAAACTAGAGGCAATCATCCAATGGCGTCCAACCACGAAGACACTTCCCCAAAACGAGGCTCAACGTGTTCTTGTCATCGTCTATCTTCTTAGGGACGTGAATAATAAAACACCCATTCTTTAATAATTATTTTGCATGAGGTCGCAACACTAGCATGGAGGTCACATGGTCGGAGAGTCACGTCCGATTATGGATCCTCTTGTGTGCGACCCCGCGACTTGGCGACTATGGAGGTCACATGGTCGGAGAGTCGCGTCCGGTTATGGATCCTCTTGTGTGCGACCCTGCGACTTGGTGACTATGGAGGTCGCATGGTCGCAGTTTATGATAGGTCTCACCTTCTATACGTGTCTCAGACTTGCGACTCCGCGACCTATAGAGATATGCGACTTGAAAGGATCGCATAGTAGCACTTGAGGCTAGGTCGCACATTGCTTTCATGCTTGAAGATTGCGACCCTGTGACCTATGGAGATCTGTGACTTGAAAGGGTCACATAGTCGCATTTGAGGCTGGGTCACACATTGATTTCATGCTTGAGGATTGCGACCCTGGGACCTACGGAGATCTACGACTTGAAAGGGTCACATAGTCACACATGGAGATCTACGACTTGAAAGGGTCTCATAGTCACACTTGAGGCTGGGTTGCACATTTCTTTCCTGCTTGAAGATTGCGACCCCGCGACCTGTCGAGATCTGCGACTTAAAAGGGTCGCATAGTCGCACTTGAGGCTGGGTCACACATTTATTTTCTTCTTGAAGATTGCGACCCTGCGACCTGTGGAGATTTGTGACTTGAAAGGGTCACATAGTCGCATTTGAGGCTGGGTCACACATTGATTTCATGCTTGAATATTGCGACCCTGCGAACTGCGGAGATCTGTGACTTGATAAGAAGTCACATAGTCGGATAGTCAGGGAGTCGCATTGATCATTTCTCTGTAGTATTTTCGACTCAACGATCGATCACAATGAGCCAAAGTTCGCACTGCAAACTTGACTGTATTTCTTCTTGCGAGGCACTTTCCCTCCAGCCCAAGCTTCTGCTGGTAAAGGACATAAGTATTTTCGGCTTCGATTTGGTGACCTTCATTATTGCTCTACCTCTGGCGTTTGATGAGCCCGTTGCGTCCCTCAACCTTTATCACTGCTCTACTTCCTGCATTTGATGAACCAGTAGCTTTAGCCACTACCCGCACCTTCCGCACTAATAATCGATGAAGAAGGGCCTCCAGGTAAATTAGAACATGATGTTTGTATTTTTGAATATGCAGATGGTGTGGCAATAGCTAGTGGACAAGTACTCTTGAACGAGCAACCTTTCTCATCCTTCTATGCAATAGCCAAGTAGCTGTGCTGCACTTTGGCTACAAGTTGTATTTTATTCATAAATACCCTTGTCTGTTGGGCAGACTTAGAGGATAGCTTTCTTGTTGTTGTTTCTGTGCTCTTGGAAGTTATACCTTTGTATACAACATCAAAACATCCCTCTCTGATTTTATTATCTCCGTGAAGCCCCTTTGTTGCTTCTGTCAATGTGTCCAAGTTAAAACTATTTTGGGGTTGAACAACAATCTTGATCCAGAGATGTCATCCCACCTTCTTGAATCTCCAATGCGGTGGTGATATTATCGGGTATATCTTTCATGGGTTAAACCTGCATTAAGTATTATAATATCATTTAGTTCACAGTTACCATTTTAGAGAATGATGTCCCCACAAAAATAATTTACATGGGACCATGATATTGGTAGATATAATGTCTGAATAATCTATGGTGAAAATGCTTCTAATGGATATACTTAATACAAATAAAAGCTTCCCTTCGAGTGATATGCATGATGATCTCCCCACACATGGCGTGGCTGCATCAAAAGTATCTTGTCATGATGGTGAGAAGGTTTACGAGGGGCTGGGAATAGGTCACGGGGTGTCACTGACTACAGGCTGGGTCAAAACCCTAATGGCTGAGCAAGCAGAGGGGGACTCACATTTTGAATATACCCAAAATTTTGGGTGGTGTTGTAGCGGCTACAACAAATGGTGAACCACTGGTAGAATCCAGCATCTCTTTCAATGTCCCAATAATACTCTGAGTCCAGATAGTGATGCAAAGGAATATTGAACAAGTTTTGTGGGTACTCTTTGTATTACTTTTACCTTTACCGATATTCCCAATCCTTGTGCCTAAGCTAGGTCCTGTTAATCAGAAAACGTCAAAGCGGAAGGTCACGGAATCCAATAGTTTGACGATGATGTGGAGAGAAAGGCAATGGGCTTATTATATTCAAAATTTTAAAATAAGTTTCTGGTGTATCTCCGCTGCCATCAGGCCTGGATAGTACCCCAGTGGAGTCACCTCAAGAAATCACAAACGTTGCTTAGTTGCCAGCGAGCCTGGTCAGTACTCTGGCGAAGTCGTTGCATTACCTCTCTGCACAAGAAGCCTTTCTCAATCCTTTACCTTTTTTTTTATGTGATTGTAGCACTTATTTGTATGTGCTCATGGAACTTATTTACATGGGTGGATGAGGGATCCCAACTTATTTTACGGGCAAGAGAGGTTGTTTCTTGTTTGACAGAAACTAAATTATATTCTGATTTGGGTTTTCCCTCATGCCAAGCCTTCACCCCATATCCCACCCATAGGTGAACTATGAAAAACAAATGATTAAGATATTCAAGACTGAGGCAGGCACAAGACTCAGGTTGCGGACATAGGCCATTCAAACTCGTCAGGGTTCCCCACAAGCACCAACTCGTATCTCCCTAGCTAATGCATTTAGACTCATAGGAATTATTGTGATAACGTGACTTTGGTGACCTATTATGAGAGAAGCTTCCCCTTGAGGTAACCACCGTAACCTCACAAAAATAATGGAGTTAGGGTTTCAACAATCAGGGAAAAACAAGTAAGAAAGATCATCAGGATTTCGATGCATGCAAAGAGGTAAAAGCAATCCATCTAGCTTTAAACCCATGCAAGGGGGAGTAAGAAAGCTAGTCTGGGCACCGAGGGTTTCAAGACCCCAGGTTCAATGAAGGCTCATGTAATGGTATGCAACGTACGGAAACTTTCACAACTATCTCAACAACCAGTGCAAATGATTTGAGGAAGAAGGCATACAACACGATGCAACAAACGAGACTTATGACGCAGTGCAATTCCATGTGCGATAAAGATCAACTAGATGCAGGTGAAGAAACAAGGCAAAGCACATGCAGTGATTATTTGAATAGTATGCAACAATAAGCAAACCAGAAGAAAAATGAGTGCAACATAAATGGAAAATTATAATGCATAAACTACTGACCGTAAGAAAAGACAACAAGCATAATTTTAAACCATAAAGAAAAACCTTAGCAAGAAAACCTAATTAAAAACTTGACTAAAAAATTTTTATTAACAAATCCTAGCTAGCCTAAACCTAAAACCCTAGTTTAACCAAAGAGGCGGTCGAGTTATGTGAAATCAACTTTCCAGTGTAGCCACCACATTATTTCCCGCCCTACAAGAAAAACAATGTTCACAATCAAATCCAGCATACCAAATTGTGCACTGACAACAAGACTTACCTGAAAAAGCATGTGTGAAAACCAGAAGGTCATGGCTACTTACCAAAGAACATGCCAGAATGGATGGTTCGATTTGAATTGCACTTTCATCCTGATACATAGAAATATGTACCTAAAACCTAAAATAATTTATAAGTGACACACATCCATCCATGCACCATGCTAGGTCCAACAGAAGCGGGGTATGACATTTCCTATTGCAGGTATATTCATCGGATAGGATCCGTCAAACCAGCCGGGAATCTCACCATGATGTTGAGGATGATCAATTTGATGGAATGGAAAAAATAAGCATCCACCAAGAGAATTTGAGGTACTCGCGAACCCAAGTGCAGGAACCCTAATTTTGAAAGCCCTAGTTTGGAGTTGTCCCTAGGTTTTGTTGAGGATGCGAGGATCCAAAGCAACCTTCAGTGGAGGCTGAAATTCATCACCATCCTAGACAAACTCCGGACCTTCGAGCGGGGGGCTTCAAAACTTTGATGGTTTGGTGAGATCAACTGGCGAATGGATGTGATCATTAATCATGGTGATTGGAAAAATGTCAGTGGGCTTATTATCAATTCGGCAAATTTTTTGCACACTGATCGATTGAAAATCCAATGTATCAGATTTTTTAGATTTCCCAGGATGAGGTGAATTGACCGGAAGATTTTCAAGTAGTAGAGAGGTTTGCCAAACATCACACGCTTGTGCCTAAATGCAACTAGTAATGGCTGGGAAAAAACCAAAAAGATTAGAGACAATGGTTGGTGTTTTCCTTCCAGTGAATAAATTAGGGTATATCGGTTGTTGCATACCAGATGTTAGGCAATAGAAATCTGTGTTGAGGGAAAGATCACTCAAATGGAAACTATGCACAGATGAGATGACATCCGACGTGGTTATGCCAATAGGAGTGTGATACGCGGGAACCGTCATTTCATAAACCCTAATCTAAGAAGCCCTAGTTTGTCTTGCTTCAAGGGTTTCATCATGATCATAATAAATTGAGGTAACAGCCTGCAGAAGTCGAATTGCTTCAATTTCCTGATGGGTCCTTGAATCATCACAAAGCATATCATCAAATTTTGGTGGCTTCGTATGGTCAACAGATACATATGAGTGACAGTCCTAAAAGGTGTGAGTGAATATATTTTCAAGTAATTAACGATCATTGGAGCCATCAATTTGATTAGGTTGGGCATCCAATATATTAGACTCCACTTGGGTTAAAAATTGGGATGAATCAATGAAAGAAACCTCTTGAGGTTGTTAAGACAACCTGTCACTCTTTTGGTTGTTTAAAGATTGTGGATGAAAAAGATCAAACATAAGAGATTCATCAATTTTGTAATGTGATTGTGAAATACCACCCGCGTGCTCATGATTGTTGCCAACACTAGTACAAGACGATTTCGAAAGACTTGAATAAATTACTGGCGTGGTAGGCTCAAGAAATGAATCAGGGAATAATGGATGAAATGATTCGGATGTGGGGGCATCCACTTTACAAGGACCTTCATCTCGCACTCAGTGTCATCCAGAGAGGCCAATGATCTTGCATGCCCATCACGGTCCAATTATTTTGAAGGGAAATCAACTTTATCAGTGCCAAGACTCAAATTATTATTAGTATTTGAATGAGATTTAGGACTGTGCCCAGGTAAGCATTCAATGGACTCAAGATAGGTTTCATTAACAGGGAGAGATGTTGGCTAATATGGTTTTCAAGCTCTAATTTGACAGGGTGCGTGAAAGATTCAAAGGTGGTACAACAGGTTTTATTTTCTTGCATACGTCTATCATCACTCAGAACTTTTGCGACCACAACTCCATTACACGACAATTTAGGAATAGGAATAGTAATTTTCTTCTGGGAGGCCTGAATGTGTTCTGGACTCGAGGAGATATACAAGGAAACATTAGGGACAAATTCTGAACAGCTGGAAACTTGAGGATCATCATAAAAAACACTGGGATCAGGCTTGGTTTCTGATTGAAATTGTTCTAGGTAAACAAAAACCACCCGTCGAAACTGTTCAATTAAATATGACAAATCGACATCCCTTTCAAGGAACTCAAAAAAAATATGAACAAATCTGATAGAAAACTCCTCTAGATATTCTTGAGGTTCCATTCCGATCTCATTTAACCATAATAATACATTTTGAAAATCATACCTGCAAAAATCTTCTTGTAATTCACCGGCGAGCTGCT
The DNA here is from genome assembly GCA_034641835.2 of Pinus albicaulis. NCBI lineage: Eukaryota > Viridiplantae > Streptophyta > Pinopsida > Pinales > Pinaceae > Pinus > Pinus albicaulis. The sequence continues at coordinate 1,041,202,744 of CM076578.1, forward strand.
CGAACGAATGGATGGAAGGTGCCGGAAATGTGGGGCACCATTTCTTAACGCGACCTTCGAGAGCGAGGGAGAAAAGCACACAAGACAACTCCTCATCATCAATTTCTTAACACTCACAAAACTCACAGAAATCCAAAAGGTGCTAGGTTATGGAAACTCCATTCTCAACATCGAATTTTAACTGGGACAAGTGATACATAGGTTCATTAGGGATTGAGCATCGAGAACCAGATAAATCCGATAAACATCTCAAGAGAATGATTTGGGGACGAGCCATTATAGATATGAGACTAATTGTAGGCTCTAAGGACTCAGCTTATCATCTGGCCCTCCTTCTAGCGCCAATTTTATTGACGGGAAAAATTGTATTTCCGAAAACAAGGGGGTCTCCCCAGTGAAAGGTCCCAATTAGACCTCACACCATTTGGGATAGGAGCCCCATCCAGTATGTGGGCCCAGCTACCGCCATAAGTGTTTTCACTCTTGGTTTTCGAGTGAGAAAATGATGGAGCAGAGGCAAAGGTGAAATGACCAATCAATGAAGCAAAATCAGCCCAAGTTTGATGAACCATAACGAAAGATACAAGAAAGTCTAAGTAGCAAAATAAAAAGGCAGGGTATGTCGTGAATGGGATCGGTGAGCCGAAAACCAGTAAACATACATGAAATAAAACATGCCAGAAGTTTACTGCAAATTAGTTCAAAATAGATCACCGACATAGCAAGGAACAAACAAACACTGATTCAAGAGCAAACATACATGCAACCACTGTGAATTAGTTCATAATCAATTACATGCCTGAAAGCATCCGCACAACATAGTGAAATATTAGATAGCTAGTATTATCACCACAAACAAGCACGTGAATCAGTGCTGGAAAAGAGAATATATTATCAATGCTGCTGCAATGTCAAATATATGTTTACAACTCATCAACACCCAATAATGGAATAGGGGCTATTCATCTCAATGCATGGTACCAAAACCCTAGCCTCGCTACCTCTCTCTCTACTTGGTACCAAGAGCTGAGTGCCTTCAGCTCTCAAGCAATAATTCCTCTATCATACTCGCTTCGATTTCTGAGCTAAAAGTCTTTTGTATCCTTTCCCGAAGTTGTACATATAGGCTGAGATGACTCTTGAGTTGCCCTTGACTCTTGGTCTTCCCGACTGTTGGGCTAGCTTGTGACTTGGGCCATTTGTGACCTGCGACCCAAAATTATATGCAACTTGCGACCTGAGGTAATCTGCGACCTACAAACTAGGGTTACTTGTGACCTGCGACCTTGAGCAATCTGTGACCTACGAACTTGAGCAATCTGCGATCTACAACCTGCGACCTTGAGCAATCTGCGACCTGCGACCTGGAGTTTTGGTCCCTCCTGCATTCTTCTTTTGGTGATCTCTGGATTTCACAGTAAGATGCCTTTTCTTGCATATTAGTCATGTGCACGTGACTGGGTGCCTTTGAGCTTAAAGTGAGGTTTTTGGGAATTTTGTAAGGATCCACCTTCCTCGCCGGAGAAAACCCTAGATTTTTCCATGCATGTCACCAGCTTTTACCTGTAAACAAATGACACAAGTCACATTTACTTAAAATAAGATTGATGTTGGAAACACATGTAATTAGCCAAAAGTGGTTTTAACAAATAGTAAATCTAGACCCCTGTGTGATCTTGTTTTGCACGCCGAAATGTTGCGTGTGTGGCTTGTAAATGATATCATTAGTCCAAATCCTTCTCAAAAGATCTTCGAAGACAAACATTGATGCTCATTATTTAAGTGTTTTCCTCAATTTCTGACTGCCTCCCACATTACATGATTAACCTTTGATGGTCTCTAGGGCATGCATAAATCTGCCCGTACCTTCGAAGAATGTGATTCCTTTCTCTACCATCATATGTTTCCTTGTTTCTCGTCAAGACTCTTTCTTTGAATTTATGGAGATTCATGGCGAGTGTCAAGTTCAACCCAACACAAAAACCTCTACTTATCCCAAGAAATAGCCATTCCTTTACATGGTTCTCCCCACCATAATGCCTCTTTCCACTTTTATTTTCCTAAAAGGTGGCCAATGAGAAAAAAGTCCACAACACCTTCAAGGGGTTGGCCTCTTTATCCATAAATAAATAAGGCATTATGCTGGGGGTCATGCCACATAATTTGCAATGTATTTGGTGCATTGTAGCCAAACGCTCTTCCAAAAAAATTTATTACAAACTAGAGGCAATCATCCAATGGCGTCTAGCCACAAAGACATGTCCCCAAAACTTGGCTCAACGTGTTCTCGTCATCATATATCTTCTTAGGGACATGAATAATAAAACACTAATTCTTTAATAATGATTTTTCATGAGGACGCAACCCTAGCATGGAGGTCACATGGTCATAGAGTCGCGTACGGTTATGGATCCTCTTGTGTGCGACCCCGTGACTTGGAGACTATGGAGGTCGCATGGTCGGAGAGTCACGTCCGGTTATGGATCCTCTTGTGTGTGACCCTGCCACTTGGTGACTGTGGAGGTCGCATGGTCGCAGTTTCTAATAGGTCGCACCTTCTATACGTGCCTCAGACTTGCGACTTCACAACCTGTAGAGAGCTGCGACTTGAAAAGGTCGCATAGTCTCACTTGAGGCTAGGTCGCACATTGCTTTCATGCTTGAAGATTGCAACCCTGCGACCTATGGAGATCTACGACTTGAAAGGGTTGCATAGTCACATTTTAGGCTGGGTCACACATTGCTTTCATGCTAGAGGATTGCGACCCTGCGACCTATGGAGATCTGCGACTTGAAAGGGTCACATAGTCGCACTTGAGGCTAGGTCTCACATGGAGATCTGCGACTTGAAAGGGTCGCACTTGAGGCTAGGTCGCACATTGCTTTCCTACTTGAAGATTGTGACCCCACGACTTGTGGAGATCTGCGACTTGAAAGGGTCGCATAGTGGCACTTGAGGCTGGGTCGCACATTAATTTCCTTCTTGAAGATTCTGGCCCCACAAAATATGGAGATCTAAGACTTGAAAGGGTCTCATAGTCGCATTTGAGGCTGGGTCGCACATTTCTTTCATGATTGAAGATTGCGACCCTACGACCAGCAGAGATCTGCGACTTGATAAGAGGTCGCATAGTCGGATAGTCAGGGAGTCGCATCAACCGTTTCTCTGCGGTATTTGCGACTCAACGACCAGTTGCAAGGAGCCAAAGGTCTCACTGCAAAATTGACTGTGTTTCTTCTTGTGAGGCACTTTCCCTCTAGCCCAAGCTTCTATTGGTAAAGGACATAGGCATTTTCGGCTTCGATTTGGCGAGCTTCGTTACTACTATGCCTATGGCGTTTGATGATCCCATTGCATCCCTCAACCTTTATCACTGCTCGACTTCCTACATTTGACGAACCGGTAGCTTTAGCCACTACCCACACCTTCTGCACTAATAATTGACGAAGAAGGGCCTCCAAGTAAATTAGAACATGATGGTTGTATTTGCGAAGATGCAGATGGTGCAGTGACAGCTAGTGGGCAAGTACTCCTAAATGAGCAACCTTTCTGATCCTTCTATGCAATAGATAAGTATTTGTGCTGCACTTTGGCTACAAGTTTTATTTTATTCATAAATACCCTTGTCCATTGGGTAGAATTGGAGGACAGCTTTCTTGTTGTTGTTTCTGTGCCCTTGGAAGTTATACCTTTGTATACAGCATCAAAACCTCCCTCTCCAATTTTATTATCTCCATGAAGCCCCCCTTGTTGCTTCTGTCAATGTGTCCAAGTTAAAACTATTTGGGGGTTGAACAACGATCCCGATCTAGAGATGTCATCCCACCTTCTCGAATCTCCAATGTGGTGGTGATATTATCGGGTATATCTTTCATGGGTTAAACCTGCATGAAGTATTATAATATCAATTAGTTCATAGTTACCCTTTTAGAGAATGATGTCCCCACAAAAATAATTTATATGGGACCATGAGCTTGGTAGATAGAATGCCTGAATGATCTATGGTGAAAGTGCTTCTAATGGACATACTTAATCCATAGAAAAGCTTCCATTTGAGTGTATGCATGATGATCTCCCTACACATGGCATGGTTGCATCAAAAGTATCTCGTCATGATGATGAGAAGGTTTACGAGGGGCTGGGAATAGGTCACAGGGGTGTCACTGACTATAGGCTGGGTCAAAACCCTAATGGCTGAGCGAGTAGAGGGAGACCCAAAATTTTGAATATACCCAAAATTTTGGGTGGTGTTGTAGCGGCTACAACAAGACATCATTGCCAATGAATTCCTTCATGGCATTGTCTTTGAGTACTGCCTCCATCATGTCCTTCCAAGGAATATAGCTTGAGCTGCCATCGAGTGCATACTCCAACCTAAATCCATTGAAATCCATTTCGATCCTGAATCATTTGTAGCACCAATAAAGTCTTTTTGCAAATTCAAATTCTATCCAGTCATAAACTCAGCTCCTCCTTCAAAATTGTGATTTCTTGTGCTCTGATACCATGTAGAAATTATACAAAAAGAATTTATATCATGGATTCAATCTGATCTAACAATGTACTAAATTTAAATAATGAATAGCTTCTACAAATATTTTGCATAATTAAAAACACAATCGCCAATCACGTGAAGTAAAGAAGAATCAATTAACACACAACACAGATAATTTCCCATGGAAATCTTGATGCTAAAAACCCCATTATATTCTATTGTATATTCAGCATGGAATTATGAAACAATTACATACAAATCTCTCACAAGTGCCCTCCTGTACTCAGCTAATTGTATCACACTGCCATACATAAAATTGACCAATACTTAGCCAATTCACTGCCTCCAAACAGCCTACCAGCTTGTTTGCGCAATCCCTGATGAATGCAATCCCTCAAGAATAGGAATTTTGGCCTTCCTTGACTGCACAAGTATCATGGGCACTCCAATGGGTGTTTGGTTGCATGCGTGCAACCCAATAATCCTACAACTGATATTCAACTTCTCTTTCACCTAGATCTCAACTGGGTCTCCACTAGATCTGATATGCATGCAGCTAATAATAGTAAATCCTTAGTTGCATGTGAGATCACTGATTGTGAATTAATAAATATTTAATTCACTTGATCTCTCACTAGTGTATCTAACAGTTACAACTAGCACAACTGATTTTAACTCACTTAATTGAGTTAAACTGATTACAGCCTGCATTAACTAATGCACCACTGCACTTCGAACTTTGTTACAACTATAATTACTCTGCATGCCTCACAAACTACCTCTAACTCGAAATTCATGAGCTAACTGAGTTTATCACTCTCAGTTAATGATTACAAGTTATTTTCATACTAGATTACATTTTATTTTCCATCTTAATTAAGGGATAACTAAAATATCCATGCACCAAATTTAGCCCTGTGGGCCCCACCCTAGTGTAGGTGCTTAATGCACTAGGCGTGGGTGCTAAAATTTTCTTGTTGAATTTCAAAAATTTTTACATATAAAATCAATGGTTCAACCCCAAGGCATGGCATGGTTCCAGTTTATATCTATGTGGGTTTAAGTTGAAAATCAATGGCCTAACCCCAAGGTGTGGTATGGTTTTAATTTACATCTAGGTTAGTTTGTGGATTGCTGGGTATGGTCACTTCTCTGAGAGATTTGTCTATGTCCTTAATAAGCTATAGGTAGAGTCCATAGCCAACACATATGGAATTGCACTCATCTCCTGTGTGATTACTGGTGGTAATATAGTCGATTATTTGTGTCATTGCAATTATATGTTATGGTAACACTCATTATTTTTTAAATCTATAATAATTTGTAAAAGTACATCAAAATACACAAGTTTGTCTTAACACTTATCAAATGCACAAATTCTTGTGGTTTTTTAAGAGGAGAGAGAGGATATTTTATTACACTACATTTCTCACAAATTTTTTAGGTAACTACCTATTAAAAAAAATGCCCTGAGGATAATATAATGGCCATATTTATGTTATTTTTGGATTTTTTCATTTTCATAAATTATGTTATAAAGAGGGGGGTTTATTTAGGGTTGTTTTTTCTATTATTCTCTAGAATTTATATTGGTTGGTTACATGCAACTATCATTCATGTGATTCCATTTCCATTTTTTCCTTTACCCCCCTTCGGAGTCGGGTCACTTACGAGAACATTTGTTCCCCTCCAAATTTGGGTCATGTTTTTTCTCGTAACCCCTGTTGGAAACTTGACTAAATTGAGAGGGGGTTGAATCAATTTATTATTTAGTGCATTCATGGACATAAAATTTCAGTTTTCTTTTCTTTTCAACATTTATCTGAACTATTAGATGAGCAACATTCCTCCATATAAAAAGCATATTTTAACACATAAGCAACATTCAACTACAACATAAAAATCAAGGCACATAAGCAAAACATGTGGACAATATATATAAGTGGAAACCCATAAAGGGAGAAAATCATGAATATATTTTTGTTGTGATGCAAAGGTTGTTGAGAAATCAATGATAGTAGAATTACGGTTTTGATTCCTCTTCCTTGATAATTACTTGTGAATTATGTTGGCTTCTTTTACTTCTTTTTTATATTATCTTTCATCAAGAAATTACCAAATTATGTGTGTATCAATATTACAAAAGAAGAGACACAAGATGTAGGCACTCTCTCAAGGAAAAAACCCTATCTAGGGGAAAACCCAGTCAAAATATCTTCCTTCATTAGTTTTCCTAAGATAATCCAAGACTCTTCGTCCTAGACATAAAATTCCTCCAACCACCAAGTCAACCCTTCCTTCCAGCAACTTTGATCTAGACCTTCAACCTTGTAGTAGCAAATCTTTGATCTATGTAGAAGCACCACTTTGACCCTAGAAAATTTGATCCTTGCAACTTCGACCTCCTGTAACTGCAAAATTTTGATCATGTAACTGCCCAGTAATTTCGTTGCAGAGAGAGATAAAAAATCCCAAGAACTTTGATCCTGCAATTCTCCTTCTCCTTCCTGCACTTCACACTTTTTCCTACATTGCTTCTTGTATATCAAACTTTTTGAGTTGGTGAGAAAGTAGATCTAACTGCACTTGTATATATAGGATTCTTGTGGATTGAAATACTTCCTTTTAGGCCGACTTCATCAGGAAAGGGTCAACTTGGTGTGGAGGTGAAAAAAATCATTTTTGACTCAAAAATAATTATTTTTACATGATTCAAAATCCCAATAAGGGTCTCATAAAATGTACAATGACTCTAATGACTCAATATAAATACCATGAGTACTCAATGGGGACTTTGACTAATAACATTATGACCCAAGCATGAAACCCATGCTTTAAGGCATTTTAATAATAATAAAAATTTTCTTTTTCATTATTTTCATAAGTACATTTCATAATGACTCAAATATAATTAAGAAGACCAAACCTAGTTACATTCTTCAACACTCCCTCTTAACTAGGGATCTACTCATAATTACATATACAAGTATTAGGAAGATCTCAAAACATATGAACTATGAATATTTTAGGAACCGCAATGCCATGGACTAGATTCCTGACCAGGGAAATATATCTAAGGTCCTTAAACAATTTAGGCGCTCACGATGCCACGAATTAGATTCCTGACCAGGGAAATCTATCCGGTTGGGACTAAGATGGACTAAATATTTCAGCCTCTTTAGGTACCATCAGGCTTACTTGTTAACCATCAACTTAGGGATACATGTATCCGGGGTCAGAGCTGTATGACCAACGTCGCCCTCCCTACTTTGGAATCCAGACATCAACACATAGTGTCAGCCTGATGTCCTCCCAGGAAATGTGTCTCACACACAAAGCTTCAAAACATATCTTCCACACTTTTATCATCATCAACAGGATCTGAAATATAAAATAAACCAAGCATGCTTCTAAGGTATTCAAATTTATTATTAGGAAGATATTTTGTTATTATATCAGTTACCTAATCGTCGGTCGAGACATATTGTTGATTCACAATCCCATCTTGCACCAAGTTCCTATTGTAGTGGAACTTATTGTTGATATGCTTCGTCTTAGCATGAAACATGGGATCTTCAGACATCTTAATGCATCTTTGATTCTCATAGTTTATCACAGTATGACTCAAAGGCTTCTTAAACAAATTTTTCATAAGCTATCTCAACCATACATCCCCCTTTCCTACGTCACATGCAACCAAAAATTCTGATTCAGCACTACCCAAAGCAACAGGATCTTGCTTTCTACTCATCCATGAGATCATAGCAGAGCCCAAACTAAATCATCCACCTGTAGCGCTTCTTCCATCGGTCTCACTACCACCACAATCAGAATCTATGAAACCAGTCAGCTTGACTTTCTCACTATATTACTTTAGGTAGTTATTTATAGTGCCAGGAAGATATCTCAATATATGATTTGAAGCTATCTAGTGATCATGACAAGTCTCCAACAGAAATTGACTAAGAATTTTCATAGAAAAACATATATTTTTCCTAGTATTTACCAAATACATCAAATAACTCACCAACTTACGATAGGAGGTAGGATATATGAGACTTGAGTCAAAGCTTCTCAACTTCTTGATATTGGTGATCATGGGAGTAGTCATGGTCTTGGAATCCATCATCCTGAATTCGTGAAACAACTTGAAATAATTTCCTTTCCTCGGATATATATCTCCAGGTTTCTGTCATACTTCTAGACCTAAGTAATAGTGCATCAGTCCTAGATCCTTCATCTCAAATTCGATTTCCAAAATATTCTTACATTCTTATATCCTTCACTCCATGCCGGTAATGAATAGATCATCCACGTATAGTAAAATAATTATTGGCTCATTCTCCAAAACCTCGATGTAGATATTTGGATCAGCAATAATACTCACGAACCTAATTCTTAGAAGATACGCATCCATTCTTGCATACCATGCCCTAGGATCTTGCTTCAAACCATATAGGGCATTCTTGAGTCTACAATCATGAGTGTGTTTTCCATTTACCTCAAAACCTTCAGGTTTTTCAATGTATACTTCTTCATCGATGGTCCCATTCATAAATGTTTTCTTCACATCCATTTGATGTATATTCCATCCCATTGTAGCAACCAATGAGAAAAAGTATATAATAGTAGTATACCTTGCAGTTTGTTTGAAGGTTTCTTCATAATATATGCCTTCCTTTTGAGAGAATCCCCTTGCAACAAATCTAGATTTGTACATTTCTATGCTTCCATCAACAACGTGATTGATCTTGTAGATCCATTTAGAGGTGACAACCGATTTGTCACTAGGTCTGGGAATGATTTCCCAAACCCCATTCTTCATAATGGATTGATATTGTTCCTACATTTCCTTCTTCCATACTTCTTTATGAGCAAATTGTTCAAATGTAGATGGTTCAACTTTAGTTAGTTTTTTCATGTATGCTGAATATCCAGGATATATTTTTGGTCTTTTTCTTTCTCTAAAGGTTCCTCTTGCAGCTCCATGTCCTTCGACATATTCAAAAGTAGCTTTTAACTAATTTGGCCTCTTCCTTGTGTTTGGTATGATCACAAGTTAAATATGCGCACTTGGTCCTTCTTCTTCTTCTTGAATTGTAGTAGGATTTTCGTGGTGTACTTATTCTTCTTCAAATGTTGGCATATCTTCGTCATCGGAATCAATGGTAATATAATTGGATCTTTTGTAGGTGTGATTTTCATCAAATATAACATCCATGATTACTTCAATATGTCTTCCTTCCTTGATATATATTCTATATTATTTTGAAGATATATTGTAGCCAATGAAGATCCCTTTGATGCTTGTAGAATCTAGCTTATTTTTCTTTTCCTTTCGAATGTGCATATAGGTAGGACACCCAAATATTTGGAGATGGTCCCCACTTGGCTTCTTCCCTATGAATGCTTCCTCAGGTGTCATATTTTCAATAATTCTATGAGTAATTATATTTTGAATATATATTTTTGTCATTGCTGCTTCTCCCTGTGGAAATTTTGGTAAGTCTTGATCAAAGATCATTGTTCACATACCTTATTCAATTGTCATATTCTTCCTTTTGGCCACTCCAATTTGTTCAGGATAGTAGGGAAGAATGAGATCCCTCTTAATTCCTGCTTCTTTACAATATGCAATTAAATATTTATAAGGGTATTCCCCACCATTGTCATATATAAAATTCTTTGTTCTTCTTTCAGTTAGGGTTCCCACTTCAGATCTAAACTCCTTGAATTTCTAAAATACTTCATCTTTTTTCTTGAGAAGGTAGAGCCATGTCTTTCTAGAGTGATCATCAATGAATTTTACATAGTAAAGATGACCTCCAAGTGATTTATTAGACATAGGCCCACATACATCTAAATGAATTAGGTCTAATATGTCTTTAGACCTTGTTCAATTGTTTCTAAATGGTTTCCTTGTATTTATACCAAAAGCACATCGCTTTAAAATTCCTTCATGATCTTATTTGATATTGCGAATTCCATGAAACAATTTATTGAGAGAGGGAATGACCTTCTAGTGCATTTGTCCATATCTAAAATACCATAGTTCAATGGGATTGATTTCCATATGAACTAGGGCTAGAGGAGATGGTGTTATGACTCTATATAGACTTCCTTCACGAACTCCAATAACCCTATCTTTATCGACGTTTGAATATTTTCCCAAAACTAAAACTTTTCCATCATTGACAAAAGAAACTCTATCACCTTTATATTCTAAGCAATAAATTGAAAGAAAATTATTTTTCAAACTAGGAACATATAATATATTGTTTACATGTAGCTTATCTCCATTCTCCATCTTCAAAGACGTTGATCCCAAGCTTCTAACAACATAACTTTTGTCGTCTCCCAATTTCACTGCATGAGAATATGGTTCCTTTGATAGACTATGAAGTTGTTTACTTTCCCATGACATGTGCCTTAATGCTCCACTATCGATAATCCATGCATTTTCATCATTGAGTGAATCTGTAAGTGCAGCCAAGAACCCTTGGCTTTTGGCCTTGTTGAATAAGTAGTAGAAGATCCTCTTGATCTATCTTCCTGCAACATTGAATCCCATTTTCATGTAGTTTACCATAAAGGGAGTAGCCATTTATTTTGAGCCAGCAGAGTGATCTCCAATCTTCTTTGACCTTATCTCTGATACCATGTTGAGAAATAAATACTGGCAAAATTAGGGTTTTGATTCCTCTTCCTTGATAATTACTTGTGAATTATGTTGAATTCTTTTACTTCTTTGTTATATTATATTTCATCAAGCAATTACCAAATTACGTGTGTATGAAGATCACAAAACAAGAGACTCAAGATGTAGGCACTATGTCAAGGAAAAAAACTTACCTAGGGGAAAATCCAGACAAAATCTCTTCCTTCAATAGTTTTCCTGAGATAATCTAAAACTCTTTGACCTAGACAGAAAATTAATCCAACCACCAAGTCAACCCTTCCTTCCAGCAACTTCAATCTAAACCTTCGACCTTGTAGCATCAAAACCTCGATCTATTCAACAACATCACTTTGACCCCTATAACTTCAACCTTCTACAACTACAACCTCCTGCACTACATAATTTTGATCCTGCAACTTCAATCTTGCAACTTCACAGTAATTTTGTTGGAGAGAGAGAGATAAAAAATCCCAAGAACTTCGATCTTTCACTTCGCACTTTTTCCTTCACTACTTCTTGTATATAAAACTTGTTGAGTTGGTGAGAAAGTATATAAAACTGCACTTGTATATATAGGCTTCGTGTGGGTCGAATTGCTTCCTTTTAGGCCAACTTCATCAGGAAAGGGCCTACATGGAGTGGAGGTGACAAAATTCATTTTTGACTCAAAAATAATTATTTTTACATGATTCAAAAGCCCAAGAAGGGTTTCATAAAATGTACAATGACTCTAATGACTCAATATAAATCCTAGGAGTCCTCAATGGGGACTTTGATTAATAAAATGATGACCCAAGCATGAAACCCGTGCTTTAATAAGTCATTGTAATAATAATAAAAAATGTCTTTTTCATTCTTTTGATAATTGTAACAGCCCTAGTAAAAATTCATGTGAAAAATATATAAGACCACGGTTGATGGGACAAGTATTCCAAGCTGAATGGTGGGAAAAACATCCTAACGAGTGTTCATTTCTGTTATTATGGCTAAAGGAAATTGGCAAAGTCAATGTTAAAGCCTTTGGAAAGGCATGAGGCATTAATTAGCATTTTATTTATGAAAATAATGGAAATTAGGAGAAAAGGGAGATGAAATATCACATGTTGCATTAGAGGAGGAAAATGAATGAAAATAATAGAAAATGAAGAAAATAGATAAAAAGGCTTATGAGAATTAGTTGGTAAGATTTTGTTCAGTGCTTTTTTTGAGCTCTCTCATTATTATCTCTCTCACTCTCATACTCTTGGATACTTAGAGTTGTATTGGAGCACTATTGGAGAGTGTGGCATACTTGGTGAATTGGATCGAGAAGTAAAAGGAAGAGTAGGAAAGCGTAAGAGGACATCAATATCAGTGGCTACAACTGGATTGATTAGCAGGTATTGAGTAGAATGTATGGTTTCCTTGCTAGTTTTGGCATGTATGGTATATGCATGTGGTTTTTTAGTCATGATCTGTCATTGGCGTGGGGGATTTCCTAGATTGATAGTGGATTTTCCTAGATTTTCCATTTCCTAGATATCCATGATTATGTGGGTTTATTTCCATTTATTGTTTTCTAGTTGGTTCTCATGATTCCTTTAGCTATCGATTGAGTTATTATTTCTTGGAGCCTTGGTTGGAAAACTGTTTTGGAGCTCGACGGACAACTCTTGGGTTGAGTTTCTCGGAGCCTTGGTCTGAAAAACATTATGGATCCTTAGGTGGGTTGAGTTACTAGTTTTTTAGCCTTGGTTGGACAAACGCTCTAGAGCCCAGAAACAACTGGGGTTGAGTTACTAGTTCTTGAGCCTTGGTTGGAAAAAACACTGTAGATCCCTAGAACAGCTTAGGTAGAGACCAATCCGTGACAGTTGTGATGTTAGATCGTGAAGTGGAATCAATGGTTGATGGTTGAGGTGGTTTGGCCTCGGGAAGCCCTAGATTGGTTTTGATTGATGTGTTTGATGAGATCCCACATTCATGGTTGGAATATGGCATGGGGATGATTGGATGAGGACAGATTTGGCTTGGCCAATCTACGGTCGGGTGGAACATGGAAGTCCCATATCCGGTTGGTTTCTACATTCATCAATGAAGATCTCATTCCTTTGGTATTTGATGTATAAATGCACTGGTTTATATGTGGATTATATTGTTGTTGTATCTATGGTATTTCTATTGTTATTATGTCGGTTATAAGCATGAATTTTATCAGTGATGATGTGTGCCTCTCTCCATGTTTTTATTTGTAAATGAATGCACAATTTATCTATGGTCAAATGGATCGTATTGCAGCTAATGATGTAAGGGAGAATTTTTTCTTAGTGATACTCGGATAAGTATGAGACCCCTATGTTCAAATATGTTGTTTACACATGTAGTTTCAATGTTTGTGACATGTTTTAAAAAATGCATGTCATGGCTAAGAGGGGTACATATGATTTCTTATTGATTTTATTGCTTATGTATCATTATCCTAGTTTTATTTATCATATCTAAAATTTTCATGAATTTCTAGGTAGAGTATTGGGTTCTGGGCCTGAAACGGTGGCTCAAATCTTAGGGAAACTGGCATGAAACTGAGGAATTTGGGCCCTAGACGCTAACATGTTGTGTTATGACTGTGTATATAGCCTCCTGGTTGTTGGATTGTAATATTGTGCCTGCGTTTATGGCTTAAAGAGGTAAAAAGGTTAGTGTGACCCAAGGGTAAGAGGCATGAAAGGTTGGGATAGCTCCTGGGGGTGTTATTGTTGTTGTACAAGGCTTGTATGTTGTGTTTCCATTAGTTCCACTTCCATAAGGTCTCCTCAAAGGTTGAGTCTCATTATAGTATCCTCTTGTCACATGTTTACCCTGGTTGGTCGGTTAATTGGGTAGATGTGGGAAGAGGGTGTTACAGAGTGGTATTAGAGCATGGTTCAACCTTTGGACTAGATAGGCGATGTGTTGGTCATATTTTTATATTGGTTTCATATGTGTTTATCATACCTGTGGTGTATGTTCTCGTTTCATCTATGTTTTGTTGGCCATGGTGGCAGTGGTGTTTCCATGGAAGTGTTGATGGTGTTGTTGTCAACATGTTTTCATGAGTGTATGAATGGTTATGTGTTGCTCATGGTTGTGTATTGTTTGTGAATGTTTGATTACATGCATTTCTTACTTATGCTGTGGCTACATATTGGTCATGCTTCAGTGTTTTCCATGTATCCTTTCTTGTGTGATGTCATATGTTGAACATACATTGGTTGTTCATGACTGGTTATACATGTCAAATGGGTGCATATTGTCAAGTTTGCATTTTTTTGCTTGAGGTTATTGTGCATAAGGCCACTTTATGCAATTAGGTCATCGTGATGATAATGTTATGTTATGATGCTAATGTGTTGGCTAAGATATAGCAGGAGATGCATAACATTAAAGTGGCGTTGCAACAATGGACTTTTGGGTAAGAGCATATTGTCATACAAGTTTGTATGTTTGGCATGCAGGTACGTGATTCATGGTTATTATAAGCTTTAGGGTTACTTATATGTTTTTCATTCTATTTTTACTATGGTTACATGTATGATAAATGTAGGTTGATCAGTTTATTCATATGCATTATTGTAATATTCCAAAATTTCCATCAGTTAATTGGAATATTAGAGTTCTTACTTTTCTTAATTCATTAAGTAAATAAAAGGGTGGAGGGACCCATAAACCCCATAGATGAATAAAATAAAATTTTTTGTGTGAATGTGGGTTATTTAGATAGTAGATCAGAATTATGGAGTATTGGAGCAGCTTATTAATGAAGGAAGAGTGGAGATCATAGAGCATTAATGAGGAATATGGTGGAGATATTGGAGGAGTAAAAGTAACATCATGGAGGAATAAAAGTAATATCATAGAGAAATAATTATGAAGTGATGGAGGAAGTGGTGCATTAAATGCAAACATGATGGAGAGAGTGGAGATTAAATGCAGATATCATGGAGATCATGGAGAGACAACACAGTCTCCATGGAGGCTAGTGGCCACATGTGCAGCACAGTAATGAGGTGGGTCGAAGCTAGGGGAGGCTCACAAAGCATAAAAGGAAGGTGAAGGCTATCATATAATTCATTCATGATTTTGGATTTAGATCTTGGATTTTCATTTGACATTTCTTTGCATGCTTCAGTTTTTTAGCTAAGTATGCAGTGATGTTTAGCACATGGGTGTTCCCGAGCGAGAATCCCACCCTTATCCATGGGGGACTTCGAGTGCCTACTTTGGGAAGGTTTCTTTGAGCAACCATTCATCATTAGGAATTGGTGCCACATTTAGCCCCTCTCTACAACACATATAGATTTAGGAATTACACATTCCTTCTTGAGGGTTTGAGAGGAGGAAGGTAGTTTCTAGAATTTCAACTAGGAAACCAGTGGAGTGATCATCCTTTCACCTTGTGCTTCTAGTTAGGTCTTCGAGGAGCAACATTGTGACATCTAGCATCAGGCCATCATTCTACACCTCCATGTAGCAACAGTTGGAATTGCGCAATCCAGTCCTATAGATCTAGTGGAGGAAGGAAGTTCCAAGTATTTTAGCTTGGAATCCTATGAGGGACCATCATCTCACTTTGGTGAGATTATTTCCATCATTATTGAGCTGAATTGCATCATCTAGTAGCAGTCTATAGCTTCAGCCTCATTGACAGCGTAGTCCATTCCAGCGGTTGTTTATTCAGCAGCTGCAACTTGAGAGGAGGAAGGAGGATATAGATATCAAGCTTCTAGCTTGGAGATCAAGTGGAGGGATTAGCCCTTCAAGCATTGAGTTGATTGTGTATTATTTGCAGCTATTACATCTTTAGTTCATGCCATAGATTTTCATACCCAGCAGTTATGTATTGCAAGCCCTAGAAGGGTGATTTTCCAAGGTTGGCCAATCTGGAAATCCTTTCTGGGTTATTTTGGGTTTTCATCATAGAGCCCGGATCTGAAATCCCAACATCATGTGAGCTCCATAACAGCCTAATATACACATACCTTTTCATCCAACAGTTATATTTACAGCATTTGTAGTAGGTACATCGCAGTATGGCCTCCAGCAGATCAGTAGCTACGCAGTGCCTTCATTGAGAGGACTTAAGGGTCACTCTAGCCACCTCTGTTGGCTTGAGTGTTGATATTTTTTAGCACTGTTGTACATGTATTTTCACCTCCTATTTAATAAAATTACTCAATTGTTCTGTCTATTTTCATGGTGTATTTAGTTTCTTTGTTAAATGCTATAGTTTCCAGCTATTGTGTTGTGTATTATTTTCTTTTCCCATGTTGGGATATTACAGTGGTATCAGAGCATGATCTTTGACTCAGCTTGTGGGCATTACATTTCATGACATCAAAAGAAGAAGCAGAAAGTAGAGATCTACAATGATGGAGGGATTAATTTTTTCCACACTTTTATTTAGATCTATGCAGGATCTCTCCAAGAAGGTTAAAGAAATGAGAAGGGAGAGGAAAAAAGGAACCTCAAGAAGGTTTCAGAATGAGGAAGTTCCAAGTACTTCCTATCAGCAACAGAAGAAATTGGCAATACAGAGAGCTCCACAACACTCTACTATGTCCACCTTCTTTGCAGAAGGAGATGAAGGACATGGAGAGGGGGGATACTTAGAGTATGAAACTCTAATTAATTATCTTACAGAGTAAAAATCTCAATCAAGAGCATTCAAGGAGAATCTAACACTCCAACATTTTTTCCAGATCAAAGAAGAACGAAGACCCCGCAGCAGCAATAGAAGGAAAGTGCATATCCATAATAGATTATTCTTGCGTACATTTGATGGGTCATCCACAAGAACAACAAAGGCTTGAAGGAATGATTTAGATGCATTCTTCGAGCTACATCTAGTAGCGGAAAGAGAGGTTGTTGAGATTGCAGCGTTGCACCTTGAAGGTGAAGCAAAGGATTGGTGGTTTAGACATATTAAACATGCAAAAGTGATTGCTTATGCAGAATTTACTCAAAGGTTGATAAAAAAGTTTGATAGAATAAAACCGAAGACACTTTCCATAGATACATTTCCCAACATTTATGAGATAGTATATGAGGAGAAAAGGGAAGATGTCAGCACTATCACTTCAAAAGAGGAGCAACTACCACCACCTCCAGCAACAGAAGCAATTGCATCAGGAGAAAGAGAAATTTCATATTTACAAGATGGTCTTGAGAACGTGACATTGAGAGTCACATGCATGATTCATGAGATGTATGAGGAAGAGGAGGAAGATACCTACGCTGATGCACCAGTAGAGGAGAAGCCATCACCATCACCAGCAGTTGGAGAAGCCATTGCACTGGATGAAGGAACTCTTGTAGCTTTGAAATATGTTCCCAAGTTTCAGCTAATCCAAGTTTTGTAAACATTTCCATCCCATTTTATTTCATCACCCCAACTTGAGATTTGTGGGGTCATTCCATCAGGGAAATTTCATAACCAAGGGTTATATCACCTTGTTGATTTGGAGCAGCAAACTATCACTGTGTAGAGGACCCTTGACTTTTTCAAGTAGGAGATGTATAGCCATCCCAATTTTTCATTTTTGAGCTGCACACAACACTTTGTGTTGGAGTGTCTAGTTTCAGAGGATAAGATGAGCATAGTCCTAATCAGTCCAATGCAAGACTATGAGTTCAACATTGTGTATTTCAATGAGACAGTAGATGCACCATCATGGAGATCATCAACGATGTCACTGCGGAGCAGTGATGAGTTGGGGGCCCAATTATTCTTGGGGCATTCCAATGACCACTTAAATTATGAATAATTGGATGGGCATATGGTAGATGGTAGACATCTTGTGATGAATAACATCTTCCATTATCATTATGGAGCCTTCTATATGAGCACCTCACATCTCAGAGGGAAGTTTATTCCTACGGCATATTCAAAACCTCATGGGTTCTATCGGGCCATCGGTGAGAGGATCTCATGGAGAGACCTCAAGGAGGTTGCACTTCAATATATCATGGAGTGCAAATATTTTCATTAGAATGAGGAGGTTGGTATTCTCCATTGGGTGGATATCAAGTTGGAGCATGATAAGAGTCATCACCCACAGTTGGATGGATGGGTGAGGATGATGATAAAGTGTTTGAAAGGCTACTTACAGATCTATGATACAGGGTAGCAAGAAACATGGTTGCGCTAGTTACTTTTGGGTGAGTATGGTTACTGCCCAAGATTTCACATTTGTATGATCCATGCCTTGCATAGTACTAGTGTGATGCAGCAGCAGCAGACATGGTTGCGCTGGTTAGTGTTGAGATATTTTGGCCATCAAATGATATATCCTATGTTAATGGGTATATTATTGTTTGGGACATTACATGGCACTCACATGATGTGGCAGCATGGAGCTTGGTTATGTTGGTCTGATGTGACATTATACATGTTTGTTAGTATGTTATTGCTCCATGATTTTCATTATGATGATGTGAGGTGGCAACAAGAATCATTGTTGCTTTGGTTACTCTTAGGATAATATGGTCTGACATTCTCCCCTACCTTGCATGATGATGATGTAGGATGGAAATAGGAGGCCTTACTGCATTGGCTTCTGTTATGAGAGTATGGCCACCATACTTGGTATGACGTTGACACAGTGTGGCAGCAAGAGGAATTGATGCGGTGGCTTCTCTTGAGAGAGTATGGCTACCATACTTGGTATGATGATGATGGTGTGATATGGCAGCAAGATGCATTGTTGTGGTGGCTACTATTGGGAGAGTATGGTCCAAAGTTTTACATGTCAACCCATATGTCTCTACTTCTTATTTTTCACAGTGTTGAGATGATACTTGGAGCAAGAAGGGCCAACAAGGCCAAGGATGAGAGCATGGAAAGATACAATCTACTCTATGTAGCATGGGTTGGAGAGATAGTTTATGAGTTGGGACTTTCCAATTTGGGAAGAAACCACTCAATTTCATATGTCTCATGCAGAGAGGAGGCTCTTCGACAGTAGATGGTTTCCATTTGGAGATTCATTGATGAGGAGAGGCATCTAACTACACAGTTGGAGGCCATTATAGACATTCTAGAGAGGCATCTATGGAGTTGGGTGTTATCACTCTGTAATTTTGAGGCTGAAACAAGACTACAGAGGTAACATCAAAACCACTTCAAGCCTAGGATCTAGCCCTCCTAGAACCAGAGAGGGATCTCTCTATTATATATAGCTTTGTTTATAGGGGCATTTCCTGGTAGCTATTAGTGCATAGGGGTTTGTTTAAAAATTTGTGGTTGAGACAGCAGAAGAGGGCCATTGGGCTATGGAGTCAAATAGGTGTAAACAGATTTAAATGGATGAATAACCAAAATCACATGAGACTAGGCAAGCTATCCATGTCAATGGATCTTTAGAGCTTGTGAAATGGAAAGGAGGAGAGAGTAAGGTTCAATGTGAATCCAGAGCAGACCTTATCTAAATTCTACATTCAAATTTCAGAGGAAAACATAAATACTGCTTCAAGACTGAGCAAGGTGCCCAATGGCAAAGCTTGAAATTTTTTTATTATCCACAGTAAAGAGATAAAACAACGTGTGAAACTAGAAAATGACAAATTACATGGAAAAAATCACTTCACCACAGATCATAACACAAGAATATGGAAACAACAGAGTCCTTTCATTCATCCAAAAGAGAGTGTTTACAACTAGATGAGACATTTACAATGGTTTTTTCCCTATCAGACCCCTTCATACTGCTAAGGCATGCAATATTTATCTAAAACCTAAGTCGGTTACTTTGTCTACTGCAGTGATTATCATTAATTACTTTCAAGAAGAAATTGGACAAGTGGAACCATGCAAGCGGTAATAAGATAAGTTTGGCCATAACGGTAGCCTTAGCAGTCCGTTATTGATTACACAATAGGAACAATTTGGCTTTTGGGATCACGAATTGGCTATGATAAAATGAATCTGACATCTGGTCCTGCTCCTTCAGAAAACTGTTGATGGATAATTAAATTTGTTGATGCGCTAGCTGATTTAGCAGATTTGATTCCTTTGTTGGCCATGTTTACTACCCTTTTCCATTCTTGTTGTTATAAAATCATAGTTATGTATGAACACCCTTTTCCCGACTCGACCCATGCTGTCTATCTCCTTATTACCACGACGTTCAGCGTACTGTGCCCTTTTCTCTTTGTCGGGTCTTATCCTACCCGAGTCCTTCTGCCGTGTTTATCCCTTTCTTCATAAAACAACGTAAAAACCTCCTACACCCGAATTTGAAATCCTTTAGGCTTCAGCATTGACCCGCATCACGTCCGCACCAACATCGCAAATCACAATTCGGCATTTTCAACATATACCTTAGCGCTTATCCTCCTAAGCTTGCGAATTGCGATATGTGATTTGGTCCAACACAACTGGACTTAAATTCCTTTAGATTTTAGCTCTGAATTACATTGCATCCACTTCCATATCACACTTCGCAAGGTTTAAATTTTATCGCACATCACAAGGTTTGGGATCGGGAAATGAGATAAGTGCTAAAACTTGCGAAGAGCGATGGGAAATGACAGAGGGTGATGTGGCAGGATGAAGATGGGGCCCATTAATACCGCAAATCACAAGTTTTTTTTATTAGGAACAGGAGTTAAAGGCTAAAACTCGCAAAGTGCGAAGTGCGATGAGTGGAGGTGAAGTGGCAAGGAGGTGGGCCCGCCCGCAAATCGCAAATCATCATTTTTTTTATGAGGAATGGAGGGTAAAGGGTTAAGATTTGAGAAACACGATTTGCAACGAAAAGGTAAGGATAAAGGTAAAGCAAGAAAGCGACAAGGGTGAGGTTTTATCACATCGAGACTTCGAAACAATGAGAGTAAATGAAGAGTGACAGGGTTATTGTTTTGCAATGCGATAAAGGTAAGTGGGCCCATAATATGATAAGGGTAGTGATAACATAATATGTGATATATTGAAAGGTTTGTTGTGGGGGGTGGAGCTACGAATAAAGAAATATATGGTAATTTCAAACGGGAAATATGAAATGGTTGTTAGTGGGTGGTCGGAGCTGCTTTTTTAACTATAAAAATTGAATTTTAATATTTAAAAAAGGGGTTTTGAAAGAAATGAAGCGTGGGACTTCAGAGTTTGGAAAAATGAAGGATAAATGAGGGTAAAGGAAATGAATGAGAGAAGAAATGAATCTTGCTCACCATTACACCTTATCATCAACACTTTCCTCTTTCCACTGACTGAAAGGATAGATTGATTGCTTTAAAGTCCTTGATAGCCAGGATTTCCCTTCCTTTTCTGGAAATAAATGATAACCATGGAATATTATCTTCAATATAAAATATTTGGAAATAATAATCAGCCACCTTGAAATACTATAGATTATAGGATACTAACAGAGGCTCCAACTGGGGATGGCAGCTCCTTTAGGAGGTGTCAAGAACATCGTAGACTAGTAGCTTGATCCATTGGGCTGATCCCAAATCTGCAACCTGATCTGCTACACCTATGTAGCTAAAAATATTCAAGCTGAAAACAACACTCTTTGCAAATTGACTTATGGAACACAATAGAACTAAAAACTAAAAATCAATCTGAAACTAAAACTAGAAAGATGCTCAGAGTATTGAGCTTATTTTCACACCTACCTACCCTACCCTACTGAAATTATTGTTGCTCTAAATGATACAATAGTGCCAATGCATCCAGTCAAGTAGGAGCAGAAACAAATGGACAACTTGACTGCTTGTCAGGAAAATCAGAAGTATAACTTGATTATGTGTCCACATTATCAAAGTTGTAATATGTAATGGAAACTGCTGATCTATTTGATCCTTATAGAGAATACATTTTTGAAAACTTGAGCTAAAAAGAACCTCCATATAATCTGCTATAGGATCGATAAAAGCATGATGTATGATATTTTCTTCTAGGCCTCCAATGAATAGTTTATTAGTTGTATCCTCGGTATTAAACCTTGAAACCACATCTTCAGTTTTGTACTGGAAAGCATAATCATCCTCAATACATAAGTCAAGAGGTAGTACAATTTCCTCTTTCATTGGAGAAGGAAGATTTTCCAAGAATTCTTTATGATCTCAGAAATTATATGACTGAATTTGAGAATTCAAATGTTCAATGCCATTTTTGTATCGTTCAACAACTACCTCCAGAAAACATGTTTTAGCTTTAGGACCAAATTTTCTTGATTTCAAAATGAGAAAGACAACATCTAGAAAATCTCCATCAAGCTAAAATACTGATAAATTCTTCCTGAATGCATTTAAATATTCACGAGATAAAATATCTGCCACAAACCTTGTCATCTTGTTTAGCAAAAAATATGGTCAATATGTTGCGGAGTCGTCATGAATGCTCAAAAGTTGGGTTATTTGAATCATGGAGTCGCAAGGTGAATACTTCAGCCTTCTTGTGTCTGGTCACTGTGCACCATCAGTAATCAGATCTGAAATTTGATGAAATTTTTGAGGAAGATACATTTTGTCCCCAGTATGGTCGCCATTATGTTATCACTCTGTAATTTTGAAGGCTGAATACATAATGTCGGAGGGCCAACATCAAAACCACTTCGGGCCTAGGATCTAGCCCTCCTAGACCCAGAGAGGGATCTCTCTATTATATATAGCTTTTTTTATAGGGGCATTTCAGAGTAGCTATTAGTGCATAGGGGTTTGTTTGAAAATTTTTGGTTGAGGCAACAGAAGAGGGCCATTGGGCTATGGAGTCAAATAGGTGTAAACATATTTAAATGGATGAATAACCAAAATCATGTGAGACCAGACAAGCTATCCATGGAAATGGATCTTTACAGTTTGTGAAATGGAAAGGAGGAGGAGAGAGTAAGGTTCAATGTGAATGCAAAGCAGAACTTATCTGAATTCTGCATTCAAATTTCAAAGGAAAACATAAATACTACTTCAAGACTGAGCAGGGTGCCTGATGAAAAATCCTGAACAAAATTTTCTTATCCACAGTAAAGAGAGAAAACAGTATGTGAAACAAGAAAATGAAAAATTACATGGAAAAAATCACTTAACCACAGATCATAACACAAGAATCTAGAAACAAAAAAGTCCTTTCATATCCAAAAAGAGAGTGTTTACAACCAGATGAGACCTTTACAATGGTTTTTTCCCTCTCGGCCCCCTTCATACTGCTAAGGCATGCAGTATTTATCTAAAACCTAAGTCAGTTACTTTGTCTACTGCAGTGATTATCATTAATTACTTTCAAGAAGAAATTGGACAAGTGGAACCATGCAAGCGGTAATAAGATAAGTTTGGCCATAACGGTAGCCTTAACAGTCCGTTATTGATTACACAATAGAAACAATTTGGCTTTTTGGATCACGAATTGGCTATGATAAAATGAATCTGACATCTGGCCTTGCTCCTTTAGAAAATTGTTGATGGATAATTAAATCTGTTGTTGCGCTGTATGATTGAGTAGATCTAATTGTTGTGTTGGTTGTGTTTACCGCCCTTTTCCATTATTGTTGTTATATCATCATAGTTTTGTATGAACGTCCTTTGCCTGAATCGACCCATGGTGTTTGTATCCTTATTATCATGACGTTCAAATTACTATGCCCTTTGCTCTTTGTCGGGTCTTATCCTACCCGAGTCCTTCTGCCATGTTTAGCCCTTTCTTCATAAAACAACGTAAAAAACTCCTACACCTAGATTTGAAATCCTTTAGGCTTCAACATTGACCCGCATCACGCATCTGCACCAATATCGAAAATCGCAATTCGACGTTTTCAACATATACCTTAGCACTTATCCACCTGAGCTTGCAAACTACGATATGTGATTTGGGTCCCGCACAACCAAACTTAAATTCCTTTATATTTCAGCTCTTAATTACATCACATCCACTTCCATATCGCACTTCACAAGGTTTAAATTGTATCACACATCGCAAGATTTGGGATCGGGGAAATGAGGTAAGTGTTAAAACTTGCGAAGTGTGATGGGAGATGATAGAGGGTGATGTGGCGGGACGGAGATGGGGCCCATAAATACCGCAAATCGCAATTCACAATTTTTTTTATGAGGAACGAGAGTTAAAGGCTAAAACTCACAAAGTGCAAAGTGCGATGAGCAGAGGTGACGTGGCAAGGAGGTGGGCCTGCCCGCAGATCGCAAATCAAAATTTTTGTTATGAGGAATGGAGGGTAAAGGGTTAAGATCTGCGATGCGCGATTTGCGACGAAAAGGTAAGGATAAAGGTAAAGCAAGAAAGAGGCAAGGGTGAGGCTTTATCGCATCAGGACTTTGGAACAGTGAGAGCAAATGAAGAGTGACACGGTTATGTTTTGGCGATGTGATAAAGGTAAGTGGGCCCATAATATGATAAGGGTGGTGATGATATAATATGTGATATATTAAAAGGCTTGATGTGGGGGGTGGAGCTGCGAATAAATAAATATATGGTAAGTTCAAATGAGAAATATGAAATGGTTGTTAGTGGGTGGGTGGAGCTGCTTTTTTAACTATAAAAATCGAATTTTAATAGTTAAAAAAGGGGTTTTGAAAGAAATGAAGCATGGGACTTTACAGTTTGGAAAAATGAAGGGTAAAAGAGAGTAAATGAAATGAATGAGGGCAGAAATGAAGCTTGCTCACTATTACACCTTATCAGCAACACTTTCCTCTTTCCACTGAACTAGAAAGGAAGATTGATTCCTTTGAAGTCCTTGACAGCCAGGATTTCCCTTCTTTTTCTAGAAATAAATGACAACCATGGAATATTATCTTCAATATACAAGATCTGAAAAGAATAATAAGTCACCTTGCGAAACTATATATTATAGGATACTAACACAGGGCATGCATAACACATTGGAGCAGATGGGGAGACCTTCCATATGAGGATGCCATTTGGAGGGAGATGGATTGCTGCAGAATCTAATTTTTCATTTTTCTTGAGGACAAGCAACATTTTGGTGGGGAGGACTGTAATATTCCAAAATTTCCATTAGTTAATTGGAATATTAGAGTTTTTAATTTTCTTAATTAATTAAGTAAATAAAAGGGTGGAGGGACCCATAAACCCCATAGATGAATAAAATCCAATTTTTTTTGTGTGAATGTGGGTTATTTAGATAGTAGATCAGCATTATGGAGTAGTGGAGCAGCTTATTAATGAAGGAAGAGTGGAGATCATAGAGCATTAATGAGGAAAATGGTGGAGACAGTGGAGGAGTAAAAGTAAGATCATGGAGGAATAAAAGTAAGATCATAGAGAAATAATGATGAAGTGATGGAGGAAGTGGTGCATTAAATGCAAACATGATGGAGAGAGTGGAGATTAAATGCAGAGATAATGGAGATCATGGAGAGACAGTGTAGTCTACATGGAGTCTAGTGGAATCATGTGCAACGCAGTAATGAGGTGGGCCAAGGCTAGGGGAGGATCACAAAGCATAAAAGGAAGGTGAAGGCAACCATAGAATTCATTCATGATTTTGGATTTAGATCTTGGATTTCTTTGCACACTTCAGTTGTTTAGCTAAGTCTGCAGTGTTGTTTAGCACATGTGTGTTCCCGAGCAGGAATACCACCCTTACCCACGAGGGACATCAAGTGCCTACTCTGGGAAGGTTTCTTTGAGAAGCCATTCATCATCAAGCATTGGTACCACATTTAGCCCCTCTCTACAACACATACAGATTTAGGAATTACACATTCCTACCTGAGGGTTTGAGAAGAGGAAGGTAGTTTCTAGCATTTTAGCTAGGAAACCAGTAGAGGGATCATCCTTTCACCTTGTCCTTCCAATTTAATCTTCTGGGAGCAGAATTGTGATATCCAGCATCAAGCCATCCTTCTACACCTCCATGCAGCAGTGGTTCCTCCAGGAATTGCGCAGTCCAGTCCTGTAGATATAGTGGAGGAAGGAAGTTCCAAGTATTTCAGCTTGGAATCTTGTGAGGGACCATCCCCTCACTTTAGTGAGATTATTTCCATCAGTATTGAGCTGAATTGCATCATCTATCAACAAGATATAGCTTCAGCATCCTTGACTATGCAATCCATTCCAACATTTGTGTATTTAGCAGCTGCAACTTGAGAGGAGGAAGGAGGAGCTAGATCTCAAGCTTCTAGCTTGGAGATTAGGTGGAGGGATCAACCCTTCATGCATTTAGTTGATTGTGTATTATTTGCAGCTATTGTATCTTTATTTCATGCCATAGACCTGCATACCTAGCAGTTATGTATTGCAAGCCCTAGGAGGGTGATTTTTCAAGGTTGGCCAATCTGGAAATCCTTTGTGGGTTATTTTGAGATTTCATCATAGAGCCCTGATATGAAATCTCGGCATCATCTAATCTCTGAAAAATATTGATATACGCATCCCTTTTCAGCTGGCATTTATATTTTCATCATTTGCAGTAGGGATAGCACAGTATGGCCTCCAATAGATCAGCAGTTATGCAGTGCCTTCATTGAGAGGACTTGAGGGTCACTCTAGCCACCTTTGTCAGCTTGAGTGTTGCTATTTTTTAGCACTCTTGTACATGTATTTTCACCTCCTATTTAATAAAATGACTTAGTTTTTCTGTCTATTTTCATGGTGTATTTAGTTTCTTTGTTCAATGTTGTAGTTTACAGCTATTGTGTTGTGTATTACTGTCTTTTCCCATTTTGGGATATTACAATTATGGTTATGTATATGCCTTTCATTCTATTGATTTTATGGTTACATACATGATATATGTTAGCTAATTAGTGTGATCATATATACATGTGTTGGTTAGTCAAGAATGGTATTAACTTGATGACTATGTTATATATTGTTGATGAATATGTTATATGTTAACTTGTAGTTAGCTCGAAGATTATGTTATATGTTGTCGATGAGAATGATATATGTTAACTTATTGTCATTATATGTTAGTTAACTTGATGATTAGCATTATAGCATTAATGTATTGATGTTATATCTATCATGCTAAATTGGATTGGCCTAGGCAGATGGCTAGGGTTACTACATTCACATATGATTTGATATATTGTGTTGTACTAATCTATACTAAATGTACATATGTGATTGTTATGCATGAATGAAAATTGTTTGCGAGTTTATGATGGGAAAATGTTAGCTAGTTATTGTTATGAATATCATGACCTTATTTATGTTGATTTGAGGTGTTTTGAAGTTATATTGTGCTAATATAGATTGATTTTGTAGACAAGATGGCCCCCCCTGAGATACATTAAGGTATGATCTTGCTTATGTCGTCTACTATGTACATGAATGTTTTATTATGTCGTCTATTTGGTGTTGAGTGTTTTTGTCTATTATGTCATATATTTATTTTTGAATGTTTGATTAATCACATGATATGAATATGTACCTATAATATTGCATGAAGAATTTATTTTGTTTTGAGATGGTCATACTAACACACATGTGTTGAGATAGTTGATATGTACTTGAGTGCAAGTAGGTGATAGTTGTAGTATTATGATATTGACTATTATTTGATTATGACATGGTTGTTAGTCTTGGAAAAGGTTGATTTCAAATTTATAGATATGATGTCTTGATATGTGGAACATGTGATTGACATGTGTGAACAGTTGCATGGAAACATGCTTAGTATTAATATGACAAGGTAATATTTGAATTGTTTATATAGCTAACAGTAGGGTGATGTGAGAGCATGTAGTAAGATTAAATTTTAGCAAGGTAAATGGTAAAATAAAGGAATTGGGTAAGAATTCATTTAGCTATGTTTGGAAACCCTAATTACAAATGAATGAGTGCTTTTCATACAAGAAGTCTTCTTAACCCTAATTTTTTCTGACATTATGAGGATATGTGTTATAGTCATGAACATGTATTGACAGGTATATCAGTTGATTTCTAGTTATGGTTGGATTCTTCAAGGGATTGGAGTCCCTTGAGAGAATATATATGTATGTGTTCAGATACAAGGCAATGTGTTTGGCACAATAAGGTAAGAAAACCGGTATATATTTATATTTATTTATGCATTGACAGTTATGTGGTTATGGTAGTATGATGCAGGGTATTGCATGGCAAGAGAATACCATGAAATCTTGGAGAAAGATCAGGTTGAGTTTTCCTTCGGAAGCACTTGGAGCCATGGGGATTGAGTCATGGTATTTATTGCTAGTCTTGTGCTTTCGGTTTTTGTGATTTGTTTGTGCTTGATTTGTAGTTTTGTTTATGTTTGGTGCATGGCCTTGCCACTTTGTTTGTGGTGTCATATCATTACTGATTTTCATGGTTTTCATCTTGTTGTTTCTTTTTCTTGCCTTTTGTTTGAGAGTCTTGGGAATTGGTTGGGAAAGAGGAAAATTAACGGAGCTCGGGGAAAGCGTTGTGGTACCCAATAGGTAATGTAAGACATGGATGAAGCTCAATTCATGAGTAAGTGCAGTAGAAGGTGATACTATGAAAGTCGGTTGGATTGGTTCGATCCATTGTGGTAAATGAACAGTGGTAGATTAGGTAAAGTGAACGGGTCTAGGGTGTTAGATTCCTTGGCTATGTTGGGAATTGTTGTTCTGAACTTTGTGCATGTTGTGCATGGATAAAGGAAGTTCTCTTAACCTAGACCTCAAGATATCTAGAAATTGTGTTGTGGTCATAATTATGTTGATGTTTATATATGTATACATGTATGTATGTCATGTCTGACAAGGTCATCATTAATCATGATTGTTTAATGTTAAATGTCTATATGTATATATGTGTGTATGTATACCATTTTCTGACAGAATGATGATTATTTTATGCTAATGATTATGTATGTACGTATGTATGTATCTATGTCACTATATGACATGGTTTTCAGAGATAATTCTTGTGGAGGAATGATTGCTTATGCAGGTGAATGACATGAAGAGGTTCTTGGATTATGAGGAATCAAGTGGGAAGAGTAACCCTGACATATCTATGAGGTCAGTATCATGTGGACATGAATGGATATTATATGCTTGTATTATTCCTATGTTTATGTTATGAACAGGTAACGCTGAGGGGTACATTAGTGAAGTGAAAGAAGTGTGATCTGTGGCATGCTAGCATGGATAGTGGAAAGACACTAAAATCAAGGTTGCTTGTGGGGTCAGTGTGTGGTCTATGGATGTGTAGTACTACTTCTCTGCGTATGTTGCACATGTTGTAAATTCAGTGATTGTACCTGTGGTGATGTGTACATGTAATATATGTAGTATTTTGTACATATGATAGTGTATGTTTGTTATATATATGGTGTTGTGTGTATTTTCATATGCAGCGCTAGATATAGATGGTGTTATGTAAATGTTGGATGTGAGGTGTTGTGTACATATTTTATTGTCCGCATGTTGGATATGCCATGTCGTGTGCATATGGTGTTGTGGGCATGTTGGATATGTGGTATTGTGTACATATAGTGCTATGTACATGTTGAATATGTAGTGCTATGTAGATATGGTGTTGTATGCATGTTGTACATATGGTGTTGTGTGCATGAACGTACATGAGTGATGTGTGCATGTGGTGTTGTGTACATGGTGTACATGTGGTGTTTTGTGCAGGTGGTGTCGTCTACATGTCGTTCATGTAGCGTTGTGTACATGTGGTGTCATGTACATGTCGTGCATGTGGTGTTGTGTACATGCGACATTGTGTACACATTGTATAGGTAGTGCAATGTACATTTGGCATTGTTTACACATTGTGTAGGTGGTGTCGTGTACATGTTGTGCAAGTAGTGTTGTGTATATGTGGTACTATGTACATGTTGTGCATATGGTATTGGTATACATTTGGTATTGTGTACATGTCATACATGTTGTGTTTCGGGCATGCGGTAATATGTATGTGCATGGTGTAGTCGTGGTATCGTGACATGTATATTCATTGTGTTATAATTTGTATAGGTGTATGTATTGTGTTGCACTGTACACTGAGTGTAGGTGTATGTGTTGTATGCCGGTGTGGGCATATGTACTGTGTTCTATTGTACTTGGGTGTAGGTGTATGTGTCGTATGCCGATGTAGGCATATGTATTGTGTTGTATCGTACACCGAGTGTAGATGTATGTGTCGCATGTCTGTGTGGGTGTGTGTGTTGTATGTCATTTTATGTCGTATGTGGGTGTATGTGTTTTGATGTACATTGTGTGTATGTGTACATGATTGAATAAAATCAAAGGCATTGGGTGTTTTCCATGTGTGTCAACCAATCCAGTGTGTGTGAAAAAAGAAAAAAGGTAGAAGTAAGGACCAATGAAGGATAAGTATCAATTTTTTATTTCATTTCTATTATGCTTGCGATCTATGATTTTGACTTATGATGGAACTTACATGTGATTTATGATTATGGCTTATGATGATTGCATGTGATTCATGATTTTAACCTATGATGATTGTGTTTTGAGCTAACCATATGTGATATGTTTATACATGATGATTTGATCAAACAACTAGTTTTACTTGTTGTGGAAGGAAGCGAACCGAATTGCAAGTGTACCTTATTGATGAGATACCAATGAGATATGATGTGAATTTATTTCAATTTATTTTGACTCTAATGGAAGTTTTGTGCTTGGTACAGGAAGCACGGAAATTATCGATTGGGTGGCTGGAACTGATTGCAAGAATTAGCAACGGCAACAAAAGGAATTAGAACATGCAACAATATGTTGGTAAATCACTTTAGGAGTAGGTCCATTGTAGGACATTGGTATCCAATAGTTTCCATTGATTTTCATGGGCATGTTGTGACCGGTATGGTGGTTTTTTGGTAGGGATATGCCTTGGTTTTTGTATCTTCCAATGCGTGGAAAAATTGCCAAGGGATGGACTACCCAGGATGGGGGTGTTAGTAGAACTTGGAATGTAAGTGACTGAACAAAAGGGGGGACCAGATTTCCCAAGGGACTGTGTAGTAGAGAAGGGAAGGTCGGGGATGGATTTGTTTTGGTCATTAGTGTTGGACTCCTAATCCTCAATGGGTAGGTGTGGAAGCCGAACAGTCATAAAGGAGTCCAAGTGACCTTGGAATGCAGAATCCAAGGGTCACACCTAATGTACTATAAAAGCACATCTATATTTAATAGTAAAATAACTCATGCCTATCTTTCATATTTGTGTGTTTACTTTCTCATCCACCATGCATGTGTTTAACATGGTATCGGAGCGGGTGTATTTTGGCCCTGCTCCAAATTGAGGCAGTGGTATTATATTGAGCCAATTCCTCTGCGATATTCTCTTTGTGCCTGCATTTTGTTGAATGCAATACTGAGCGCACTAACGGTTAATGGTGTCGGTATTGTGAAGAGGTATTACACTCCCTTGGTTACAGTTTATATTCCATTATCACACTCTTAACCCACCTAATTGCTCCATTCATGGTTACTGGCTTGTGATGTCTGAGCAGTAGGGGATCTCTCAATATTATTTGAGCCATATAATAATGGCATGCTGCCACTCCCTGCCATACCTATCTGAGCTTCCTTGAAATATTTGCGTAGTCTTTGTAACACATATTATCTTCCTGCCACCTTCATGTCATGGCCACTGACTCCTTCGTCCTCCTGCCATATTTATGCCATGGCCACCGACACCTCCGTCTATTCCCCCACACCTGCGACAACGCCCTCACACCTCCATATGTAGCTCTCGTCTTGAGCTCCTCTCGGCTCTCCCTGCCAGCCCATCACTCCCACATCTCACTCCTACAAGCCTCACCACCGAAAGCCTTCGCTTACACCTATCGGGCTCAACCCCTTCCAACTTGGCCCTCAGCCTGTGAGTCGACCTACCAATCTGCCCCTCCCGTGGCACCTCCTCCAGCTGGCTCTTCCATCTCCCTCATGTCGCAGGGCTGATGGGTTGAGATCAACAACATAGTGGTACGCATTTTGGGCGTGATCGTGTTGGTTTCCGCAGAAGAGGGCCTTGCCCAGCAGCACGAGAGCTTCATAGTTGTTTTGGCCTCCAAGCTGCTTGATAGCTTGTTTGCATAAGAACACCATTTCCTTGTAGTTTCCCTTTGACAAGGCTTCAAAAGCTGCTTTTAGAGTTGTGAAGCCGACTTATGAAAACTTCTTGAAATGAAAGAATATTGCGTTGAATTTACTGTGTTGTGTTAAATATTGGAATTGATTTTGGTTCCTTTGAACTGGTCATTCCTTCTATGGGTTGGATACTATTGAATATTTTTCATGCTATACAATGCATATTCGATGTTATACGATAATGGGCGAGTCACAGCGGTAACAAGGTTATAACTCCATTTACCGATCACGTCATAAATCTAACAATAACTCTTCTGCAATCACACTTATTTATGATATGTCATATGTGATATGGCATTTTATTATATTGATTTGTGTTTAAAAATTCCTGGAATTTCGATACCACTGTGAAAATTTCATATGCGAATGACTATCATATAACCCTAAATATAACAACAGTTGAAGATTTGTATGTGTGTTTTACTGAACTAGTTAGCACCAATACAAGTTCGAAAAACAAATTCCTTCCCTTGTCTGCCTCTTCTTGTATGCCTTCAGCAGTTTTTTTTTTGCCTTCTCCCTAGAAATATCATTTCATATTCTCCAGCAAGGTTCACTGGCGAAGGCAGAAATATCTGAGAGAAATTCAAAGGATTCTATGAAGTGACCGCTACAACTATGCGCAAATGTGGATAATGGCATAGAGATAACTTGAGTGTCCATCTTCCATTGTCAAAGACAAATATTCCAGAGGAGCATAGATAATTTAGAAGCTAATTTACCTTTATTTGTTCCATAAGTTGGTTTCCCTTATCATTCTATCTTTGTTTTTAAGGAAAAAGGGACCATAACAAGGCAGTGTAGCTTATGAAAAAACAAGTGCCTCTAGTCACCACAATGTTTTGATATTCATTACCAACATAGACATTCAACGCATTCACTAGTGATAAAGCCTAGAGGTAAGCTTGTCTTGTAAGGTGATAGGCCTGCAATTTTTGCTTTATAAATTTAAATGGAATACAAGAAGTTTTTGATAGTCATGGATTGAAGTTTGGAACAATATTCTTATTACCCTTCCTTTAACGTTGAGTTGATTTTGTTGACAACATTGAATTGTATGTTGGATATCATTGTGAATGAATTACAATCATTGTTGCTTGCTGGTTGGAGCATTAAGTCGGTGCATTAAAGTGCTATTATATCCATTGCACATTGTTTGTTTGGTGCACATTTACAAAGCATATTGCAGTGACATTGAGTGAGTTCATAGTTGTGATCAAAAAATGGGGAAATTTTATGAAGTATTAGAGTTTTTGAAAACTATAATACAGTCTACAACTAATGACACAGTGAAAATAAAAAAATCATCTATTGCTAACATTAGAATTTTCCTACAAAATGCACAAGAGAAGATTGAGTTTTTGCAGCTTGAATATCAATTCCAGCAAGAAGAATTATAGCAACAGAGTCATCATTCTGAACTTGTTTCTATTCAGAAAATTGAAACAGACTCCCATAAAAAGCAATTCAATAATGTTGCAGTCGATTCACATTCAGTGCCTAGTTCAAAAATAGATTTGTATGTAGATGCAAAAGCTCGAGTTCTACCTCCCAAGCCCATCATCAGACCTTGGGAAGAGCTTGTCCATAACAAGCACATAACTAGTCTTGGATATGACAAGGAATTGTCCTTTCATATTTCGGACTACTCCAAACCCATTCAATTATAGAATGCCAAATTTCTTTATGAAAATTCACCTTTAGCTGTTCCAGATCCTACTCCTCTTCCAAATCAGAAACAACAAATTGAAAAATGCCAACACTGTGATCGAGTTTTCCTTATGAAATATCACTATTTTTATCTTCACCCATGCAAGCACTATGATCGGCACACCCATTATTCACATAAATGCTTCAGAAACAAGCCTCCTACAAGAACAAAGATTCATCTTGGATGGATCGCTTCTTGGCAATGGGCATCAAAATCCAAGAATATGTATAAGACATATGTCAGAACTTGTTCTAGAATATTGAACAAACTTGCAGTTGAGTTTTCGCCATCATCTCACCTTGTGCCTGACAGGGGGGAAATGGTGGTCATCTACAAGCTTCAAAGCCACATCAAGTGAGCCTGAGCCACAATCTGTCATTCGAGATTCAGAGTTGTAGCCAGAGACACAGCAATTCAAGTGAGCCTGAGCCATAACTTGTCATTCGAGATTCAGAGTTGTAGCCAAAGGCACAGAAGCCCATGAGAATTACTTTGGTTGGTGGAAAACCTTAAACCATCTATTCGAGGTTCATATTCTTCCTCTTCAAAGAATTCAGAGCACTTCCTCTAGCAAAATAATTTAGCTTCTTACCATCTTTGATAAATTTCGAGGAAATGCATTAAGCATTCCAGTGTTGGTGGTCATCCTTAAACCATCACAGGTTGTAGACCTCCCTTCTTCTAGGTTGAAGGTCTCCCTCTTC
This sequence comes from Pinus albicaulis, assembly GCA_034641835.2. Taxonomy (NCBI): domain Eukaryota; kingdom Viridiplantae; phylum Streptophyta; class Pinopsida; order Pinales; family Pinaceae; genus Pinus; species Pinus albicaulis. The sequence continues at coordinate 1,041,237,385 of CM076578.1, forward strand.
AAATATGAGGGAAAATTCCTCTAGAAGAAGCCCTCAGCTTCTTGCCAGATTTGGAAGAGTTCCGAGAACTGCACTAAGTGTTCCATTGTTGGTGGTCATCCTTAAACTACCTCTTTATGCCAACATTTCAGAGAGTTGATTCAGCCTAAGTGCTGCCATGCATACTTTCCAGATTTGTAATACAACTCTCTTATTGGACTCACACATACCCCTTTGGATTAAGGCGGGGGGGGGATGTTGGACACCTAATCCTCAACGGGTAGGTGTGGAAGCCGAACAGTCATAAAGGATTCCGAGTGACCTTGGAATGCGGAATCCAAGGTTCACACCTAATGTATTATAAAATCACATCTGTAGTTAATAGTAAAATAACTCACGCTTGTGTTCCTATTTGTGTGTTTACTTTCTCATCCACCATGCGTGTGTTTAACAATTAGCATTGCAAGATTGAATCAAATTCACATTGGGAGTGTGCCCTGGAACAACACGCTGATAACTGTTCATTGAGGGTACAACAGCATAAGATTGTAGCACTGGACATTGGATGAAGATTTGACTTTGGCAGCGGATTATGGACATCTCTGGAAGGAGGTAAATCCTAGTATTACTTTGAGGGTGGAGGTGTGAGCCTCTGGATTCCCTTGTTGTTGATGCGGGCTTTGTATCCTTCTATTTTCTGGTTGAGAAAATGTGTATGTGTGTATATGTGTATATTATTATAAATATTGTATCAAGCTGGATTTATAAAGCTCCATAGATAGTATGATTATTTGTTGGTTGAAGAAAATGTGGTTGTTATTGTAAATATCGTAATTAGTTATGTAATAAAGCTCCAATACACTGTATGTTTGTCATGTTTCATCAGTGATCATTGTAAATACTTCAACGAGTTGTGTTATAAAGCTCCATGGGCAGTATGTTTCATGTTTAGTGGTTTGTTGGTCTATAGGTGTCATTGAACATCGAGGATAGTGCTCCCCCAAGGGGGAGGGTTCTGTAACATCCCTAGTAAAAATTCATGTAAAAAAATATAATACTATGATCGATGGAACATGTATTCCAAGATGAATGGTGGGAAAAACATCCTAGCGGGTGTGCATTTCGATTATTATGGCCAAAGGAAATTGGAAATGGAAATGGAAAAGGCTTTAGAAAGGCACGAAGAATTAATTGGCATTTTATTTATGAAAATAATGGAAATTAGGATAAAAGGGATACGAAAGGTCACAATCTACATGAGAGGAGGAAAATGAAGAAAATAGAGGCCTCATTAATATAAAGGCTTTTGAGGATCAGTTGGAAGCTTTTTCTTAGTGAATTTTTTGAGCTCTCTCATGATTCTCTCTCTCTCATACTCTTGGATGCTTAGATTTTTCTTGGAGCACTCTTGGAGAGTGTTGCATACTTTGTGATTTGGAGCAAGAAGGCAAAGGAATAATAGGAAAGTGCAAGAGGACATCAGGATCAACGACTACAACTGGATTGCTTTGTAGGTATCGAGTTGCATGTATGGTTTCCTTGCTATTTTTTACATGCATGGTGTATGAATGTGATTTATTGGTCATGATATGTCATTGGCATGGAGGATTTCCTGGATTGACAGAGGATTTTCCTAGCCTTTCCATTTCCTGGATAGTTATGGTGTTGTGGGTTTATGTCCATTGATTTTTTTTTGGTCAGTTCTCATGATTCCTTTAGTTGTGGGTCGATTTATTAGTTCCTGGAGCCTTGGTTGGACAAACTCTCTGAAGCCCAGTGGACATTTGTTGGGTTGAGTTACTAGTCCTAGAGCCTTGGTTGGAAAAACACTCTGGAGCCCTAGATGGTTTGAGTTACTAGTCCTAGAGCCTTTGTTGGACAAATGCTTTGGAGCCCGGAAACAATTGGGGTTTAGTTACTAGTCTTGGAGCCTTGGTTGGAACAAACACTTTGGAGCCCTGGAATAGCTTAGGTAGAGACCAATCCATGAAGATTGTGATGTCAGGCCGTGAGGTGGAATTGCTAGTTGAGGGTTGAGGTGGTTTAGCCTGGGGAATCCTTGGATTGGTTTTGATTGATGTGTTTGATGAGATCCCACATTCATGCTTGGAATATGGCATGTGGGTGATTGGCTTAAGAGATATTTGGCTCAGCCAATCTACGGTCGGGGGGAACATGTAAGTCCCATCTCCATTTAGTTTCTACATTCATTAATGAAGAGATCATTCCTTTCATATTTGATGTATAAATTCACTTGTTTATATGTGGATTCTATTGTTTTTGTATCTATGGTATTTCTGTTATTATTATGTTGGTTATAAGCATGTATTTTATCAGTGATGATGTATGGCTCTCTCTATGTTTTTATTTTTAAATGAACTCACAATGTATCTATGGTGAAATATATTGTATTGTAGCTAATGATGTAAGGGATAAATTTTTCTTATTGATTTTCAGGTAAGTATGAGAACCCTGTGTTCAGATATGTTATTTACACTTGTAGTTTCAATGTTTGCGACATGTTTGAAAAAATTCTTGTCATGGCTAGGAGGGGTACAGATGAGTTATTATTGATGTGATTTCTTTTGCATCATTGTCATTTTTTTATTTATCCTATCTTAACTTTTCATGAAGTTATGGGCAGAGTAATTGGTTCTTGGCCTAAAAAGGTGGCTCAAATCCCGAGGACATCGTCATAGAACTGAGGAATTGGGGCCATGGACGTTGGCATGTTGTGTTATGCCTACATCTATAGACTCTTGGATGTTGGCTTACAAGTTTGTGATAGTGTTTATGGCTCAAAGAGGTCAAAAGGTCAGTGTGACCTAGGGGTAAGAGGCCTGAAAGGTTGAGATAGCTCCTGGGGGTGTTATTGTTGTTGTACAAGGTATGTATGTTTTGTTTCTTTCGGTTCCACTTCCTTAAGATCACCTAGGAGGTTGAATCTCATTATATTATCCTCTTGTCACATTTTTACCCTAGTTGGTCGATTACTTGGGTAGATGTGGGAAGAGGGTGTTAAAATAAGTACATTTCATAATGACTGAAATAAAATTATGAAGACTGAACCTAGTTACATTCTTCAACAAAGACAAGCTCCTACTTCCTCTATTACATCAACTTTTGGAGGCTCCAATATCTGCTATTTTTCAAGCTACAACTTTTTGGGAAGCTAAAACCTACTCCCTCTTTTATATTAATTTTCTATAGGCTATAACCTGCTATCACTCCCCCCAACTTCCTAGGCTGAAAATAGGATTGAAGGGAGGTAACCACAAACCAACTTTTAGCTAGGTAGCTAGCCCTACCTAACCATATAGGGCTCTCTCTATGTCACTTTTTTTTTAAATATTCAATTTAAGGCTGAGTACCAGATTTTAGGCTAGATATAATTTAATATGTTTGAAATTTGTTTTATAATTGGTTTGTTGGTTAAAAATAATGAGCACTGAAACTAAAGCTGATTTCAAATATTGAACTGCAGAAAATAAAGTGAGACCAGGTAAGTAAACTATTTGAGCATACTTAAATTGTCGTTGTGTATATTGGTAGGAAAATGCAGGGGTCTGAATGAGCATTTTAATGAATTCATTCCTCAGAATAAAGACACACTTATGAAAATATTAATATACAAAGCATATTAATATATAGAGCATAGAAATAATGAATTATGTTTATAAAACTAATAAGATTAACATATAGAAAATGTAATGTAAATGGAGTAACAGACAGGAAAACAATGGTCAAGAGTAATACCACAGGAATATCAAAATATTTGTTGCAACTTTTTTGATTTCATTAAAAAGTGTACAAAAGCTCCATAGTAATACACAAAGTTCTCAAAACTCAAATTATCCAACCCAGAGTACTTCGTATAGTGAAGTATACATAGAAAAAACATTTTACAACAAATTACATAAATTATATCTTAACAGATAGTTTTTTATTTCCAAAATGGACTCTAACTATAACATGGAAATAAAGCTGACTTGATGTGTTGGTGTTGCTCTAACAGAAAACAGTTGCTGAATGGAGAGAATTGTGGATTGCGTTGGCTGTTAGTTGATTGATGAATTTGTGGAAAACTCTCAAAAGAGCTATTTTTTATCACTGATAAATTGACTCTAACATTGGCTCCAACTGGGGATGGCAACTACTTCAGGAGATGTCAAGAACATTGTAGGTCAGGTAGCCTTACCATTGGGCTATGGAGTCAAATGCATTATGAAAAACTTTAAATAGATTGAAAATATTGGTTTAGAAAAGACTAAATTTATTGTGACTCAATAACTGACTAAAAATTATGAATTTTAAAAGAAAACAAGAGTTTTTGTAGGAGTCTTATGGCCTTCTCCTCGGGCTTCAAACTTCTGCAACAATTCTTGTGTTTTCTTGTATATAAAATATAAACTGGTATACACAATGAAATTGAATTTATTCCTAAAGATTTTAAGAAATATAATGCTTTAGAAACCTACCATTGATAGGTCCTCCCAACACTTCCTGCCCTTCAAGATATTCTAGAAAAAATCCCTTGTTTCCTCTGAATTCTACAATCTTGTAAGGTCCTTTCCACAGATTGTCAAGTTTCCCATGATTTCCCTTATCTTCATTTCTATAATCCCATATTAGAACAATATCTCCAATCTTGAAGTCATCCGCCTTTGTTTTTCTATCAAAAATCATCTAAATTTTGTCATGCAACTTTGAATTATTGCTGAAAACTTCATTTCTTGATTGTTACAAATGTATCATCTGATTGATCCTTCTCTTAATATCATTAGGCTCACTTTCAACCTCCTAAAAAATCTTCATTACTAGAACAAACAAGGAAGAAGGGAAAAAAATGTCAACTCCATAAGCAAGATGAAATGGAGACATGTTAATTGATCTTTTTAAGCTCACTCTATCATCCCATAGAGCATTTGTAAGCTTCTTGTGCCAATTCCTTTTGTTTTCCTGTAATATCTTCTTGATAATATTCACCAAAGACTTATTAGATGATTCTGCATGTCCATTTTCCTGAGAATAATATGCAATAGAATGACCAAGTCTAATGTGATACTTATCACAAAAATCAATCATATTCTTAGATTTGAAAGCAGTTGCATTATCAGTGATAAGCTTGTATGGACATCCAAATCGAGATAGAATATTATTTTCAAGAAACTGAATGATAACAAAATCAGTTGCTTGCCTAGTGGGGATAGCCTCAATCCATTTAGTAAAATAATATGTAGCAGTGAGAATCCACTTGTGCTGAGCTGAAGATGGAGGATGAATTTCACCAATAAAGTCAAGTCCCCATTGCTGGAATGGTGCTTGGACTTCAATTGTTTTAAGAGGCAAAGGTAAAAGTTTCCTTTTTCCTTGAAATATTTGACACTCATGATAGTTATTTACTGTTTTGTAGACATCATAAAATAAGGTGGGCCAATAAAAACCTACTCTCAAAATTTTATTTGTTGTGGTTTTCCAATAAAGATGACCTCCAAAATCACCCTTATGGAAATTTTTCATGACTTTCTCGACTTCTCCTTCAACTAAAAAGTTCAGCAATATTCCACCAGGATATTTCCAATATAGGGAACCATTCAGAATGCAGTATTTCAGTGCTTTTAACTTTGTTGATCTTTCTTTACTACTTGGCATGCCAGGAGGAGGATTTAAATGTTGCATAATATGTACATTATCAGCATACCAAGGAGATAAAGAAAATATTTCAGCTATCTCAAGTAATGTTTCAACAGTTTGTTCATCATACAATCCAACAATGAAGTTTGTGGCTAAGGCATGAAGAATTGAATCTGCCATCAGCTTTGCTAGGCCTTGTCCTTTGATTAATTTTGTGGGCTTAATCTCCAAATCATACTCTAGCAAGGCAGCAATCCATTTACCTCTACGACCTTCTGGATCATTCTGTGTGAGCACTTCTTTAACAAAAGTGTTTGACACATAAGCAATGAAATGGGAATGTAAAATGTACACTCTGAAATCCTTCAATGCTTTTACTAATGCTAAAGCTTATTTTTCAATGATATTGTACTTTAAGTCAGCATCTATTATTGTTGTTCTAAAGAAAGCAATAGGTTGTTCTTTATTTGGATTTTTTTTTTTTTTGCATTAAAACAACAGCAAGTGTATGCTCTGAAGAAAATGAAAAAATTATAAAATAAAGTGTATATTCTGGGCTAATGAGAGTGGGAGCATGAGATAAGGCTAACTTGAATTGATTAAATGACTTCGTTGCTTCCTCATACCATTTTACTTCAATATCTTTCTTCAACATGTCAGTAATCTGCCTCAAGTGTTCAACAAGGTTGGGAACAAATCTTCTTAGAAAAATAGTTTTACCATTGAAAGATTGAATCTCCTTTTTGTTTCTAGGATAATCGAAGTTCTGAATTGCTTCAATCCTTGAAGGATATACTCTTATGCCATATTTAGATATAATATTACCTAGCAATTTACCTTCTTCCATAGCAAAAAGGCTCTTCTTTGGATTTAATGAAATACCAAACTTTCTGCATATTTGAAAAAATGCCTTTAAATGCTGCAAATGGTGCTCATATGTCTTTGATAAAACAATTATATCATCAAGGTAAATGACCAAAAACAGATATTTTTCTTTGGCAAACGTAATATCCATTGCTCTTTGAAAAGTTTCCCCTGCATTCTTCAAACCAAACGGCATTTTGGCATACATGAAACTACTCCAAGGTGTGGTGAAAGTTGTCTTTTCTTGATCATCTAGGTGAAAAAGAATCTGATTGTATCCTGAGTATCCATCTAACAAATAATGTCTAAATGATCCAACTACCCTTTGCAAAATGTGGTCCATTTTTTGTAGTGGATAATTATCTTTTAATAATACATTTTTTAGATTTCGAAAATCAATACACAATCAGATTTCTCTTGTCTTCTTTCTCACAGGAACTAGATTAGACATCCAGTTTCAGAAACAGATAGGAAAAATTATTCCAGCAGTGAATAATATGTTTACTTCCTTCTGAGTAGAAGGTAAAAATTTGGGATTCATCCTTCTAAGCTTCTAGCGAAATGGTTTTTGATCTAGCTTCAAAGGAATAGTATGATGAATAATGCTTTTATCATAGACCTTAAAATCTGAATATTCCCAAGCAAATACATTTGAAAATTGAGACATAAGTACTACATACTTAGATTTCATTTCTGGACTCAAGCATTTTGAAATCTGCACCATCTTTGGCTTTTTTGAAGTGCCAATATTTAGATCTTCCACTCTTCTGTTGGGGACATAGTAGGCTTTCTTGCAACATCATCCTGGTCAAAAATTTCTTCCAAAGGTACCAAAACTCTTGGAATATAATTGTCCTTAAGTTGTAGTACTTTCATCTATGTAGCATGAATTTGTTGGTTATCTATTTGGGCATTGATGAATTCTTCTTATTTCTGCAAGAAGTTATTAATTTTCTCGTCACTTTGAAACACTTGCCAATATTGAACATTATCAAGGATAGCAGGGCTATGTTTGAAATTTATTTCATATTTTTTGTTTGGATACAGTGGGATTTTGAACATACTAGCATAAATGGCAAGAGAATCAGCAATAACATTGTTGTTTCTAGGAACTAATGACAAAGTATATTCAGGAAATGTTTTGAGAATATCTAGGACTGCATTTCGGTAAGATCTCATTCTAGGATGTTTGGCCTGTTACTCTCCTTTGACTTGCTTGATAACTAAATCAGAGTCACCATATATAAAAATTTTCTTTGCACCAAACTATTTTTAAATTTTAAGCCAGCAATCAAGGCTTCATATTCAGCTTCATTATTTTTGTAGTCAAATGCTAGTTTGTAGAAGACATTATAACATTTGGAGGGATGTCCATTCATTGATTTATTGGGCTATGAATCCATATTCCAATGCCAACACCTTCTTTTCCCATGGCTCCATCAAAATCCACAGTTCATAGACTATTTTCTTCATCTGGAAGGTGCAAATCATATGGTTGATTTTTGTTTTTTGTCTGAGATATCTCTGTTGTATCCAAAATTTTTGTTTTTATTGTTGTTTCCTTATTTTCTTCTTGAGGATATGTCTTCAATTCTAATTTTTTTGGAACTATTTTACAAACTTCTGCCTCTGCCAATTCTAAAACAGAATTTTAATTTTCTACATTTTCTAATTTTTCTTCAATCAAAAAATCTGAATATGTTGAGCATTCTTCATTGAATAAAATAAACGATTTTAAATCTGTATGTACAACATGAATGGGATGATTGTTAAGCTTTTCTCTGGTACTGATCATATACTTCATCTTGCTTTCTCTATAAAGTTTCCTGAATTTTCCAAAGATAGTAATTGTTTCATATGAAAATTCAAGTTGTAATGTTCCTCTAAGATTTGCTCCCCATGATCTTGAAAGTAGAATTCCATACCTAGGTTGAATTATGGCTTTTAAGCTTCCGTGGTTATCATTAATTGTAGAAATATCTGGATTATCCACAATATCATAAAACAATGGTCGACGTTTCGAATCCACCTTCAGGACAAGATGGAATTTCAGCCACAAAAACATCCATGAGGACATTCTTGGATGGTATTTGTTCTAATGAGACCACTAAATCCTTAATAAGACCAAGACATTTCACCCTTCCTGAATCAAATGAATAGATATCATGGTAAGGTCTTATGATGTCTAGTCCTAATTTTTCCATAATGGCTTTAGACACGAGGTTGTGTGATGCTCCAAAGTCAAGCATTTTATTATGAAGAATAAAATCATGGATCTTAAGGCTTAATTAAAAGGGAAGAACTTCATTATCTTCTAATTTTCCATCAACAACGGGACCAAAAGGAAGCTCAGGATGATCATCACTCAAGTTAAACATATCAGATGTTTGATTAGCTCTAAGAAACTTAGCAACTTGAAACTTATACTGATCATTCTTCATTATTTCAGTGAGAGGAATAAAGACATTCAATTTAGCAATTTCATTTCAAGAGAAAAATGAGCAGGATGCTTATATACCTTTTTCAATGATATGTCTTTCTTTTCAGGTAGTTCTTTGGATGGAGAATCTTTCTTCTATCCTCCTTCTTAAACTTCTATATATTTTCTTTGATTGTTGGTGGATGCTTCATTAGCTTTGGGTGATCCAGGTGGATATTGGTGGCCACCCACCTATTCCACTTGGGCCCCCACCATTGTCTCTTTCAGTTTTTCAGTTTCGACATAACTTACTATTTTTAGCAGTTTTTCGGGTCCTGAAATTCCGGAGCCGTTTTGAGGCCCTAAACGACGTTTTTTGGGTATCGTTTCACCAGCGAATTGGATCATCCAATTTGTCTCGAAAGTTGTAGTCCTCGGATATAGCTTTCTAATGATGTATCATGTGCGTCAAACAGAGATAGTATGCCAAAGTTACGTCCCTGGGAAGTTGAAACACCAATTTACCCAAACGGGGCCCATAGTTTTGGCGCTTCATCTCCTAGGGTTAGGTTTTTAGGATGTTTAGGGTTCTCCATTGTTTCTCAATAATAAATAGGCCCTCGAGCCTCATTGTAACTCAGTTCAGAGGCCTGTAGCCGCCACATCTCTTCTCAGAGATAGCTACGAGTGCCCTAGCTAGTTTTATTTCCATTCTGTCTGTAAGCAAATTTCAGTTCTTTGATATTAATGAAATGAAGTGTTATTTCCGCTGCATCTCTATATTTATGGTTATGTGTTTATTCTGTTGCGTTCCTGCATAAATCCGGATCAGTGGTATCAGAGCGGTCTGCTTTTCTCGATCCTTCTTTGCATGTCCCCAACGAGGTCGGGGTATAAGGAGCTAGGGCTCGATCTGGTGGAACCTTTGCAAGATCAGCCTCGCAAACCTCGACGGACGCCCGTGGGGGACGAAAAGAAAGATGAGGGAGCAGGAGATCCTATCAAAATATTGCTCGAGGAGGCCCTCGAAAGACAAAGGAACGTGATGATGGATAACTTTGCTCAGATCCTTCAACGGCTACCCACCGGCGGCGCATCTGCATCCAGCAGCCACTCTGGAGGCGCGACTCCTTTTAAGGTACAAGTAAATTTTAACATTCCCATATTTGAGGGTCAAATAGACGCAGATGCCGTAGATAGATGGTTGAATCTATTAGAAGGATATTTCTTTGTTCATGACTTTTCAGACCGGGAGAAGATTATTTTTGCACTCCTCAAAGCTACCCCCCATGTTAAGGACTGGTGGGAAACCTACTGTGAGAACAAGGACCAGACAGAACCCTCTCTGTTCTTGGCCGTACCAACTTGGAATTCTTTCCGAGACGCCGTCAAGGAACAGTACTATCTTGTGGGGAGCTATGAGGACAAGTACATACAATGGACCACGCTGCGACAACAAAGGGATCAAGATGTGCACGAGCTGACGAATCTGTTCCATACCCTGCGCACAAAGTTGGGTATCAAAGATTCAGAGAAACATTTGGTGCCAAAGTATGCTTGTTTATGCACTGCAGATAAATTCGGGGAGGAAATGGAGTTCCTCGACATCTCCTCGCTTGGTACGGCATACCGGTATGCTGCCAAGATTGAGCAGAAATTCAAACAGAAGAAGCGAGACTTTGGATCTGCGAATCAAAAGCAAGGGAAAGGTGCTTCCAAACCGCAGAACAAGGACAGAGCCAAGGCATGGCGGCTAAAGACAACCCGTCAAAGCCACAAGAAAATAACAACACCGCAAAGCCAAAGAAGGACACGGGAAAGTGGTGTGAGTTCCATAAGAGCTCCACTCACAACACAAGTGAGTGTCGGGCCAAGCAGTCGCTAGTGGCCAAGATGAGGGCTTCTGAGTCAGATGCATGCTCTGACTCCGAATCAGAACCTGAAAAGGCGAAAGAAAAAGGGAAACGGATTATTGATGCGGAGCCCAACGCCACTGTTGCCACTGCAAAGATCCAAAAGGAGGAACCGGAAGATCCAGAGGAGGAGGAACGTCTCTTCCACTCCCAGATGTGGGTAAAGGGCTCCCCGGTACAGTTCATTGTCGACAATGGGAGCCAAAGAACCTCATTTCAGCAGACGCCGTGAAGCGGTTGGGCTTGCCGACCACAGCTCACCCACATCCATACACCATCGGGTGGCTTCACCAAGGACGAGATCTCCGCGTCAGCCAGCAGTGCCGCCTTCCCTATAGCATCAAGCCCTTCACGGATGAGGTATTATGTGACGTTGCTCCTATTTATGTTTCTGATGTATTATTAGGACAACCATACTTGTGGAAGCGTCATGCTGTGTATGAGTCTCGACCTCGTGCTGTTATTATTACTTTGGGAAATAAGTTGTACGGGATACCAGAGGTACCACCTCCTACGACTATCTCTTTGGTTACTGCAAAACAATGTAGTAAGCTCATTTCCCAAACCAGGAAATTCGTTTTTCTGATGATCCGCCCCCAGGGCAAGAAGAAGACTGTGGCCACGACCTCCAGACAGGGCCCCTCTACACGACAACAACAAATGGATAAGGTCGTGGAGGAGTACGGGGACATCTTCACCTCACCCACAGGGGTTCCTCTGCACTACCAGGTCAAGCACCCGATTGATCTGACCCCAGGTGCGCCACTACCCAATGGACCGATCTATCGACGCTCTGTTTTGGAAAATGATGAAATCAAGAGGCAGATTCAGGAGCTGTTGCAGAAAGGTCACATCAGACCAAGTTCATCGCCCTGTGGGAGCCCGATCGTGTTGGTACGGAAGAAGGATGGGACGTGGAGACTCTGTATTGACTATCGGGCGCTGAACAAGATCACTGTCCGGAATAGGTACCCAATCCCACGGATTGATGACCTTCTGGACCAACTCCAAGGTGCAAAATATTTCGGTAAGATCGACCTGAAGTCTGGGTATCACCAGGTACCAATTGAACCCTCTGATGTGTGGAAGACTGCCTTCAAAGCTAAGGAAGGCCTTTTTGAATGGCTGGTCATGCCTTTCGGGTTGACGAATTCTCCCGCAACCTTCATGAGGATGATGGACAACATCTTGCGGCCTTTCAGCAACTCATTCGTAGTGGTGTACTTGGATGACATTCTGATCTTCAACAAGACTTGGGAAGAGCACCTTCATCACATCCGACAAGTCCTCCAAACACTGCGGCAACACAAGTTGTGTGCCAATTTGGAGAAGTGCACGTTTGGCATGACCCGGGTTCAATATCTGGGATACATTATTGATGAAAGGGAGGTGCATGTGGATCCAGCCAAGATCCAAGTCATTCGGGATTGGCCAGCCCCGACTACTATAACAGAGCTTCGCAGCTTTCTGGGTCTTGCTAATTTCTACCGTAGATTCGTGTTGGGATTCTCTCATATCACTTGGCCCTTGAGTCAAGTCACCAAAGGAGGAGCAAGAGAAAAATTCTTTTGGTCGGAACCTCACCAGAAGGCGTTCAAAGAATTGAAAAGTCACCTGCAGTACCTTTGAGCAGAAGACTTACAGGACTTGCGTGACCATTTGAGATCGGAACGAGATGATTGCGCCTTTATGCTATTGGGGGCGATTCTTGCTCAACGAGGGGACATCCGAGTGGCATATCAACGCAGAGACATTGTCTGAGAACAGTTTGCAAGTATCCCACTTATGACAAAGAAATGTATTCCATTGTGCAAGCTTGTCGACAATGGAAGCATTACATTTTGGGGAAGGAAACAATCATCCACACGGACCATTGACCCCTGCAGTTCATACAGACACAAGGGAAGTTGCAGAATGATCGCCATCAGAAGTGGTCCACATATCTGCAACAGTTTCATTTGAACATCAAGTACAAGAAGAGTAGCACCAATAATGTTGCAGACTGCCTCAGCCGACCACCGATCGTGGCGCTCACCACCGTGCTCAACTCTTGTGGGCACGAGACTTCTGATTGGCCGCTTCTCTATGAGAGTGACCCAGAATTCAGCCACACTTACAAGGCACTCTTGGGGGGCATGCGAGTTCCAAATTTTCACCTCCAAGATGCACTTTTATGTCACCTGGGACACCTTTGTGTTCCTTCAAGCGAGCGTGCCAAGATGATATGGGAAGCACACTACAGTCGAGTCGCTGGGCATTTCGGGGTCGAGAAAACAGTAGCAATACTACAGAAGTATTTCTATTGGCCGAACCTTCGAAAGGATGTCGAAAAGCACATCAGATCCTGCACTGCTTGTGCCATTGCCAAACCGACCATCAAGAAGCAAGGCCTATATACTCCACTACCTACCCCTAGTCGGCCGTGGGAATCCATCTCCATGGATTACATGTCGGGCCTGCCTTCTACTAAGAATGGAAATGACTGTGTTTTCGTGGTCGTTGACAGATTCTCGAAGATGGCCATCATGGCGGCCTGTAAGAAGACTATCACAGCAGAAGCCACTGCTAAACTCTTCTTTGAACGAGTGTGGGTGCACTTTGGGATCCCACAGTCTATCATATCAGATCGAGATAGCAGGTTCCTCAGCACATTTTGGTCCAGCCTCTGGTCAATGTTGGACACAAAGCTCACCAAGTCCACAGCTTTCCATCCCCAAACAGATGGCCAGACAGAGGTCGTCAACGGAATGATTGTACACATTCTGCGCATGTACAACTCAAAGCATCCACGCACATGGGACGAGAGCCTCCCCTATGTACAACACAGTTATAACCGGGCTCTCCACAGTTCAATTGGCCATGGCCCCTTTCAGGTGGGCTTAGGATTCCAGCCACTATGTCCCATTGACGTAGCCATGCCCATTGTAAGAAACTGCTCTGAATGCAGACCGAGCGCACGTCCGGTACGAAGTTGACCATGGTAAGCAGTGGGCATTGACACATCATACAGGTTCATGATATATTGGACAGAGCCAATGCGAAGTACAAGCAGCGCCATGATCAACACCGGGTGCCACACAACTTCCAGGTGGGTGACAAAGTATGGCTGCATTTGTAGAAGGAGCGCCTCACTGGACCTCACCGCAAGCTTCACCCGCTCCGATACGGGCCGTACACCATCACCAAGGTTGTAGGGAACAATGCTTTTGAGCTTAGTATTCCACCATTCCTTGGTTTGCACCCAGTCTTCAATGTGGATCGCCTTCGTCCTTACTTCCCACCTCTACGGAAACTTCGGACATTGAACAACTCACACCATGAGAGGGGGATCCAACTATATCGGGTTGTCAAAGCTGGCCAACTCCTGCACCAAGGAAAGTGGTTCACCGGGGACCAAGTTCAGCAGAAATTTCCTCATCTCATGGAGGAACTTAACGCAATGGGGACCATTGCTTCCTAAGGGGGGAGGAATGATCCAGGTGGATATTGGTGGCCACCCACCTATTCCACTTGGGCCCCCACCATTGTCTCTTTCAGTTTTTCAGTTTCGACATAACTTACTATTTTTAGCAGTTTTTCGGGTCCTGAACTTCTGGAGCCGTTTTGAGGCCCTAAACGACGTTTTTTGGGTATCATTTCACCAGCAAATTGGATCATCCAATTTGTCTCGAAAGTTGTAGTCCTCGGATATAGCTTTCTAATGATGTATCATGTGCGTCAAACAGAGATAGTATGCCAAAGTTACGTCCCTGGGAAGTTGAAACACCAATTTACCCAAACGGGGCCCATAGTTTTGGCGCTTCATCTCCTAGGGTTAGGTTTTTGGGTGTTTAGGGTTCTCCATTGTTTCTCAATAATAAATAGGCCCTCGAGCCTCATTGTAACTCAGTTCAGAGGCCTGCAGCCGCCACATCTCTTCTCGGAGATAGCTACCAGTGCCCTAGCTAGTTTTATTTCCATTCTGTCTGTAAGCAAATTTCAGTTCTTTGATATTAATGAAATGAAGTGTTAATTCCACTGCATCTCTGTATTTATGGTTATATGTTTATTCTGTTGCGTTCCTACATAAATCTGGATCATTGGGAGAGGTAGAAGCAACAGGTGCCTTTTCTTTGCTTTTGTTTGATGCAGCAGTTTCTTTTTGTTGAGTATTAATTTGAGAGTTCTTCTTCTTTTGATTAGCAATTAGAGGAACATTTATACTCCTCAAACCATACTGGCTCTAAACTTGGGTGAGGAAATTTTGATATCCTCTCTGATAACCCTCAGTGCACATTAATTCTTCATTTTACATGACATATTGTTGGTCTTCTGATGCACAAATTTCTGCAGAATATTTATCTTCTTCAGTGAGGAATAAAGGTCGTTGATTTTCCTCAAACAAATGGTTTTCCCCATAAATTTATTCTTCATCATATTCATCAAGGCCTTCATTATAATTCTACTAGAATGGTTTCTGAACTTGTTATTAAATTTGTGGATCTTGGCCCCTTTGTTCCCTTTGTTTGATCTTGATTGGGGTTGCTGATTTTGACCCATGAAATTGGGATTTCTTATAGAAGGTTCATCTTGTCGATCAACATTGGACATTTTATCCATCATTTTCTCTATATCTTTGATCAAAGTATCAATTTTTCCTTATAATGAAATGGATGCTTCTTCTTTTATTGTGACTCTTTTCTCTGTCTTGACCTTGGACTTTTTAATAATCATATTGGCCTCTACACTTACTACATTTCTTTGCATTTGTTCCAAAGTTGATGGGTTTCTCTTCCTCGGCTGATAAGCCATGTCGGGATCAAAACCATCAGGATGATGGAGTAAAGCAAGGCCTAGGGGAGGCTTGATATTATCAGGAATTGAATCATATATCTTGTTAAATCTAGCTGTGAATTCTTGAACAGATTCATTTGTATTCCTTTTCAGTGCATTTTATTCAACTAGAATTTGCAGTGGATTTTTCTTCTCTTCCCATTTCGCCATGAATAAATCAATTAGATGTTGTGAGGTACCAATTTTACCATCTCCAAGAGAGCAAAACCATTTCTTTACTTCTCCAGAAAAAAATTGAGCAATAATATGCATCTTAGCATCATCATTGTCTATTTCGTCAAGGTCTATAAAATCAATTTCTTTAGCCAAATGTTGATAGGATGTAATTTTTGATTTTCCATCAAAGAGAGGTATCCTCTGACCATAGTTTTAAGGTAGAGCAGTAAGTTGACCTGGTAGAATCAGTGGATCAAATATGCCCATGGTTAATGGAGGAGGTAGTGGAGTTATGAATTGTGATGTGGATTGAATAAAAGTTTGTAAAGGTAAAGATGGAATGAAAGGAGGAACATATGATGTAACTGTATGAGAAGATGAGGTAAAAATATGTACCAAAATTCTGTTGATGATATTGAAAATAGGCATTTTCAGAGGTTTCTTGAAATTTATCTACTAAACCTTGAAGTTTATGGAAATTAGACCAAACTTCAGTATCAGTTTCAAACGCAAAGGTTTCATAAAATGGTGTAAAAGACTCAAAATCAAAATGATTAAAAGTAGCTTCTGAGAGAAATGTTTCAGACTTGGGTCTAATTAAAGATCTTTCAAATTCTGGATAAAAATCCAAATCTTCTAAAACAAACCTTGTAGGCAGGGAATTTGATTTAATTAGCATAGGAAAAATGCTTCCTGGTTGTCGAGACTTAGTTTTTTGTTTTCTCAAAATACGTTCAAGATTATATACAAGTGGTGATGGATTAGGGTCAAGGTTTGACCTGGTATATCATTTTGGAGCCATCTTAAGATCAGAATTATATATTTTGGCTCAGGTTTTGACTTCAACTTGTTTAGAAAAATATTCCCAAGGAATTTAGCATTCGTTTCCCCGGCAACGGCTCCAGAAATATTATCACTCCCCCAAACTTCCTAGGCTAAAAATAGGATTGAAGAGAGTTAACCACAAACCAACTTTTAGCTAGGTAGCTAGCCCTACCTAACCAGTGAGGGATCTCTCTATGTCACCTTTTTTCAAAATATTCAATTTAAGGCTGAGTACCAGATTTTAGGCTAGATATAAGTTAATATGTTTTAACTTTGTTTTATAATTTTTTTTTTGCATTAAAATAATGATAAGTGAAACTAAAGTTGATTTCAAATACTGAACTGCAAAAAATAAAGTGAGGCAAGGTAGGTAAACTATTTGAGCATACTTAAATTGTCATTGTGTATAGTGGTAGAAAAAGGCAGGGGTCTAAATGAGCATTTTACTGAATTCATTCATCAGAAGAAAGACACACTTATGAAAATATTAATAAAAAGAGCATAGAAATAATTATTTCTATTTATAAAACTAATAATATTAACATATAGAAAATTTAATGGAAATGGAGTAACAGACAGGAAAACAATTCTCAAGAGTAATACCACATGAACCTTAGAATAATTGCTACAACTTATTTGATTTCATTAAAAAGTGTAGAAAAGCTCCACAGTAATACACAGAGTTCTCAAAACTCAAATTATCCAACCCAAAATACTTCGTACAGTGAAGTATATATATAAAAAATATTTTACAACAGATTACATAAATGATATCTTAACCTATAGCATTTTATTTTCCAAATTAGACTCTAACTGTAACATGGAAATAAAGTCAATTTGATGTGTTGGCGCTGCTCTAACATAAAACGGTTTCTGAAAGGAGAGAATTGTGGACTGCATTGGCTATTAGCTGATTGATGACCTGATGGAAAAATCTCAAAAGAGCTATTTTTATCACTGATAAACTGAATCTAACACAACCTACAAGAGGCTCCTACCTCTATTTGTTCTGAAAGCTACAACTTTCTTGGAAGCTCTCACTGCCACTTATACGGGCCCAAACCTGTTATTTTTCAGGATACAACTTGAAAGGATACTACAATCCCCTGTTACATAAAAATACAATGTGTTGGTTTACTAGGTCTACAATTTTGCATCTGTCAATCTCTTTGTATCAACCTTCCCTTCCTCAAATCAGCTTCACATCAATTATTCTTCCTCTTTCTCTTTCTAAGAAGGAACTCATGAACAAGATCTCACAACATCTCTTTCAACTCATAAGCTCACCAACAATTTATGCCTTCCAAAATCACATATTTTATAAATATAGTTTGTTGGTTATTAGTATTCCATGTCGGAATATGAAGTGAAAATTTTGCCACTTTGAATTCCAGGGTTGTCTTTTCGTTTCCCAAACTCTTTCAACTTTTGAATATTAAAAAGCATAAAATTAATTTCAAAATATTCAAATAACATGCATTAACATCCAAGTTTAATTATTACAACATCCAAACCAATAATTTGCATCCTATTGTACCCCAACGTTAACTTGAAACTTTCATCCTCTTAAATCACTACATTTTTGTGTACCTCTACAAGATACCTTTGTCAACTGACCTATGTAACATAACCATTTCAACATCACAACCTCTGACCATGCATTCACATCACAACATGCCTCTGACAAACTTTACATGATAAAAAACTTTACATAGGGACAACAATACAAGCATACTTTCAACAACACAATATATGCAAGCACATACCTCTGACAAGCAGCATACTCAACAACCCTTTGAAACATACCTTTCTACTCAGTACATCAACAACTATAACATCACAAGCATAAAAATCATGCCATCAACTTCAACTCTAGGATAACAATGCATACATTAACTGACACCATTTTCCATCAATGACAACTATGCCAAAAATCTCCCCCTTTGGCATTGATGGCAACACATTGGTCGTCCCCATTTTGTACTAAGAAACAATCCTCCTTATTTCTCCTAACCTCTGCTTGCCACCCCCCTTGGCATCAATTGAAAGAGGTTTAGTTTGTAATGAAACTCAAAAAAGCACTAGAAAACCTTCTTGCCTTCTTGCAATTTTCTTCAGTCTTGTAGTTTCATAAAACAAACTACCACCATCATGGAAATTCCCTATTGTTTTTGGGAATTTTAGGAGACATAAAATATGATAGGGCTTAGAAAATTTTGCAGATTCATTGATTTTCTCTATTTTGAGGAAATATCAGAATCTGAGTGCAACCAAACATCCCCAAATACATGCACCAATATTTATACAAGCATCCAAACAATAAGATCTTATCCCATCATATCAAGACTCATGAGAACATAGACTTGTTTAACCTTCATGATATCAGAAAAACCTTTGCAGCATAAACTGATTAGATTGTTGTATTTTCATAAACAAGATCCTAGATAATAATGTGGTGTTGCTTCTTCGTGTAGCGATAGTCTTCCAACTTCTTCATCCATATTCAAAGTATTTATAAAATTTTGAATATGTCTTTATTTCTAATATTTCAACACTCAAATATAGCTCTACATTTCAAACCATCATCTATCGAAAATGATAAAATGATCCTTTTTATCCATATTATTTTTGTTTTGTTCTATAATAGTATTTGGAAAACCAAAGCACGAGTTTTGTATTCTAAGGCTCCCTCTTTTGAATAAGGTAGTAATCAGACCAATAATAGGATGAAGATTCATTTTGTATGCCTAAAAAACAAGAGTCTTTACCTCCATGCAAAACCGATGTGGGTGTAATGTAGTCAAGGAACTTGGATGACATGTTGCATGGAGGGTTTGTTAATGGGAGGAAGATGAAACTTTATAGAGACAGTTGGGCTCCTACACATTCTATGTAGATGAGACAGATGGGAAGTACACCAGTTGTATATAAATAAGGTGGAATGAAGTTGGGTGGTAGGAAAATTATAATAGTAGAAGTTAAGGTTAAGAGGTATCTTTTTAGTTTTATTTCTAAAGAGTTTAAACATTGCGAACTAGGGTAGCCACTATGTTGGACTAGACAGCACACAGTGTAGGGTCCTCCTTACCTTGTGTTGGTGACTAATATTGGCAACGCATATTAGATGAGTGGTGTATTGATCATGGTAGAAGGGAGATCGAGTCCTGTCAATAGAGCTATACACCCTGAATTCTGACGGAAATAGGTCACCAAGAGTTGAAATGGTACAAAATCAAGCGGATAATTAGTGGGAACACCTTGGGAAAATAAATAATAATCATGAGGAAAACGAGTACCTGGTAGGAAAATTATCATTGAAATATTATAATCACGATGGGAAAAGGCATTTTTCCTCTCCCCCTATGGTGAAAGGACACCATTTGTGGTGGAATATCATGTCATATTATAGCAGCCTAGTGGAATTATGGCTTGAGAATGTGATTTAATTTTGATGAATGAATGCATGCAGGGAGGTTGTACCAATTGGATGATAGGAGGAAATAATTGAGGAGTAGTGGGTAAAAGAGGAGTTGCAAAGTAAGGGAACTAGAACCAAATCAGAGTCGAGTGGAGAAGTGAGAGTTTGGGAAGGAAATCTAGAGAAATATAGTTATGGGGAGAGAATTCTAGGTAACTAATGAGTGAAATATGTGCACCAAATGCGACTTATTCTCATCGAAGGATAAGGTGGAATGAGTAGAAAAATGTGAGGCATCCCCGAGGAAAGAATATTTTTAAACAATGCAAGAAGATATTAGTCCAGAGCCAAGTAGAAAAAATGTTGAGACAACAGAAATCATTGATTGTAGGGCACATTCAAAATATGTTCCATTCTTCTTAAAACCTCATGCATTGAAGTCAATACCTAATGGATACAAATATATTATACAAATTCCACCTCTTCTACCAGGGGTGCATCATGAAGGGAAAATGAGGAGCTTTTTAGAACGCATGAAATACTCATACCATGACCTTTGTGACCCTTCCCAACACCCTGATATTTAGGATTATCTACAACATGTACCAAATCTAGATAATGTACCTTCTTTGGAGCCACAAGAATGGGCCCACGGCTTGGAGATTGTAGGCATTTTAAATTTTTTCCACATCCCGCACTTTGGATGGGAAGACGAAGTAACATTCATCACAAAGTTTTTGTCAGCCTGTGTGCATGGCGAATTTTTGTGACACGACAGACCTATGTCGTTAACTATAGAATTAATCCATAGGGTAATAGGCCTCCTAGTTGAAGGAGGAGACTCGGGGTCCCTTATAAAGGAATTGGCTCTTAGATACAACGTGACCCAAAAGTATAAAACAAAGATGGGAAATAAAGTTTTCTTGATGTCAATGATGAATGATAAAGTTACCATATTTACAGCACAAGTAATATCCTTCAAGCTACTTCATAATTTTTTGGTGAATGAGGTCCCGGTATGAGTTTTTGTATTAGCTAAATGGTGCATTCTAGAGGAAACATGTGTATGTGCATCCTTTCTAACAAGATTTTCTAGACCCAGGAGCATAATGCATAATTCCACTACATGTGGTTGTTGATTTGTATAGCTCTGGTCAACTGGGAGAGGCTAGAGACATTACAACTAGTAATCGACCTCGCTAAATCGATTGCAGCACCCAAATTCCAAAATTTATGGGCCTTTGATGAACCAAAATGTAATAAGCTCAAAAAATTAATGTCTTGGCTCTATGGGGACATGCTACACAATGTCATTTAGGAGACACCACACTTACCTGCAGAGAGAGAGAAAAATTTTAAGGGTGTGGCACAGTTCAAAGTCAACCCACACTATATATGGATCTTTCCACGACGAAACCCAGACCAATGTTCATGGAAGGAAAATTAGAGGTTGGCGGCTAAAGATATTCAAGGTATAAATGATTCATGGGAGGTTGTCTGGAGAGTATCGAGCGAGGACTCGCTAGAACTATAAAACATCTCAAGCAGAGAAGATATGACTAGAACCCCTTCAGGACAAGGGAAGTAGGAAGCACATTCCCTATTTGTTCCAAAACAAGATCCATAATAAGGGCATGTAGCTTAGGGGTGTCTCGACGGACTAATTGCTAATGCAGAAAAAAGCAATCTCCATAGACTCAGTGATTGACTCTAGTAAGAAACAAACAAGCAAGAAAATATATCCCTGAGTTAATATATTTTGACTCATCAACTAGAATGGTAAAATATTGAATCCATACCTTTCACGAAATCCTTGATGAAGATCCCGGTTTGATTTAGCTCCTCAATGCCTAGAAACCAAATATGCGAACATAGAAACAATGAGAGATCAAAGTCATATGCAGGATAAATGATTCAATACAACTCATACTACTAATCAATGAAACTATCACCTGATATCATTTGAATGGAAAAAATGAAGAAAAATACAACATACATCGATTCCATTGAACAAATGAATGGGAAGAAAAAAATCATTTGTGTTAATCTCATAAATAAAGGAGTTACACAACATTGGCCTTAATGAAGTGTGGCTCCTCCCAATGGTCTACAATATTCTCCTTGGATGACAAGCCTTCCAACCTTATTTGAGCAACATAAACCTAGCTTCAGTAATCCCCCCAAACCCTCTAGATTTTGTTTGATTTATAGGCCAAGAGGAGGAGGTTTAAAATCCACATCTCAAGGATGAGATCCTCTAAAGGTGGGATTAGGGTTCCTTAAAGAATGGGAATTAGCTCCATGATTAGATGGGCCACTATCGAATAAGCATCACCTCGAAGCTTTCAGTTGGGAAATATTTGCCCAACAAAGCTTATATATTTCACTTTTTACTTTTACTTTTCATTGAGTCATGTGTGAATTTTATAGTGGAAGACATAGCACACTTATGTGTTGGCTTTAATGGTGAAAGCTTCATATGCATAGAAATTGGCTAGGAAAATGCTTAGGTGACCAAAAGTAGGTTTTTGGACCTTATAACCCATAATTCTCATTTTTTTCGGGATTTTTACATTCTAGACTTGCAAGGGAATGCTTTGGAACACATTGATGGATAGAAAAAGATCCAGTTTGACGGTCATTTGTCATGGTGACAAAATGATGTGTAACAGATTTCCCCTTAAAGTGAAAAGTCAGAAAGGTTGTTTTTAGGACTAAAGTGATTTATCATACCAAATATTGGATCGAAAACCATGTTTGGAGACCTACAACAATCAATCAAGGGTTACAATGCAATATATAAGCATAATTGAGGTAGGTTTTCCCATACTCAAATTAAAACATAACTCGATGAACCAGTAGGGAAATACACAAAGGTCTATGCCAGCAATAGACATAGTGTGGATGCAGCCATCAAATATGGATCTATTTGTATAATCATGAATACAAAACTTCACGCAACCTGGATGGATGAAACTAGATCCAGGGTCTTGATATCCATCTCTGTCGATCCATAGTATGAATCTAACCATGTGAGTAAATGTATCTAAGTCAAACATGGTAGAAACCACTCTATTACCGTTCAATTATTTGAACTATTAATAAGTGAGAGAGAAACCACCAATAATGACAATGGTCCTCAAAGTACTTCCATTACAATCCATGAAGTGTCAAAAGATGTCTTGGAGTTGAACACTCATATAATCATTCGATTGAAGGTCAATGATTATAACCTATCATTGAAGGTGAGAAACTTACCATTAGGGCATGCAGGCCTCAAGGTACTGAAGAAGGTTTCTATATCAACTTCCTATATAGTGAGTTGAAGTTGATAGGAAGTAATGCGTCACAGGAGGGTCTACAACACAAATCTCATGTCTAGTGTTTGAAGAACAAATTTGGAGTGATTCGGGACTGACTCAAGGATGGATGACATGATTGAAGGCTACAAATTTCAAGGAAATTTTAACTAAGGATGGACTTCTACTGAACATATCGGTGACACGCCACTTTGACTTGGAAGTATTTGACTCAACGATAATACCAAAAACTGACTGAATACTTAAAATGAGGGAGACAAATGGATTTCCCAACCCAGACAAAAAGGTGACGGAGTGTCATGTTCAAGAGAGGCATACTGACTTTAATGAAGTACAAGAAATGATTGTTTCTTCCCAATTTTCCACCATGATTACTAGCAAGTACCTCTTTATTTTTGTTCAAGATAGTGGAGGATAACATTTTCTTGTTCTGTAAGATCATCCTTCAGATGAGTCCTTCGAAGTATTTTTAACAAACTCTAGGAAGGAGTGGTTCGATATCATTATGATGGATGAGTCCTACACTTTTTATGTTTTACGAGTCCAGCGAAGGGATAACTCGATATTGTTTTCATGTTTAAAGAGTTTTAAAAGACATGAAAAGAAAACTCATTTAGCTCTATAAACATAAAGTTCAATGATTTCGGAGAAAGTAAAACTCAGTTTTTTTCATTTTTAGGGAGTCAGGAGAAAAACATAAGTAAACTTGATGATGTCCTTTTTCTTAAATTTAGTCTCTCAAGCCCAAAATAGGGTAAAATAATGTGAGCAAGAACTTTATTGACCATAATTGGTCAATGTATACCTTTATCATAAATAGTCTAGTTCAGTCCGGAAAATGGGTAAAATTATACTGAATAGACGATTGTTCATTTACTTTTTCGAGTTCGAATAGTCAAGTACTTTGTGATGTTTTCATGTTTATGGAGTCTGAAAAGGGTTTAAAAAAGAACTCCATGGTTTCACTTTTTTGTAATTTGAAGAGCCCGAAAAAGTGATAAAAGTTCGCTCATTGCCAAAATTATTCATTTTTATGATTTAATCTGTGTTATGCACATTAAACTCAAAAAATAATCATAATTGCTCAAAAACATAGTAAAACATCAAAATTCTGAATGTAAAAATGTCGAAGGCATAAAATAATATTTTAATGACCTAAAATGTTTATGAAAATCCAAAAAGTAAAAATATTTTCACCATTTTAGTTTTACCATTTGAGAGCAATTGAGAGGGATTTTTTACCAAAAAATTTAGAGGTGGATTGTGAGCTAACTGGTGGAATAAATCACGAACCATTTTCTCGAGGTAAGAGATATTTCCGTTATCTTCGTCTTCATTATTTTTGTTTTTCTTTTGACCATAAATTTGGCATTTTTGGGATTTTTTTTTTAAATTTGAAATCTACCCTCAGAGGTGCGTGGTTACCCTTCATCGAGCCCGCACACCCTGACTCTTTTTGAAATAGAGAAAAATGTGATTTGCATGTATTTTTCTCATGGAAACTGTGCAAATGTGCACTATCCATCAAAGGTGGTCGCGCACAGTGTCGAGGATTTTGAAAAAATAGATAAAACTCCCAATTTTTTATGAAAAACTTATCACACTACTTTCTAATCCTCCTCTACTTCTTTTTGCAGGGTTTTTGACTTTCCAATATGGAGTAGAGGGAAAGAGAACATGAGGATAAATATGCAGAAGCTCTTAATGTTCCGTAAACAATAAAGACCTTAAGAAACTATGGTTTAGGAAAATTTTGGATGATCACGGGCATGGAGACTCAGTTATATCTACCAACATGGATGGTAAGAGCATGAGAATTTCAGGAGTAGTACTTCATGATAGGATACCAAAGACTTACCATAGATGCAGATGAAAGCTATTTTTTTACTGGGCTTTCCCATAGAGAGATTTACATCTCATTGTATGGACATAGGACAGGTGGAGAAACAACTTCAACTTATCTGAGTCAATATTGTTTTGCAGGGGATCAACTAAAAGATGGGAGAATTGATATAAAACAATTGAGAGGCTTCCCCTGAGAACTATTTCCTTCACATTTTCACGATTGTGTGGGATTGCAGGACTTCATTTGTTGACTAAGGCTCAAATCCAGATTTCAGTGGAGTGTTCGTAGCCTACCATATTCAACCGGTGTGAAGGGGTAGTTGCCAATATGAAAGGGAAACTAACTAGAGAAAATATTGGAAAACTCAAAAACTTTGGGTATGGTACCATTTTGATATTTTTTTCTCTAGAGAGGATTCCCCTTCTTTCACCATAGCAGGTTCTGGGATGCAATACGACCTTTGAATCATCATATGCTTCTGTGGATTTCGTTAATGGCATGCCACAGAGGTGATGGAACAGTTGTGAGATACACTCCTAATTTTTTTGGGTGGCTGGAATGTCATATCATCATGATCGAGTTCATTCCATATGTGGGCATGGATTATGCAGGTGCCCTAGATATCCCACTTCCAACATGGATGCAGTGGGGTGACATAGGTAAAAAATTCACATTTTGGTTATTTTTGTATTTTCAAAAAAAAAAAAATTTGACATCCAAGACTAACTATCTAAAATGATCATGCAAATGTGGACCCAGTCAGACCAGTATAATTTGGTGTTTTGACAGATGGGTTATCACAAAGCAACTCTTGAGGTACCAAACCTCGATTTAGAAAAGACTTTGAATGAGCTTGAGCACAATCTGGAGAGGTTGACTCTAGAAATCTCAGAGATTGGGATTGATGATTTTCCTCTACGGTACCAAAGACATGTCGTGGGAGTTCCTAGACTGATCAGTCGCTTGTTACGACGAGTAGGTCACGCCATTTTCTACTACCATGATCATCACCATGCTTAGTTTCTATTCATATTTCTAGATTTTGTTTTTTGTGATTTCATCATGTTTGGATAATAAAGGCCATGGGGCCTCATATGTTTAGGATGGAATTTTGTAAAGCCACACTTTTTACAAACATTTGGATTAATGAAAACTACTACTATTATCTCACTTTATCTTGTTCAATATATGGATGAATATTGTTTTCTTTCTTACAGTTGTTACAAATGTCAATTTAACACATAATTTTCCAATGCACCAGTTAATGTGTTTAAATGTCTTAGAATGTGTTGAGATTCAATATAATCAAACTCTCTCTCTAAGAGACGAACCTGCAAAAGCATTCTTAACATTGTTGGACTTCTTACTAAATAGACATTATTTAAATGTAATACTATGAGCTAAGAATCTAACCTAATGATCAATCAATAATTTCCAAATGAAATGGCATTAGATAATAGTTCAATCATTGCATTATACTCTGGGATGGTATTCGTTGTTAGACCAAGGAATATTCCATCAATAGAAACTAACTCATCAGTGGGCGAGTAAATAACCCACGCTACGGAAGACAAATTTTGAGTACTATGACTAGTGCCATTGACAAAGCCTAATGTAAGTTTTGGGAGCATCGACATCTACAAATCAAGTGTAACACAAGATAAGTAAGAGAAGTAGTAGAAAAATCGTAAAAATATGTTAAACTTGCACACACTCATAAAAATATGATACAATTAATGTACAAAATATTCACATAATGGATCACGCATAATATTTATTCAGGTAAAGACCATTTATGGGATTTCCCAAAGGAATGGTGTAATAATCAAATAGCTCATAGGCCTCTATAGCCAATGCATGCTTTACAATGTAAGGACCATGCCACATGGGCTCGAATTTACGGGCACCTAGTTTACCATGCTCTTGATCACAGACCAAGGCTAGGTCACCTTCCGAATATGAACGAGGATTCACATTTTGGTCAAAATGTGCCTTAACCCATTTCTTATGAGCCTCACTATAGTGCAGCATCATGGCGAGTCTCATTTAGTCGTGCTAAGTATAAAAAATGTTCCTCCTTGGCAGAAGTGGCTGGTAATAACTCAATTTCTAGTTTTAAATATATAATTTCACATTCAATAGGTAAAATTTCTTTCAAATTTTAAACCAGGTGGAAGGGAGTAAAAACAGTCGAATTTTTTGATGAGGTAAGGTATGCCCATAAGGCTATAAAAAGCATTGGATGAAAATTTCGTTTATGAATTCATATCATTCATTTAATCATGGTGGTCAAATTTTTTTTAATGGGTTCTACTTAGCCATTTTCTTGCGGGAAATATGGAGTATAATTGTCATGACGCAAGCCTAGATGTGCAGAAAGTTCGGTCATCATAAAGTTTCGAAAATGGCTACCATTGTCCATGATGATGGCTTGTGGAACACCAAACCTGATAATCACATGATTGAATATGAACGTGGATGCAGTTTTGCTATCATCCTTATATCTAGGCATCATCTCAGCCCATTTTCTAAAATAATCCACCGCTAGGATAAAATACCCATGCCCCTCAGCCGAGTGATGGTTACATGTAATGAAATCGATGCCCCATTTGGAAAATGGATAGAAAACAATGATTTGGTGAAGAGGATTTGGATTTGCACACATTTTGCAATGGTAAACTTGGAAATTGTGACACTTCTAGACCATAGTTATAAAATCCTTGAACATCGAAGGCCACAAATACCCAGCACACATATTTTTTGGGCAGTGGAAAACCCTAACATATGAGTGCCAAAAGCTCCAGATGACATTCATTCAATGCATTTTTTTCTTCCTTGTGATTCAAACATCGTTTGAAGATGGAATCAACACCACAATGATAAAGTGTATCACCAAAAAATAGTACATTGTTGGCATTGGTATCGAATACGAAGACAATCAATTCGAAAAATTACGGCCGACAAGTCCGATTTTGAAGATACATGATAATATATCCATACCAGGGATCTAAAGTACTGATAAGAAAGAGTGATCTGTTAGGAAGGGAATCCTCTGCCACAGGTTTTGTCTTAGTATAGGGAAAGTCACATAACAACTCATCGAATACCAACAATTTCTTGGATTTAAATTTTTCAAATTCTAAATCAAATTCTTCCAGGATAAATATCCATTTAGAATATTTTCCCCCTAGTAACTGTGTAGTAATAATGTACATAATAGGGTCACAGTTTGAAATTGCTATTGTTTTCTGCAAGAGTATGTAGTGACAAAAACGTTGGACAGCTTGAATGGTTGCAAAGGGAAATTTTTCCACGTGTGCATATTTTATCTCAGTTTTTGTGAGATTACTACTCAAATAATATATCGGATGTTCATCGTTGGACTCATATTCTTGAACTAAACCCAAAACAATAGTGGTATCAGACACATCTAAATACAAAAACAGTCTCAATGATAATTAGGCAGATGCAACAATAGTGTATGGGTTAATGCCTGTTTGAGTGCATCGAAATATTTTTGAGCAAGCTCATCCCATATAAATAAGATGCCTTTTTTCAACATTCGAGTAAAACCTTTAGTTAGCTCGGCGTAGTTCAGGATAAATTAAAGTAAAAAATTTTCTTTCCCTTGCAAACTTTGGAAGTTGGCGGAGATTAGAAGGAGTGTTACACAGTAATTATTCACCATGCTCATTTTCCCATCCCTGCTCCTGAAATGCCCCGTGACAAATCTTGTGTAATTTTTCCACCATCCATAAATATGTTAATACATCCCCTAAAGATCCAAAGAAATCTGCCTTGGAAGATTACTGAAGAAACTTGGTTAAATTCCTAGTTCCTGGGTCAATGCTTTTCCTAGTGTCATGCTCACACTGATGTCATATTCACATTTTTGGCTTAGCGCTGCCAATGCCCTTATTTCTTGTAAAATCATGTTGATCCATTTCTCGAAATGTTTCCTCAAATGGAGGATAAGCTTCGACCTCTAGAAGTTCTAGGGCGGCGAGTTGGTCATTAAACGGTGGTGATAGAGTCAAGGTATTTGATTTTAGATCTTTGATCTCATCCATAGGGTTTTATCCCTTAGAAATTGGGCCTTCCTCCTCCTTTCATGGACTCCCAACCTATTCTCCCTTCCGATAAATTCTCATCCCTCATCCAAAAAAATTTAGAGCTTGGTTGTTTATTGTCAGGCTAGTATGAACTCTCATTCCCTTGTATCTTAGCATTTTGATAACGCCTAAGTGTTCAGGAGAAGGAATTATTTAGAGATTCGGTGAAGGACTCAGACTTTTACCAAAGGATGCCTCCAACATCAAGGACTAGGTTGTAAGTTCTTCCATTTATATTTATCAATAAAAACATTCATGTTTTCTTTCTATATTTGTCTAATTGTTTATGCAAATATTCTAGTACTCCTTGATCTGCAAGATAGCTAATGTTTATGAACATTACGTATTGTATTACGTTTGTTGTTACCTCTTGATCATCCACAGGTATTCGTGTGCCATCAAAAGCAGGGAGCGAGCCTAAAAGGATCATGGATCAAGGTCATCATCAACGGATTCAAACGTAGTGTTTGGAAAAGGTACTTTGTCTCTTTTCTTGTCGCATTGTAAATGTTAGTTAAGACAGCTTTGCTTTAGAAAGTATCTCGTGTTGCTAGACCCACTCTAGGGCTAGAGAGATCACATCTGTCCACAGAGGGAATTTATCTTGACAATAGAATTGGCGACTCCGTTGGGGAACCTTAGCCTCTTAGCCTTCCTTTCCTGAACAGATCTTGGATCAGTTTGACCGATCACTGAGATAAGTCTATTTAATTCTCTATAAGTGTGCATAGGGTTTGATTTTTGGTTTAGAGTGTCAAGTCTAGGTTCCTACTTCGGCTCGGATTTCTTTTCCTAAGCATTCCTCGACCAACGTGTCTTTTTTCAGACACAGTCGCACTGCCAGCGTGGATATTTATAAGTACAATCGCATTGAAAACCCTGTCTTTCACTGTCTCCTTGGGATGGTACAATTTCGTAGACCAATATTGTTTTTTCTATGTGGATTAGTGCTTCCAACACGGGTTTGGGGGTCTAAAGTAGCGTTGAATACCTTGTCAACATGGTTTTTTGCTATGTAAGTAGTGTTGATCCTTAAATTTGAGATTTTTTTGGGTTTTTTCTAAAAGGCCTAGTGTGTCCTAATCTCTGAAGTCATCCTCCTGCTTTGTGTGCATCAAATTTTGTATTTTTGGTGTTACTTTCTTTGTGTTGTGCAAAATTCCACCCTATACTTGAAGTGGTAAAAGTGAACTTTGGTTGACTCTTAGATTCTTTGAGTCAATTAAATTATTATTTGTTTCTTGTTTGTTTGGAAGGAATATTGATTTGGAGTTGATTGAGTATTATTAGTTCTTTTGACACCATAAAAGAAATTTACTTTGCATTCATTTAATTTTCATCTCAAAGCTTAATTTTCGTTAGAGTGCATTTGATCATATTCCATTGAAAAGTCATTTTTGAGATTTATCATTGAACTTATATTACATTGTTTAATGATTGAAAGCTAAAATATGCATTGAGTGCATTCTCATTCATTGGAAGGTGCATTAAGTAGATTCTCATTTCTTCGAAAAGTGCATTGAATGCATTCTCATTCATCAAAAAAAAAAAAAGGGAAATTGTGCATAGATTACGGTTGCATAGTTTAAAAAAAAGAAACTTTGCATATATAACATTGCATAATTTTCATCTTTGAATGTTTTGACTTGAATTGGAATAGTGAAAGTGATCTGGATTAGGAAAAGCTTCGTTTACTGCATCACTGTTTGAAACATTTCCCTAAACTATATAACATTCATTGAATTGAAAGGATCATTTTCTCATGCTAGTTTCATTATAGGTATTCAGGTGACATCGTTTTGATCCTTGAAATTGAAAATTTAATCAAGATCAACTTAAAATGAACTCCAATTAACCTAAGGATCATTTGAAACTAACTTAAACATTTATATGTCTAGGCTAGAGACGTGTTCTGACGTTATTAAACGTAGGAGTTATCGCTAAAAGTCCGCGTTACAATCATGGGGTGATAGCCCGTCCCACGTATGGAAGTATATTGATGTATGATAAGTATATTTAGGGTGCTCTCATCGAACAGTTACGCATTTGACAACACTACTACGCACTGGAATCCCACGTACCGTCGCGTATATTTTGGGAGACACCATTAGGTTGCAAGCCTGTCGTAGGTAACCAAGTGACCTACCTTATAAACGTGATACACCAAACACGACATTTAGTGAGATTTCCTGCTTGTACTTCTTGGTTCGCCAAGAGTTATTTTGTAGTTCACAGATACTTGGTAAACCTTTTTTCAGAGCTTACCCCTTTCTAATTTATTTTGTGTTTAATTCCTAAAATTTACTACCCATGGAATAACATCTTACCCATGCACAACTCCTTAGCAGATCTTAGGTTGGGACTAATGGCAATAGCTCCTGAGTTTACCAATCAAGGAATCCCATCATATGGGAATCCTATTCATTTTCATTCTTTTGGAAATGTTAGTACTCCCTATATGGAAACGTTGTCCCTTCCGAATTAACCATTGGTTTTCCAGTTTGGTTATTTCCAACCCCCATTGTTCCAAATGTCCAAGCTACTTCTCAACCAATTTTTCCTTCACCTGAACAGTGTCAACCTTGTTAGCACTCCACCGGATCTCCGAGGCTGAGAAGAGACCAGAAAAGGTAACCACAGACCAAGCTCTCGCCAAGTAGCTAGCCCTACTAGGCAAGAGAGGGCTCTCCCCAAGGGATCACAACCAAGAGGGCGATCAATTAGGTTTTATGCTAGGTATAGTAGCACGGGGGTTTTGATTGGTTGATTTGGGTGTTGGATGAGTGAATTAGGACAAAGAGGTAACTAGGTCAGGTAAAATAAGATGAGAATTGCAGGAACCTGATGGGGAAAGGTAGGTAGGAACTCTAACACTTTAGGGTTCTTAGGTGAGATGGATCAGACTGGTGAGGTGCTAAAAAGAGCATGAAATTCCATGAATTCTTTTTAAACTGAAGAAATGAAACAAATTATAATGATTCTCCCAAAACAAAGCATAAAAGATGTATTTTGCTTATCATACTTGAGAATCAAACATATCATAGAAGTGGAATGAACATGGAAATTATAAAACATTCATACATATGAAATAGAAGAAGAAACTATGTCAAAATACATTACCACAAGAATCCCACCAAAATATTTGCAACTCATTCAATATATTCTTGCCAAAATATGCATACACTAGTGTCTTTGACCAATACAACAGCATCCAACCTCTCAAAATGAGTGAAGAGGTGAAATATATAGACATGAAACAACTTCTCCCAACCTTAGGGATCAAATACCTGAGCTGTGGAGCTGATCCACAAAAGGATGAACTGCAAACCTAATGTGTAGGGAGGTCAAACTAACTCATCCCTAATTTTGATGAAATTGATTCATTCATCCTAAAAAGGACTTTTACCTAATGTATTTACCCTTAAGTAACTCAAAACTAACTTAATTACATTTACATCCATCATTTACATCAATGAAATCATGATTTTCCATGGTCAAACTTAGAAAACTAAGAAAAAATCAGAAATATCAGTCACTGGTCAAGAGCATAGCGCTAGTATCAGGAGTGCAGTGCCAACTTCAGCTCGGGTTTTGAAGGGGTTTCTAATGTCAAAATTGAGCTCCAGATAGCTCATTGGAAAGCCTGTACTGAATAGTTTCCGAAAATGTACTTGGTTTCCAAAAATGATGAGTTGTGGCCCTCAAAAACGTCAATATCACCAGACTGTTCAGGAGCGCAGCGCCTGCCTGAAAAATGAGGGCAGAAATGTCATTTTTGAGGTGTTTTTGGCCATTTCTCCCTTCCATTTTGTCCATTTTTGGCCTTCAAAGTGTCATAATTGCATGTTTGATGCCTTCTGAAGCCAATTGTGGCAGTATTTTTTCCTTTTTAGGCCCCCCAAAAGAAGCACAACGCCTAGGGGGTTGCACTCCTGATAGTCAAATTGTGCTGAAGACTGTCAGAAGTTTGCACAAAAATCCAAAATTGCAAAAATTTCTCAAAAAATATTCAAAATTGGTATGTGGGATTCTGATGAACTATGCTAAGCAATCATAGAGGCCTCAGCAAGGATGTCAAGTCTATGTTCCTACTTCGGCCTAGATTTATTTTCCTAATCATTCCTCGACCAACGTGTCTTTTTTCAAACACAGTCGCACTGCTAGCGTGGATATTTATAAGTAAAGTCATATTGAAAACCTTCTCTTTCACTGTCTCCTCGGGATGGTACAGTTTCTTAGACCAACATTTTTTTTTCTATGTAGAGTAGCGCTTCCAACGCAGGTTTGGGGGTCTAAAGTAGCATTGAATACCTTGTCAACACGGTTTTTTCTATGTAAAGTAGCGTTGATCCTTAAATTTGAGAATTTTTTGGGTTTTTTCTAAAAGGCCTAGTGTTTCCTAATCTCTGAAGTCATCCTCCTGCTTTGTGTGCATCAAATTTTTTCTTTTTGGTGTCAGTTTCTTTGTGGTGTGAAAAATTCCATCCTATACTTGAAGTGTTAAAAGTGAACTTTGGTTGAGTCTTAGATTCTTTGAGTCAATTAAATTATTATTTGTTTCTTGTGTGTTTGGAAGGAATATTGATTTGGTGTTGATTGAGTATTATTAGTTCTTTTGACACCATAAAAGAAATTTACTTTTCATTCATTTAATTTTCATCTCGAAGCTTACTTTTCGTTAGAGTGCATTAGATCAGATTCCATTGAAAAGTCATTTTTGAGATTTATAATTGAAATTAGATTACATTTTTTAATGATTGAAAGATAAAATATGCATTTAGTGCATTCTCATTCATTGGAAGGTGCATTAAGTAGATTCTCATTTCTTCGAAAAATGCATTGAATGCATTCTCATTCATAAAAAAAAAAGGAAATTGTGGATAGATTACGGTTGCATAGTTTTAAAAAAAGAAATTTTTCATATATTACATTGCATAATTTTCATCTTCCAATGTTTTGACTTGAATTAGGATAGTGAAAGTGATTTGGATTAGGAAAAGCTTCGTTTACTACATCACTGTTTGAAACATTCCCTAAACTAGATAACATTCATTGAATTGAAAGGATCATTTTCTCATGCTAGTTTCATTATAGGTATTTAGGTGACATCGTTTTGATCCTTGAAATTTAAACTTTAATCAAGATCAAATTAAAATGAACTCCAATTAACCTAAGGAGCATTTGAAACTAACTCAAACATTTATAGGTCTAGGCTAGAGACGTGTTCTGACATCGTAAACGTAGGAGTTGCCGCTAACAATCTGTGTTACAATCATGGGGTGATATTTCCTCCCACGTATGGAAGTATATTGATGTATGATAAGTATATTTAGGGCACTCTCATCGAACGGTTATGCATTAGACAACACTACTACGGACTGTACTCCTGTGTATCGTTGTGTATGTTTTGGGAGACACCATTAGGTTGCAAGCCTACTGTAGGTAACCGAGTCGCCTGCCTTGTAAACGTGATACACCGAACATAGCATTCGGTGAGATTTTCTACTCATACTTCTTTGTTCGCCAAGATTTATTCTGTAGTTCACAGATACTTGGTAAACCTTTTTTCCGAGCTTACCCCTTTCTAATTTATTTTGTGTTTAATTCCTAAAATTTACTACCCACAGAATAACATCTTACCCATGCAAAAATTCTTAGCAAATATTAGGTTGGGACTAATGGCAACAACTCCTAAGTTTACCAATCAAGGAATCCCCTCAGATGGGAATCTTGCTCATTTTCATTCTCTTGGAAATGTTAGTACTCCCTATATGGAAACGTTGTCCCTTCTGGATTAACCATGGGTTTTCCAGTTTGGTTATTTCCAACCCCCATTGTTCCAAATGTCGAAGCTTCTTCTCAACCAAGTTTTCCTTCACCTGAACAGTGTCAACCTTGTTATCACTCCACCGGATCTCTGAGGCTGAGAAGAGACCAGAAAAGGTAACCATATACCAAGCTCTCACCAAGTAGCTAGCCCTACTAGGTAGGAGAGGGCTCTCTCCAAGGGATCACATCCAAGAGGGTTGGATCAATTAGGTTTTATGCTAGGTATAGTAGCACGGGGATTTTGATTGGTTGATTTGGGTGCTGGATGAGTGAATTAGGACAAAGAGGTAGCTAGGTCAAGGAAAATAAGATGAGAATTGTAGGCATCTGATGGGGCAAGGTAGGTAGGCACTCTAACACTTTAGGGTTCTTAGGTGAGATGGATCAGACTAGTGAGGTGCTAAAAAGAGCATGACATTCCATGAATTCTGTTTAAATTGAAGAAATGAAACAAATTATAATGATTCTCCCAAAACAGAGCATAAAAGATGTATTTTTCTTATCATACTTTAGAATCAAACATATCATAGAAGTGGAATGAACATGGAAATTATAAAACATTCATACATATGAAAAATAAGAAGAAACTATGTCAAAATACAGTACCACAAGAATCCCACCAAAATAGTTGCAACTCATCCAATATATTCCTGCCAAAATATGAATACACTAGCATCTCTGATCAATACAAGAGCATCCAGCCTCTCAAAATGAGTGAAGAGGTGAAAGACATAGACATGAAACAACTTCTCCCAACCTGAGGGATCAAATCCCTGAGCTATGGAGCTGATCCACAAAAGGCTGAACTACAAACCTAAAGTGTAGGGAGGTCAAACTGACTCATCCCTAACTTTGATGAAATTGATTCATTCATCCTGAAAAAGACTTTTACCTAATGTATTTACCCTTAAGTAACTCAAAACTAACTTAATTACATTTAAATCCATCATTTACATCAATGAAATCATGATTTTCCATGGTCAAACTCATAAAACTAAGAAAAAATCAGAAATAGCAGTCATTGGTCAAGAGCGCAGCACCAGCATTAGGAGTGCAGCGCCAACTTCAGCTCAAGTTTTGAGGGGGTTTGTAATGTCCAAATTGAGCTCCGAATAGCTCATTGGAAAGCTTGTTCTGAATAGTTTCCAAAAATGTACTTGGTTTCCAAAAATGATGAGTTGTGGCCCTCAAAAATGTCAATATCACAAGATTGTTCAGGAGCATAGCACCTGCCTAAAAAATGAGGGCAGAAATGTCATTTTTGACGTGTTTTTGGCCATTTCTCCCTGCCATTTTGTCCATTTTTGGCTTGCAAAGTGTCAAAATTGCATGTTTGATGCCTTATGAATCCAATTGTGGTGGTATTTTTTCCCTTGTAGGCCCCCAAAATAAGAACAACGCCTAGGGGACTGCACTCCTGATAGTCAAAATGTGCTGAAGACTGTTAGAAGTTTGCACAAAAACCCAAAATTGAAAAAAATTCTCAAAAACTCTTCAAAATTGGTATTTGGAATTCTAATGAAGTATGCTAAGAAATCATAGAGGCCTCAACAATGATTTCAAGTCTAGTTTCCTACTTCGGCATGGATTGCTTTTCCTAAGAATTCCTCGGCCAACTCGTCTTTTTTCAGACATAGTTGCGCTACCAGCGTGGATATTTATAAGTACAGTCACATTGAAAACCCTATCTTTTGTTGTCTCCTCGGGCTGGTATAGTTTTGTAGACCAAAACTATTTTTTCTATGTAGAGTAGCGCTTCCAACACGGGTTTGGGGGTCTAAAGTAGCATTGAATACCTTGTCAACACGGTTTTTGCTATGTAATGTAGCGTTGATCCTTAAATTTGAGAATTTTTTGGATTTTTTCTAAAAGGCCTAGTGTGTCCTAATCTCTGAAGTCATCCTCCTACTTTGTGTGCATCAAATTTTGTCTTTTTGGTGTTAGTTTCTTTGTGGTGTGCAACATTTCATCCTATTCTTGAAGTGGTAAAAGTGAACTTTGGTTGAGTCTTAGATTCTTTGAGTCAATTAAATTATTATTTGTTTCTTGTATGTTTGGAAGGAATATTGATTTGGTGTTGATTGAGTAGTATTAGTTCTTTTGACACTGTAAAATAAATTTACTTTTCATTCATTTAATTTTCATCTCGAAGCTTACTTTTCGTTAGAGTGCATTATATCAGATTCCATTGAAAAGTTGTTTTTGAGATTTATCATTGAACTTAGATTACATTGTTTAATGATTGAAAGCTAAAAGATGCATTAAGTGCATTCTCATTCATTGGAAGGTGCATTAATTAGATTCTCATTTCTTCGAAAAGTGCATTGAGTGCATTCTCATTCATAAAAAAAAAAGGAAATTGTGCATAGATTACGGTTGCATGGTTTAAAAAAAAAGAAATTTTGCATATATTACATTGCATAATTTTCATCTTTGAATGTTTTGACTTGAATTGGGATAGTGAAAGTGATCTGGATTAGGAAAATCTTCGTTTACTGCATCACTGTTTGAAACATTTCCCTAAACTACATAACATTTACTGAATTGAAAGGATCATTTTCTCATGCTAGTTTCATTATAGGAATTCAGGTGACATCGTTTTCATCCTTGAAATTGAAACTTTAATCAAGATTAACTTAAAACAAACTCCAATTAACCTAAGGAGCATTTGAAACTAACTCAAACATTTATAGGTCTAGGCTAGAGACGTGTTCTGACATTGTTAAATGTAGGAGTTGCCGCTAACAGTCTGCTTTACAATAATGGGGTGATATTCCCTCCCACGTATGGAAGTATATTGATGTATGATAAGTATATTTAGGGCACTCTCATCCAACGGTTACGCATTAGACAACACTACTACGGACTGGACTCCCACGTATTGTCACGTTTATTTTGGGAGACACCATTAGGTTGCAAGCCTACCGTAGGTATCCAAGTCGCCTGCCTTGTAAACGTGATACACCAAACATAGCATTCAGTGATATTTCCTGCTCTTACTTCTTGGTTCGCCAAGATTTATTCTATAGTTCACAGATACTTGGTAAACCTTTTTTCCGAGCTTACCCCTTCCTAATCTATTTGTGTTTAATTCCTAAAATTTAATACCCACGAAATAACATCTTACCCATGCAAAACTCCTTAGAAGATCTTAGGTTGGGACTAATGGCAACAAATCCTGAGTTTACCAATCAAGGAATCCCCTCAGATGGGAATCTTGCTCATTTTCATTCTTTTGGAAATGTTAGTACTCCCTATATGGAAACGTTGTCCCTTCCGGATTAACCATTGGTTTTCCAGTTTGGTTATTTCCAACACCCATTGTTCCAAATGTCCAAGCTGGTTCTCAACCAAGTTTTCCTTCACCTAAACAGTGTCAACCTTGTTATCACTCCACCGGATCTCCGAGGTTGAGAAGAGACCAGAAAAGGTAACCACATACCAAGCTCTCACCAAGTAGCTAGCCCTACTAGGCAAGAGAGGGATATATCCAAGGGATCACAGCCAAGAGGGCTGGATCAATTAGGTTTTATGCTAGGTATAGTAGCACGGGGATTTTGATTGGTTGATTTGGGTGTTGGATGAGTGAATTAGGACAAAGAGGTAACTAGGTCAGGGAAAATAAGATGAGAATTGCAGGCATCTGATGGTGCAAGGTAGGTAGGCACTCTAACACTTTAGGGTTCTTAGGTGAGATGGATCAGACTGGTGAGGTGCTAAAAAGAGCATGACATTTCATGAATTCTTTTTAAACTGAAGAAATGAAACAAATTATAATGATTCTCCCAAAACAGAGCATAAAAGATGTATTTTTCTTATCATACTTGAGAATCAAACATATCATAGAAGTGGAATGAACATGGAAATTATGAAACATTCATACATATGAAATAGAAGAAGAAACTATGTCAAAATACAGTACCACAAGAATCCCACCAAAATAGTTGCAACTCATCCAATATATTCCTGCCAAAATATGAATACACTAGCATCTATGATCAATACAATAGCATCCAACCTCTCAAAATGAGTGAAGAGGTGAAAGATATACACATGAAAAAACTTCTCCCAACCTCAAGGATCAAATCCCTGAGTTGTGGAGCTAATCCACAAAAGGCTGAACTGCAAACCTAAAGTGTAGGGAAGTCAAACTGACTCATCCCTAACTTTGATGAAATTGATTCATTCATCCTTAAAAATACTTTTACCTAATGTATTTACCCTTAAGTAACTCAAAACTAAATTAATTAAATTTACATCCATCATTTACATCAATGAAATCATGACTTTCCATGGTAAAACTCAGAAAACTAAGAAAAAATCAGAAATATCAGTCACTGGTCAAGAGAGCAGTGCTAGTGTCAAGAGTGCAATGCCAACTTCAGCTCAGTTTTTGAGGGGGTTTCTAATGTCCAAATTGAGCTTCGGATAGCTCATTGGAAAGATTTTTCTGACTGGTTGCTAGAAATCTTATTTGTTTGCAAAAATTATGAGTTGTGGCCCTCAAAATGGTGAATATCACAAGATTTTTCAAGAGCGCAGCGCCTGCCTGAAAAATAAGGGCAGAAATGTCATTTTTGAGGTGTTTTTGGCCATTTCTCCCTACCAATTTGTCCATTTTTGGCCTGCAAAGTGTCAAAATTGCATGTTTGACGCCTTCTGAATCCAATTGTGGTGGTATTTTTTCCTTTGTAGGCCCCCAAAAGAAGCGCAATGCCTAGGGGATTGCACTCCTGACAGTCAAATTGTGCTGAAGACTGTCAGAAGTTTGCACAAAAACCAAAAATTGCAAAAAAATCTCAAAAAATCTTCAAAATTGGTATGTGGAATTCTGATGAAGTATGCTAAGAAATCATAGAGGCCTTAGCAAGGATGTCAAGTCTAGTTTCCTACTTCGGCTTGGATTTCTTTTCCTAAGCATTCCTCGACCAATGCGTCTTTTTTCAGACACAATCGCGTTGCCAGTGTGGATATTTATAAGTACAATCGCATTGAAAACCCTACCTTTCGCTATCTCCTCGGGATGGTACAATTTTGTAGACCA
Organism: Pinus albicaulis; assembly: GCA_034641835.2. Classification (NCBI taxonomy): domain Eukaryota; kingdom Viridiplantae; phylum Streptophyta; class Pinopsida; order Pinales; family Pinaceae; genus Pinus; species Pinus albicaulis. Next base: position 1,041,277,577 of record CM076578.1, read on the forward strand.
GCACTGTTTTTGCTATGTAGACTAGCGCTTTCAACGCAGGTTTGGGGGTCTAAAGTAGTATTGAATACCTTGTCAACACGATTTTTGCTATGTAAAGTAGCGTTGATCCTTAAATTTGATAATTTTTTGGGTTTTTTCTAAAAGGCCAGTATGTCCTAATATCTCAATTCATCCTCCTGCTTTGTGTGCATCAAATTTTTTCATTTTGGTGTTAGTTTATTTGTGTTGTGCAAAATTCCATCCTATACTTGAAGTGGTAAAAGTGAACTTTGGTTGAGTTTTAGATTCTTTGAGTCAATTAAATTATTATTTGTTTCTTGTGTGTTTGGAAGGAATATTGATTTGGTGTTGATTGAGTAGTATTAGTTCTTTTGACGCCATAAAAGAAATTTAATTTTCATCTCTAAGCTTACTTTTCGCTAGAGTGCATTAGATCAAATTCGATTGAAAAGTCATTTTTTAGATTTATCATTGAACTTAGATTACATTGTTTAATGATTGAAAGCTAAAATATGCATTGAGTGCATTCTCATTCATTGGAAGTTGCATTAAGTATATTCTCATTTCTTCGAAAAGTGCATTGAATGCATTCTCATTCATAAAAAAAAAGGAAATTGTGCATAGATTACGGTTGCATAGTTTTAAAAAAAGAAAATTTTCATATATTACATTGCATAATTTTCATCATTCAATGTTTTGACTTGAATTTGGATAGTGTAAGTGATCTATATTAGGAAAAGCTTCATTTACTGCGTCACTATTTGAAACATTTCCCTAAACTCGATAACATTCATTGAATTGAAAGGATCATTTTCTCATGCTAGTTTCATTATAGGTATTCAGGTGACATTGTTTTGATCCTTGAAATTGAAACTTTAATCAAGATCAACTTAAAATGAACTCCAATTAACCTAAGGAGCATTTGAAACTAGCTCAAAAATTTATAGGTCTAGACTAGAGACGTGTTCTGACGTTGTTAAACGTAGGAGTTTCCGCTAACATTCTGTGTTACAACCATGGGGTGATATCCCATCCCACGTATGGAAGTATATTGATGTATGATAAGTATATTTAGGGTGCTCTCATCGAATAGTTATGCATTAGACAACACTACTATGGACTGAACTCCCACGTACCATCGCATATATTTTGGGAGACACCATTAGGTTGCAAGCCTACCGTAGGTAACCGAGTTGCCTGCATTGTAAACGTGATACACCGAACACAAAATTCGATGATATTTCCTGCTCGTACTTCTTGGTTCGCCAAGAGTTATTCTGCAGTTCACAGATACTTCGTAAACCTTTTTTCCAAGCTTACCCCTTTCTAATTTATTTTGCGTTTAGTTCCTAAAATTTACCACCCAAGGAATAACATCTTACCCATGCACAACTCCTTAGTAGATCTTAGGTTTGGACTAAGGGCAATAGCTCCTGAGTTTACCAATCAAGGAATCCCCTCATATGGGAATCTTATTCATTTTCATTATTTTGGAAATGTTAGTACTCCCTATATGGAAACGTTATCCCTTCCGGATTAACCATTGGTTTTCCAGTTTGGTTATTTCCAAACCCCATTGTTCCAAATGTCCAAGCTTCTTCTCAACCAATTTTTCCTTCACCTGAACAGTCTCAACCTTGTTATCACTCCACTGGATCTCCGAGGCTGAGAAGAGACCAGAAAAGGTAACCACAGACCAAGCTCTCGCAAAGTAGCTAGCCCTACTAGGTAGGAGAGGGCTCTCTCCGAGGGATAACAACCAAGAGGGCTGGATAAATTAGGTTTTATGCTAGGTATAGTAGCACGGGGGTTTTGATTTGTTGATTTGGGTGTTGGATGAGTGAATTAGGACAAAGAGGTAACTAGGTCAGGGAAAATAAGATGAGAATTGCAGGCATCTGATGGGGCAAGGTAGGTAGGCACTCTAACACTTTAGGGTTCTTAGGTGAGATGGATCAGACTAGTGAGGTGCTAAAAAGAGCATGAAATTCCATGAATTCTTTTAAAACTGAAGAAATGAAACTAATTATAATGATTCTCCCAAAACAGAGCATAAAAGATGGATTCTTCTTATCACACTTGAGCATCAAACAGTTCATAGAAGTGGAATGAACATGGAAATTATAAAACATTCATACATATGAAAAAGAAGAAGAAACTATTTCAAAATATAGTACCACAAGAATCCCACCAAAATAGTTGCAACTCATCCAATATACTCCTACCAAAATATGAATACACTAATGTCTCTAATCAATACAAGAGCATCCAACCTCTCAAAATGAGTGAAGAGGTGAAAGATATAGACATGAAAAAACTTCTCCCAACCTCAAGGATCAAATCCTTGAGCTGTGGAGCTGATCCACAAAAGGCTGAACTACAAACCTAAAGTGTAGGGAGGTCAAAGTGAATCATCCCTAACTTTGATGAAATTGATTCATTCATCCTAAAAAAGACTTTTACCTAATGTATTTAACCTTAAGTAACTCAAAACTAACTTAATTACATTTAAATCCATCATTTACATCAATGAAATCATGATTTTCCATGGTCAAACTCAGAAAACTAAGAAAAAATCATAAATATCAGTCACTGGTCAAGAGCGCAGCGCTAGTGTCAGGAGTGCAGTGCCAACCCCAGCTCAAGTTTTGAGGGGGTTTGTAATGTCCAAATTGAGCTACGGATAGCTCATTGGAAAGCCTGTTCTAACTTGTTTCCATAAATGTACTTTGTTTCCAAAAATGATGAGTTGTGGCCCTCAAAAAGTTCAATATCACAAGATTTTTTAGGAGCGCAGCGCCTGCCTGAAAAAGGAGGGCATAAATGTCATTTTTGAGGTGTTTTTGGCCATTTCTCCCTACTATTTTGTCCATTTTTGGCCTGCAAAGTGTCAAAATTTCATGTTTGATACCTTTTGAATCCAATTGTGGTGGTATTTTTTCCTTTGTAGGCCCCCATAAAAAGCGCAACGCCTAGGGGGCTGCAGTCCTGATAGTCAAATTATGCTGAAGACTCTTAGAAGTTTTCACATAAACCCAAAATTGCAAAAAATTCTCAAAAATTATTCAAAATTGGTATGCGGAATTCTGATGAAGTATGCTAAGAAATCATAGAGGCCTCAGCAAGGATTTCAAGTCTAGGTTCCTACTTTGGCTTGGATTTCATTTCCTATGCATTCCTCGACCAATGCGTCTTTTTTCAGACACAGTCGCATTGCCAGCGTGGATATTTAAAGTAAAATCGCATTAAAAACCTTGTCTTTCGTTGTCTCCTTGGGATAGTGCAGTTTTGTAGACCAGCATTGTTTTTGCTATGTATATTAGCGCTTCCAACGCGGGTTTGGGGGTCTAAAGTAGCATTGAATACCTTGTCAACATGGTTTTTGCTATGTAAAGTAGCGTTGATCCTTAAATTTGAGAATTTTTTGGGTTTTTTCTAAAAGGCCTAGTGTTTCCTAAACTATGAAGTCATCCTCCTACTTTGTGTGCATCAAATTTTGTCTTTTTGGTGTTAGTTTCTTTGTGGTGTGCAAAATTCCATCCTATACTTGAAGTGGTAAAAGTGAACTTTGGTTGAGTTTTAGATTCTTTGATTCGTTTAAATTATTATTTGTTTCTGGAGTGATTGGAAGGAACATTGATTTGGTGTTGATTGAGTATTATTAGTTCTTTTGACACCATAAAATAAATTTACTTCGCATTCATTTAATTTTCAGCTTGAAGCTTACTTTTCGTTAGAGTGCATTAGATCAGATTCCATTGAAAAGTCATTTTTGAGATTTATCATTGAACTTAGATTACATTGTTTAATGATTGAAAGCTAAAATATACATTGAGTGCATTCTCATTCATTGGAAGGTGCATTAAGTAGATTCTCATTTCTTCGAAAAGTGCATTGAAAACATTCTCATTCATAAAAAAAAAGGAAATTGTGCATAGATTATGGTTGTGTAGTTTTAAAAAAAGAAATTTTGCATATATTACATTGCATAATTTTCATCTTTGAATGTTTTGACTTGAATTGGGATAGTGAAAGTGATCTGGATTACGAAAAGCTTCGTTTACTGCATCAATGTTTGAAGAATTTCCCTAAACTAGATAACATTCATTGAATTGAAAGGATCATTTTCTCATGCTAGTTTCATTATAGGTATTCAGGTGACATCATTTTGATCCTTGAAATTGAAACTTTAATCAAGATCAACTTAAAATGAGCTCCAATTAACCTAAGGAGCATTTGAAACTAACTCAAACATTTATAGTTCTAGGCTAGAGACGTGTTCTAACATTGTTAAATGTAGGATTTGCCGCTAACAGTCTGTGTTACAATCATGGGGTGATATCCCGTCCCACATATGGAAGTATATTGATGTATGATAAGTATATTTAGGGTGCTCTCATCGAACGATTACACATTAGACAACACTACTACAAACTGGACTCCCACGTACCTTCATGTATATTTTGGGAGACACCATTAGGTTGCAAGCCTACCGTAGGTAACCGAGTCGCATGCCTTGTAAACGTGATACACTGAACATAGCATTCAGTGAGATTTCCTGCTCGTACTTATTTGTTTGCCAAGAGTTATTCTGCAGTTCACAAATACTTGGTAAACCTTTCTAATTTACTTTGTGTTTAATTCCTAAAATTACTACCCACGGAATAACATCTTACCCATGCGCAACTCCGTAGCAGATCTTAGGTTGGGACTAATGGAAACAGCTCCTGAGTTTACCAATCAAGGAATACCCTCATATGGGAATCCTGTTCATTTTCATTCTTTTGGAAATGTTAGTACTCCCTATATGGAAATGTTGTCCCTTCCAGATTAACCATTGGTTTTCCAGTTTGTTTATTTCCAACACCCATTGTTCCAAATGTCTAAGCTGCTTCTCAACAAAGTTTTCCTTCACCTGAACAATGTCAACCTTTTTATCACTCCACCGGATCTCTGAGGCTGAGAAGAGACCAGAAAAGGTAACCACAGACCAAGATCTCGCCAAGTAGCTAGCCCTAATAGGAAGGAGAGGGCTCTCTCCAAGGGATCACAGCTAAGAGGGCTAGATCAATTAGGCTTTATGCTAGGTATAGTAGCACAGGGGTTTTGATTGGTTTATTTGGGTGTTGGATGAGTGAATTAGGACAAAGAGATAACTAGGTCAAGGAAAATAAGATGAGAATTGCAGGCATATGATGGGGTAAGGTAGGTAGGCACTCTAACACTTTAGGGTTCTTAGGTGAGATGGATCAGATTGGTGAGGTGATAAAAATAGCATGACATTCCATGAATTCCTTTTAAACTGAAGAAATGAAACAAATTATAATTATTCTCCCAAAACAAAGCATAAAAGATGTATTTCACTTATCATACTTGAGAATGAAACATATCAGAGAAGTGGAATGAACATAGAAATTATAAAACATTCATACATATGAAACAGAAGAAGAAACTATGTCAAAATAAAGTACCACAAGAATCCCAGCAAAATATTTGCAACTCATCCATTATATTCCTACCAACATATGAATACACTAGTGTCTTTGATCAATACAACATCATCCAACCTCTCAAAATTAGTGAAGAGGTGAAAGATATAGACATGAAACAAATTATCCCAACCTCAGGGATCAAATCCCTGAGTTGTGGATCTAAACCACAAAATGCTGAACTACAAACCTAAAGTGTAGGGAGTTCAAACTAACTCATCCCTAACTTTGATGAAATTGATTCATTCATCCTGAAAAATACTTTTACCTAATGTATTTACCCTTAAGTAACTCAAAACTAACTTAATTACATTTACATCCATCATTTACATCAATGAAATCATGATTTTCTAGGGTCAAACTCAGAACACTAAGAAAAAATCAGAAATATCAGTCACTGGTCAAGAGCGCAGCGCTAGTGTCAGGAGTGCAGCGCCAACTTCAACACAGGTTTTGAGGGGGTTTCTAAGTCCAAATTGAGCTTCGGATAGCTCATTGGAAAGCCTGTTCTAACTGGTTTCCAGAAATGTACTTAGTTTCAAAAAATGATGAGTTGTGCCCTTCAAAAAAGTCAATATCACAAGACTGTTCAGGAGCACAACGCCTACCTGAAAAATGAGGGCAGAAATGTCATTTTTGAGGTGTTTTTGGCTATTTCTCCTTGCCAGTTTGTCCATTTTTGGCCTGCAAAGTGTCAAAATTGCATGTTTGATGCCTTATGAATCCAATTTTGGTGTTATTTTTGCCTCTATAAGCCCCCAAAATAAGCGCAACTTCTAGGGGGCTGCACTCTTGACAGTCAAACTGTGCTAAAGACTACCAGAAGTTTGCACAAAAACCCAAAAATGCAAAAAATTCTCAAAAAATATTCAAAATTGGTATGTGGAATTCTAATGACGTATCCTAAGAAGCCATAGAGGCCTCAGCAAGGATGTCAATTTTCCTCTTTTCCTCATGGGTGATTAGGGTTTCTAGCTTTACCATTCACCTTTTGTAGTTTTGACCTTGGTATTTGATTCCTTCAGCAATAATGCTTAGCCTTGCGTCTCTGGATATTGTTGTATTTATCTACTTTCTCCAAAAGCTTCTCAACATTATTTTTTCCTCTTTCAAGCCAATTTTCACTGTTCTCTTTGATCAATATGGCAAATTTCTCATAAAGGGTGAGCTCCTCTGCTAGTTCATCTTCTTTTTGTCTCTCTAGTTCTAATGATTTCTTTAGGCCTTTAGTTCTTGGCCTTATCCTTGAAAATTTTTCTTCTTTTTCATCTGGATCACTATATTTATCATATACTTCATCAAGTAAGGTATTAGCCTTTGTCTCTTCTCTTTTGTTCTTGATAATTTCTACCTCCATGATCAGTTGTTTGGTCTTGAGACGTTGGTTTTCCTGCTCAAGGTAGGAGATAAATTTGGCTCTTGCCAAATTATCCTGTAATTCCCTGATCTTGGAATATTTCTCTTGGATGATCAGTATTGAGTTTTCATGGTCATCTAGGTCATCCAAGTCCACCAAGTCAAACTCTCTCTCTTTCTCATGATGAAGGTCTTCCTCTTCTCCATGTTTCAGTTGTGTTTTGGGATTAACCCTTGGGAAGAAGGGGAAGAGGAAGGGAGTAGGATAGTGGGGTCATGGAGTTAGAATGGCTAAGGTAAAATTTAGGAAGTAGGGAAGGGAGTTAGGGAGATATGGGAAGTTATGGGAGGGCAAAAGGCTTAGGGAGATAGACTAGGGAATTCAATTATAGGGATTTTGTTTAGGTAGCTAGGAAATGCCACCTAGATTTAGGGTTTTGGGAATAGAGCTAGGGAAAAGGGATTGGAGGAGTGTAAGGGAAAGTTAAGTGTCTAGGGAGTGTTATGAATGGATATAGGGTCCAAGGGAAGTTAATTCAACTTGGCAGGTGGAGGATTAGGGTTTCTTTACCCAATTTTGGAGTGTCATATGAGCGATATTTAACACCATGAATTCTTAATTATAAACTTAAAAAGAGGTTGGATGAGGTAAAAATTACATGGAAATAACTTAAGAGGAGTTGATTTTATGAATAAACCACTTGCAAGAGGTTTGGAGAGTTGTGGGTGAATTTTGGCAGGAGTGCCGCCCCTATGCCAGGAGCGCAGCGCCAAGCCCAGAAGCGCAGTGCGAGAATTCCAAGAGTGTAGTGCCACATTCAAACCTACTTTTGGATGACTTCCCGAAGTCAAAATTGGGCGCATGATAGCTCATTGGAAATATATTTATGTCAACTACAAAATGGACCTATCAAGGATGGAAAATGATCAATTATAGCCCCTCAAAAATAAATTCTACCAAGACTGGTCAAAAAGTGCATAATGGGTGTGCAAAAAGCACAGCGTACTCTTGCAAGCCACTTTTGGAGGCCTTCCTAAACACAAAATTGAGATAATGATAGCTCATTAGAAATATATCTTTATCTAATTATAATTTTATTCATCACAAAATTCATTTGGACACTCCAGCTACGAGAAAATTTGAGTTTCCCAAGGTCAATCTAGAAGTGTAGAAACTCTCTTGTAGCAGCTATATTTTTAACATTTATCCCAACTCATAACACATGTATAAAAACTGAAGGAATTTTTTCTTCCTTGTTCTATTATTAACAAAAACCCCTTTCATTGTTGTTAAATTCATCTCCATTTGGCTAGAAAAATACTTTGAAGCAAAATTGGCCCTATGTGTGGAAAATGATTTGTCCCTTGGAATGACTTCTTGAAAAATGATGGAGACATGATGTTTATGAGCTGAAATGGCCTCATACTTGATGAAATTTCATGAATTGGCTTGGGACCCACATTACCTCTAATTGCTGGTGCAGACTAGTGCAATTTTGTTTTTGTTGACCTTGAAAACCCTAATACCTAATGGAGACTAACTGAATGAAACCATGATGAAAATGATTGAAATAATAATTACATCTCTTGGTGATGGTACACACAACAAAGTGGTGAAATGAGTGAGAAAGTGATGAAATTTTTTAAAAGTGTGAGGTCTGACCTAGGACTACCTCCAGTGACCAAATTTTTGCATGATGACCTAATGGAATGACAAAAATTTCAGAATGGGACCCTAATATGATTTGAATATAGATATTTTGATCATTAGTGGCAGGATGCAAAAACTAACACTAACATTGGCTCAAGTTGGGGATAGTAGCTCCTTGGAGGTGCCAAGAACATCGTGGGCCAAGTGTCTATCCATTGGGCATGGAGTCAAAAGCTAAATACTAACTGAAAATTGAAAAATTAAACTAATTTGTAACAAACTAAAACTGACTGAAAACTGACTTTAAAATTGATTCAAAACTTACTTGACTGAAATAAAAACTTACTAAACTTATTGATAGTAGTATATCACTGAGACTTGAAGGCTTAAAATCCTGATGACAACAACTCTTGCTAAAGACATATGTACAATCATTTGAAGTGATCCTTCCATTGTAACCAATTGATCAGATGGCTACTTTCCTTGAGAAGGCAAAAAAAACAAAAACTAGGCCACTCCAAGTGTCTACCGAACATGTACTTCTAGTCCATGAAAATAAGAAAATACATCTTCCCTGCTAACTGTAGAAAACTAGTAAAAGGATCTTCAAAAATCTGAAATGTGACCTTGTCTTGAGATCAAGCAGCAAAAATATAAGTACTCCCTTCATTTTTATCTGAAAGAATACTTGGTTGTTGATCCATAGGAAGGCATAGGGAAGTATGATTTTTTTCTATCTGAGTGTTGGTTGCAAATTCCTGTAGCACGGGAAACTCTGACTCTATATCTTGCACATTTTCTCTCTTAGGCTCATACTCCTCCAATTCATAGTCTAAATCATCCTTGAACAAAAAAACATTCTTAAAGATTCTTAAACATGAAAACCCTCATCTTCATAAAAGACAACAATCTCTGTTAACTGATCTCCTTGAAGGAAATCATCATCACAAATTGGCTTACTCACAATAACTGCATGTATAGTTTCATCAGTTTCATGATTGTCATCATTTAAACTCAGATTTTCATTTTTAATAATGGAAGAAGTTTCACTAACACATTCTTGACTATGTGAATACTACAAACCTGCATTAACTTGGGTTGTAACATGACTTTTCAGGAGTTGATCAATTTCATCTTCAAACAGAGGAGAAACTTGAGTTTTATAGTAGCTAACACTAGCTTGATTATTTCATTTTCAGGATCGAGATTAGGCATTTCTCTTTTTTGGTTACAGTATTTTTCATCCAAGGAGGAAACTACTAATTCTTGTTGGGAGGAAAAATCATATAGGGCTTCTATGATCTCATCTTCTAGACGCTCTTCATCCCCATACAAATTTTCAAGAAACTCAGTGAAATTATCAGAGATCTCACAACAACTATCAATCATCGACAAGGAAGAATTAGAGCTTTGATAATGTTGAAAGAAAACTGAATGAAATTCCTTAAGAGAATATAAATTAGCAGATGGTAGACTCTCATACCATGATCTCTCTTTTTCCTCCAAGGTAGCCTTCAACATCTTCATCATATAATCTTAAGGAAACTCAATCTTTAGTCTGTGAATATGCAAATAAAATTTGACCAAATGAAAACTAGCATCTTCACCGTCCTAGCCCTTAAACTTTGACAGTCTTGATTTCCAATCTATACAAGGAATACTATTCGGAAAACCAATAATATGAGCTTGATTCATAGGAGCATACCTTTGAGCAATTGAATCCATTTTGACAACAGTGAAATCACCAAGAATATCTTCAAACTACTGGTTTTTGAAAAGTGGAGTCACCATGAAAATTATGAACCTTGGATTCTTTGACACTGGAGTTGCCAGGTGAATGATTCGGCCTTCATATACATATGACCGTTGTCCACCATCAACAACCAAATCTGAAATTTGATGATTGTCGTTCCGGGGAAGATTTGTCACTTTTTCCCCAATATGGTCACCAAGATGTTAGCACTCCACTGGATCTCTAAGGCTAAGAAGAGACCGGAAAAGGTAACCACAGACCAAACTCTCGCCAAGTAGCTAGCCCTACAAGGCAGGAGAGGGCTCTCTCTAAGGGATCACAGCCAAGAGGGCTGGATCTGTTAGTCATCAGTATTTTTCACCTGTTGTTGATGACTAGATTCCTTAGCTGATTTTTCTAGAGGCTAATCTCAATATGCCAATTTGTCATCTAGAAAAGCCCCAAACAAATTTTTGCCTTCCTAGCCCTTACTGTCAGCCTATTGTAAGAGAAATCTTCAGTTTTCAACTCATGTCTTGTATCAGCAAATATCCCTATCTATAGCCGTCTTAGCCTTCTTTCTCTACTATCATTTTCCCCTTGTTTCTCATGAAACTCACTGTCCAACATTTGACAAAGTGTCTCCTTCCTATCCCTAATCTTCTTATCAAAAACCATCTGATTATGCCTAAGAAAACAATTAGAATATATGAAAGTTGCCCCTAAGTTAGATAGTGGTGTTTAGGAGTGTTTTCCTTAGCAAAAATGTCCTAAGCAAAAAAGCCTTTGTTCAGTACCAGTCAGCCCTGAATTAGTGCCTAATCTACAAAAACAAATATTGATCCATCCATAGGTCGCACCACTAAGAGGTCATTCTATCTCAGTCCAGAAGAAGTTCAACAAAGATCCAAAACAGAAGAAGATAAGTATGTTCACTATCTAAAATAACATGCTTAGGTCAGGAAAAATCTCCATAAGACACCAAGGAAGCTCTCCAGAGTTCAAAGTCATATTTTTTTACATCTCTGCAAGGGTGTGATTGGGATAATGATCAATGTGAAAATAGCAAAGGGAAAAAGTCAAAAGGATCCTGCATGCTGAATTAGCTTGCCCTCAGTAAAACAAGTGAAATACAGTAAGTAAAGGGCCACCAATAAGTGTGGTTTGAAAGCTAAAGTTGTCTAAAGAACAGAGAATAGCCTCCAAGTCATATGAATGCAAAAGGTTGGTGTTATGTTGATCAACAGTGTTCTCAGCATCTCCTCCAAAGGAAAATCCAACCTGCCTCTGCAAACACAGTCAAGGGAAAGTCAGTCAACTATGTATAAAAATAAACTACTCTACATACACAAGTCATATGATTTATGGTCTAAGGGTTCACTTGGATATTTTACAAAGAATACATATCTCAGAACACATCTCATAGAGCAAATTATTTCCTATTTGACATAATACCAAGCAGGGACATATGATTTGCAGAAAGGTAATACATCTTTTAAATAGATAAAATTTCATATCTAGAGTGAGAACCTCCTCCTTTAAAAGAGAAGATGGTTTAAAGCACAGTGATAACCTCCTTCATTAAAAAGTAGATGGTTAGAAAACATCATGGCAAAGCCTCCTCCAGAAAAAGAGCATATGGTTGGGATCATAATAGAACCTCCTTCATTTAAAAGCAGAGGTTTAAGGTGTGTCAAGTAATTTCAGAAATGGTCAGTTACCTCCTTCCTAGGGATGAAACAAAGGATGCATCGGCAGGGTTTCAAATGATGTTTGAGTAAGTTCTCTGTTTGAAAGACAGGTTTGAAAATCCGTTATAAATCAATCAAAGTTCATAGGTTGAAAACCTATTTCAGATCAAACACAAAGATGGCATTCTGGTATTAAAAAGTCTCTTTTTCCTCTGTTTATAAAGGTCTCCTTCACAGAGAAACAGAAGGTCAGCTCCCCTGATATTTACACAGCAAATTATCTCATTCAAGAGGGTCAAAAGGTGGTATAAAACATTTGTTACCTTCAGTTAAAATGTACCCATCAAATGGTAAGAGACAGAGTTTAAAGGGCATAAGAAACTTACATTTTTAAATGTTTTAGTCATAAGATAAAACCTCCCTTCACTTCATAAATAGACATGGTTTGCATTATGATTTTAAGGCTACATCATGGTTTGTCACAATTTTTCCCCTTTGAAAATAAACAAAGGCACAAGCTCACTGTTCAGAACTTCTGTCAAAAGTAAAAAGAGAAGTTTCCCTTTTAAAAACAAAGTGAAGGAAAACATGGGATGTTCAAAGACAAAAGATCTCGTCCAATTGGTCATTCATTACTTTGCAAGACCAAGCTGAGGAAGGAGGAAATTTTGAGCGATTATGAAGAAATTTCGAGCTTAAGTTTCAGCGCGGCGCGCCTGTAGGAAGACTCAGTGCATTTTTTCAAAGCGCGCAGTGCGCCTGTAGCGTTGTACGACGCACCTGTGCCCAGTGCCTAGGCCAACCCGACAACACTTCTGCGCAGTGCGTTCTACGTTCAACACCCGCCCAATCAACCCAGTCAGAACATGCCCTTGCTCATTAAACCAATGCTCAAAGGGAACCACAAATTCATTGATCCAAAGTTATTTCTCATCTCTTATCCAAGTTGTAGTTTTGGAGGAGGGTTTAATGATAAAATTCAAAGAGAAACAATGATAAAAGAAAGGCCTTGTTATTTTAAATAGCAAAAAGAAAAGTTGTTGGTTTTCAAAAGTAAACTTCCTTAATTCATCAAAACCAAAGAGACAGAGTTTGTATAGAGGGTTTTTCTAGTCAAAAGAAAATATTTCTCCTTGGGCTGTTAGATAATGAGGGATTTGGGCAGTCTCCAATAGAAAACAGAATTTTGCAAAGATTTCCTGGTTAGTTGAAAGAGTCTCTCAAAAACAGTGATGTCAAATGGGTTGCAAAGGATAAAAATAGATATTGAAAGCGAATATACTGTGTGTCAAAATCAAAAGAAATTTGTCTCCAAAACCCACAAACAGACATTGTCAAAGACTTATTTTCCCAAACACAAATGCTAAAGGGCTGAAATGGTTCTCATTCAATTCCTACTTGTTTGATAAACTAAAAGAGAATCAGTGATCATTAAAGGAGGCAGAGTTTGTTTGAAAGGCCTATTACTCAGTAACCAGGAGACTATTTTATGTTTTGGAAAAACAATAATCATCAAAGAAGAACAGTTTGCTCAAAGGGAAAGCACAGTGTTTTCAAGAGTGTACTCTTTGCTTAGAGAGAAAGGAGGATAGTGACTAGAGGATAAAGAGTTTTGTCAGTTGAAATAAGTCATTTAAAAACATTGATTTCAGGGGGCGCCATGTTATCATAACCACATAAAAACAAACTTTGTAAAGGTCTTTCAAATCAGTTTGAAGAGATATCCTAACAACAATTTCAGGGCACCATGTTGACTAAACCAAAGACAAGACAGTGATATCAAAAGGGCAGTGTTTGAGGGGAATAATCTTTGTGTCAAAAACAAAAGATATTTGTCTCCAAAAACCACAAGAAGATCTTGGCAAAGGCCCCCTAGCTCAAACACAATACTGAAGAGGTGACTTTGTTTTCATTCAACAAAATAATTGTTTGCTAAACTCAAAGAAGAACAGTAATTTGCAAAGAGGAAAAGGTGTGTTGGTTGAATACTTATTTCAGTGATCACTTAATCAGTTTATCTTGTTAAGTCAAAGAAGAGAAATCTAAGCAAACTAGTGATGATGAGGAACAAGGAAAAGGGTCCAAACATGACAGTCATGAAGAAAGCAGTGACAAGGATAAACAAGACAGCCCTCAAGAAAGAAATGATGAGGGAAAGAAAACACAAAGCATAGAGCATGAAGGGCATTCTCCAAAGTATGTGCTAGCTTCCTCTCCAAGGCAAGGGACCATGACTTCTTCACCTGAGCTAAAATGCCAAACAACAAGGAAGAAAACCAAGAAAAACTTAAAATTGTCCAAAGAGGGCACCCGGTGAGAAAAAGTGGAAAGGACACATCTAGACTTGGAATTTTTGCCCGAGCTTCTAGAAATGTTTCTAAAAACCCTTAAGGGGTTTTCTCACCAAAATTGAGCAATTTTTGACATATTCTTTTTTTTCGACATTTTTTGGCCTAATTGCATAGAATCATAAGCGCTGCCATGGGTGCTAGGAGCATCCTCAGCTCATGAAACTCATTTGGTTGGATGGAATAAATTCAGAGGCAGCTACTCACAAAATTTTATATCAATTGAAGATGTTTTGGTCTCCCAAAAAGGCGAAAAACAATCACTTTTTCGACACTCTGCCTCACATATCAACAAGGGATAATTTATGGGTTTTTCCACTTAGCTCAGTTTTTCATATACTTTTAGTAATCATTTTGGGGAAAAACAAGTATTTTCAGAAACTATACATCTAGGGCTTTCCAACGAGCCATCACGGGCCTCGTTTCGACATCGAGAGGTCCTTCAAAAGTTTCCCACAAGACATGAATTTTTCTGTTGCTATATTTCTGAAGCATTTTTGTGAAAATGCAGTTTTCTGAAGTGGCTTTTCCAAATGTGCGTTTAGCCTTTTTTGGCCATTGTCAGTTGAGAAAAGTCAAATTATTTTCTTTTTTTAGCATTTTTAAGATATTTTCATAGATATTTTTTGCCTTGGGCTTTGCAAAACCTCAAGGACAAAAACAGATATTTGTAATAGGCCAATGGGCTTGCTAGTTGCTCTAGGAGGTTTTCTTTCTCTTTGGCCTATTTGTTCCAAGATTTTTCATTGTAAAGAAGGCTGAACTTGATGATATAGAGAAATACATGATATTACAAGCTTTGAAGAAACACTTTGTCTCATGATGTGGATGATTTCTTGGTTGTCTTGGATGGTGGAAGAGGACTGTTTGTTGGATTCCTTGGCTTGGTAAATGGTATAGTTTCCTATCTGTATGTTTTTCTTAGTTTATCATACATGTTCCCATGTTTATTGCTTCCTATAAGTCAGTAAAAAATAGATTTGAGACATGCCCATGGAGGCACCTCAAGTTTCCTGACTTTGTTATAGCTTCTATTTTTTTCTTCCTTCTTAGTCATATCAAAGAATTCTTAACTGCTCTTTGATCACTGAAGAAACTTGTTGCTTGTTTCATTTATGGTTGTTATGCATGCTAATTATGATTCATGGTATGCCCTACTTACTCATGGCTAGTCAAAGCTCCATCTCTTAAAACTCTCTTTGAATTATTGATTGTCTTAGTTTGAACCAAGGAGGTCTTGTTTCGATCTTGCCCTTTGCCTAAAAACTTTGCATTTTGTTGTCAAAGTTCCCAATAGCTCAAAATATGATGTTTAGGAGTTCCCTCTTCGTAAATTGAGTTTTTTTTACATCTTGTTTGTTTTCCCAAAAATCTAAAGGTGATTTCCCAAAGTTGGAGGGTCTTATACTTCCATGCATCACTGGAATGTTTATTTTATGCATTTATCAGTTTTAGTTTCATTCATAGAGACCAATGGTTAGCCCTAACTTATGAATGCTTGTTGATTAACTATTCATGTTTAAAATCTCTTTGTATTTCAAAAACTTAGTGTCCATCCCATTTCATTCCACCTAAAAGAATCCATTTTACCTCAACGAAATCGGCCCTGCAATATACCTTCTCCACCCTTTGAGGCAATCTCGACCTTATTGACCCCATCGCTCAGTTGATCTGATATCTTGTTATCTATTTATATTTTGATCAGTTCTTCCCTCAAAAACCTAAAACAAACCAAAACACACTTATCAACTAGCCTAAAATCAGATACATAGAAATCAAACAAGTTCATATCCTTTGCACAAATAGAGAGAGCCCTCTCTGAGTCCAAGAAGGCTAGGTCCTTGGGCTCCAAAGTTGGTTTGATGTTACCCTGTCATTTGGCTTGCCAATCTGCCAAATCACGGGACCCTAACAGGATAAATTATGTTTTAGGATAGATATAGTAGCACAGGGATTTTGATTGGTTGATTTGGGTGCTGGATGAGTGAATTAGGTTAAAGAGGTAACTAAGTCAGGGGAAAATAAGATCAAAATTGCAGGCATTTGATGGGGCAAGGTAGGTAAGCACTCTAACACTTTAGGGTTCTTAGGTGAAATGGATCAAACTGGTGAGGTGCTAAAAATTGCATGATTTTATAAGAATTCTTTTTAAACTGAAGAAATGAAACAAATTAAGATGATTCTCCCAAAACAGAGCATAAAATATGTATTTTGATTATCATACTTGAGAATCAAACATATCATAGAAGTGTAATGATCATGGAAAGTATAAAACACACATACATATGCAACAGAAGAAGAAACTATGTCAAAATATAGTACCACAAGAATCCCACCAAAATAGTTGCAATTCATCTAATATATTCCTGCCAAAATATGAATACACTAGAGTCTTTGATCAATACAATAGCATACAACCTCTCAAATGAGCGAAGAGGTGAAATATATAGACATGAAACAACTTCTCCAAACCTTGAGGGTCAAATCCTTGAGTTGTGGAGCTGATCCACAAAAGGCTGAACTGCAAATCTAAAGTCTAGGGAGATCAAATTGACTCATCCCTAACTTTGGTGAAACTGATTCATTCATCCTCAAAAAAACTTTTACCTAATGTATTTACCCTTAAGTAACTCAAAATTAACTTAATTAAATTTACTTCCATCATTCACATCAATAAAATCATGATTTTCCATGGTCAAACTCAGAAAACTAAGAAAAAATCAGAAATATCAGTCACTGGTCAAGAGCGTGGTGCCAGTGTCAGGAGCGCAGCGCCAACTTCATCTCATATTTTGAGGGGGTTTCTGATGTCAAAATTGAGCTCAGGATAACTAATTGGAAATCCTATCCCATCTGGTTTCTAGAAATGTAATTGGTTTCCAAAAATGATGAGCTTTGGCCCTCCAAAAGGTCAATCTCCCAACACTAGGTAGGATCACAGCGCTTGCCTAAAAATGAGGGCAGAAATGTCATTTTTGATGTGTTTTTAACCATTTACCCATGACATTTTGTCCATTTTTGGCCTGAAAAGTGTCAAAATTGCATGTTTGATGCCTTATGAATCCAATGGTGGTGGTATTTGTGTCGTTGGAGGCCCCTAGAAGAAGTTCAGTGCCTATGGAGCTCCGCTCCTAACAGTCAAATTGCGCTGAAGGCTGTCAGAAGTTTAGAAAAAAACCCAAAATTGAAAAAATTGCTCAAAAACTCTTCAAAATTGGTATGTGGAATGCTGATAAAGTATGCTAAGAAATCAGAGAGGCTTTGGCAAGGATGTCAAGTTTCCTCTTTTCCTCTTGGGTGATTAGGGTCTTTATCTTTAACTTTACCTTTTGGAGTTTTGACCTTGTTATTTGATTCCTTCGGCAATAATGCTTATCCATGCCTCTCTGGATATCATTGTCTTTCTATGCATTCTCTGAGAGATTCTCAATATGACTGTTGACTCTTTCAAGCCAATTTTCCCTGTTCTCATTGATCAATATGGAAAATTTCTCATTAAGGGTGAGCTCCTCTACTAGTTCAGCTTCTTTTTGTCTCTCTAGTTCTAATGCTTTCTTCGGGCCTTTGGTTCTTGTCCTCTTCCTTGAAACTTTATCTTCTTGTTCATCTAGATCACCATATTTCTCATTTTCTTCATCAAGTAAGGTCTTAGCCTTTGTCTCTCCTATTTTGGCCTTGAGAAGTTCTACCTCCATGATCAGTTGTTTAGTCTTGAGTTTTTGGTTTTCCTGCTCAAGGTAGGAGATGAAAAATTTGGCTCTTGCCAAATTATCTTGTAATTCCTTGATCTTGGCATATTTCTCTTGGATGATCAGTCTTGAGTTCTCATGGTCATCTAGGTCATCCAAGTCCACCAAGTAAAACTCTCTCTCTTTCTCATGATGAAGGTCTTCCTCTTCTTCCATGTTTCAGTTGTGTTTTGGGAAAAACCCTTGGGGAGAAGGGGAAGGGAAAGGGTGTAGGATAGTGGGGTTAGGGAGTTGGGATGGATAAGGGAAAATTTAGGGAAGTAGGGAATGGACTTAGGGAGCTTTGGGAAGTGATGGGAGGGAAAAAGTATTAGGGAGATAGACTAGGGAATTAAATTACAGGGATTTTGTTTAGGTAGCTAGGAAATGCCACCTATATTTAGGGTTTTGGGAATAGAGCTAAGGAAAATGGATTGGAGAGTGTAACAAACTCAAATTAACTGAAAAATGACTTTAAAATTGACTCAAAACAGACTTGACTGAAATAAAAACTTAATAAACTTATTGATATAAGTATATCACTGAGACTTGAGGGCTTAAAATCCTAATGACAACCACCTACTTGCTGAAGGCATATGTACAATCAAGTGGAGTGATCCTTACAGTGCAATCCAACAGATGGCTACTTACTTGAATTCTACTCTCACTTTCCTCAAGCGGGCAGAAAAAAAAAAAAAAAACTAGGCCACTCCAAGTGTCTACTGAAAATTTGCTTCCGGTCCATCAAAATAAGAAAATACATCTTCCCTACTAACTGTAGAAAATCAATAAAACGATCTTCAAAAGTCTGAAAGGTTACCTTGTCTTGAGATCGAGCAGAAAAAATACAAGTAGTCCCTTCATTTTGATTTGAAAGAATACTTGGTTGTTGACCCATAGGAAGGCATAGGGAAGTATGACTTTTTTTTATCAAAGTGTTGGTTGCAAATTCCTAAAGCACAGGAAACTCTGAATCTATCTCTTGCACGTTGTCTCTCTTAGGCTCATACTCCTCCAATTCATAGTCTAAGTCATCCTTGAACAAAAAACATTCTTAAATATTCTTAAACATGACAGCCCTATCTTTTTCATAAAAGACAACGGTCTCTTTTATTTGATCTCCTTGTAAGAAATCATCATCATAAATTGGCTTACTCACAACAACTTCCTGTATAATTTCATTAGTTTCATGGTTGTCATCATTTAAACTCAGATTTTCATTTTCAATAATGGAATAAGTTTCACTAACACATTTTTTACCATGTGAATACTACAAACCTGCATTAGCTTGGGATATAACATGACTTTTCAAGAGCTGATCTATTTCATCTTCAAACATAGGAGAAAATTGAGTTTTATAGTAGTTAACACTAGTTTGATGGTTTTCATTTTCAGGATTGGGATTAGTCATTTCTCTTTTTTGGTCCCAGTATTTTTCATCCAAGGAGGAAGCTATTGATTCTTTTTGGGAGGAAAAATCATATAGGGCTACTATGATCTCATCATCCAGACACTCTTCATCCCCATACAAATTTTCAAGAAACTCAATTAAATTATCAGATATCTCACAGCAACTATCAATCATCGATAAGGAATAATTAGAGCTTTGATAATGTTGAAAGAAAACTGAATGAAATTCCTTTAGAGAATATAAACTAGCAGATGTTAGACTCTCATACCATGATCTCTCTTTTTCCTCCAAGGTAGCCATAAACATATTCATCATATAATCTTCAGGAAAATCAATCTTTAGTCTGTGAATATGTAAATTAAATTTGACCAAATTCAAACTAGCATCTTCACGTCCTGACCCTTAAACTTTGAAAGTCCTAATTGCCAATCTATACAAGGAATATGGTTCAGAAAACCAGAAATATGAGCTTGATTCATAGGATAATACCTTTGAGCAATTGAATCCATTTTGACCATGGTGAGGTCACCAAGAATAACTTCAAACTACCGGTTTTTGAAAAGTGGATTCACCATGAAAATTATGAACCTTGGATTCTTCGACACTGGAGTCACCAACTGAATGATTCAGCCTTCATATGCATCTGACCGTTTTCCACCATTAGCAACCAGATCTAAACTTTGATGATTGTCGTCTCGGGGAAGATCTGTCACTTTTTCCCCAGTATGGTCGCCAAGATATTATCACTCCACCATATCTCTGAGGCTGAGAAGAGACTAGAAAATGTAACCACAAACCAAGCTCTCTCCATGTAGCTAGCCCTACTAGGCAGGAGAGGGATCTCTCCAAGGGATCACAGCCAAGAAGGTTGGATCAATTAGGTTTT
This sequence comes from Pinus albicaulis, assembly GCA_034641835.2. Lineage (NCBI taxonomy): Eukaryota > Viridiplantae > Streptophyta > Pinopsida > Pinales > Pinaceae > Pinus > Pinus albicaulis. The sequence goes on from CM076578.1 coordinate 1,041,297,869, forward strand.
AGGCTAGGTATAGTAGTACGGGGGTTTTGATTGGTTGATTTGGGTGTTGGATGAGTGTATTAGGTCAAAGAGGTAACTAGGTCAGGGAAAATAAGATCATAATTGAAGGCATATGATGGGGCAAGGTAGGTAGGAACTCTAAAACTTTAGGGTTATTAGGTGACCTGGATCAGACTGGTGAGGTGCTAAAAAGAGCACGACAATACATGAATTATTTTTAAACTGGAGAAATGAAACAAATTATGATGATTCTCCCAAAACATAGCATAAAAGATGTATTTTGATTATCGTACTTGAGAATCAAACATATCATAGAAGTGGAATGAACATGGAAAGTATAAAACATTCACACATATGTAATAGAAGAAGAAACTATTTCAAATTACAGTACCACAAGAATCCCACCAAAATAGCTACAACTCATCTAATATATTCCTGCCAAAATCTGAATACACTAATGTCTTTGATCAATACAACAGCATCCAACCTCTCAAATGTGTGAAGAGGTGAAAGATATAGACATGAAACAACTTATCCCAACCTCAGGGGTCAAATCCCGGAGTTGTGTAGCTAATCCACAAAAGGTTGAACTGCAAACCTAAAGTGTAGGGAGGTCAAACTGACTCATCCCTAACTTTGGTGAAACTGATTCATTCATCCTCAGAAAGACTTTTACCTAATGTATTTACCCTTAAGTAACTAAAAATTAACTTAATTACATTTAAATCCATCATTTACATTAATAAAATCATGATTTTTCATGGTAAAACTCAGGAAACTAAGAAAAAATTAGAAATATCAGTCACTTTTCAGGAGCGCAGCGCTAGTGTCACGAGCACAACGCCAACTTCATCTCAGCTTTTGCGGGGTTTTCTAATGTCAAAATTGAGCTCATGATAGCTCATTGGAAAGAATGTCTTGTCTAGTTTTCTGAAATGTACTTGGTTTCCAAAAATCTGTTGGAAATATTGTCATTGATGGCAAAGGAAGTGGCAAAATAATTGGCAAAGAAGGAGCATCTAAAACAGTAACCATGAAAAGAGGAAAAGAAAAGTAGCAGCTGAAGAAGAGTGCATAATTGAAGCAGAATTGTCCAGAGACAGTAGTAAATGGTAATCCGTGATAAATAAGAAATCCATTGAAGGAATTAATGGTTGCGGAGATATGATGGTTTTGCTTACAGAATCAAGAACTTGAATGTACAGTTAGAAGCGGAACTGTGACAGGATAGAACTTTGAACATGCAATGGAAGGTTGATACATTATATATATCATAGCAGAATTGAAGACAGAATGACATTGAATTGTCTCGAGTTGATGTTTGTGAGGAAATCCCGTCCATTGGTTCTCTCGAATTGTTCGAACAAACTCTGTTGAATTCATTCCCCTCATAGAGGAAGCCTACGCATAACTAACTCTATCCTAATGGTAGTGAAAATCTCGTCGGAAGAGAATTACATTTGTTCGTTGATTATTGTAAATCCTTCTGAAGATAGACCAGAGTTAACTAAGTAAGAAGGATAGCGCAAACCCTTTGGAATCATGAATGGAACCTGGAAGGAAAGAGGTAGAACGTAAAAAAAGGAAGTGCGACGGAACCCTGCGTGGAAGAGCGGAACCATGACCGAGTGAACAGTGAAGGCGGTTTATGGTTTTCATCGCACCACCTCTGCGGAGCAAGCGGTATTTCCTGGTTGGGGAGCGAATCCATAGAATGCTCTACACGCGTCCTTGTACGACTCCACAAAACCGCTTGTCAATACGCGCCATCGCGTGTTATAGTTCGACCCAGGATGACTAGCGATATTGTTGTGCATCGTTGATCTGGAGGGAAGCCATCGGACAGTGGTCACGTGAGGAAGTTGCACAAAGATTAACCAAAGTACGACGGGCCATCGCACGTTAACGTTCGGCATTGAAGGTCGAGCGATATGCATATATGCCATTGATCTGGAAGCTTGCTATCTAACGGTGATCGGACGCTGGACTTACGCGAAGTTTACTTATGGTACCATGCACATGGGCCTGGGGTCAAAGGTTTATCATAAGGTTAATTGTTTTAAAGCGTTGGATATTTCTCTAAAGTGCGAAGGGTTGTAACTTTAATCCTAAAGTTTAGTTAAAAGTTGTAAATATATTTATTTGTCAATTTCTTCAAATTGATAAATAAATTAAAAAGAAATCAAAGAGGCACATTGGGTAAACTAAAGGAAATACTGTCAAAGGAATACCATTAGCGGTTGAATGGTTTTTTCTCATGGTATTGATAAAGGTTAAAATATATAAGGAGAAGACGGTTATTGTTCAAGGTGTGCATGCGTAAGGGTGGTGAATGAATAAAATTTCTCTAAGGAATATCTGCATGGACGGACTCTGTTCTTAATTGATAAATCCAAATATACGATGCACCCATGGATATAATGATCTGACGATGATAAATCTCTGGTTTGATCGACTGACGACATCATGAAGAACTGGTGCGGGTGTACTGAAGGAAATGAATAACTCTGGTGGCCTGCAAGGTATGCTGTGTGGAAACTGGTGGATCCTGTATGAAAATTGATGGAACGTGGTCCGCAGTAGTGCTAAGGGTCGAAGCCTTCAGTGAGGGGGTTGTAGCTCCCTTCCAGTGGTAGCTGATAAACGAGAGAAGGTTGTAGCCTTTCTGCAGGTAGATGCCTGCATGCTGGTATAAGTCTGTGCCAGCATAAATTGTAAGAAGTTTTCCTTATAATAAATATTGAAGAATGAGATAACAACAGTGGTGGTTTTCTCCCAAATTTGGTTTCCACCTTAAAAAAATTGGTGTTCATATGTGTGACTTATGTTTGATGGTTTGTTCTATTATTTATGTTCATACTTACTGCCTACTAAACATCTAATGAATGAATGATGCAATGATCTAAGTAAAGACATAATAAGATCTCTAGACATACAAGTTGGATTCTGTAAAATAGTATATGGTTTTAAGAGAAAGAAAAAGTAAAAATTTTCAGCCCTAAATACTGATTCACCCTCCCCCCCCCTCTCAGTATTTTTTTCTCAAAAATTGGTATCAGAGTAGGTCATTCTGAAAAAGCTTAGCCGCTAGAAGGAAGATCAAGCAAGATGAGTAATTAAGATGGAACAACATCTATCAGGCCTCTGCTCTTTAACGTAAACAATTTAATCCTCTGGAAAACAAGGATGAGATCATATCTTCAGTCTCTGGGAGCAGATGTATGGGCAATTGTTGAAGGAGGATATCAATATCCAGCTGCAGTACCAAAAGATTCGACGGAAAGAAAGAATTATGAAACCAATGCAAAGGCGGTCAATGTTCTATTAGGAAGTCTAACTGAATCATAATTTGTCAAATTCATGCAGCTGAATACAGCAAAGGCAATTTGGGACAAAATCATTCTAATTTATGAAGGTGATGCAAAGGTAAAAAGTGTTAAACTCCAAACTCTCAGAATTCAATATGAGAATCTAAAAATGAATAATGAGGAAAGCATTGCAAGTTTCTTTTTACGTCTTGATGATATTGTAAATCGTATGAGAAATCTGGGAGAAACAATAACCAAATCTACTCTGGTTGAGAAAATTTTAAGATCACTAACGGAAAAATTTGAGTCAAAAGTTTCTGCTCTTGAAGAAAAGAAGGATCTTCAAAATCTTACTGTGGTGCAACTTCATGGCATACTAACTGCATATGAAATGAGAAGAGGAGGACCATCTGAAGTCAAAGAAGCAGTCTTTAGAACTTCTACAAAAGGGAAGGAAGTACAAAAAACAGAAGGATCGGGATATATCTCAGAAGAAGAAGAGATCAACTTTGTAAAGAAAATTCAACTTGGCACAGGACGGTTCAGAGGTAAGATTCCTTTCAAATGTTTTGATTGTGGAAGAGTTGGTCATTATGCTGCTAAGTTTCCTCATAAAGAAACACATAAAAAGGGGAAGGAAGTAGTAATAAGGAATAAGAATCGTTATAGCACTAGAAAAAGTTACTATACTCATGAAGACAGTGATGGGTTATCTGATAGTGAGGAAGAATGTGAACAAGATCTTAGACTTCTCATGGCATTTGAAAAAGAATCTAGTGAAGAAAAGGATACTTTTGTGGATGCTCTAGAAGACAATGATTTTCTTGATGAAAACAATAAACTCAAAATTTGCTTAGAAGAGAGTAAAATAATCATAGAAACTCAAAATCAGCTTGAAGAAAAAGAGAAACACAATGAGAAATTAGAGTGTGAAATAGTAAGTCTAAGAAAAGAACTTGAGAAAGTAAAGACTCTGAATCTTAGATTTGCTAAAGGATCTGAAACCTTAGATGAGATTATCAAGGTACAACGTTCTCCCCTTATAAATACAAGTCGTGGATATATCAGAGAATCTTCTCAGGCTTCAGCACCAAATTATCTAAAAGCAGCTACTGCTGGTTTACAACATGCTGCCACTCAGCAAGGGAATAAATAATATTTGCATGTAAAGCATGATCATCTCAATTCAAAGAACACTAACTTTCAAAGAAACACCAATCAACAGGTAAATTCAAGAAGGATATTTTATGATCGTAGAAATTTCTTCTTCAATGGACAATGTTTCTCATGTCACAATTTTGGTCATAAAGTTGTTCAATGTGTAGCATATAAAACCATCATGACAAGAGAAGCAAGAAAGAAAAGGATTGATATTGAAACAAAGAAGAATACCTATAACAATTTTTCTCCTCTTCAAAATGAAGTTGAATGTGCTTATTGCAATAACCTTGGCCATGAAGAATCTGAATGCAGGAGAAAAGTTCAGCCAAAAGAACATGTTCCTTCAAGCTCCAAAGTATGGAAAAAGAAGGAATTACAGGTTGAAAATTGTGGCATAGTGTTATTTGTATAAGATGAAGAAAACCAATGGTACATTAATAGTGGATGCTCAAGGCACATGACAGGTGACAAAAACAAACTTCTTGCATATAGTGCTCTAGAAAAGGAAAATAATGTTACATTTGGAAATGATACTCCTGTGGTCATTAAGGGAAAAGGGTATGTTTTTCTAAAAGAAAAGGTGAAATCTAATGAAGTCATGTATGTGGATGGATTAAAGCACAACTTGTTAAGTGTAAGTCAAATGTGTGATCAAGGAACTGAAGTTGTCTTTAGTTCAGAAGAATGTGTGGTACGTGATCTTGATACAAGTAAAACAATTATAAAAGGAAAAAGGACTCCAAGCAACCTGTATGTATTAAAGAACTGCAAAGAACAATGTTACTTGAGTAAATCTTTAAAAAACTGGCTATGGCATAGAAGGTTGGGGCATCTGAGCTTCTCTCAAATCAACAAATCAAGCAGACTTAAATTTGTTCGTGATCTTCCCAATATTTCTCTACCTGAAAATATCATATGCAAATCTTGCCAATTCAGTAAGCAAACCAGAGTACAATTTAATGCCAAGGAAGGATCATCAAGTAAGCCTCTTGAACTCATTCATATTGACATATGTGGACCTATGAGGAAAAAGTCACCACGTGGTGAAGAATACTATATCTTATTCATTGATGATTTCTCTAGAATGTGTTGGATTGGGTTTCTTAAACACAAAGATGAAGCATTTGAGAAATTTCAGATCTTCAAAGCACTGGTTAAAAATGAATTAGATCTAAAATTCAAGTGTCTTAGATCTGATCGAGGAGGAGAACACACATCCAATGAATTCCTTGAATTTTGTGAACAACATGGCATAAAAAGACAGTTTTCTGTAGCTGGAACTCCACAACAGAATGGTGTAGCAGAGAGAATGAACATAACAGTTCAAAAAATGGCTAGAGCCATGCTTGATGATTCCGGAACACCTGACACATTTTGGGGAGAAGCAACACATACAACAGTAAATATTCTTAACAAGGCACATGTTCATGTAAATAGTGATAAAACTCCATATGAACTCTGGTATGGTAATTCTCCCACTGTAAAGCATTTTAGAATTTTTGGAAGAAAATGTTTTATCAAAAATAATGATGAAAAACTTGGCAAGTTTGAACCCAAAGCAGATGTAGGAATACTTCTTGGTTACTCCTCTAGGAGTAGGGCATATAAATGTTACAATAAAAGACTTCGGAAGATTTTTGAATGTATAGGTGTCATTATTGATGAGTCTCCAGCAGCTCCAAAAGAAGAAAAAAAACAACAATTGAAGACGATGATGATGACATATATCCTTCTACATCAAATAGTAATGATACAACAGTGAACCCAATGAAGAACCCGAAGATGATTTGTCTGAAAAGGCTCCATCCATATATGTTCAAAAGAATCATTCAGAATCTCAAATTTTGGGAGAAAAGGGATCAGGTGTACAAACAAGAAGGACTCTTGTGGGATCTTCTAGCAATCTGGAATTTCTGTCCACTATTGAACCTCACAATGTCAGTCAAGCTAGCAAAGATGAATGTTGGATTCAAGCCATGAATGAAGAACTTGATCAAATTGAAAAGAATCACATTTGGGAATTAGTACCAAGACCTCATGACAAAAATGTCATTGGAACTAAATGGATATTCAAAAACAAGTTAAATGAGAATGGGGATGTTATAAGAAATAAAGCTAGACTTGTTTGCAAGGGGTATGGTCAACAAGAAGGTATAGACTTTGAAGAAACTTTTTCTCCTATAGCCAGACTTGAGGCCATAAGAATGTTTCTTGCTTTTTCAAGCTTCCAACAAATCAAAGTTTATCAAATGGATGTTAAATCTACTTTTCTCAATGGTGATCTAGAAGAAGAAGTTTATATAGAACAACCAAAAGGATTCATTTTTGGAAATGATGAAAAACTTGTTTGTAGACTTAAAAAGGCTCTATATGGTCTCAAACAAGCTCCAAGGGCATGGTACTATCATCTTGACAAATATCTTCATCAACAAGGATTTTCAAAAGGGTCTGCTGATAGAAACTTATACACAAAAACTGAAAATGACAAACTATTGATTGTGGTTGTATATGTTGATGATATCATTTTTGGAAGTAATGAAGAGTCTATGAGTCAGAAATTTGCTTCTGATATGCAGCAAGAATTTGAAATGTCTTTACTTGGGGAACTAACATTCTTTCTTGGCTTGCAAGTGCAACAAGCAAAAAATGGCATATTCTTATCACAAGCAAAATACCTCAAGAAAATCCTGAAGAAGTATGGCATGGAAGATTGCAAACCTGTAAGTACACCAATGATAATCGGATGTAATCTCAGTTCTAATGATGATTCCCCCACGGTGAATCAACCAGAATACAGATCTATGATAGGAATTCTACTTTATCTCACTGGGACAAGACCAGACATCATGCATGCAGTTGGGATTGTTGGACGATTCCAAGATAATCCAAAAGAGTCTCACCTTCAGGATGTGAAAAGAATATTCAAATATCTACAAGGAACTCAAGACTTTGGACTATGGTATCCAAAGAATGTTGATCTTACTCTTCATGCATACACTGATGCAGATTGGGATGGTAATGTTGATCGGAAAAGCACTAGTGGTGGTGCATTCTATATGGGGCCCTGGTTAGTATCTTGGTTCAGCAAGAAGCAAAGCTCTATTGCCTTATCTACAGCAGAAGCAGAATATGTGGCTGCCGCATCATGTTGCACTCAACTTCTTTGGATGATGCAAACCTTACAAGACTTTCAAATCAAATTTTCACCTCCTATATCCATTATGTGTGATAACACAAGTGCCATCAGTATCTCAAAGAATCCTGTTATGCATTCCAAGACCAAGCACATTCCCATCAAATATCACTTCTTACGTGAACAAGTGCTTGAACAAAAAGTGAAATTGGAGTATGTTCCCTCCAAAGAACAAGTTGTTGATATATTTACCAAACCTCTACCCAGGGAAGCGTTCAAATATCTCAAACAGAAATTGGGAGTAGTCTCTGCCATGCAGAAGATCAGATCTACTTAAATATAGAAGATTAAATTGGTTGTGAGGTGTTGTTGGGCATCTCTGATTGCACAGGCTAAGGGGGAGCATTGGTCATATGAAGAGGATGCACTGTTGGAATTTATAAGTCATTTTGTTATAATTGAAGATGCAGCATGATCTCAGGGGGAGCATGGTATTATCGGTTCAAAGGATCTTGATCAACTATTTGCCATTTATGTCAAAGGGGGAGGAAAAGAAACAAAGGGCTTCTATAAGACAATCAGAGGAAGAGTATTGTCATCAATGCCAAAGGGGGAGATTGTTGTAAATATTTTCATTAATGGCAAAGGAAGTGGAAAAATAATTGGCAAAGAAGGAGCATCTGAAACAGTAACCATGAAAAGAGGAAAAGCAAAGTAGCAGCTGAAGAAGAGTGCATAATTGAAGCAGAATTGTCCAGAGACAGTAGTAAATGGTAATCCGTGATAAATAATAAATCCATTGAAGGAATTAATGGTTGTGGAGATATGATGGTTTTTCTTACAGAATCAAGAACTTGAATGTACAGTTAGAAGCGGAACTGTGACAGGATAGAACTCTAAACATGTAATGGAAGGTTGATACATTATATATATCATAGCAGAATTGAAGACAGAATGACATTGAATTGTCTCGAGTTAATGTTTGTGAGGAAATCCCGTCCATTGGTTCTCTCGAATTGTTCGAACAAACTATGTTGAATTCATTCCCATCATAGAGGAAGCCTACGCATAACTAACTCTATCCTAATGGTAGTGAAAATCCCGTCGGAAGATAATTACATTTGTTCGTTGATTATTGGAAATCCTGCCGAAGATAGACCAGAGTTAACTAAGTAAGAAGGATAGCACAAACCCTTTGGAATCATGAACGGAACCTAGAAGGAAAGAGGTAGAACGTAACAAAAGGAAGTGCGACGGAACTCTGTGTGGAAGAGTGGAACCATGACCGAGTGAACAGTGAAGGCGGTTTATGGTTTTCATCGCACCACCTATGCAGAGCAAGCGATATTTCCTGGTTGGGGAGCGATTCCATAGAATGCTCGACACGCGTCCCTGTACGACTCTGCAAAACCGCTTGTCAATACACGCCATCGCGCGTTATAGTTCAACCCAGGATGACCAACGATATTGTTGTGCGCCGTTGATCTGGAGGGAATCCATCGGATGGTGGTCATGTGAGGAAGTTGCACGAAGATTAACCAAAGTACAGCGGGCCATCGCACGTTAACGTTCGGCATCGAAGGTCGAGAGATATGCATATATGTCGTTGATCTGGAAGCTTGCTATCTAACGGTGATCGGACGCTGGACTTGCGCGAAGTTTACTTATGGTACCATGCGCGTGGGCCCGGGGTCAAAGGTTTATCATATGGTTAATTGTTTTAAAGCGTTAGATATTTCTCTAAAGTGCGAAGGGTTGTAACTTTAATCCTAAAATTTAGTTAAAAGATGTAAATATATTTATTTGTCAATTTCTTCAAATTGATAAATAAATTAAAAAGAAATCAAAGAGGCACATGGGGTAAACTAAAGGAAATATTGTCAAAGGAATACCATTAGCGGTTGAATGGTTTTTACTCATGGTATTGATAAAGGTTAAACTATATAAGGAGAAGATGATTATTGTTCAAGGTGTGCATGCGTAAGGGTGGTGCATGAATAAAATTTCTCTAAGGAATATCTGCATGGATGGACTTTGTTCTTAATTGATAAATCCGAATCTACGATGCACCCATGGATATAATGATCTGACGATGATAAATCTCTGGTTTGATCGACTGACGACATCATGAAGAACTCGTGCGGGTGTACTGAAGGAAATGAATAACTCTGGTGGCCTGCAAGGTATGCTGTGTGGAAACTGGTGGATCCTGTATGAAAATTGATGGAACGTGGTCCGCAGTAGTGCTGAGGGTCGAAGCCTTCAGTGAGGGGGTTGTAGCTCCCTTCCAGTGGTAGCTGGTAAATGAGAGAAGGTTGTAGCCTTTCTGCAGGTAGATGCCTGCGTGCTGGTATAAGTCTGCGCCAGCATAAATTGTAAGAAGTTTTCCTTATAATAAATATTGAAGACTGAGATAACAGCAGCGGTGGTTTTCTCCCAAATTGGGTTTCCACCTTAAAAAAACTGGTGTTCATATGTGTGACTTATGTTTGATGGTTTGTTCTGTTATTTTTGTTCATACTTACTGCCTACTAAAAATCTGAAGAATGAAATGAATGAATGATGCAATGATCTAAGTAAATACATAATAAGATCTCTGGACATACAAGTTGGATTCTGTAAAATAGTATATGGTTTTAAGAGAAAGAAAAAGTAAAAGTTTTCAGCCCTAAATACTGATTCACCCCCCCCTCTCAGTATTTTTTTCTCAACAAAATCATGATTTTTGGATCTCCAAAAGGTCAATCTCCCAAGACTATTCAAAAGTGCAGTGCCTGCCTAAAAATGAGAGTAGAAATGTCATTTTTTAGGTATTTTTGGCCATTTCTCCCTTCCAGTTTGCCCATTTTTGGCCTTCAAAAGGTCAAAATTGCATGTTTTATGCGTTTTGAATCCAATGGTGGTGGTATTTTTTCCTTAGGAGGTGTTTAGTCAATTTAACTGTCTTAAATTGATTACATAAATTATCGACTCAGGTTAGTAATCTTGTGAAGTGCGGTGCACTATATATGCTAGAAGCCTATTTCTTGATTCGATGTATGTATTTTATGTTGTTTTGGGGTTTTTCTCTTTTGATGTTTAATAATGTTAAATTTAAAACTATGAAAAGAGTTAAAGGAATCTAATGATTTTTAAGAAGGGAGAAAAGGAAGTGTTTCTAAGTTAATCTAATTTTCATAAAAACAAACAATAAATTGTGGGTTAGTTAGAGCCTAATTTGGAAAACAAAGAATCTTATCTGATCATCAGTCCTAATCCATGGATCTATTTCTAAAACTAAGATTGAAAATTGCAATGCCTATCTTAAGTAAAAGTAGAAAATGAAACAACTAAGGTACTTCTGGTTACTTCAACATTCAATTATTAGGCATGACCTTATTGAGATGATGTTAAGTAATTGTTTGTACTTAATCTGCTAATGTCCTAAAATAGTAAGCAAATAATCCAATGCAAACATCTAAGGTATGTTTAGTTACTTCCAATATTCAATTGTGAAGAGTGATATTTTGGAGATAGTGTTAGGTAACTAATTACACATGTTGAACTAGAAAACTAAGTAAAATCTGCAGAAAGATAACTCAAGAATTGTACTCATTAATCATTCAACCATTCCATCTTGAAACATAATTAGATCAATCTCTTTTAGAATTATTTTTAGGAATATTAGTGTTTGCAATTAAGTGAGGATCTTGAAAGTAAAAGCATGTAAGATTTAACTAAAATCAACTAATGTACAATTGACTTTTCTGCAACATTCAAATGTAAAGTGTTAACCTCTTGAGATGCTTTAGGAGAAATCAATTATGCCTTAGTCTTTGAAAAGAAAATGACAATGTGCAAAGTAAATTCAACCATTGTATGTATGAGACATTTAACCATTTAATTTATGATCAGCATATTGTAATGGCTTTTAGAAACATCTTGTTGACACAGTAATTGATAATTATGTTCTAAAGGAAATAAAGGACAAAACAGTAACACTAAGCAACTGTGACTTCTGAACACTTCAATCTTTAATTCAGTTTGAAAATAGAGCTTTCTATTTCCATGAAATACCTTAGAAGAGTAAGTTTGCACAATTTTGATTTATCATTAAACTATTTGAAAACTGGATATGAAACATAAGCCTAGTTAGAAACAGAAATTGTTGAAACAGAGTAAAGGAAATTTAACTAAAAACACAAATAAGAACCTCCTTCAGAAGAAAGGGACCTCTACAAATGATGTGGTTGAACTCCTAGCTTGTTAAATATGTAATCAAGAAATAATTGGCAAATTGAACTTCTTATTATGATGAAAATAAAGTCTAGAAACAGAGTATCCACATAAAACCTGTGTTTACACTTAAAATCTGAACTGTACTGAACTATCTCTCGGTTCTGTGGAACCAATATTTAAAGGGAAACTACATAACTAATTATGAGTTAAACTAGCTACAAGTGGCTAACTCGAATTGCAATTGAAATAGGACTGTTGGACTCGTGATTTTCTACGAAGAGAAAATCAGGAGTCCTACTACTGCAGGTAACGTATTTTGACTTGTATCTTTGACCATGAGTTTAGGCTCCTTTTTATGTCGATCTGGACCGAGTGAGTAGGATAGAATCCAAGTAGGCATGATTCTAAAAACACCCATGTGGCTCAATTCCTCAGTTGACACCTGGAACCTGCTAAACCATAAGAGTAGCTACAGAACGCACAGTTAGTTGCAGAACAAGGTGCATTCTGTAGCTAAATTGCAAAAACTTGTCCACATAGAAAAATCATGAAAATATAATATGACAATCATTTAAATTCATCCTTAAGACAAAACTAAGCATTCTTCATTGATTAGGGTTTGTGATCTTATGGAAAAATGATGGAATGAGGTGAGAAAATTTGTCAAAGAGAGGGTAATCCTGAAGTTCAACATACCCCCACTGCAAAATCATTGCATGTCCTCATGCAATTTGACAAAAATGTGAGTTCTTCTCCCCTACTGCTTTGAGGTATAAAATGGGCCTCCTAAGGAAATAATAAAATAATAGCTAAACCAATAAAATAATATATATGAATTTTCAATTCACTTTTTGCGCCACAATCCGTGTAACATAGTTAAATTCAATTCAAAAGTTGTACCAAAATAAAATTAATAAAAAAATTGTATTGATGTGACTATAAATAAGAATGAGTTTTTCAAGAAAAAATCATTATCATTAAACAACTAATGCATTTTTCCTTTGTACTTAAATAACTTAAAATAGAATATAAATATAAATTTATAAATTCTTAATTATATTATATGCTATTAATGAAAATTTATATTATTTAAATTTTATAATAACATGTAATCAATATACTAAATAAAAATAATACAATATAATAAATTTATAGGGATATGCATTGTTTCTTTCAAAAAATATGAAATGACAATAATATATTTATATTCAAAAAGTGTGAAATGACATTTACTATGAGTACTCTACTTTGACTTTAAAAGTACTTAGAGCACTACCATAGTTAAACATGAGTTTTTATCCACCATTGACAATGTGACAAGAAGTACATTTAACTCAAGTAATGCCACCTCAACCATTAGGGATGATGTCATCCCCTAAAATGTGATTGGTTCTCATAAAGTGAATTTTGATTGTACATTTTCCTTAGGAGGCCCATTTTAGACCTCAAAATTCCCCTAATGATTTTCTTAGATACCTCAACTAGGACATCCAACATTCTTCTTTTGTTCTTCTTTGAAGTCAATGTCATTATGGGCCTTTTCATAAGAAGTTTGAACTTAAGGTTAATGATTACTTTGTTCAACGACTTGTTATTTTTCTTCGATTTCCTATTTTTCTTATGCCATAGTCCTAGCTGCAGAGTGGTATTATCATGCATTTCCTTGTCCAATTTGTTTTGTTCCTTCAAAATCTCGTTCTCCTGCTTGATGTACATGTTCAATATCTCTAATTCATAAATATCTTTCTTAAGAGCATCAATTAGAGGTTCTTGTGGATTTACAGGTGGTTCTGGGTTCATTGAGGCACTTGTTCTCTCCAATGATTCTACATAATCATATATCTGTTGTTGAACTGAATCTATACCAGGAGATCCTCTACTAGGACCTTCTTCAAAATAATAAACAAGAGAGTCTTGAGGACTGTGCACAGGAAAAATATTAACAAGTGATGGTACTGGTGTTTCTTCTTCTATATTTATAAGCTTTGTCGCTCTTGATGGTGTCTGCTTCATGGTGCCTCGGAGTCTAGAGCTCCTTCTTAGTTTTAGAGGACTTTCATTCCATTCATTTGTAACCTCACTCCCCTTATTTTTCTTTCCTCTAGCCTTAATATGTTTCCTAATTTATGTCAGTTCCTCATAAATTAGCTTTTCATCATTCTTCTGTAGTGAATTTTCAGGTCTGTCTTCAACAATTATATCAGTTTTCTTTCTTTTTATTCTCCTGACATTATCTTCCTTGGGTGGTCACTCTAGTTGTTCTTGAAAATGATTCCTAACAAGGAAATCCTCCCAAGTGTCTCCTATACTCCTTAAGTGAAATTCAATCAATATTTTCACCAAACCATGATGATGCGTAGGGGTCTCTATGAATTGTATTCTCTTTTTTACATTTGAGGCCATCCTTCTTAAACTATTGAGAAGAAAGAAAGAAAGGTTGATTTCACCATTTTCTAGAAAATTCATTAATAAACAGATATCGTAAACATACATGGTTCCAAATCTTCCTTCACAAGTTATGAATTTCTATAAAATCAAGAGCATATTTCTCCATTTGATTTTAAGAGCTATACTGGGGATTCCTTTTCTAAAAATTGAGACATCCATACCTGGGTTTTTTAGTATCACCTTCCAAGATTCACTATGGAACTCTTTGTTCTTGAACCATATTTCTCCATGCCTTGGAAGTTTTGTAGCCTCAACCAAGAATGACTCTGTGACAGATTTACACTCATCGCGTGGGCTGTACACCCTGCAATTAAAGCCGAGAAGGGTTGTATATGTATCGAAGTGTATCGATCATTGAAAGGTTCGTTGATACAAGAGAGAGACTGGAATTAATTCCAGAATTTGAAAAGTGAAGAAGAACAGAGGGGGTTGAAGATTGGTCGGAATGTGAGTTTTATTACAAGATAGGTGGAACAGATGCTTGAGGATTGCATGATGAACTTGGTATAAAGGGGTAAATTTTTGACTCTGCATATGGGTGAGAATTAGGAATAGAACCCGAACTTCCAAAAATTCGATGGAAGAGCCATCCTGCAAGTGTGGTAGTCAAGTCACAGGCAGGGAATTGTAAAACAAAGGAATTGCCTTCTGTGAGACGAAACCTGAGTTTAATTACAATGGAGATATCCGTGAAGAAATGGTAATTGTTCACATTTCAATGGAAGCAAGCGAAGAAAGGATAAGCAATAACGAAAGCGGAGTTTAATTATAATAATACATTGAAGAGTGGGCGGAACCCTGAGTTAAAGAGCAACGCGGAACCGTGCAGGAGTGAACAGTAAAGGTGGGTTTCCAGTTTTGATCGCACCGCCTTCGTAGGGTGAGCGGTATTCAAGAATTTGGAGTGATTCCATTGACTGCCTGAGACGTGGCCTCAAGCGGTCTGGAGAAACCGCTCTCATCGCGCATTATTGCTCGTGCATCTAAGCTAAGCGATATCCGTCGGATCACACGAGACAAGGCAACGTGCTCTTCGCCGTCGGATGAGAAGGGCGACTTAAGCCAAGGTACGTTATATGGATACTGTGGGCCCGAGAGCTTTAAATATGAAGTTTGGTAGTCAAATTAATATATGTTGCGGAATAATATTATAACTTGGGTGTTTAATCCAAAGTTTCAAAAACACTCAGACTTCTACAAGTAAAGACCGAAAATTTCTATGTAACAAGGTATTTCAATGATTTTATAACTATTGTTTCATTCATCGCATCGACGGAGAACCCTTGGGTTATTGAACTATTAAGTGTTGACTGAAGATCTTATACATATAGTGTGGGACCCACCCCCCTATATATTATTCCGAGAATCATAACCCAAGTTGGAGGATATATATAAACCTTATTCCAAGAATCATTACCCCAACTGGAGGATACATTAAAGCAGACGCAGACACCTATATATATGCAGCACCTTATTTATGTTACGCCTTATACACAAAGGTATATATATATATATATATATATATATATATATATATATATATATGTATATATATGTATATATATGTATATATATATGTATGTATATGTATATATATGTGTGTGTGTGTGTGTGTGTATATACATATACATATATATATACATATATATACATATATATACACATATATACACACACACACACACACACACACACATATATATATGGAGTGGTTTATTCACAAAGGACCAAGACTACAATGCAAAGTACCACATGGTGGGACCCTCATCAATCGCATCAGAAAAAAAGGTTGACAGCGGATCATATGAACAAAAAGTTGTGATTGCGATTGAAGCCCGGACCCGATGGGTTTATAAATCATGATTGATATGTGTTTGAGTTCCTGCATAACAGTGATAGCATCGCATCGGATCGGAGTGATCGCATCGGAGCATCGGAGCATAGAAATATCGAAACATGCAACTAAAAGTTGCGATTGCGATTAATCGCAATTGGAGCAATCGCATCGCATCGCATCGGAGTAATCACAATCGAAGCAATCGCATCGCATTGGAGAAAGATGCAAACTCGGCAAATAGAAAAAGGGTTTATGAAACTGTGGGGCCCGAACCTTTCAAAGGTTAGTGTTGGGATTGATAAAAGGATATATGATGTGAAATAAGGGTTGTACTCTCGTATGAATTGAGAGAGGTATACATATATTACTGGAGTTAAAAACTAGGGATACATGCCTTTATACATCGAATTGAAACAGCAGATAGGGGACTGTGGGTTTATTGGCCATCATTTAGATTTTACAAAAGAGACGCCGCTTATGAATATTGAAAATTTAAAAGTTGCAATGGTCCAATTTTAATAGTAAAATCATAATATGAAGTTGCGGGTTGAGCTTTAATACCGGGAACATATATTGATTAATACACCAAAGACCATTGAGTAGTGGATAATTTCAAAGGCCTTATAATCATGGTCTAATTCATCGCACATATAGATACAAAGAGCGCAAAGTTGTGGGTCCTGACATATATGATCTCATAATCAAAATATAAAGGTATAAAACGTTGGAGGTGCATTATGAATTTTATAATAAGGTATAAGATCATTAAGGCAAAGAACAAATTTCCCGCATACGTAATCTGTTAGACATGGTACACAACCATAAGATAACCGTGGAAGAAAAAGGGCTCCAGATATGTTTATTTAGATTTCCATATCAGCAGTTATATATATATATATATATATATATATATATACAGCAGACACACAATCACGGTGGATAGGTGAACAAGCACAGAAAACTGGAAAATATGCAGAAGACGGTAAGCAAAAAAAGGTAGGACAGTTACCTGACAGCAGCAGAAAAGACAAAGCCAGCAAAGCCAAAAGCCAGAAAATGGGCTGAGTAAAATTGTTTTTATGTAACCGAAAATGTGAATGTTGTAATTGATTTTTATTGTTTGTGATGCATTGGCAAGTCTCCGGAAGAGAACAAATATCCCATTGTAATGTCAATTGGTACCTACAGTTATATTTTCTGAATGAGCGGATAAAAGAGATGAAAAGGCAGAAGGCAAAGGGACATGGCTGTCCATTTTGAATTCCCAGTAGAATACAAACAGCCATGAAGCTATTTTGTATAAAACAGGGTAATATCCAAGGGGAGAAGGTTACGAAAACAGAGTGAGAGAAGAAGAGAGTGTGCAGCAGAATTGAAGAGAGTTGAAGAAAATAAGAAAGTTGCAAGAGGTTAGAGAGAGTGAATATAAAGAATGCAGAGTATGGAATTGAGGCAGAGAAGATAAGAAGAAGGAGGAGCAGAACAAGATGTTATGAAAAGTCAGAGAATGCAGAAATGAAGCAGTGAGGCAGAGTAGAAGGAGGAGCTGAGAAAAGAAGAAGGAGAAGCTGATAGTGAATCTGAGAAGATGCAGAAATTATATAAGGACAGATGTGAGGAATGTTGAACAGCAGAAGAGAAGGTACAGAACAGAGCTGATTTCCAAGGTAAATCAACAAGTGTTTTTTTTTTTGAAAGAGTAAGGAAGTTGAAGCTTCCCTATCAAGTTGTAGCTTGATAGATTTCAGTTGTAGCTGACTGAGGTAGGAGCCTCCTGTAGGTTGGTGCCTGCAGAAAATAGATGGGAGTTGGTGCTTCCACGTCAATTTGTAGCTTGATAAAATGTCAGTTGTAGCTGACTGAGGTTGGAGCCTCTTGTAGGTTGGTGCCTGCAGAAAATTGATGGGATTTGGAGCTTCATTGCAAGTTGTAGCTTGTAGAATTGAGGTTGGAGCCTCCTGTAGGTTGGTGCATATAGAAAATCAGTGGTGAGAGGGAGTTGGAGCTTGCCTTTGCATCACAACAATAATAAGATGTGGTTTTCTCCCTTTATGGGTTTCCACTTATATCTGGTGTCTCTGTGCATGATGTTTATGTGTTGATCTAGTTTATATCATCTGCTTAATACTTGTTGCTCTCATATTAAGTCTACTGTTACATTATATCAATGCTTGCTGCTCACATTCTAAGATTACTCACATGATTGAACATGAAATGAAGGTGTAAACAAGTGTTAATGAAAAAGTTTTAAAAGTCCATGAATGTGTTAAACTGATTCACCCCCCCCCTCTCAGTTTAAATAAGGGTTCAACAAATCACTCAATTAACGCAATTATTCAATGGGATTCAGCAATATGAATGCAAGAAGCAAAAACGAAGTTGACCGGGAAAGCAAAGGCCCAAAACTCCCACGGGAGGCTCAGCACACTGAAGCACCTAGAAGCCCTAGGGCTAAAATGAAAAACTGACAGAAAATGGAAAACAACCAGAGGATAGGGGCTAAACACAGTCAAAAATGACTTCAAAGCAGTCAAACAATCAGAAAAAATGAACCAGGACTAAAAATCAAGCTCAAAGAGTCCAAGAACAAGCAAACCCTAAAACCAAGCAGGGTTGGCGTGCCTGTTTGGCTGTAATCTGCGCCAAACAGGGAATGGCGCAGGGGCCTAACTAGCAACAAGCACCCGTTGGTGCGACTGTCAGAGGTATAACTACACCAAACAGTTTTACCCTAAAAAAAAGATAAAAATGAACTAACATAGGCTAGATCTGGTCTTTTGGGGGCTGAACAAGGTTTTAACACCAAGGAAGGTGAACCAAAAAAGCAGACTAATCAAACAAAAAGCCAAAAACAACCCAATGGAGGAAGGAACAAATCCCACTGATCCCCAGTGGAGTCGCCAAATTTTTGTGGAGGTAAATCCCCTCTGCAGACAGAGGCGATCCCACTAGCCCTAGAGTGGGTCTAGCAATAATCAAAACACGCAAAACTATTGGTTCCTAGTTACAAAAGATAGAATCACGATAGATCGCTTACTGTGATTCCTTCACTGTTGTTGTCGAAGAAGAAGTGGCATTTCTGTTCCTAGCTAGACAGGTCAGGATCTGTGAGCTTGCTGCATCCAGATACCTGTACACATGTAAAGAAGAGAGACAACATGCAACGTAATATTTCACACTTTTATAACTATCGATCAGTCAGAGAGGAATGAATGAAATTGCATTTATATAATGGACAAACACAATCATGGAACCAATAGTAGAGTCATGTATATTAAGATATGAGAGAACGATTACAACCAGTGCTCTGACATCGTGATCTTCCTTCGACAGGGTTCCAGTGGGACGTGTCTCACAAAGCTCATCAGGGATTTGACAGAACTCTCTC
The DNA here is from genome assembly GCA_034641835.2 of Pinus albicaulis. Classification (NCBI taxonomy): domain Eukaryota; kingdom Viridiplantae; phylum Streptophyta; class Pinopsida; order Pinales; family Pinaceae; genus Pinus; species Pinus albicaulis. Next base: position 1,041,317,362 of record CM076578.1, read on the forward strand.
TCTGACAGGGTTCTCCTTAGCTTTGCTCTTGATTGTCACTGAGCTATAATTTCCTTCCCAAAGTTCAGCTAGCTAGAAAATGGAGAGGGAAAGATTTTATAGAAGGAGAAGGAGAGGTTAGGCTACCTATAATCATGGGGGAGAGTCCTATCTCTTAGGAAGGTTCCATGAGAGGTGGAAAACCACTTCCTAATTAGGGATATCCGGAGACAAACAACCCAACCTCATTTTGATGATCCGTTCTAAAGTTGTTAGAATCAAACTTCTGCCTTTTATTGTTAAAAAAACATTCCTTAATAGGCTTAGCGCGGGCACAACACAGGGACAGAATGCCAGCTGGTGCGCCCACTAGTGTACATGTTCCCCATTGGTGCGAGGGATGAACTGGCTACCCACGCCAATGCCAAAACATGGGTTTTTAGGGTTTCTCAGAGGAAATTTTCTTAAGGAGAATTCTTGTCCTTATGCAAAAGGATGTCATCAAAGTGTTTTCGAGACATTTCACTGTTCACAGGTCACAAGAATAGTCCTCCAATGTACGGGACGAGGGATTGCAGGGACGGTGACAAAATGTTGTGTAACAGTAATGTATTGGAGGTTGCCCCCTCGAAGTGGCTTATTTATAAGGCGTTGATATCTCTTTTCTTCTATTTTTGGAGTTGGTTTCATAACAGAATAAGTATTTTTAACCAGAATGAAATGTGCAACCTTGGTCAACATGTCCACCACAACCATGATGGAATCATGTTGTCTAATTGTCTTCGGAAAACCTGTGATGAAGTCTGTCAAAATTACCTCCCGTTTCCACTCTAGAATCGCAATTGGTTGTAGCAATCCACCTGGATTTTTACACTCTGCATTCACCATCTGAAAATCCAAACATCTAAGTACAAACTCTGCCACATCCTTCTTCAGATTCAACCAATAATAGAATCTCTTCACTGAAGTCAAAGTCTTATGATATCATGGGTGACCCGAATATGGTTTCACATGAAACTCCCTCAATATCACCTTCTTGAGCTCATTTTTTTCTGGTACATATATCTTGTCTCTAAATATAACCAATCCATCTGTTGTGAGACGGTAGTCTAAATCCTGTACACCTACACCTGTACCTATACCTGTACTACCACCTGTACCAACACCTGCACCTGTACCTATACCTGTACTGCCACCTGTACCAACACCTGCACCTATACCTATACCTGTGTCAACACTTGTACCTGTGCCAACATCTGTACATGTAACAACACTTGTACCTATACTCTGCTGCAACCTATGCACAATCTCCATATACCTGTGATCCAGTTGACTTGCCTGTGAGATCTTATCCTATAATTATGTCCCATAGGAGCTCATAGTTGCTATGTGATTTACCTGTACCTTACTACTGAGAGAATCTGCGACCTTGATTTCATTTCCCTTGATGTACCTAATCTCAAAGTCAAACTCACTGATCATGCCCAACCATCTAGCCTCCCTGGTGTTCAAATTCAGCTGGTCAAACAAGTATCTCAACCCAATGTGGTCATTCATCAATACAAACCACCTGCCAAGAAGATAGTGCCTCCACATCTTCAGTGCATGTATGATCGCTACTAGCTCAAGGTCACGTGTCGGGTGGTTCTGATTGTTCTCATTTATTTTTTGCGACTCATAGTGCACCACCTTTACATCCTCCATAAGGACTTCACCAAGTCCTCTCCCGCAAGCATCATGTATACACTACAAAATCCTTATCCGAATCTGTAATATTTAACACTGGAGCACGTGTCAACAACTACTTAAGTTTCTAAAAATTGGACTCACACCCTTTTGTCCAATCAAACTTCTTACCTTTACTCTGCAATGATGTAATCGTTTAAGCAATTTGTGAGAATTTCTTGATGAACCTCCTATAATAACCTGCCAATCCCATGAATGATCTCACCTCATCTACACTCTTAGGAGCTACCCACTCCATGATGGCCTTTATATTTTATAGATCTACTGCAATGCCCTCTCTGGATACAACATGTCCCAAGTAGTGTAACTAAGTCTAGAATAAGTTGCATTTGTTGAGCTTAGCATACAACTGATGCTCTCTCAACAACCTCAACATTGCTACAAAATTCTCGGCATGCTCTTCCTTGTTTTTAGAATATACCAATATGTCATCAATAAACAAAATCACGAACTTTTCCAAATAAGGACGCAACACATTTTCCATCAAACACACAAATGTAGTTGGGGCATTAGTCAAACCGAATGGAACTACAAAAAACTCATAATGCCCATACTTGGTCCTGAATACGGTCTTGTAGATGTCCTGCTCTTTGATGTATACCTGATGATAACTCGATCTTAGAGAACATTGTTTCTCCCTTCAGCTGATCAAACAAATCATCAACCCTCGGTAATGGGTACCTGTTCTTGATGGTCACTTTCTTCAGCTACCTATATTCAATGCATAGCCTAAGAGTGTCATCTTTCTTCTTCACGAACAACACCGGTGCGCCTCATGGTGATACACTTGGTCTAATGTACCCTTTGTCCAACATTTCCTTCAAATGAAATTTCAACTCTCCCAACTCTAGTGTAATCATCCTGTAAGGTCCCTTTGATGTTGGAACTGCCCCTAGCATCAACTCAATGGAAAAGTCTAATTCCCTGTGCAATGGAAAATCTGAAATATCTGATGGAAACACATTCTGAAACTGCTGCAAAACTGGATACCTTCTTAAAAATCTACATCCTCAACCTCCTTAACTTTATCACTAGAGATATGAACTACAAATAGTACACACCCTTTCCTACGACTGTGCTTAGCACTCATGGCTGTCACCGTCCTAACTAATGTGGCTTTCTTCTTTCCTTGTAAGTCTCTTGGTTCACCATTGTCATCTAAGCACTCAATAGCTTTTTCATAGCAATCTACCTTGGCCCTGTGAAGATATAACCAATCCATACCCAATAGCATATTGTATGAACCCAATGGAAATATGTTTTTGAAGGCATACTATTTAACTGAAATGCACAAGCTCTTACCCAATGGTTAACTCTTTTCTTCGTACATGTGGCCAACTGCACTAACCAATATTTTGCATGCATTTCCTTACTCAAACCACATTTATCCACTAGGTCAATATTAATATAGCTATAGTTAGATCCAGGGTCAATCAAAATAGAAACAACTTGATTACAAAGCTTACCGTCCATATGAATGATATAAGCCTAATGATCTACCTGCATGTTATCCGTAGCTGCATAAATCTGAGGAATGATATGCCCAACATCTCCACTTTGTGTGCCTCATGCGCACTATAGATATGTGGCCTTCCACTGTGATGTTGTAAATAATCTCTTTTATGATGATCCTTGCCACAAGTCCAACACTGTATAGGCTTCTAGTCGTCATCCTTATTCTTCTCCTCATATCAAAATCCCTGTCCTCTGCCAGATGTATTGAGCTTCTTAGGTGGGTCAACATTCTCCTTGTTACCTGTATCTTTAGGCCTTGTTCACTTCTTGTCCCATTTTCCTTTATTCTGATCATTACCTCTTCAATCTAGCTTGGTTTATGATTTGCGCTTCGATTTCTCATAAAAATGCTTGCTTTTCTGGATAGCCTCCTCCAATTATCTAGGCTCATCGAACTCAATCCTATCTTTGAATGCAATTGGAAGCCCATTAATAAATCTCTAATTCTTGGCCTTCTCCTCCTTGAGGTAAGGCGCATATCTCAGTAACTCCATGAACCTTCTAGTATACTCCTCGTCTGTCATGAGACCCATCTTCAACTCATAAAACTCTTTTTCCATGTCATCGTAGTATCTCTTTGATAGATACTTCTTTCAGAATACCCTTTTGAACTCACTCCAAGTCAAATCCTCCTTAGAAATATCTATGACGCTCTTCACATCTTCCCACCAAATTTCTGCTCTACCTATAAGGCTTAATGTAGTTATCCTAGCTTTCATATTTTCTGAGTAATCATGCAATCTGAAAATCTTCTTCATGCCAAGAAACCCTACCTCTGCATCTCATGGTTTCTTCATCTCTTCGTCAAATGTTGGTGATTTTTCCTTTTTAAACTCTTTCAGAAAATAGCCCCTATCATTCCTCCTGTATGGATGATACCGATGACTACCATGATGCTTATCTGAACCAGAACTACAACGATACCCGTGTTTGTCACCTCTCTTATCCAGAGTGTCTAACAACCTACCATATGTAACTATGTCATCACTATCTGACCTTTCACCACCGAGAGACCTTCTTCCATATGCTCCATTGGTCCCATCCTCCTGCCCATAACTGAACCTAAGTGGCCTATGTTCTTGCAACTCTGACAAACTTTGAAGGATGGTTTCATTAACCTCTACTTGCCTTTCCTGTGCCTGTATAATTTTATCATAGTCTGCCTTACAACTCCTTATTTCTTCCTTTAGTTTTCTAAGTGTATCTGCCAAATCAGGTGAATTTCCAACACCATGCTGCTCATATGACTCATAGGGATAATCTCTATAGTCTAACATTCTGCTATTCATTTTTTATTTCTTCCTACAATGTAAAATATGTCAGCTAAACCAATTCATAAATAAACCAACATACCTTAGTGTAATTTGTGGAGGATACATCCTGCAAGATCAACCAATCAACGAAATACATGTATATGCATAATTATAACAGCATATAAACTCATAGCACATGGTATACTAGTGCATAACCATCATTCTAGTTGGGGTCTAGTAATGCTTGCATAACCATACCAATTACACAACATGACCTAATGCATAACCATACCAATGATACTTGACCATACTCATCACAAGCACGGACCATACACAAGCATAAGCGACATGTAACCAAGCATGAATGACCAATGCATGTTCATCACATAACATCACACAAACAACCATGCAGGGAAATTACACAAGAATGACCAATATATGACCTATAATACACAAGCAATGCATATACAACATGTAACAATATGTAATCAATGTGCATGCACAATACACCAACATGAAAAATACATAATCAATCATACACACATGACCACATGTTGACAACAACATCATTAACCCATCCATGGTGACACCCCTATCACCATGACAAACATAACACAGATGCACAAACACATACACCATAGGTATTATAAACACATAAGTAATCAACAAAAACATGACCAACGCAATGCCCATCTAGTCCAAGGGTTGAACCATGCTCTGATACCACTCTGTAAAACCCTCTTCCCACATCTACCCAAGTAACTAGCCAACTGGGGTAAACATGTGATGAGAGGCTACTAATATGAGATTCAACCTCCTATATTACCTTAAGGAAGTGGAACCAATAGAAACACGACAAACACACCTTACATTGAATCATCGATATCCCCAGGATGTAACCCAACCTTCCAGGGCCCTATTCCCTGAGGGGGAACTGATTTTTGACCTATTTGAGGCTTAGCCACGGGCATGTAAGGGAAAGAGAGTGGTTATAGACCGTTATCTGTGGGTATTTAAGGGAAAATGAGTGGTTATAGACACTTATCTGTGGGATTTCCTTGTCAAGGCCATGGTTATGACCCCAAAAGTTCAATAATGTGGTTGTAGCTCCAGGATTCATGCCACATTTTCAACCCCTGAGCCCAGGTCACTACCTAGAACTTCCTATAACTTCAAGAGAGGATATATAACATTAAAACAAATAAAAGGAAGAAATCACATCATCAGGAATTGATTTGACCCCACCCATCCATGACAGGAATTTCGTCAAACATGTCAAAAACATTGCATCTACAAGTGTAAACATCAGATTTAAACATGGGGTTCTATTACAAACCAGAGAATAGCTAAGAATCATTGCTCCCATACATCATAAGCTAAAATAAAATCTATTTGACCATAGAAACATTGTACATTTATTTACCGGTAAAAACATAGATAGAGCCATACATCATCACTGATCAAATACATGCTTATAACCAACATTATAATAGCTTAAATAAAATTGATATAACAACAAATAAATGCATAAAATAACCAACACATTTGTGTACCGAATACCATAGGAATGAGCTCTTAATTATTGAATTTAAAACTCAACCGGAGATGGGACTTCCACGTTCCACCCGACCATAGATTGGCAAAGCCAAGTCTCACTGCATCCAATCACCTCCATGCCATATTCCAAGCATGAATGTGGGACTTTATCAAACACAAAATCAGGGCTCCAGAGACCAAACCGTCACAACCCCAAAACCAATTATTCCATCTCCCAGTCGGACATCACTAACCATCACGGATTGATCTCTATCCAAGATATTCAAGGGCTCCAAAGTGTTTGTTCCAACCAGGGCTTCCAATAATAGTAACTCAACCCCAACTATTACAGGGATTCCAGATCGTTTGTCCAACCAAGGCTTCCAGGAACTAATAAATCAACCCACAGCTAAAGGAATAATGAGGAACAACCAAAAAAAAAAATCAATTGAAATAAACCCAAAAAATCATGGTTGTTCAGGAAATGGCAAGGGTAGGCAAATCCACATGCATACCTATGCATGCCAAAACTAGTGAGGAAAAAATACATGCAACTCAGTACCTGCAATCAATCTCGTTGTAGTTGTCGATCCTGATGTCCACCTACACTTTCATTCTCTTCCTTTGCCTTCTTGCTCCAAATCACCAAGTATCCACACTCTCCAAGAGTGCTCCAAGAAAACTCTAAGTATCCAGGATTATGAGAGTGTGTGTGTGTGTGTGTGTGAGAGAGAGAGAGAGAGAGAGAATAATGAGAGATCCAAAAATGCACCGACGAAAGGCACCAATTGATCCTCATAAGTCCTTTTATGGAAGAGGCCTCTATTTTCTTTATTTTCCATTATTTTCCTTCAATTTCCTCCTCACATGCAACCTATGACCTTTCATATCCCTTTTCTCCTAACTTCCATTATTTTCATAAATAAATGTGCCAAAAATACTTTTTGCATCTTTAATTCCTTAGCCATAGCCTTTTCCAATTTCCTTTCCATAATGAACCATGTCAACACCCACATTAGGATGTTTTTCCCAACATTCAACTTGGAATATGTGTCCCATCAACCGTGGTTATTATTTTAACTTTATTACATGGAATTTTCACGAGGGTTGTTACATAGATATTCACTTGTGAGTGCTTGCGCAATGATTTTTTTTACAATGCCAATGGTTTTCATGGTTTCCAACTCAAATTTGATAGAAATGTGGCAAAAGTATTGGATCTGGCTATTGCAGCCAAAGAGCTAGGCACTAGATATGGTCATATTGGTGGATATTCCAAATGAACCATTTGACAATGAAAACTAGAGAGACTTATCTTGCTCGAAGGAATTTACTTATTTTTATTTAAGGGCAACTTGATTTCAAATTTCATAATATAAATAGTTGACTTCATTCATATTTTTCACGTGTCTGGAATTTTCTGACAAAAACTACAATATGGCCCTTTTTCTTGCCATCAACTTTGAAGCCTCTATCCAAGTGATTAAAAAAAACTATGTTAAAGAGGAAAATGATCCCATGTTGTTATGACAAATTAACTTCTATTGGATTTACATCGGATTATTCTGCAAATTTGGACTTGCATGTTGATCTACACATAATATATGCATTTTATTGGATTTACGTCATAATATTCTGCACATTTGGACTTGTATGTTGATCTTCACATATATATATGAATTATTTATTTTCAGGTAGGAATATATAGTGATAAATTTGATTTACCTTTGACATTTCCATATCTATAAATTTCCAGTTATCTTTTGGAAAAAGGACACTCAAAAGGATGATCAACCATGCTCAATGAAATGACAGCAATGATAACTTTGTATGTGATGGATTAAGCTACTAAAAGACATGATTTTCTACAATAGAAATTTACATTATTGGGAGGAATTTGCATTTAGTCTTTACATCATAGGGTTGTCGTCCTATACACTCTAGAGCCACACCATTAGCTCATCATATGAGTTACATTTATCACCACATCTAAAAAATCGTGACTTGTGTATAAGAATTTCATGCATGTTGATGCCTTCAACTATAATCATTTCATTTAACATGAATTGCTAACAGGCATTGAGTTGGGAAGGAAGGTCTTATTTATACTGGGGTACTCCTTATCAGTGACCATTATCAATGATATCTCCCTCACTATTTGATATGTAATGTCACTTATACTCTTGTGCCCAACCTGCATTCAATGTTTATCAATGGTCACACAAATCTATTGATTTTAGAATTAATGTGTATAATTACAAGGAAATGAATTAAAAATCAGATGGAATGGGAATTCCTCCATTTAATTTGTGTTTAGCTTGGTGATCTGGATTTATGTGGGAACGCAACAGAATACACATATAACCATAAATAAAAACATGCAACGGAAATAATGCTTCATTTCATTAATATCAAAGAACTGAAATTTGCTTACAAATAGAATGGAAATAAACTAGCTAGGGCGTTGGTAGCTTATCTCTAAGAAGAGATGTGGCAGCTACAGACCTCTGAACTATGTTACAATGAGGCTCGAGGGCCTATTTATTATTTAGAAACAATGGAAAACCCTAACCCTAGGAGATGAAGCGCCAAAACTATGGGCCCCGTTTGGGTAAATTGGTGTTTCAACTTCCCGGGGACGTAACTTTGGCATACGATCTCCCTTCGACGCGCACCATACCTCGTTAGAAATATCTATCCGAGGACTACAAATTTTGGTGTGAGAAACATCAGTTGATGTATCCATGTTTCTCTCGGATTTCCCAAAAAATGTCGTATAGGGCCTCAAAACGACTCCAGAAGTTCAGGACCCAAAAAACTTCTAAAAATAGTAAGTCATGCTGAAACTAAAAATTTGAAAGAAACAATGGTGGGGCCCCAAGTGGAATAGGCGAGTGGCCACCAATATCCACCTGGATCATTCCTCCCCCCTTAAGAAGCAATGATCCTCATTGCGTTGAGTTCCTCCATGAGATGAGGAAACTTCTGCTGAACTTGGTCCCTGGTGAACCACTTGCCTTGGTGCAGCAGTTGGCCAGCTTTGACAACCCAATACAGTTGGATCTTCTGTTGGCGAGTGTTCTTGATTTGCATGTCCATGAGACAATCTGTGGTGGCCTGTTCCATGCAGTCTAGGTTTAATTTTGTTGGTGTGAGTTGTTCTGCAATGTTAGAGGTGTCTAGTAGAGGTGGGAAGTAGGGACGAAGGCGGTCCACATTGAATACTGGGTGCAGACTAAGGAATGGTGGAATACTGAGCTCGAAGGCATTGTTCCCTATAGCCTTGGTGACGGTGTACAGGCCATATCAGAGCGGGTGAAGCTTGCGGTGGGGTCCAGTGAGGCGCTCCTTCTACAAATGTAGTCACACTTTGTTGCCCACCTAGAAGTTGTGTGGAACCCGGTGTTGATCATGTCGTTGCTTGTACTTAGAATTGGCTCTATCCAATATGTCATGAACCTGTTGGAAGATGTGTTGAATGTGCTCGATGAATTTATTCGCTTTGTCAGCTTCAGACTGGACATGAGCCGAATTGGCATGCGTAGCCACAAATGGCATGGCTACATCAATGGGACATAGTGGCTGGAATAACAAGCCCACCTGAAAGGGGTTGTGGCCGGTTGAGATGTGGAGAGTCCGGTTATAACTATGTTGTACATAGGGGAAGCTCTCATCCCATGTGCGTGGATGCTTTGAATTTTACATGCACAGAATGTGTACAATCATCCTATTAACGACCTTTGTCTGGCCATCAGTTTGGGGATGAAAAGTTGTGGACTTGGTGAGCTTGGTGTCCAGCATTGACTAGAGGTTGGACCAAAATGTGTTGAGGAACCTGTTTCCCTGATCTGATGTGATAGACTGTGGGATCCCAAAGTGTACCCACATTTGTTCAAAGAAGAGTTTAGCAGTGGCTTCTGTTGTGATATTCTTCTTGCAGGCTTCCATAATTGCCATCTCCAAGAATCTGTCGATGACCATGAAAACACAGTTGTTTCCATGCTTAGTAGAAGGAAGGCCCAACAGGTAATCCATGGAGATGGATTCCCGAGGTCGACTAAGGGTAGGTAGCGGAGTATAGAGGCATTGCTTCTTGATGGTCAGTTTGGAATGGCGCAAGCAGTGCAGGATCTGATGTAATTCCCGACATCCTGTCGAAGGTTCGGCCAATACGAATACTTCTGCAGCACTGCCACTATTTTCTCGACCCCGAAATGCCCAGCGACTCGAATTTAGTGTGCTTCCCATATCATCTTGGCACGCTTGCTTGAAGGAACACAAAGGTGTCCCAGGTGACATAACAGTGCATCTTGGAGGTGAAAAATTGGAACTTGTGTACCCCGGAAGAGTGCCTTTTATGTGTGGCTGAATTCTGGATCGCTCTCGTAGAGAAGTGGCCAATCAGAAGTCTCGTGCCCACAAGAGTTGAGAACGGTGATTAGCACCACAATCAGTGGTCGGCTAAGGCAGTATGTAACATTATTGGTGCTACCCTTCTTGTACTTGATGTTCAAATGAAACTTGTGCAGATATGTGGACCACTTCTGATGGTGATCATTCTGCAATTTCCCTTGTGTCTGTATGAACTATAGGGGTCGGTGGTCTTTATGGATGATTGTTTCCTTCCCCAAAATGTAATGCTTCAAATGTCGACAAGCCTGCACAATGGAATACATTTCTTTGTCATAAGTGGGATACTTGCGAACTATGTCAGATAATGTCTCACTGTGATATGCCACTAGATGCCCCTGTTGAGTAAGAATTGCCCCAATAACATAGTTAGAGGCATCTGTCTCGATCTCAAATGGTTGTTGCAAGTCTGGTAATGTGAGCACTGGGGAAGAACAGAGGCGATGTTTCAATTATTATGAACACCTTCCGTTGAGATTCCAACCAAAAGAATTTTTCTTTCGCTCCTCCCTTGGTGACTTGACTCAAGGGCCAAGTGATATGAGAGAATCCCAACACGAACCTGCAGTAGAAATTAGCAAGACCCAGAGAGCTGCGAAGCTCTGTTAGAGTGGTTGGGGCTGGCCAATCCTGAATGACTTGGATCTTGGTTGGATCCACATGCACCCCCCTTTCATCATTAATGTATCCCAGATATTGAACCTGGATCATGCCAAAAGTTCACTTCTCCAAATTGGCACACAACTTGTGTTGCCGCAGTGTTTGGAGGACTTGTCAAATGCGGTGGAGGTGTTCTTCCCAAGCCTAGCTGAAGATCAGAATGTCATCCAAGTACACCACTACAAATGAGTTGGTGAATGGTCGCAAGATGTCATCCATCAACATCATGAAGGTTGCAGGAGCATTCGTCGGCCCAAAAGGCATGACCAACCATTTGAAAAGGCCTTCCTTGGATTTGAAGGCAGTCTTCCACACATCAGAGATTTTGATTGGTACCTGGTGATACCCAGACTTCAAGTCGATCTTGCTGAAATAATTTTCCCCTTTGAGTTGATCTAGAAGGTCATCAATTTGTGGGATCGGTTACCTATTCCTGACAGTGATCTTGTTTAGTGCCCGATAGTCAGTACAGAGTCTCCAAGTCCCATCCTTCTTCTGTACCAACACGATTGGGCTCCCACAGGGCGATGAACTTGGACGGATGTGACCTTTCTGCAGTAGCTCCTGAATCTGCCTCTTGATTTCATAGTTCTCCAGAACAGAGTGCCGATAGATCGGTCCATTTCATAGCGGTGCACCTAGGGTCAGATCAATGGGGTGTTTGACCTGACAGTGCAGAGGAACCCCTGTGGGTGAGGTGAAGATGTCCCCGTACTCCTCCACAACCTTGTCCATTTGTTGTTTTCATGCAAAGGAGCCATGTCTAGAGGTCGTGGCCATAGTCTTCTTCTTGCCCTGGGGGCGGATCATCAAGAAAACAAATTTCCTGGTTTGGGAAATGAGCTTACTGCATTGTTTTGCACTGCATTGTTTTGCACTAACCAAAGAGATAGCAGCAGGTGGTGGTACCTCTGGTATCCTGTATAGCTTATTTCTCAAAGTAACAATAACAGCGCGAGGCCGGGACTCATACATAGCATGTTTCTTCCACAAGTATGGTTGGCCTAATAATACATTAGAAACATCAAGAGGAGAAATGTCACATAATACCTCATCTGTGAAGGGCTTGATGCTATAGGGAAGGCGACATTTTTGGCTGACGCGGAGATCCCATCCTTGGTGAAGCAACCCGATGGTGTATGGCTATGGATGTGTTGTGGTCAGCAAGCCCAACCGCTTCACGACATCTGCTGAAATGAGGTTCTTTTGCCTCCCATTGTCGAAAATGAACTATAGCGGGGAACCCTTTACCCACATCTGGGAGTGGAAGAGACACTCCTCCTCCTCTGGATCTTCTAGTTCCTCCTTCTAGACCTTTGCAGTGGCAATAGTCGTGTTGGGCTCCGCATCAATAATCTATTTCCCTTTTTCATTCCCCTTGTCAGGTTCTAATTCAAATTCGAAGCATGCATCTGACTCAGAAGCCCTCATCTTGGCCACCAGTGACAGCTTCACCCGACACTCACTTGTGTTGTGAGTGGAGCTCTTATGGAACACACACCACTTTTGATTGTCCTTCTTTGGCTTCGCAATTTTGTTCTTTGCTTGTGGCTTTGACAGGTTGTCTTGGGTGGCCATGCCTTGGCTTTGTCCTTTGTTCTGTGGTTTGGGGGCACCTTTCCCTTGCTTTTTATTCGCAAATCCAAAGTCTCGCTTCTTCTGTTTGAATTTCTGCTCAATCTTGGCAGAATATCGATATGACGTACCAAGTAAGGAGATGTCGAGGAACTCCATTTCCTCCTAAATGTATCTGTGCAGACAACTGCGATACTTTAGCATCAAATGTTTCTATGAATCTTTGATACCCAACTTTGTGCACAGGGTATGGAACAGATTCATCAATTCATTCACATCTTGATCCCTTTGTTGCCATAGTGTGGTCCATTGTATGTACTTGTCCTCATAGCTCCCCACGAGATAGTATTTCTCCTTGATGGCATCTCGAAAAGAATTCCAAGTGGGTATGGCTGAGAACAGAGAGGGTTTTGTCTCGTCCTTTTTCTCACAGTAGGTTTCCCACCAGTCCTTGACATTGGGGGTAGCTTTGAGGAGTGCAAAAATAATCTTCTCCCGGTTGGAAAAGTCATGAACCGAGAAATATAATTATAATAGATTCAACCATCTATCTATGACATCTGCATCTATTTGACCCTCAAATATGGGAATGTCAAAGTTTACTTGTACCTTAAAGGGAGTCGTGCCTCCAGATTGGCTGCTAGATGCAGATGCGCCGTCGGTGGGTAGTCGTTGAAGGATCTGGGCAAAGTTATCCATCATCGCGTTCCTTTGTTTTTCAAGGGCCTCCTCTAGCAATATTTTGATAGGATCTCCTGCTCCCTCATCTTTCTTTTCATCCCCCATGGGCGGCCGTCGGGGTTCGCGAAGCTGATCTTGCAAAGGTTCCACCAAATCGAGCCCTGACTCCTTATACCCCGACCTCGTTGGGGACATGCAAAGAAGGATCGAGAAAAAATAGACCGCTCTGATACCACTGATCCGGATTTATGCGAGAATGCAACAGAATACACATATAACCATAAACAAAAATATGCAGCAGAAATAATACTTCATTTCATTAATATCAAAGAACTGAAATTTGCTTACAGACAGAATGGAAATAAACTAGCTAGGGTGTTGGTAGCTTATCTCTGAGAATATATGTGGTGGCTATAGGCCTATGAACTTTGTTATAATGAGCCTCGAGTTCCTATTTATTAGTTATAAACAATGGAAAACACTAACCCTAGGAGATGAAGTGCCAAAACTATGGGCCCCGTTTGGGTAAATTAGTGTTTCAACTTCCCGGGGACGTAACTTTGGCATGCGATCTCCATTTGACTTGCACCATACCTCGTTAGAAAGATCTATTCGAGGACTAAAACTTTTGGTGTGAGTAATATGGGTCTCGTTTTTCTCAAAAAAAAGATCTTAGGGCCTCAAAATGGCTCCGGAAATTTAGGACCCGAAAAACTGCTAAAAATAGTAAGTCGTGTCGAAACTGAAAAAATTGAAAGAGACAATGGTGGGGCCCCATGTGGAATAGGTGGGTGGCCACCAATATTCACCTAGATGACCTGGGGTAAAAAAAAAATATGAGGTGATAGATCAAATTACTCCATTTAGACCATGTCTATCTCTCCTCATTATCTAAATGTGTCTAGATTTTTGTTTTGATGGTATTGATAAAAGGAGCAATGTAACATGGAATATGCTCTATGGAGGTAAGATTTGGTCTTTTAAAGATTTTAGCAAATAGGTTATGTGTAGGTTAGTAGCCAAATCTCTGTTAATTGTTGGAAACTATTTTCTCCTTGTGCTTATAGTAAAACTCTGAACACATGGGCAAGGAGGAAACTAGTTATGAGATTTGGCATTGCACGTGCACATTCCATGGTTATTGTATTCATATGTTAGTTAGGACTGAAGCCTATTAAAGGAGGGCTATATTTCATTTGCAATATGTGTTTTCACTTGGGGAGAAAACCCTAGAACAACTATTGTGGTCACTAAGGAGTTTTTTTTTTTTAGCAGATTTGGAGCTCAAGCTATAATGTTCAAGAGTAATTATGTTCAAGTAAGGTTGTTAATCTATTCTTTCATTACCTCTTTCTTTGGGATAGTACTTCAAAATTGCACAATTTCCTATCCAAATATCGGAGAGACAGTTGAGCTATGTACAAATGCACACAAATATCTTTACTTTCTATAAAGGTCCAAGATTGTTCATCACTTGTCAAAGGGATCTAATTTCACTAGCATTATCCAATTGCATTTTATCTTGGGGAAGAAGCTACGAATACTTCTATTTAAAATAAACCTATCAACATGCTTTTGTAGTTAAATTTTTTGGAAAAGAAAGATACAACATTTGCATATTGTTTTCTATGAAAATTGAGAAACCTCAACGAAGATACAACTTGATTGCATTAATAACAATACAAATAACCACTTCCTCTTTTTAGGAAGCATGTTTCCCAAAATATTTTTCCCTGCGGGACAACTCATATATTGTATGAAACATCTAAGGAAACTCGTTTCGTCTAATGAAGTAATCAAATTTACCAAAACTTGGTTTCTCATGGGAAACAAGCCAATGCTCTGGCATTCTTGTGTCATGGTAAAGCGGCATGCAGAAATTTTCACCTCCTTTGCTTTAAAAATAGAACATTGTAGTAATACTTTGTAAGTGCTTTACCATTCACTCTTTCATGAATTATTCAATAGCAATATTAGTATAAATTCATCATTCTTTTCAATACATATCTAAATTATTCATAGCTTCCATAAATGAGTAACTTTCATTTTTTTAAGAGTCACCAAGCAACAATAATGCATGGAATTAGGATGGTTCCCAATCAATATCATGATAAATATGGTGATGATGCGTTACATTATATATTAAGGGTGAAACTTCACGACACTAAAGGTTCTCTCATGGAACAAAACAGAGGGTACAGTCATCAAATATTATATGGATATGACAAAAGAAGTGTCCTGACTCTTCCCTATGTTATTGGATTCTGATGAATAATTAAAATGTTTTACAAGTGATTATGGATTCTTTAGATACTTGACTTGCGTGATTCGCATTTGAAGGGTGATATTCCTATAGTGTTCTCTAAATGCAAAAAAACAAAAGTCAAATCCTTTAGTTTATAGTAAGAAAGAGGGATCCATATCTACCAAGAATGCCCCCTCTGCTAATAATGTTGCTCAGACTTTTACATTTTGGGAGCTTGCGGCAACTACCAAGAAATTTAAACCTGAATGTCACCTAGGTGAAGGAGGATTTGGATGAGTTTACATGGGGTGTTTAGAGAGCATTGGCCAGGCAAGTTATTGTAGTAGGATTTAGTATTATGCAATAAATTTTGGATTTATAATAACTTATTATGGAGACAATAACTTGCACATACGTAGTGTGGAACTTGCCATTGGCACTACACCTACCATTTGGGCTATTGGGTCTGCATTCACGAAATGAGATTTGTGTATCATTCTTTCTTTAACTTTGGAAATTTGGACCTTCAGTTGTGGGAATTTGGCTTATCATGGATTGATTTTAGGAACATAGACAAAGGGTCACACTCTTGTTATTCATTTTGCATCTAAACTTCTACTTACTGCAGTTTTTGTTATTTCATTGGTTTTGAACTATTTTGATGAGTTGTGGCTATTAAACAACTTGATATAAATGGGCTTCAATGAAACAAGTAATTTGTTGTAGAATTTCTTATGCTCAGTCTTCTACATCATCCTAATCTTGATAACTTAATTGGTTATTATGTTAATGGTGACTAATGGCTTCTTGTTTATGATTATATGCCTTAGGTTCCTTGGAATATCATCTTCATGGTTAGCTTACTAAGCCTCCCAAGCTATTTATTTACACAAATTATTTTTGTCTAATATTTGACTTCTTAATAACTTCCTTGAACAGTTATTTAAAAGTTGAAATTTGGGTCAATGATTCTTTAAAGAGTTCTAACATCTAATGAATAGCTTTGGGTCACCTTGAGGGTTCATTTTACATTTATTTCAATAGGATGGTTGTAGGGATCTAGTTGTATAAGGTGTAAGGGAATATACAAATAGGAATATAAAGTGCCATATATTTCACTCATACTTGGAGTGAAAAAAGAAGAATTTGACCATATAAAACTTGTTAACAAGACTAGAAATACCTTAACGTGGTATGAGGCAAGGAAAATAATATAACCTTTATATGCAATTTGTAAATTGGCATTTGTAGTAATTTTTTATTTTTCCAAAGCAATGACCCAAGTCTCTGAGTGCATTAACAAGAGCGGAAATACCTTCACATCTTACATGAGGTAAGGAAAACAATATAACATTTATATGCAATTTGTAAATGTTTTATTTGTCCAAACCAGTGACCCAAGTCTCTTAGAGCATTAACAAGAGCAGAAATACCTTCGCATCATACATGGATCAAGGAAAACAATATGACGTTTATATGCAATTTGTAAATTGGAATTTCTTGTATAGTATTATTTTTCCAAAGCATTGAGCCAAGTTTATGAGAGTGGGGTTGTGTTATAGTCCCTTCAATGGTTTGGAACTTCGCAGGAATGTGTTTTCCCCTAAATATTTTGGTTATTGATCCTATTGATGGTTGTAGGACTAGTTGTAGAAGGTATAAAGGTATATACAAATAGGAATGTAAAGTGCCATATATTCCACTCATACCTAGAGTGAAAAAGAAGAATTTGTCCCTATAAAACTTTTTAACAAGATAAGAAATACCTTTACATGGTACGAGGCAAGGGAAACAATGTAACCTTTATATTCAATTTGTAAATTGGCATATCTTATATTGTATTTTTCCAAGGCGGTGAGCCAGGTCTCTGAGAGTTGGGGCAATGTTATATTCCTTTCTCTAGTTTGGAACCCTGCAAGAATGTCTTTGAACCTATATATTTGGGTTGTTAAACCAACTTAGCCCTTTGTAAAGTGATATGGTTTGTCTTAAGTTGGGTTGGGCTTCATGCAAGTTTATGTCAAATGGGACCCCATCTCTTGATTGTGCCAAGAGGCGCTCTACAACCCAATATAGGGGAAAATGTGTGGGCATAAATGTTTGTAAAACTTAACATTTAACATTTATATGTCCGCTCAGTCAAAAAATTAAAGCATATAACATATATAATGTTATATAAATATTATGCTTCTATCAATATCAATATAATGATTTTTAGGGTCGAAAAAGTAAAGAAAAATCAGAGGATCGAAGAAGTGAAATATAAAAGAAGTTTTAAATTAATTTGTTTCTTGGAAATTTCTTCGAAAGAGGAAAGAAACAATCAAAACCATCTAAATATCATCATCATCATCATCTCATGTCTCTTCCAAATAGGAAGAAGGGCACTTGAATGCCACTATTTATCAATTATGCAAAAACTTACATTTTATTTTACCTTAGTTGAGTTGTTTTGTTTCATTCAAGCCTGGAATTCCACTTCACCCTAGATAATTTTTTCTACTATCTTTCATTTTATTTAATTTCTTCTGCAAATTAATAATATATTTGAAACTTACTTTTTTTACCTTATTTGAGTTGTTTCGTTTCGTTCAAGCCTAGAATACCACTTCACCCCAAATAATTATTTTCTACTATCTTAATTTTATATGTCTTAATTAATAATATATTTTTTTGTGCAAATGTGGAACTCACATAGCATCTAGGGTCAATATTTTTTTTTGTAAATAAGACTAATTCTATTAGAAAAGCATATGGTACAAGATGGAGTTACAATAATAAGAGGCTAGAAATCAGAGGAACCGAAAATGATGAACTATCAACCTCGGTCCCAAGAGTAGCCAAGAGAGAAACAAAGAGAGCCAAGAAGATAAACAAGGGAGCCATGAGAAGAAAACATAGGATTCTACCTAGAATGGGTTGAATCCTCAGTACGACATTTCTTTACTTTCTTTTTTGAAACTTTGACCTAGCCATCGTGGGTTGGATGGGCTAGAACCACTTGAATATTGTTGTTGACTAAAGGAGTAGTCTCCTTATCCGAGTCTGAGGAGGAGGTCTCATGAGATCGTTTATGAGCACTTGAAGAAACGTTGGGCTCTCCAGGGTCCGTCGAGGTCATTTCCTTCTCCTGATTTGCACCCTCCTCATCTACTTCAGTCTCTTCCTCATTCGAGCTGAAGGAGTCAATGTCATCCATGGGAGGTGGGATACATGGTTTCTAGATTTTAGAGTTTGATTTGCAATTTATTTTATTCTTCTGGGTTGGGAACGTGGTGAGGGAATTCTAAAGATGCCCTGTTTGATGGAAATGACAACATCAAAAGGCAATGTTTTCGTTGTCCAAGGTCTATGTCCAGAGGAAGTCACCAAATTTGAGGTTGATTTGATCGGGAAGGCCTTTCATTATGTCTATTTCAACGAATATTCTGCCATAGGTGTATATGCCCGTCTCCCCCCTGGAGGGATCCATTGCCAGAAAGTGTCCCAGGGTGTTTCCAATTCCTTGAAAGGCAGAGAAGTTCCATAGAGGGGTAGGTAAATTTGGATGCCTGACCCATATGGGAAGCTTAGTGATGACTATCGTTGAAGGTTCGAAGTCTGGGAACCATGGTGTGAGGAGTAACCCTACTTTTCCCTAAAACCATGGACCTCCTGTTAGTGCTTTTTGATACTCTTCATTGAAAGATAACAGAACTATAAAAAAAACACTTCGAGCAGAACATAACCTTGTTGTTATTGGTCCAAGTGGATTGAATCCAATGGTAAATGTCCGCTGAGCGAGGCCATAATCCATTAAATCTGCAAATGATGGTTGTTTCTGCATATACTTGAAACTGGTTTTCAAGTGTTGGATGGTAAATTTCTACAACGGGTATGTCCTCCATTTTGTCAACCAAAAATGGCATGGGAGCCTCAGGGGGTTGGGAAGATTTCTTAGGAGGCTGTGCATGGACAGCATCCTTGTAAGAGAAATCTTAAGCGGAAGATGGCTGCCCAACTGCCCCTCCTCATAGCCGAAGGATCAAAACTAAAGAAGCATATTTTTCAATACGATAAAACAAGAGCAGAAGAGAGTTCTCTAGTTGTTTACCTCGATAGAGAAACCACTGAAAGGCTTAGATCCATAGGGAAGAGCTGTTGCCTGTCAGCGATGGTGGGAGAAGCGATGCAACATCTTGCGCAGGCCCCTTCAGCAAAGAGATCACCTCTCTTGCGTATGAGTTTAGCACCGCCAATCAAGGTTTGTCCCCCATGGCTATGGTCAAGAGGTGCCGCGAAGGAGTTAATCGTTGTAACGACGAGCACAGTGTCTGCACCAAAGCCCTGTGTAAGCCTAGCGTTCTCCATTTTCAACCCTCAACTCGGCTGCTATTTTCTATTGATCCCTTCCAAAAGCATGCTCAATTGATAATCTAGGGTCAATATTTTATATCTCAATGTTTCTGGAATTTTTTGTGGTTTTTTAAAACTTTCAACTTGTAAATTTACAACATTAAGTACCAAGTCAGAAAGAAAATTAATTATCTATTTAAAGTACGTGAAAATTTGTTGAATTTCCAATAAAGACAAGAAATATAGCGTTGTTCCAATTTATGTACAACTTGTTGAAATTAGAGCAAGGGCTTATTTTGACTTGTGCCTTAGTCAAAGAAGAAAATTCGAATTCAGTCTAATAGAAATTCAAGTTAGTTTTCAGTTAACATGTGTGATGTGGCCTATCACAAGTTTATTGTCATTAATTCGAGTTAGATGGTTTTCAATTAGTTGTGGACCAGCTAATTGCTAAAATTAGCTAACTAGTTGAGTTATCTCTAGTTTCTATCAATTAACTGATCTATAGTTCTAGAATAGAGATAGTTGTGAGTTTAGTTGGGTAGTTAACTTTCTGTTAACTCAACTTACTCTCAACTACTAATATTAGCCCTAGGAGGTCATGCAATTCGAATTGCCTATTGAGATTACATGAAGGCACAATTGTAATTCATTATTGTGCAACAAGTTTTGTGTACATGATTGAGAATTGAGAAAACATATTTCTCTTTGGAATTGCGTAGGAAATAGGAGAAATTCCTATTTTTTAGGGGTTGAATTGCTCTAGGAAATAAGAGCTTCCTAGCAGGTTTATTTGACTAAGTGTTGGGCAGTTATTGAGAGGACTTATCAGTATTGAAGGGGCTTCAAGATTGAAGAAGATTCTTTGTAATAGATCGTATTTCTATATTGATAATACAAGAAAGAATGGTTTTTCCAAGTCGGAGGAAGTCCCCATATAAATTTCTATGTGCGATTGTGTTTAACAATTATATGCCTTTCCTCCATAATACAAGATGGCCTATTCATTAACATCTTTTTTTGACTTCGTAAGATGTGGTAGAAGGCCTTGCTATGGAAGGAATCCAAGACACTAAGAATTCTTCGGAAAAGAAGACTTAGATGGTTATTCTTAAGAAGAGAACCATTATGTAAATGTTGAATGGAGATAAGGGAATCTCCAAAAATTACAATCTTAGAGAGGTCCCTATCTTTCGTTGGTTGAAGACCAAACATGAACCTGTACATTATTCGTCCTCTTACAAAGACCCCATGAATACTTCACTACTTGGTTTTCCTTGGTATTCAAGAGAATCTCTTCCCCCCTGCCACCCCATAAAACATTATATATATATATATATATATATATATATATATATATATATATATATATATATATATATATATTCATCCCCACTTTACCATGGAAATTCTTGACTTGTAAATAGCTCTTCTTACAATACCATGACTTATCAATACCACGTGCCTAATATGACATGTATTGATATGATATTTTTTTAATTAATTAATCTAAGATAAATTAGTAAAAAGGAGCATAACTAACTTGGAGATAAATCTTAATATTTGATCTATGAATATTATAGTAGAGATTTAACCTCCATGAGATATCTTAGAATATTCACAAACATTTATTTAATAGTTAGTTATTATATTTTAATTAATTTATCTCAAATTAATTAATTAAAGAAAATGCCATATCAACACATGTCATATTGGGCATGTGGTACTAATAAGCCATGGTATTGTAACCAAAGTTATTTAGAAATTAAGAATTTTCATGGTAAGGTGGGGTGAAGCTCCATGGTTAAGAATATTGTTACATGTTTTTTAATGTAATTATATTTAACTCATATTACTATTATTATTTTCAATAATTACGTCGTAAGGTGTTTCTCTCTGGAAAGAACTCCCCCAGATGCCACTTTGAATTATTGTTCATGGTCAAAACCATTGTTAGACAATTGAACAACGGTCTGCCATCACATTAAATAGTTGATAAAACAGTTAATTATTATTATTATTAAAAATAAACATGAAAACATTAAGAACAAACAATTGTTATTCATGAAAACATTAAGAAAAACAATTGTCAATTAATAAAACTGTTATAATATTGAACACAATACTGCAAATCCCCTCCTCAGAGGGGCAAGATCATCGACAACGAAGAGTTGCGTAAGGGGTTTAAGGTTTAGAACATATTCTAATTCTTTTGTCAGTAGAATCCTCAAGTTTCAATGATAATTTTTGAAATCTCATGGGGAATTGTTTATTTGTTAAATAATTTCCAAACAACTCATCTCAATCTAGTTCGATCCTTAGGGAAATTCATTTCCTTTTCATTGACTTTCGAGATTAAGTATTGCATTGTTTTTTTTTTTTTTGAAACCAAAAAACAAAAAAACAAAAAACAAAAGCAAAAAAAAAAAAAAGAGAAAGAAGAAGAAGAAGAAGAAAGAACTTTTGAAGGAATTCAACTAACAAAGATGAAGTGTCAAAGAATTCGTATCTACACAGCCTATATTAGACTCTTTTTATGAATTATTGTTCCTCCACTTTCTGGTTTTCATCCATAAATTTGTATCTTTTTGGCAGTGCGAATATGGGAATGAAGCTGGTGCCAGGAACAATAATTCATAACAGGACATGAAAAATGACCGAGATTCGGATATTTGTTTGAGAAGATCATACCAACCTCATAAAGAAAAGAACAAGGTTTTACCCTAAGGGAATCATTTTTAAATATCAAATCATTATTTATTCGAATTCTGGACAGACGAGGTTGCTTAATGTTGTATGAACACGCAACATTCAATGAATTATGAAATTTTTGAACGATTGATGGTGTTATTATATCCTCAAGTAAATGAGGAATTGAAATTGGCTGTTGAAAGTTGTGGCAAAAAGCTTAGAGGAATCATCTAAGTTAAGCTTACGTTAGTCTGGAACTTGCAGGTATATACATAATCTCCTCTGAATAATTATGCAAAATGAAATTAATAAAAATAAATTGAAATGGTGTATAAATTTAAAATTTATAGTAATATACATACTATATTCTATTTTAAATTTAGTAAATATCTACTCTTAACCATTAACCCACTCAAATTCAATAATATAAAATTTTATTTTTTTAATATATGATATTGATTTGTTTTTATAACTAAATTGTTTTTAAATTAATTTTATTTATTAAAAATTGAAATCCTTCAAATTATTATAGGATTAAAGGCCTTAAAATATTATTTAAACATGATCTCATTACCCATTTTCATGCACAAGGAAAAATGGACATACTATTCTATGTTTTTGTACTCTCATTCTTTTAATCATCTAATCATTTCTAAAAACAAAGAGATTTATGGGATAATCCCTATGTAGTATCATTAAAGGCCTTAAAATATTATTTAAACATGATCTCATTACCCATTTTCATGCCCAAGGAAAAATGGACATACTATTCTATGTTTTTGTACTTTCATTTTTTTAATCATCTAATCATTTCTAAAAACAAAGAGATTTATGGGATAATCCCTATGTAGTATCATTGTTTAGATAATTTATCTGTGGTAAAATTCTTTTAACTTTTTCATTAGAGATCTCTAATAAAATATCAAAATAGTTTTAATTATTATATATTTCATTTTTTTAATTATGTATTTTATTTAAATTTATTTTACATTTTTTTTTTAATTTTAAAACTATGAAAAATTAAATTAACAAAAATACATTGAAACAAAATAAATTTATAGAAATGTATATACTATATTCTATTTTCAATTTAGTAAACATCTACTCTTACCATTAACCCACTCAAATTCAATCATATAAATATAAAAATTTAATTTTTTTAATATATGATATTAGAGTGTCAAGCTCCACTAGCACAATCAGTTGAGGATGGGCCTCGTCTGAAGGGAAACTCAAGATTTGTGCTCGTGATAGGGAGAGGAGACAAGTTAAATCCAGTTAGCTTAGTACTGGTACTCAGTTGGCTTAGTGTTGGTGTGGCCCAGGCCAGGTGCGAGCCCCGAGTGATTTGACGACTTATATACCCCTGGGTCGTGGTTTCTCAAGCCACAGGTTAAGCCTGATGTAATATTTGATGAACTCAGACCACTTTGACAAAAAAAAATTAATATTACACTGTTTCTATAAGTAGATTATTATTATATTAATTTCATTTATTAAAAATTGAAATCCTCCAAATTATTCTAGGATTCAAGGCTTTAAACTATTTCACATATCATAAGCCTACCTGAACATGATCTGACTACTCAGGGAAACACGGAAGTATTGTTTTATATTTTTGTACCAATCATCCCATTCTTTTAATCATCTAATCATTTCTAAAAACAAAGAGATTCATGGGATAATCTCTCCCTCATAATACTTCTGAGATTTTTGAAATAATTTCCTTTTGGTGAAAAAAAAATTATCCTTTTTAATTAGAGGTTCCGTATAAAGTATCAAAATAGTTTTAATTATTATATATTTTATTATTTTTAAAAATTATGTATTTGATTTAAATTTACTTTATAGTTTTTTTTATAGTTTGAAAACAATGCAAAATGAAATTAACAAAATAAATTGAAACTGTGTATAAATTTAAAATAAAATTTATAGAAATGTACATACTGTTAAGGTCCTATAATAATAGGATTCAAAATTTTGAATTGATTGTGAATAGTCTTATAATATGTACATACTTTGCTTTCTGCAAAATTGTTTTCCCATATTAGAAAAATAAAAAATTTAAAGAGGGTAAAAGTCCTAAAAGAAAAATCAAAGGACTTGAAAGAAAAAGATCAAAAAGAATAGAAAATGAACCCCAAACAAAAAAGAAATAAAAATAGATCATGAAAGTGATGCAAATTCAAATGCCACTACTTTTTACTTCACTTTTCAAAATAATATTGTGTGCAGCTTGTTAAAAATGCCACAATCCATAAAGGTCAAACTGCTTAATCTTGACCTTTCATACTTTAAATTTCATGTTTATAAATAGAGAATAAAGATCTAGCCAAACTGTTTAATCTTGGTTGATCAGTAGTTAGGTAGAGAATAAAAAGGAGCTCAACAGTTTAATCTGAGCCCTTGGAATAAATAAGGATAGAATTAGTTAGTTTGTTGTTTAAAAGAAAATGAATAAGGGTCTACAAGCTTAAATGCACGCATGTAAATGAAGAAAAAATGTTTGGGTAGGCAGAAGTAGTTTTCACAAGCATGGATGGTAGAAAATGGTCATTTCATTTACTAACTTCCTTTCAAAATTATTCCCCTTGTAAAAATACCCCATCCCCTTCATTTTTACTCTTTCCCCTTATTTCACTCTTTTCCCCCTTGCAAAAAATCCCTTTTCCTAATTCAAAACACATTTTATCTTTGAAAAGTAAAAAATACCTTCACTAATTTCCCTTTATTCAAAAACCCCTAAAATATACTTTATCCTAAGTTTAAATGCTTAAATATATATGTCAGGACCCACTATGTAAATATTCATTCCCGATATAAGTTTTACATTAAACTTAGTGTATTTAACCCCCCATTCATTTTTCATTTAACTTTACGTATTAGCTCCATAAAACATTTACCCTGTATTTTAATTAATTCCTTTGTATATTATCCCCAACCCTTTATTTAAATTTAATACATAAGTTATATGTCCTTGCATATTATATATATTCGACCCTTTATGTATTAAACCCCACTTAATATATATTACCCCGCTTATTATACACCGGTCCCACTTACCTTAACCTTATTGGTTATATCGTATAAACCCCAACCATATCACATATATAACCAATATCATAAGTCCCTGGCCCCACGCCATCAAATCCCGGCGCATCTGTCGCATCCTCCCAACCGTCGGATCTTAACAAATCAAATCCAACGGCCAGCATTTCCTATCGCACATCTGATTGACCTACCTTTAACTACACCCTGACCTTGCGATATCCATGGCTTTCAGAGCTCCGCTCCTATCTATGTGTCGGCTTTTCATTTGATCGCATTGCCAGAAATTATACCACCCAACCACTTTGGCTCATGCGAAAACCTTTGAGCGGTTTTCTCCTGCCCGTTGTGCAAACCACTCTATCAATTCAAATTAACCGCGCATTCAATGATATAATCATTGTTGATTAAAATGCATATAGCCACCCTTTGCACCCTTTTTTACCATTTCTGTTACACCTTTTACGCTGAAAGAGAATTGCCAACCGATTTTCAAACAAAGATCACGCTGTCGACCTCATTTTAAGCCCAATTCAACCAGAATTCCACCATTTGCTGCCAAAAGACACTGCAGAAGTCATCCAAAGAACTATTAAATACCTCTGAAGCCTCAGAAAAGCTTTCTGCAACCCTAGAACCCTTCTGCAAATCAAATCTCCATATTTCTCTAGGTATTCCTCAAAGTACTAAGACATGTGCTTACAGAAAAAGAGTAATAAGTAATTGAATTAACATAAGAGCCTTAGTAGACCAAAAGGAACCTCTGTAGTTTCCCAAATACATTTTTCTGCAGACACTATGCATATTTTCACAGATTCTGAGGCCTGAGACTATTTTAATCACAGAGATTGAATAATTGAAGAAGTTTAAACCTCTGCAGACCTAAAGAAATCCCAGTAGATTCCCTAAACCTTTTCTGCAAACCCTAAATATCCTTTTACAGAATTTTGAGTACTAAGATTGTTTTTTAACACAGAGAGTACAGTTTGATCAATTGAACAAGTTTATACCTTTGCAGAACATAGAAAAGACCCTTGTTTCATCCTAAATCAGTCTGCAAACTGTAAATAATCTTTCATAGGTGCTCCTAAAGGCCTAAATCAGTTTTTTCTAAGTAAAAGATTAATCAATTGAAGAAATTTAACAAAAGAATGGCTTCCAAAAGCATTGTAACTGTTAATCCTCTACAACCTCCAGTTGCAGATGTAGAACACACTCCCCTGGTTGATAGAGACTTCAAGATTAATGACACAGTCACAGAATTTAACCTTCTTGAGCTCCACTGTTGGAGCCATGAAAAATCCATAGATCAAGCATATGAGGTTTTCATCTGGGAATCTAATTTTCCAAAGTATGTATTCCCACAAACTTTCTAGTGCCGAGAAGTAATCACACTATGTCATTCTTGCTATTTCCCTGACCAAAGAGCCATAATAAACCCTAAAAAATAAATTATGTTTACTATTACAGCTGAGTCAATCAATCAAATGCTCCAGATCAAATCCCTTTTTCCATTGAGGCTCTTACAAAGTTATACCTAAATATGGACTTCCCCAAGAGGTTCCAGATATTCCAAACTTTCATGCCTTCATCTCTAGAAATTCCCAAGATAAATCCTCCTTACCCATCTGCAAAATTTTCTGAAAGAACCAGACATATCATTAGCATGTTGTCTTTTATTCTCGGTTACTTCACAGATGAGCGTGTTGATGTTGCAGTACTAGGATTTTTGTCTACTTTCACACCTGGTAAGCCTCCTACTACCATTTTCAATTTTTCCCAATACCTAGCTGATAATATTCATGAACAGTTGGTAAAAATGCCTGAAGAAGGTGTTTTCAAATATTCCTCAGCCCTTTTCCACGTGTTTTTGTACTTTCAGACTGATAAATTTGCCATCAGTATTCAGAAGCTTGATGTTGAAGGAAACCCACAGCTAGTCATATTTTGGACTCCTTTAATAAGAAAATACTCCACATATTCCATCTATACATAGTTTATTGATTCCTTCATTCATCCTATGGTCAATATGTTGAACAGCAACAAGCAGCCCAGAATCAATGAGGAGATTAAAAAGGTCCTGCAGTTGTCAAAGCATAATAGAACAGGAGATTGGTACTTGTACCAAAACCATACTGAGATAAGAGTATATGGATCAAACCTTATTCCATATAAATTGCCCAAATACCTCCCAATGAGGTTATTTTCCCTTGAGTATATAAGACAGATTCTTAATTCTGATTCAATCAATTTCTTAGCAGCTAAGAAAAAGACACAGTTCAAAATAAAGAATCAGGTTGGCCCTTTCATTTGTAATAACAGAGATGCAGGTACAGAGGCTGAAAAGTACTTGCTGGAGTTTAAATTCAGTAAGAGTTTTCTATAGTATTATGATCCTCTTGGAGTGATAAGTAGACTAAGAGTTAAATGAAAACTAAATCCTTATGTACATGAGAAGAAACCAGACATTGAGAAATACTCTAACTAGTCTGAATGGTTGGAGAACACCTTGATTGAGGCATAGAAGCAGGGTGATACTAGTCAAACTTTGCAGACTCTCACCCAAGAAGATAAAAGCTCAAAGAGAATCAGAGAGGAAGGATCATATACTGCAGAGACTACAAATTAAACTAAATTTAAATTGATGTACAGGAAGAAGCCTAAATTAACTCCTGTCAATAAAGGAGTAGAAACAATAGAAGTGAATGATACAGAAACAACAACAAAGGACAATGCACCTCCTACAGTGATTAAAGAAACACATCAGCCTTCAACTTCAAACACTGAGCTTATTCAGAAGCAACATAGTGTTGAGATGTCCTCATCTACCAAACCAGCAAAGCAGGAGATGGACATTATGTAGAAATACAAAAAGATAAAGATGAAAAATGAAGCTTGAAGACTGATACATATAACCAATATTGGAAATATTCACCCAGTGACCAAAGCAGATTTCTTTCTGCTTTTCACTATAAGACTAGAAAAATGCAAATGACATTCCTGCAGCCTAAAGTAAAGCATCCCAAATCATTAGTTGATTACAAAAAATCATCATATGAAGTTCAAGCAGATGATCTTCATCCTATTGATCAGATAGAATTTCACAAACAGCTGGTGAAATGCTTTACTCCACAATGACAAACAAGGCCATGAGTGTACATAAGCTCCAAAACACTCTTGCAAATATAAAAGATCAGCTCAAATTGGAAAAGGCATCATATCACGCTAAGGACAACAGAATCAAATCACTAGAAGATTTTGTTATTGAAGTAGGATATGATCCTAGTAATGTCAAAGTTGCAGATGAATTGATTAAGAAGAAGAATGCAGACATTACTGCATTACAGAAGAAAATTAAGTTGCCTCCTACTGAACATCCTCAAGCAAAGGAAGTGCTACAGGATGCAAATCAAATAGATGAGATGATGAGTCTCATTCTACATTTGACTGCCCAGATCAAATAAATGGAGAACGAAATGGACAAGTTGGTCCAGGAGAAAAAGGATAGAGCAGAAGAAGTTCCTGTCACTATAATCCCTATAGTCACAAGAGTTGTACCTTCTACACTAACAGAATCATTGGCTCCTACAGTCCCAATGGCTACAACACTTCCAGTCACCTCATCAACAACTTCAGCAACAGAGTCTTCAACAACAACAGCACGGCCTACAGATGAAGCAAGTAAACTAGTAAAAGTTATGTAGGACATGTCTATTCAGACAAATGAAATTAACAGACTTAAAGAACAACTTAAATGTCTAGAAGATGAAAAGAAAATTTCTAAGATAATGCTCAAGAATGAAGAACAGAAATCTAACAAGTTAAATGAGCATTTGAAGAAGTTAGAGAAAGATCTAACACTAAAAGAACTCGTGGCACAAGCCAAGAAACAACTATGGGCCAATATCATTGAATCTGTCAATGATATTTGGCCATCAATTCAGGTCATATATGAACAAAAAGAATTAGTCAAAGCAGCAAGAGAAGTTATCCAAAAGATAAAATAAGAACTTGGAAAGGAGCTTGAAGAGGCAAATGAGATCATAAAATTTCTTAATTCCAAGAATAGGAAAGAACTTGAAGAGATTGGAATCAGTGATAGAACTGAAACCATCCCAGAAGTTAGAAAGTTTATTTCTAAAAAGAATTTGATGATACATCTAGAAGAGAAATGCCAGAATATGGAAGTTGTCATCACAAGGTTCATGATGAATTTTGACACTCTCAGACAAAAAGGCCTTCCAAATCCATTAGTTATTCATAACAAACTAATGAAGCAGGATTATTATGATAAAAATATGAGAGAAGTGGCTAAAGAGCAAGCTAATAACTCAGCCATGCAGGGAATTCCAACAGGGAAGGTACTTTACAAGAATTTTGAGAATCTATTTTACCTGCAACATGAGGTGAAACACCTATTTGTCAACAAGCCTACATTCTCAAAATACACAGAGGCTGATGAAATATTCAGGAGGATGGTGAAAATTAAGTTACCGAGGCAGAACTTTGGGAAAAAATGGTTGGTTTACTATGAAGATCAAAACAGTCAAAAAAGGCAATCAAAAGAAAAAAATATCAATCAGGAAAAGATAAAACAGAGCATGTTGTTTTACAATTACAGTTTGTAGTAAAGAACAGCAGTAACAGTGAAAACAGAGACAGTCAAAGAGTATTAGTTTACAGTCAGAGTCAAAGAGTATCAGAAAAAAACAAAGATAAAGCTGCCAGCGTAGAGGACACTTCATTGCCTAACTGCAGCCTACGTTGAGCAACAAACAGAGACAAATCAGCATTAAAAATTCAACAATTGAACAGCAAATCAATAAACGCAGGGACAGCTTCCATTAGTTAGATAGTTGTCTCTATCTTCTTACATGAAGATATTTCTTTTTCCTTGAATAATTCCTAAGTTGTTTTAGGATATTTTGTAAGAGATTTTGTATAAATACTTCACATTTTGAAGTATTGAGGGTGGATGAATTGCTAAACATTTCTATAGCTGTACTATTCTGGAACCTAAGTGTGACTATACCAATTTCAAGTCAGCATACTGGATTAAAGCAAAAAAAAGATTATATTACAGGATTCATGTGTTGGGCCATTACAGTGAAATACTTTCTACTTGTTCAATTGTTTCTTTCTGAAGCTTTTACATGCTCATATGTTTGCTTAAATCTAAATGATATAATTGGAATGTTATTATAGAATATGTTTAATTACACTCTGTCTTGAACTGTTTATCATTTATATGTTTTTCTTCTGATATCCAGATTAGGGAATTCTTAATTGCTCCCTTATTTCGATTGACCTCTGTCTTTTCACTCATTATCCAGATTTGAGAACCCTTAATTTCTCTCTTACTCTGATTGAAACCATTTTCACCATCAGCCTAAGGATCTGAAGTGACTGAACTATCTTGCCCTGCGAATAATTCCCTTTATAACCTTAATTCTGCTTCTGCTGCTTGACACTTTGACTCCATTAGCCCAATGGAATACAGACCTACATATATCCATCTGAATAAGTGATTTCACCACCAAACCAAATCCAAAATCAAATTCCAAATAATCCTACATAACTAGCCTAAAATCAACTAAAATCAACAAAGATAAATCATATAGAGAGAGCCCTCTGTGAGCTTTAGGAAGGCTAGATCCTAAGGCTTAAAAGTAGGTTTGTGGTTACCTCTAATATTCTTTAAACCAAAAAATAATAACAACCCTTGAGAATGATTGTAGTGATAACATATTGGCGGCCATACTGGGGAACTAACCAATCCTCAATGTTTAAAATTAATCTTAAAGGAAATATTTTCACTTATCTTTTCACCTTAAGATTGTTTTAAAGGGTTGTTAATAAGCTTTTCATTAAAAACTGAAATTATGGCTTCCAGAAGAATTTATTATACCAGGTCTAATCCAGATCCAGAACCGACTATCATAGTAGATAATCCTGACATAATTGTAAAGAAAAACAAAAAAGTAGAAAGTTTAGGTAATAAAAATTCATTGATCGAAGCAAATTCTCTTCCCAAAAAATTATCAAGTTTACACGACATTGAATTTGATTTAGATTTTGAGCAATCTTTGTTTAAAACAAAATCAGAAAGTGACATACATAATATTGTAATAGATCCTGATTTCATTTCATTCATTGAAAGTAAGAAGGAAACTGTTTCACTAGATTCAGATGAAAAAGCCCTAGAAGTTTATGATAAACTTGATGTTATAACTATAACTTTGATTAAGGAAATTGATGAATCTTATTTTCAACATTCAGTTGAATTGACTGCTTGATCTTCCTATACCCCTAAGCCTTCTACCAGTCATTTAGAATCTGTGGGTTCATCCTTGTTTACTACCACCTCATTTATTATTTCCACCACACTTCATTCTACAAAATCCTTCATTCCTAAGCTTCCACTACAACCTAGAGTTTTATTTCCATCCCCAAATACTGCAAGTTCATCCTCTAGCATTGTTGCTACATTTTCAAGCACGTCAACCACATTTCCCATCACCTCTTCTAGTATCCCAACTACATCTGCAAGTACTTCAAGATCATCACCAAGTACTTCAAACTTACCTCCTAGTTCAGCCATTATCTTAGCTATGGCTGCCAGATATGCCCCATTAGTCCTACAAGCCCCTCTACATGCCATGCCCCAAGATTACCAAAGAAAAATCTTTCAATTTGATGGCAGTAGTCATTACACTGCCCAGCAACATGTTAACAAAATGACAAACTACTTTGAACTGCATGAAATAGATGAAGTCGATGTTCAAATGAGACTTTTTGCTCGAACTTTAGCTGGTGATGTAAATAAGTGGTTTAAAGGTTTACCTATTGGTAGTATTGCTGATTTAGGTGCTATCCATAGGATGTTTCTTAATAGATGGGAGAAAAAGAAGAATCCATTACAAATTTTGTCTGAATTTGAAAACATAAAAAGAGCACCTAATGAAACAATTCAAGACTATTGTATAAGATATAACAGTATTTACAATGCAATCCTTACCTATCTTAGACCTCCTCCAGATTCTACCATGATCAAATTCCCTGATGGATTTGATACGAATATGACTTACCAATTGAGAGAGAGAAACCCAAAAACCTTAGAGCAGATGCAAAGTAATGTTGTAAGTGTAGAGGCAAACTTTTTAGCGAAGAAAGCTATATTAAGAAATGAAAGAAGAGTGACAATAAAAGAGGCAACATCAACTTCAGATCTGAAAATAGATAACTTAGCAAAAACTTTAGAAATAATGATGGATAGGTTAGATAATATGGAAAGGAATCCACAGTGGGATAATCAACAACAAGGCCCTCAAATAAGAAATCCCAATTTCAGGAAAAACGCCAACACTGGTAAATCTAGAGAATCAGCACTTGATCAAACAATAAGACTTCCTTTCCAAGAGAACTATGCTGAAAGTTCTCACAAAAACGAAGCTGATGAAGACACTCAGATTAATCTAATGGGCATTAATGATGATAACACCATTTTTCTTACACAGGAAGAATAGGAGTTATATGAATTACACAGTTACAATTAGAATCTGGTGAGTCTTTTGATTACAAGCAAGGTTATGAGTTTGCAATAAATGAAGTTCATAAGCAATATAACCTTAGGAGCAAGAAAAATGTAGAAGCTCCTACTATTAAATCTGCCTAAACTCAAACAAAGAAAACAGTAGAAGATCCTACAAACAAAGTAGTGCAAATTCTTCCTAGGGAAACCCAGCAAAACTCTAGTTCAAATCAGAAAAATCGAAATCCTAATCAGAAAATTTCTAGTCCTAAAATTACACCCAGTCCTAAAATTCTTGACATTATAGATATTGATGTTCAAACATCAGCCGATCCTCAAAAATCTGTTGTTGCTAAAACAACAATTTCTGACCCAAAAACATATGCTGCTAATCCAAAATCAGCTGATCCTAAAACAGTTGTTGCCAAAACAGTTGCCGAAACCTCAAAACCTGCCAAACTTCCACTGCATCTCAAACTGTCCCTAAAAAGAAGATAAAAAGAAGTAAAACAGTGGAAACACAAATAAAAAATAAAAAACCAATTGTAGAAAAAGAATATAAACATACCCAAATTGCAGTTACAAAAGAATAAATAATTCAGTTAGGAAAATCACAAGCACCATTCAACATCCAAACTAAAATTGCCAAATTAAAGATGCATATTCCTTTAACAGAATTAGTTAAGCATGATTTATACAAGTCATAGATCACTTATACATTAAACATAAATGAAGGAGAAGACTCTGTCAATTTGAGTGATGATCAACCAGAACTAATTTTTGGTCCTGAAGTAAATGGAAAACACCAAGAGGGAGGAGCTCCTCCTTTCTACATTAGCTTGACTGTTCATGATCAGATTTTACATAATGCTATGCTAGACTCAGGAGCTTCACATAATTTAATGCCAAAAGCAATAATGGAAACCTTGAATTTAGACATCACTAGGCCTTATAAAGATCTTTTCTCATTTGATTCCAGTAAAGTGAAATGTCTAGGCTTAATTAAAGATTTATGTGTCACTTTAGTTCAATACCCTGGAAAAATCATAGTCATGGATATTGTAGTAGTTGATATCCCTCCTAAATATGGAATGTTGTTATCTTGCTCATGGGGAGCAAAAATACAGGGATCTCTACAATTAGACATGTCTTATGCCACTATTTCAGTTTTTGGTCAACCCAAGAAAATTTACAGAGAGACTCTAATGAAATAAATGGTTAGTAGTGTAGAAATACCTCGAAACTATCCCATTTATTATACACCTACTAATATGGACTCTTTCATTTTATGTAATTCTGAAACTGGTATAGAGAACAACACATAATTAAAATAGAAAGAGAAATACCCAGACAGTGAGAACATATTTCATGAATCAATGTGGCATCTAAACTTTGATGGATCAGTAAACAAATTAGGAGTAGGAGCAGGAGTTTGGATTCAAAACATGGAAAACAATCATGCAAAACGTCAAGCCTTTAGATTAAACTTCAAATGTACAAACAACATGCCTGAGTATGAAGCTCTGATTTTAGGATTGCAGATTATTATAAATTTAGGAGGCAAAAGAGTTTCTATCATGGGAGACTCTGGCTTAATTATAAAACAAATTAGAGGAGAATATTATGTGTATAATCCTAGATTAAGCCAATATAGAGAAACAATATTATATCTGATGAAAGAATTGCTTGAATGTGACTTTGTTGTAATTCCTAGAAAAAAAAAACATACAAGCACACAGTTTAGCAACTTTTGCTAGTACCTGTAATCTGTCTTTTCAACCAAATTATCAATATACAGCAGAAGCAAAACACAGGCCTACTATACCAGATCATCTAAAATATTGGCAGATATTTTCACAGGATGAACAAATCAATCATTTCATGAATGCTGAGGGATAATTTCACAGTTGTAACATAGACACTGATTGTACAGTAGATGATATAATAGACAATGAGATAGATGTATATAACTTATATTTCACTAAACCCGCTAAATTCACTCAAGTAGAAATAGATCATTTTGAAAAGTTAGAAATTGAAGAATTAGCAGATGATGATTCTTACATTTTAAACCTTAAGAATAAATTTTTACCTAAGGGATTAGCCCCATTAGAAGATCTTTTTGATTCAAATGACGTTGCAAGAAAACAAAAAATGGAACCATTGAGATCAGATATAGAAAAATTCAATATAGGAATAGAACAAATGCCTAAACTCATCAAACTTTCAAAAGCCCTACCTCAAGAAGAAAAATTGAAATACATAGCTATGTTTAAGGAATTTCAAGATGTATTTGCATGGAGTTATGAAGACTTAAAATCTTATGACACTAGCATAATACAACACAAAATACCTATAAAAGAAGATCAAAAACCTTTCAAACAGAAGCTTAGAAGAATCAATCCAGTTTTAATGCCTTTAATTGAAAAAGAGGTTAAGAGAATGTATGAAGCCCAGATAATTGCACCTATAATATATTCTGATTGGGTTTCAAACCTAGTTCCCACTAGGAAGAAGACAGGGAAAATCAGACTTTGTGTTGATTTCTGAAATTTAAATAAGGTGTCCTTAAAAAATAACTACCCTCTCCCCAAGATGGATCACATTTTATAGAGGGTGGTTGGTTCATCCAGGATTTCATTGCTTGATGGATTCTCTGGGTACAGCCAGATTTTAGTTCATCCAGAAGACCAACCAAAGATTGCATTTACTACTCCTTGGGGTACTTTCATGTATGTGAAAATGCCTTTTGGATTAATGAATGCATGAGCCAATTTTCATAGAGCTATGGATATAGATTTTGCTAAAGAAATTCATGATTTTCTTGTGATCTATCTAGATGATATAACTGCATTTTCAAAAACTGACAATGAACATCTAGATCACCTAAGACAAGTGTTTATCAAATGCAGGAAATTTGGCATTTCTTTAAATCCCAAAAATACTCTCTTTGGACTTGAAGAAGGCAAACTATTAGGGCATAATATATAAAAAGAGGGAATTTGTATAGACACGGCTAGAATAGAGGCCATTCTGAACATAAACCATCCTAGGAATATTAAAGAATTGCAGGCTTTCTCAGGTAAAATAAATTTTCTCAGACGATTCATTTCAAACTTAGCAGAAATAATTAGAGAACTCAATCACATTTTGGAAAAAGACTCGGTACTTAAATGGACTGTGAAGGCCAAACAATTAATTGAATCAATCAAACAAGCCTTGACAAGAACACTAGTCCTAATAAGTCTTGATTTCAAAAAATATTTCATTATTTTTTCTTTTGCTTCAAAACATACTATTGATGTAGTTTTACTGCAGAAGAATGATCAGGGCTATGAACATCCCATTGCTTTTTTCAGCAAATCACTTAGAGATGCCACTTTAAAGTATAACATAATGGAAAAGCAGACGCTAGCTTTAGTAAAGGCTATCAAAGACTTTAGAGTGTCCATCTTGTATTCACACATCATAGCTTATGTTCCAAATTCAGTTGTGAAGGACATTCTAACTCAGAATGGGCCTGATGGTAAAAGAGGCAAATGGATTGCCACCATTTTGGAATATGACATAGAAATTAAGCCCACCAAACTCATTAAAGGTCAAGGTTTAGCCAAACTCATGGCTGAATCAAACTTTCATGCTTTAGATATAAATTTTATTACCCAATTAGATGATCAGGAAGAGATGGCGACTCCACAGATCAGTGAAGCCTTTTCAGATTCACCATGGTATGCAGATATCATATTTGTATTACTAAATTTACAAGCTCCTCCTGGATTTTCAATAACTAAAGCTAGATTTTTAAAGTTAAAGGCAATGAAATTTTGTATCATAGATAATGCACTATTTTGGAAAGATCATGGTGGCATTTTATTGAATTGTTTTCTTAAAGATGAAGATGATAAATTTATGGAAGAGTTTCATGCATGTGACTGTGGAGGACACCTTTACTGGAAGTCAACTATAGATAAAATCTTGAAAGCTAGTTTTTACTGGCCTACACTTTTTGCAAATGTGAAAAAGTATGTGACCTCCTGTCACAAATGCCAAATCTTTGAAGGGAAAAAAAAAGCTACTACCTTTACCCCTTAAACCCATCTCCACAGAAATTCCTTTTCAACAATGGGGTCTAGACTTCATTGGTGAAATTCACCCACCATCCTCAGCCTAACACAAATGGATTTTGACAGCCACGGACTATTTCACCAAGTGGATAGAATCCATTCCTTATAGGCAAGCCACTGATACTGTCATAATATCATTCTTAGAAAACAATATACTGTCAAGATTTGGATGCCCCCAAAATCTCATTACTAATAATGCAGTTGCTTTCAAGTCTAAAAATATGATTGACTTTTGTAATAAATACCACATTACCCTTGGTCATTCCAATACTTATTACCCTCTAGATAATGGCCTTGCAGAATTATCCAATAAAATCCTTGTTAATATCATCAAGAAACTACTAGAAGACAATTAAACGACCTAGAACAAAAGGTTAGTAAATTCCTTATGGGCAGACAGACTCACCACAAATAATTCCATTGGTACATACCCTTATCAGCTTTTTTATGGGATGGATATTGTTTTTCCATCCTCTTTAGGAGTACCAGTGATGAAGATGATCCAAGAATTGCAGGTAGAAACCAATGATATCCAAAGAAGGATAAATCAAACCATACACTTACAACAAACCAGGGAGGAAGTCTATCTCAAGTCTCAAGTTGTTCAAGACAAGATTAAAAAGATATTTGATAGGAAAACTAAGCAAGATGATTTTTACATAGGTGAAAAAGTTCTTAAGTGGGATTCCAGGAGAGAAGAGAAAGGTAAACATGATAAATTTGATTTTCTGTGGAAAGGTCCTTATGTCATTTATGGTTACAGAGGCAACAATGCATTATTTTCAAAGGATTTGGATGGATCGGATCTACCAGGTGGACCTATCAATGGTAGAATGTTGAAGCATTACTATTCCCCAGAATAACAGTAGTTTATTTTGTTTAATTTGCTCATTGTACATAACATTGCAAAGTTTAGATTGGATTGGATGTTTTTATTACAAAGTTGAAGCCCGAAGAGAAGGCCCTAAGATTTGAAAGACAAAATATCATAAGTATGAATAAATGTGGAGCTCAGAAAACAGTTTCAAGGCAAAAAGCACAGTCAAGATTCAAGGCCACTGATCTTAAAAGTTATTGACATTTCACCAAGAAATGCCATCCCCATGTGGAGCCACTGTTAGGTCCTATAATAATAGGATTCATAATTTTGAATTGACTGTGAATAGTCTTATAATATGTACATACTTTTCTTTTTGCAAAATTGTTTTCCCATATTAGAAAAATAAAAAATGTAAAGAGGGTAAAAGTCCTAAAAGAAAAATCAAAGGACTTGAAAGAAAAAGATAAAAAAGAATAGAAAATGAACCCCAACCAAAAAAGAGATAAAAATAGATCATGAAAGTGATGCAAATTCAAATGCCACTACTTTTTACTTCACTTTGCAAAATAATATTGTGCGCAGCTTGTTAAAAATGCCACAATCCATAAAGGTCAAACTGCTTAATCTTGACCTTTCATGCTTTAAATTTCATGTTTATAGATAGAGAATAAAGATCTAGCCAAACTGTTTAATCTTGGTTGATCAGTAGTTAGGTAGAGAATAAAAAGGAGCTCAACAGTTTAATCTGAGCCCTTGGAATAAATAAAGATATAATTAGCTAGTTTGTTGTTTAAAAGAAAATGAATAGGGGTCTGCAAGCTTAAATGCACTCATGTAAATGAAGAAAAAATGTTAGGGTAGAAGGTGGGTAGGTAGAAGCAGTTTTCACAAGCATGGATAGCAGAAAATGGTCATTTCATTTACTAACTTCCTTTCAAAATTATTCCCCTTGTAAAAATACCCAATCCCCTTCATTTTTTCTCTTTCCCCTTATTTCACTCTTTTCCCCCTTGCAAAAAATCCCTTTTCCTAAGTCAAAACACATTTTATCTTTGGAAAAGTAAAAAATACCTTTAATAATTTCCCTTTATTCAAAAAACACCAAAAACCCCTAAAAACAACTTTATCCTAAGTTTAAATGCTTAAATCTATATGTCGAGACCCACTGTGTAAATATTCAGTCCCGGTATAAGTTTTACATTAAACTTAGTGTATTTATCCCCCCATTCATTTTTCGTTTAACTTTACGTATTAGCTCCATAAAACCTTTACCTCGTATTTTAATTAATTCCTTTGTATATTATCCCCAACCCTTTATTTGAATTTAATACATAAGCTATATGTCCTCGCATATTATATATATTGGGCCCTCTATGTATTAAACCCAACTTAATATATATTACACCACTTGTTATACATTAGTCCCACTTACCTTAACCTTATTGGTTATATCGTATAAACCCTGACCATATCACATATATAACCAATAGCATAAGTCCCAAGCCCCACACCATCAAATCCTGACGCATCTGTCGCATCCTCCCAACCATCGGATCTTAACAGACCAAATCCAATAGCTAGCATTGCCTATCGCACATCCGATGGACCTACCTTTAACTACACGCCAACCTTGCAATATCCATGGTGTTCAGAGCTCCGCTCCTATCTACGTGTCGGCTTTTAATTTGATCGCATCGCCAGAAATTATACCGCCCTACCACTTTGGCTCATGCGAAAACCACTGAGCGGTTTTCTCCTGCCTGTTGCACAAACCACCCTGTCAATTCAAATTAACTGTGCATTCAATGATATAATCTTTGTTGATTAAAATGCATTTAGCCACCATTTGCACCCTTTTTGACCATTTTTGTTAACCTTTTGTGCTGAAAGAGCATTTCCAACCGATTTCAAGCAAAGATAATGATGTCGACCTCATTTTAAGCCCAATTCAACCGAAATTCCACCATTTGCTGCCAAAAGACACTGCAGAAGTCATACAAAGCACTATTAAAGACATCTGAAGCCTCATAAAAGCTTTATGCAACCCCAGAACCCTTCTGGGAATCAAATCTCCATCTTTCTCCAGGTATTCTTCAAATTACTAAGACTTGTGCTTACAGAAAAAGAGTAATAAGTAATTGAATTAACATAAGAGCCTTAGCAGACGAAAAGGAACCTTTGTAGTTTCCCAAATCCGTTTTTCTACAAACCCAATGCATCTTTTCACAAATTCTGAGGCCTAAGACTGTTTTAATCACAGAGATTGAATAATTGAAGAATTTTAAACCTCTGCAGACCTGAAGAAATCCCAATAGATTCCCTAAACCTTTTCTGCAGACGTTAAATATCCTTTTACAGAATTATGAGTATCGAGATTGTTTTTGAACACAGAGAGTACAGTTTGATCAATTGAACAAGTTTATACCTTTGCATACCATCGAAAAGACCCTTGTTTCATCCTAAATCAGTCTGCAAACTGTAAATCATCTTTCAGAGGTGCTCATAAAGGCCTAAATCAGTTTTTTCTAAGTAAAAGATTAATAAATTGAAGAAATCTAACAAAAGAATGGCTTCCAAAAGCATTGTAACTATTAATCCTCTACAACCTCCAGTTGTATATGTAGAACACACTCCCCTGGTTGAAAAGGACTTCAAGATTAATGACACAGTCATAGAATTTAACCTTATTGAGCTCCATTGCTGGAGCCATGAAAAATCCATAGATCA
Organism: Pinus albicaulis; assembly: GCA_034641835.2. Classification (NCBI taxonomy): domain Eukaryota; kingdom Viridiplantae; phylum Streptophyta; class Pinopsida; order Pinales; family Pinaceae; genus Pinus; species Pinus albicaulis. The sequence continues at coordinate 1,041,358,238 of CM076578.1, forward strand.
AGCAGATGAGGTTTTCATCTGGGAATCTAATTTGCCAAAGTATGTATTCCCACAAAAATTCCAGTACCTAGAAGTAATTAGACTTTGTCAATATTTCTATTTCCCTGACCAGAGAGCCATAATAAACCCTGAAAAAAATATGTTTACTATTACAACTGAGTCAATCAATCAAATTCTCCAGATCAAATCCAGGCCAGATGAAATCCCTTTGTCCATTGAGGCTCTTACATGGTTATACCTGAATCTAGACTTCCCCAAGAGGTTCCAGATATTCCAAACTTTCATACCTTCATCTGTAGAAATTGCCAAGATAAATACTCCTTACACATCTTCAAAAATTTCTAAAAGAACCAGACATATCATTAGCATGCTTTCTTTTATTCTTGGTTACTTCACATATGAGCATGGTAATGTTGCAGTACTAGGTTTTTTGTCTACTTTCACACTTGGTCATCCTCCTGCTACCATTTTCAATTTTTCCCAATACCTAGCTGATAATATTCATGAACTGTTGGTCACACTACAAGGAAAAGACCCTCTAGCAGAGGTTATAAAGGAGGTTTTTAGTGTTATAAAATTGGCCAAAATTGTCAAAAAAACATATGCTACCACATCCATTTCTGGTAACGGAGGTTTTGGCGGAGATTTTAACGGAAATTCAATGCAACTAAAAAAAAATGGGCGGCCAAAGGTTATTATGGATGTTTTTTCATCGGTGCTCTTATCAGGTTTTAACGCATCGATGCATATCGGTAGACAGCGCACCGGGGTGGTCGAAGGAGAATGCACCGAGCCATTAAGGAAAACATGTTAGGTCCCTATATTACTAGTATAGTCCCTTATTGTTGTTATTGTAACCCCCTTATTGTTATTATTGTACCCTTGTAACCCCCATATTGTTATTATTGTGCCCTTAAATTATTATTTTTAGGTCATCTAGGATTACATTGTGGCACCATGGACTCCTATATATAGAAAGGAGATTTTGTAATTTGAATCATCCAAGAATTGTTCATTCATGTAATGTATTGGAGGTTGCCCCATCGAAGTGGCTTATTTCTAAGGCGTTGATATCTCTTTTCTATATTTTTGGAGCTGCTTTCACAACATTTGGTATCAGAGCTTTGAGATTCTAGGGTTTCGCTGCTCCAAATAGGTCATTGTGGCATTTTCGCTATAAATTTTTTTCTACGAAGTTTCAGAATCTGAAATTTTTAGAGTGCGAAGCCAAAATCCTGAGGAACATCTTCGCAAAATTTCAGAGCTTGGTTCACAATATTTTCGGACATATGATATGTGCAAGTTAGGTCATTTTTCAGGCTCCTAAATTTAACCTAAACAAGTCATCGTGATATTTTCGTAATAACTTTTTTTCTACGAAGGCTGAGAAGCTGAAATTTTTAGAGTGCGAAGCCACAATCCTGAGGAACATATTTGAAAATTTTCAAATATTGGTTCGTAATATTTTTTGGAGATATTATCTGTGGAAGTTAGGGCTTTTTAAGGCTTTTGAATTTCATCTCAAAGAGGTGATCGTCGGAAAATCTTCATAGCTCTCCCTTTGAGCATCGGATTGGAATGATGTAAAAAGTGGCCGCAATCACACGGAATGTAGTTTTTTATCTATCAATTTTAGAGCCAAAGGAGGAAACAGTGACACGTGGCAATTCGTACAAGTTTGCTCTACTGAACTAGTCCAAAATTTGGTCATTGTGGGAGATTGGACATAACTTTACCTTCAAGAATCCAAATCAGATCAGACCTGTGGCATTTGAAAGAAGCTTTAGAGGGCTACTATAGGGATGAATTTCAGATATTGAGGATCCATAATTCTAGAGATAATTCAATTTCAATATCGACCTCCTCAAAAGTAAGTAAAAGGTGTGTATTTTTTTTTCCGAATTGCATAAGTCTTGTTTGAAGAATAAAGTTGAATTGATTCCAAGGGCATATTGTAGAATAGATATTAGTATTGGATTCCAAAATGGCCCCTAAAAATAATTCAACACCCATTAAGCCTTTAGAAAGCTCTACTATGACTCATGAAGACGAAGAATGGCAACATGACATATCAAAATTACAAGAGCAAGTGCAACAAATTTCGCTCTCGCAAAGAGCAACAAAAAATGACATGGAACTTTTGAAGAAAGGTGTGGAAACTAAGATGGATGTTTTGAAGAAAGGCATGGAATCTAAGATGTATGGTTTGAAGAATGGCATGGAATCTAAGATGGATGGTTTGAAGAAAGGCATGGAAGCTAAGATGGATGGCATGGAAGCTGGCGTGGAAGCTAAGATGGATGGCATGGAAGCTAAGATGGATGACATGAAAGACAACATGGAAAACATGAAGAATGATCTAAAAGAAGACATAGAAGGTTTGACAAAGTTGATACAAGAAATGTTTCCTAATGGTGAAAAGATAGTAGAGGAAACTCATGATGAGAACAAAATAAATGTTAATCGTGATTTCATAAAATCTAATGTTGGCGGGAAGAACCACCATGTTCCAAAAATGGATATGAGGAAGTTTGATGGAAAGGATCCAGTAACATGGATACTACAGATGGAGCAATATTTTGATCACCATAACGTGCAAAACACACAAAAGGTACGCATTGCAACTTTACATTTAGAACAAAATACATTTGTATGGTATCGATGGCTTTGCTCTCGTAAAAAAATTGTCACTTGGTCAACTTTTACAGAGGAAATGATAACACATTATGAGGATACAAAGAGCAGCACCTTCTTTAGCCAATTGATAAATCTCAAACAAAAGGGTTTAATGGGGGAGCACATTGAGGACTTCCAAAAATTGAATATAAGAGTAACTGATATTCCAGAGGAACAGAGGATTGATCTCTTCATAGGTACTTTAAAGGATAGCGTCCAACATGAAGTTCGCGTTTTGGAACCTGATTCATTGGAGAAGGCATTCAGGTTGGCAAGAAAAATTGACTGTAAAATTATGGCGACAAGGAAGCCTACCACTCACTTCTATAAAGAGGGAAGTGTTGCTACTCCTAGATTTCCACAACCTATAAGGTTGACACCACAACAATTGGAAGAAAAGAGAGCAAAAGGGCTTTGCTATAGTTGTGATAGAAAATACACTAAAGGTCATAAGTGTGCTGAGAAGAAATTATTTTACATAGATTTTGAAGAGGAAGAAGAAAAAGAACAAGAAGAGGATATACACCAGGAACCAACCCAAGAAGAGGAAGAAATGAGTCTGACCATGTCGTGTAATGCATTGGGAGGAATTACCACTCCTCAAACTCTGAATATAGAAGGACATATCAAGAAGAAAAAGGTAATAGTGTTGATTGATTCAGGCAGTACCCATAATTTTATTCATTGTAAGGTAGCCAAGGAATTGAATTGTTTCCTATACCCAACACCAGAATGTCAAGTGATGGTTGCAAATGGAGGAACTATAAATTTCTCTGGAAAATGCCATAATATCAAGCTAACCATGGGGGATATGTATTGAATAGTCCAATGCTTTCCATTCCTATGAGAGGTGTTGATGTTGTACTAGGAGTACAATGGTTACAATTGTAGAAATTTGAATAACTGATATGTTATCCACCGAGATTCTCCTGATCACACACTATTTTAGCTTCATGCATAATACAGAATCTCTTCTACCATTGATCATCACATGCGGAAATAAAATCAATTGCATGCACACATTAAAGCCATAAAATTCACACATATGAACACAATATTTCATGGGAAAGCTTAAAGCTGAAAACCCCCAACTATCTGTATATTATACATGTCATGGAGATCATGTAACAATCATAGTACAAAGCTCTTTGCAAGCTCTTATGCACTACCTCCCTTGCTACACACTATCAAGCTAGATCTAGCAAAACTCATGCTCCAACCTTTAGCCACTTGATAGCCAACCTGAATTGCGTTTCCAAGCTATGGGATGGCCTCTTTATATAGATAAACCACCCAGCCTAAACTGCGTAATCCTCATGGGTTACTCCACCCATATGTGTGTTGCAAATAGCAATAGTATAGTCACAACCGATAGTTAACCTGCTCTTTCACCTATTTCTGCACTGGTCTCCACTGAAACTGTCCATGCACTGAAGTTAACTGATGTATTCTTTAGTTGATTTATGAGTTTATAATTAGTGAATTAATTAATAATTAATTCACACCACTCTCACTAATTGTATCTATTAGTTAACTTGCATACAAAAAACTCAACTATGTTTAGATTAGTTAAACCGAATACAACTCCACTAACTTCCTCAATCAACTCCACCAAACTCTGTCACATGAGTTCTAACTGAAGTATCCATGCAATAGCTCCACTTAACCCTAGGAAAAGCGTATTTCCTTCTGTCAGTTGCATGTGCCACATCCAGGCATCAAACTGAAGTGCTCCAAGAGAATAAGATAATGTTTAGAGTCCAAATATTATTAAGGGCTAATAATATTTGACTGTTCTATTTTTAGCTAGGCAGTCTAAAAATAGACTTCGACCTAAATGTCTAAAAATAGATGTCCATCTATTTTTACCAACTTGACCAATCATCCAAGAATAGCATCCCGCAACTCCTAGACCATGCTCCATATGTCTAAAAATAGGCTTTTCGACAAAAATCACATGTGTGGTCCCCACCTAGTTTAGGTGATCACTTTCCAACTAGGATCAGGAAATATGTTTCAGGAGGCCTCCTTCACTGTTTCTTGTTGCCATTTTCAACAACAATCTTTGGGGACGGTAGATTTTAATTTTCAAGAACTTTTCTTGAAATTTTTTTCAGAAGGAAAGGAAGTTGAATTATGGGGTATTGCAGGGAAGCCAGGAAAGATAATAAGCTCTAATGTCATGACAAAGCTTCTAAAGAAAGAACAATGAGGCATAATTGCACAATTATGCTCACTAGAAGTTCCAACATCAAAATCATCTATTTCTAAATCTCCAAAAAGTCTTGGACAATCATTCCAAGGTGTTTGATACTCCCAAAAGACTCCCACCTATTCGTGATCATGATCATGCTATTCATTTGATTCCAGGAAGTGTTCCTCCAAACATCCGACCTTACAGATATCCTTATGTACAAAAGAGTGAAATTGAACGTATGATTTCAGAAATGTTAGACGCTAGTATAATTCAACCTATTCAAAGTTCTTTCTCTACTCCAGTAGATTGGTGCACAAGAAGGATGGATCATGGCGCATGTGTCCGAATTATAGGGAGCTCAATAATCTCACTATTAAAGATCAATTTCCCATTCCTATGATTGACAAATTATTGGATGAATTACATGGAGCAATTTATTTTACCAAGTTGGATCTTCATTCGGGATATCATCAAATTAGAGTGAAGACTAAAGATATTCTAAAAACAGCATTTTGAACTCATGAGGGTCATTATGAATTTTTGGTCATGCCTTTTGGCCTTACCAATGCACCTTCTACATTTCAAGGGTTGATGAATTCCATTTTCAAACCCTTAGAAAATTTGTGCTAGTATTTTTGGATGATATACTAATCTACAGCAGGTCTTGGAAGGATCATGTTGAACATGCTGACGGTGGTACTAACTATTGCAGGAGAAACAATTATATGCAAAATCATCCAAATGTTTCTTTGGAGTACAAGAGGTGGAATATCTGGGTCATATTGTATCTCATGAGGGTGTTAAGGTAGACCCTAAAAAAATTGAAGCCATTAAGGAATGGAAAGTCCCCATAACCATAAATTAGTTGTGAGGATTTCTCGGTTTAACAGGGTATTATCAAAAGTTTGTTAAGAATTATGGGAGAATAGCAGCAGCTCTAACAACATTATTGAAGACAAATGTATTTTCATGGACTCCTGAAGAAACTAAGGCCTTTGAACATCTTAAAGAGGCAATGTGCCTAGCACCGCACTAGTCATAATTATGCCGTAAGCCGGTCTTATCTACGCCGTAATTCACAAAAACCTTTATTGTGGAATGTGATGCCTCAGGAAATGGAATTGGTGTTGTTTTAATGCAAGAAGGAAGACCCATTGCTTTTGAAAGTCATTTCATCAAAGGAAAGTATTTAAAAAAGGCTATTTATGAGAAGGAAATGTTGGCAACACTACATGCACTAAAGAAATGGAGAACTTACCTAATGGGAAGACACTTCAAGGTAAAACTGATCATGATAGTCTTAAACAATTTTTGGAACAAAGACTATCTTCAAAAGAGAAACAAAAATGGGTCACAAAGATGTTGGGTTATGACATTGAAATTGTCTATAAAAAAGGAAAGCTAAATGTTGTTGCAGATGCACTCTCAAGAAAGGATGAAGAGGTGGAAGCATTGCTTTGTTCCATTTCAATTATCCAACCAGATTGGATAACCGAAGCAAGGGATGAATGGAAGAAGGACGAAGAAGTGTGGACTCTCATTCAAAATTTGCAGCAAGATCCTAGTACATATGATACATTTAATTGGAAAAAATGATTCCTTATGGTACAACGATTGCTTATATATTTTCAAGAATTCCAAACTAAAACAAAAGATTCTTTTGGAATTGCACACTTCTCCTTTAGGAGGACACTCGTGATTTTTAAAAACTTACCACAGGGTGAAGAAAGATTTTTTTTGGGATGGCCTTAAATATGATTTTCAAAAGTTTGTGGAAAAATGTTTGGTTTGCCAGCAAAATAAAGTTGAGACAATTAAGACCTTGGGTCTTCCACAACCTTTATCCATTCCAAGTTAACGTTGGGAGGATATTTCAATGGATTTTATCACAGGTTTACCTAAGTCTGAAGGAAGGAGTGTCATCATGGTGGTAGTTGATAGACTTACCAAGTATGCACACTTTTGTGCATTATCTCATCCATTTAAAGCGAGTATAGTTGCTACCACATTTATGGACATAATTCAAAAGCTACATGGAAACCCAAGGGTTATTGGGAGCGACAGAGATCCCATTTTTACTAGATATTTTTGGACGGAGTTATTTTTTTGTTTGGGTAATCAATTAGCTCATAGCTCATCTTATCATCCTCAATCCGATGGTCAAACCAAGATAGTAAATAAATGTTTTGAAGGATATCTTCGTTTTTTTGTATCTGATAAAAAAACACAACGGGTCAAGTGGTAACCTCTCGTTCAATGGTGGTATAACACTTCCTTCCATACCGCAAACAAAAATGGCCCCATTTATACCACTTTGTGATATCATCCACTATCCATCATATCATATTTAAGAGAAAATTCGAAGGTTCAAGCAGTGGAAGATCACATTGAGCATCAACAAGAAGTTCTCCAACTCTTAAAGGACAACCTGAATTTGGCACAAAATCGAATGAAACAACAGGCAGATCAACATCACAGCGAGAGAAGTTTTGATGTAGGAGACTGGGTATTTTTACGACTACAACCCTACAAACAAATGTCCCTCAAGCAAGCTAAGAAGGATAATAAATTATTGCCAAAGTACTATGGTCCTTAGAAGGTGTTGCAAAAGATTGGTACTATGCCATACAAATTGGAGCTTCCTGCTTCTTCACGAGTGCGTCCAATTTTCCATGTTTCATGCTTAAAGAAGGTTATAGGTGAAAATATTCCAGTTCAAACAATATTGCTAGAACTTGATGAGGAAGGAAAAATCATATTGGAACTTGAAGCAGTCACGGAAACAAGAACTCGACAGCTATGAAATCGATCAATTTCAGAGTATCTCATCAAATGGAAGAACTTACCCACCGAAGATTCTACATGGGAGGATGAGAGTTTTATACAGAAGCATCTGGAGTTGCTCAAGCGTTGAGGACAACACTTTTTTGAAGGAGAGGGGCATGTTAGGTCCCTCTATTACTAGTATAGTCCCTTATTTTTGTTAGTGTAACCCCCTTATTGTTATTATTGTACCCTTGTAACCCCCATATTGTTATTATTGTGCCCTTAAATTATTATTGTTAGGTCGGCTAGGATTAAATTATGGCCCCAGTAGGATTACATTGTGGCACCATGGACTCCTATATATAGAAAGGAGGTTTTGTAATTTGAATCATACAAGAATTGTTCATTCATGTAATGTATTGGAGGTTGCCCCCTCGAAGTGGCTTATTTCTGAGGCGTTGATATCTCTTTTCTTCTCTTTTTGGAGCTGGTTTCACAACAAAACAACAACACTGGGCCTAGCGTTGGTGATACAACTCACGGGGCCATTCTAATTGGTCTTGGGATTTGAGCGGTGCCCATAGGCGTATAAGCACACTGGTGCGTGTATCTTTATGAGGCACCAGTGCTCCGTATCACAGAAACGAACCGATATTTATAATTGGTATCGGTATTCGTGCGATGCACATGGCATCTACAAATGCACCGGTGCTTATAGATACATAAACGCCCCGGTGCGCAGTATCACACAAACGCACCGATATTTATAATTGGAATTGGTATTAGTGCGGTGCCCATAGAATCATAAACACACCGGTGCGTATAGACACATAAACGTAGTGGTTTTCATTTTTTTTTTTTAGAAACATCCACCTCTGATAGTCCAATTATTGTGATTGTTTTAAATTCATTATTCATCAAAATTCGACACATATTATAACAATATTCATATTAATTACATTTTTATTAATGCATTTGAATGTGTTGTTTGGATTAATTTGTTATATCATATTAGAATTATTGTGGTTTTTTTAAATTCATTATTCATCAAAAGTCGACACATATATATAATCTTATAACAATATTCATATGAATTAAATTTTTATTAGTGCATTTGAGAACGACAATGGAGAACGCAATAGCGACAATGGAGAACGCAATAGAATAAATTAAAACACACACACACACACACACACACACACACACACACACACATATATATATATATATATAAGACAATATTTATCATACAAAATGGGACAATTATTCGTATCTCTTTGTCTTTCAATTGGGACACTATGTCCATTACATTAAACAAAATGTCTGATTTCACAGACATATTTCAAAAAATAAAACGCCTTGCTTTGATATCCAAATTACATAGTGATCATCATTCTTCACTTGAACTGTTGTCACTGCTAGAGCTACTTCCATGACTTGGGTTATTTTCAGGAATGTTGTGTTCACGACGTTGATTATTTTCTTCTTCTTCACTTTCCATCTACAAACATAAAAATAAACTGAAATGAGTGTATATACATTGGTGAGAATAATGAAAATTCCAATATTAAATAATATACATCAATGTAAATCAAAAAGAAAAATGACGTACCATAGCAACAATTGACTCATAAACTATACACATTCTTTCAAAACCATCTACCATGCCATCTTTCAAAATTGCATCTGTTGGCGCAGTTCCATACTTTGTTTCCTGCAAGTTTTATACCCCATAACAAATCATATATTTAATATAAAAGATGTTTTTGTTCTATTAATTATAGACGGAGCTAATTAAAACAAGATCGATAGATGCTTACAAATTCCACAATTAAATTTTGATATGCCAACATATACTCACAACCCATATTTAACTCAATTTCAATCAATTCGTCTGATGGTTCTTCTTTGTATGTTAGCACCTATTTGAAGACATTCAATGATGATTTTTGTAAAACAACTTAAAAAATACAAAAATGAAATCTAGTTAAGTTGTTATAAGGAAGTAACAATTACTCACAAACTTAGAGATCAACCATTTTATTCCTTGTCGTCCTGTTTTATGTGCTGAATGGGTTCCATTTTCTTTTCTTTTCTGCTATAAAATTTTTGAAAATTAATATTTAATGCTAAATTGTTTATTTATTGTACCTAATGATCGAAAAATTCAATGATTACATATTACATTTGAAGCACGTTGTTGTATTCGTTCCACTAGATCCCTCAAACTTTTGTAAAAAAATTTCCCCCTTTCGTTAACTGCCAGCACCACTCTAGATAAGCCAAGGAGCAATTCATTTTCATTTGCATGTTCTATTTTTTTCTTTTCTTAGAACAACATTCATTTTCTAAGTTGTTGGTCCCTGTAGAAGATTAAACAGATGTGAATTAGTATATTGTTTGACACATGTTATCTAATAATTTTAAGTATATTATTAATGATAAATAAAAAAAGAAACTCATATTCGATCGATAGTATTGTTTCATTCACCTGATTCAACTTTTTGCAATTTTTCCATCAAACTTTTACGCTCTTCTGGTTGTAGATCAGAAATAATCATATTGAGCTTCGTCATTTTGTGGCTCTACATGATACACAGTAAACAATACATATTAGTTAAAGTTATATATAGTTCAAAAATAATATTTTTATAAAGAATTTACAAAGAACTTGTCTTTTTTGTTTTTCTTGATGTGTTAACAGTATTTGTGTCACTTGATATATTGTCAGTCATTTCTTTATCAATCTAAAACCTGTAGCATATCATTCATTAATATATTTACAAATAAATTCTCAACTTTTCAGGTAGAAAATAAATCTCGAGACACTGGTGCGTCTTTCATGAGATCCGCACCGCCGCTGGTACGTGGATATATTAACAACGCACCGCAAAACAGTATAATACATTGTACGGTGTATTTGGTATTATAAACGCACTGCAAAAACAGTGTAATAGACCTAACGGTGCATGGGGTATTATAAACACACCGCAAAAATGGTGTAATACACCGTACAGTGCTTTCCTAGTTAAAGAGAGCACCGGTGCCCTATTTCAGATTTGGCGCACAGATTTAAAAAAATGTTTTCAATTTTTTACAAAACAGAACTTGCGCAGTGCGCTGTAATAATACAAAGCACCGATGCGGTGGCGTACGCAGGGCGCACCGATAAAGAAAAATCCATTTTTTCAAAAAATCACGCAGTGGCCGAATGGATTGGGATCCGACTAAGTAAGTCGTCCCATGGGTTGGACGTCAATCTAAAATGAAAAACCCTAATTCTGAAATCACATAAACAGGGAGAAGAAATGGCAAAAACAAAAAAATGAAGGGTTCAGGGTAAAAATGGATAAAACTACATGAAAAAAAAAGGGTATTAAATTTAATCACGAAATGGTTTGAAATTCTATGATAAAGGGCTTGAATCGCCAAAGTTTTGGTTTCTGATTGTCTGAATAGTTCTGTTCGAACGTATTTTGCCATCCACAGTGTCCTCGTGCTCTCTTGCTCCAGGTCTGTCTCCTGCAAAAATCTGACAAATTTTTTTTAGCAAAAATACTGAAATAATGAAAAGTGTTTAGTATTTAAAGAATTATTTTATCAAATTAGATTTTCGAAAATATTTTGCCACCCATTTTTCAAATTGCCAATTTTTTTTTAACTTAAACAAAATAGAGTTGCTTTTTTTTATTTGCGTTTATTCGTTTCCGGTGCGCGGAAATGTGACGCACCAGTGCGTTGTATTAATACGACGCATCGGGACCTGTTAGGATGATAAGCGCACTAGAGTTTTTAAAGTTTTTTTTTTTTTTGGTATGTAAGATCATAATAAAATAACGATAATTATAAAGTACATGAATTTATTTTCATTATTTTTCTAAACTTTATATATGTAAGATCATAATAAAATAATGATAATTATAAAGTACATGAATTTATTTTCATTATTTTCTAAACTTTATGTTACAAAAATTCGTATTATTCTAGATTTGTTATTTTACAATTATTTGCAAATTTACAAATTTTAATATTTTAATAAAATCATTTCAAATTAATACAATTAAAATTTTCACATTAATAGAATTAAAATTTTACAAATTAATATTTTGCATACAATTACATTAATTAAAATTACAATTACAATTTTACAATAATTTCACATACGTGAATTACAATTAGAATTACAATTACAATTTTAATTTTACATACAATTACATTTACAATTTTACATATAATTACATTTACAATTACAATTACAATTTTACAAATATTTTACAGACAATTCAATTAAAATTACAGTTACAAATACAATTACATTTACAATTTTACATAGAATTACAATTACAATTTTACAAATATTTTACATACAATTCAAATTAAAATTAAATTTTTATTTATTTATTTTTTTATTTTTTTTATTTTTTTTTCCAATAAGAAAAAAACGTTGTAGTATTACAGTTCATATTCAATCAAAAACGAGTGATTACATCATAAGACATTACACCCAATTTTAGTTCCGAAGAATCCAGCAATTGGAAACCCAATCTTCTAAGCATTCTCTAAGCATTTACCATAACAGCCCATGAATAGAAAATCTCATAATGGCCTCCAATTTTACTGAAATTCAATGCCTCACAATACAAGGAACAACTGAAACTTAGATACTGAGTGATCTCTGAGACGCCTAAATGAAGAAAAAATGAGATTCAGAATGAATCATGTCTGATGAAGCAATGCCAAGAACAGAGTCAATGCCAAGAAGCCACCAGCAGCCTCGCTTGCACCCAACATCGAAGAAACAAATTAGAAAACAGGCTCTCTTTCAGAAGAAGGACCCCGTCATCTGTCGACTATTAAGGAATAGGGAATATCCGAGTGTCGAGGCAAAGGGAACCCCTGTAGAGATGAATATGAAACTCTCCAAAAGGACCGTCCAATCCTTTCTTCGATAACTTATCAGCTCTAGTATTCAAATCTCTATAGATGTGTTCAATACTATATGACTGAAATTTCTGTAGAATGTTTCTAATTCTCTGAATCCAACCAAAGCAGCGATGGATTTGCAGATTATAGCGATCATTGATCCCATCTATAGTAATCTTCGAGTCTCCGTATATATAGATGTCTACATACAATTACAAATACAATTACAACTTGTGAAATTTACATACAATTAAAATTACAATTACAATTTTACAATTTTTCATATATACAATTACAATCATTTCAGAATAAATTAAATATTACAATTACAATTAAAATTTTACATACAATTACACTTAAAATTACAATTAGTACAAATACCAATACAACTTTAAAATTTTACATAGAATTAAAATTTAAATTACAATTACATTGACGACATAATATTTAATAAATATCATGGTCATTTAATAATATTAAATTAATTAATAAACATCATCACGATCATGATAACCATCGTACAAACATCATATTCGACTAATAAACACATTCAATTAACATCAAATTAACATTATATATTAACATCATCACAACACAAACATCAAATATACATCTCAATACAATGTCAAATAACTCATGCGCCTATCACATATACACATCTATCTGCAAGCTAAACATTAAATGAACATATCTAACATGACTAACAATATGCGCCACATCATGATGATCATCGACATGAAAATTAAGTACAACTACAACATGAATATAAAATACATGGACCATATATATAATGTTAAAAATATACAACTGTAATATAAATGTCATGGATCAGGCGCTAGTGGTAGTATAACAACATCAATAACACTAGTACAAGTGGATGCGGCCTACTCAGTAAATCTGGGTGCAGCCTCGACAGTCGATGGTCGACTAGCCTGCTCATGATCATGATGATCACTAGTACTGATGGATGCATCCTCTGGTGGTAGTACAACATGATCAATATGAGGCACAGTAGTAGTGGAGGCTTGCTTAGTCAATGGTAATGCAGCCTTGGCGGTCGATGGTCTAGCCTGCTCATGATGATCGTGACTAGTACTCATGATGGATGCAATAGGCTGCTGACTGCACGTGGCCAATGGTCTAGCCTCATCTCCATGATGACTAGTGTCAGAGGTTGCCAGTGGAGCCTCATGCTGTTCATCGGGCGCGCCGCGAGGTGAATGATCACGAGATGCATCTGAGTCACTACTGGCGGACTATCTATCACGTGCCACAGCTCGACTACACCTATAGCTATGAACAATCCTCCTCAATCGTGTAACAACTGTCGTAGCTCATACGACATGTCGCATCAAGTCGTACATGTCACGCAGCATGCCTCTCCACATCCGTAACAATCTATCATCGCCCTGTATCTCTATGTAATGAGCGGCCCTGATGCCCGCATCTGAAATCAATCCATAGAGTTGGTTGCCCAACTCCATCCGATATCTGGTCTCAGGTCGACCACGCCTAGAAAAATGCGGTACCAGTGCACCATGAGGCGCAGGATCAGCACGTCTCTCTGCTGCACCACCTGTCTCATCCTCCAGCGCATTAGCCAGTTACTGATCGTAATCATCAAGATCGACACCTGGATCATGTGGTGGATCTGGCATCTCATCGCCATCAAAAGAGTCAATGTCTGCAAAATATATACAAGTACACAACAATAATTAGACAATTTCATTACACAATTTAAAGAACCTGTTAGAATAAATATAAATAAAATAGTAATATTACCTCTATCATTTGGCAGCTCATCAGGAGTGAAGAGGATATTGGGACACCCTCGCCAATCTAATCTAGCATAAGGACATGGGACCATAATGAAGGGATGTAGCCTACCAACACTGGCTAGTAAGTCCAGTGAATCATGTGATATCCTCATTGGAAACATAGTGTCTCCCCTCTTGGGCATCATCTACCCCCACATGCACATCCAGACCTCGAACATGGGCCTACGAGGCTGTCGAACAAAACTAGGTCTCATATCTGGAAATCTCTCAAAAAATAAACAAAACAGATCTGAAGCAAAAGGGAAGTTGACCCTCCCTTTTGCATGAGCACGACATCTATCTAAGGCCGTACAAAATTGTCGAAAAAAAATGGCAGACCACCTGACAAGTCGTGGCTGTTTTACTAAAGAATCAACGTAATATAAAAGCGAGCAACTAATGCGTTGCCTGTCACTGGTGTTGTGCGAATGATCGAAGCGATAATAGAGAGGCACTGCACATCCTATATACCAAAAGCACCTATACGTAACTGACCTCCAGGTACCTGAAACTCTGAAGGAGATAGTACATGTGCTCCAATGTATCTCTAGGAGTAAACTAACTGACTCCTTGCTACACAACCAGCTGGCACGTCTAGGAATGAGGGAAAATCCACTCCTCTCCTCGATAGTCCTGTAATAAAATAAATTTCCTCCTCAGTGGGTGTGTACCACTAGTCAGGACCAACCTAAAAAGCCTATCGGTGGGCATTCCACCTGCCGATAAGATGTCTCAAAAGCACACTATGGGCCTTTAGGCCAGAAATAGCCTCCTCACAGAACTTGAGGAGGCCTACCTGCATAAGGATCTCTCGGGTATCTGCAGTAATAGGGCGAGGGCATCCATCTCTCTCCTTCTCTTTCGCCTCCCATTGGCGAATCATGTCATATTGTTCTGCTTGTTGTTGCTGCTGTTGCTCTTGTTCTCTTTGAATTATTGCCATATATATATATATATATATATATATATATATATATATATATATATATATATATATACATATAGATATATACATATATATATATACACACATACATATATATATATATATACACACACATATATATATACATATATATATATACATACATACATACATACATACATACATACATACATACATACATACATACATACATACATATATATATATATATATATATATATATATATATATATATATATATATATATATATATTAAAACAGAAATGTATTTATAAATATACATATATAATTTTTTTTGAAAAAAAAACAAACATACAAGTCGGTGCTCCATAAATAAAGTCACGCACCGGTGCCGGTGTGTCCTAATATTTTAGCGCACCGTCCCTGGGGCCCCTAATGAAACAGACTGCACCGGATTCGGTGCAGATGTCTATTTTTCAAGCATCGTGGACTGTATATAATTCAGAATAACGGTGCACTAACTGAAATATACGCCCTGACGCGTATAGTCATGTCAGTGCACCGACTTCATGACAATGACATAGTTGACAGTGCAATCTTTTACCTGGCCGCATCATTGACCCTCTCAGAATGCAAAATGTAGTGCGCTGACATAAACTGAGGCAGCAAATGAAGTCAACGCACCGCACTATGATTGTCGGGGTCAACGGTGCGTCTGGATAAATGAGTGCACCGTCTTTTTTATTTTTTATTTTTACTTTAAAATTATTCGGGGCGCCTTCTCACCGCCCCGGAAACAGTGCAGTTGCCGTTAGCACCGGTAGCGGTGCTGCCTGTAAATTTTACAGGTAGCATCGCTATCCAGTGCGAGCCGAACAGCTCAAGTGCACCGCACGACAATTTTTTTTTCTTTTTTAATGGTTATTTTTAAGTTTATTTCAATTTCTAATTCACTAAAAGGCTTAATTATAGAAAAAACTAGAAAAAAAATAAAAATAAAAAATACCTGTACATTTCGCCGTCGAGGAGGCATATTGGCTGTAAAATTTGGAAAATAAAATTTGCCCACTGTTTTTCAAAATGCAAGTTGAAGATTAGTGGCCAATGCAGAGCAGCAGTGCATGCAATGGGTGCAATGAGAGCACCGATGTCAGGTCGGCTCAGAAATAAGGAAATAACACCGGGGCTTGAGAGCTCTGGAGCACTGAGGAAATTTAATAATGAAGTTTTTTGGCCGTAATTTTTTTTTTTAATTAACCCTGTTTCAGTGTGCGGGGTTTTATAAGCGCACCGGTGCGGTTAAATAAAACCACACCGGGTGGTATCAATTTTGGTGCATTGTTTATAATGCGTCAGGGCGTTTCCCTAATCGCGCACGAGGATGTTTCAATTTCGGCGCGAAAATTTGATGATGCACCGGGGCGGCGTAATGGTAAAGCACTGGTGCGTAATAGTCGCAAATCACCAGTTTTTTGGCCGCTCTTTTCTTCTTCTTCTTCTTCTTCTTCTTCTTCTTCTTCTTTTGAAACGTTATTCCAGTGCGTGCGGTTTCTGGCACACCGGTGCTCTTAGAGAAGAACGCACCAGCTCGTTTCTGTTTAGGCGCAGTGTTTTATGATGCACCGGCGCAGAAGAGTATTGACGCCCCAGTGCGTTACAGTAATTGGACGCCCCAACGGTGTGTGTACTTCGCGCACATTGTCCGGTGTGCTAATGTTTGGTGCGCACCGGTGCGTTCTATGGTATCGTGCGCACCGGTAATTGATAGCTCAGGAGCACTGGAAAACTGAAAAAATCAGATTTTTTGTCGTAAATATTTTTTAATTTAACCCTTTACCGATGCGCATTGTTTATAGGCACACCGGTACTGTTTGCTACAAACGCACTAGTCGGTTTGTGTTTTGGCGTGTTTTTTAAGATGCGCCGGTGCGGTTTCTATCTATCGCACTGGGTGGTTTCGGTGTTGGCGTTGTGTTTTATAATGCACCGACGCGAACGAGTTGTGAGGCACCGGTGCTCTATTATATTATGACACACCGGGCGAGTGTGTATGGAGTGCACGGTGTCCGGTGTGCCAATGATTTTGTCCGCACCGGTGCTTTCTTTTTTTGAGAGCACCGGGGCGAGTTTTAACGATAAGAGCACCGACAGGAAAACATCCGCAAAACCCTCTGCCCGCCAACCTCCTCTAGTAACCTCTGCTAGAAACAAATGTATGGGGTATTTTTCTTTGTGGTTCCTCAAAAACATCCGCTAGAGGGTCTTTTCCTTGTAGTGTCAAAATGCCTAAAGAAGGTGTTTTCAAATATTCCTCTGTACTTTTCCACATGTTTTTGTACTTATAGTATGATAAATTTTCCATTAGTATGATAAATTTTCCATCAGTCTTCAGAAGCTTGATGTTGAAGGAAACCCACAGTCAGTCATATTTTAGATTCCTTTAATAAGAAAAGACTCCACACAGTCCACCTATACAGAGTTTATTGATTCCTTCATTCATCCTATGGTCAATATGTTCAATAGCAGCATACAGCCCAAAATCAGTGAGGAGATTAAAAAGGTCATGCAGTTGTCAAAGCATAATAGAACAGGAGATTGGTACTTGTACCAAAACCATACTGAGATAAGAGTATATGGATCAAATCTTATTCCATATAAACTGCCCAAATACCTCCCAATGAGGTTATTTGCCCTTGAGTATATAAGAAAGATTTTTAATTCTGATTCAATCAATTTCTTAGCAGCTAAGAAAAAACACAGTTCAAAATAAAGAATGAGGTTGGCCCTTTCATTTGTAATAGCAGAGATGCAGGTCCAGAGGCTTAAAAGTACTTGCAGGAGTTTAAATTCAGTAAGAGTTTTCTATGGTATTATGATCCTCTAGGAGTGATAAGTAAACTGAGAGTTAAATGCAACTAACTCCTTATGTACATGAGAAGAAACGAGACATTGAGAAATACTCTAACCAGTCTAAATGGTTGGAGAATAAGAGAATAAGAGAGGAAGGATCATATACTGCATTGACTACAAATGAAACCAAATTTAAATTGATGTATAGGAAGAAGCCTAAATTAAATCATGTCAATGAAGGAGTAGAAATAATAGAAGTGACTGATACAGAAACAACAGCAAAGGACAATGCACATCCTACAGTGATTAAAGAAACACATCAACCTTCAACTTCAAACACTGAGCTTATTCAGAAGCAACATAGTGTTGAAATGTCCTCATATAGCAAACCAGCAGAGCAGTAGATGGACATTATGCAGAAATACAAAGAGATAAAGATGAAAAATGAAGCCTTGAAGACCGATACATATAACCAGTATTGGAAATAGTCACCCAGTGACCAAAGCAGATTGCTTTCTGCTTTTGACTATAAGACTAGAAAAATGCAAATGACTTTCCTGCAGCCTAAAGTAAAGCATCCCAAATCATCAGTTGATTACAAAAAATCATCATATGAATTTCAAGCAGATGATCTTCATCTTATTGATCAGATAGAATTTCACAAACAAGCTGGTGAAATTCTTTATTCCACAATGACAAACAAGGCCATGAGTGTACAGAAGCTCCAAAACACTCTTTCAAATATCAAATATCAGCTCAAATTGGAAAATGTATCCTCTCAAGCTAAGGACAACAGAATCAAATCACTGGAAGATTTGGCTATTGAAGTAGGATATGATCCTAGTAATGTCAAAGTTGCAAATGAATTGATTAAGAAGAAGAATGCAGACATTGTTGCATTAAATAAGCAACTTAAGTTGCCTCCCATTGAACATCCTCAAGCAAAGGAAGTGTTACAGGATGCAAATAAAAAAGATGAGATGATGAGTCTCATTCTACAATTGACTATCCAGATCAAAGAAATGGAGAATGAAATGGACAAGTTGGTCCAGGAGAAAAAGGATAGAGCAGAAGAAGTTCTTGTCATTGTAATCCCTATAGTCACAACAGCTATACCTTCTACGCTAGCAAAATCATTGGCTCCTACAGTCCTAATGGCTACAACACTTCCAGTCACCTCATCAACAACTTCAGCAACAGATTCTTCAACAACCGCAGCACAGCGTACAGATGAAGCAAGTAAACTAGTAAAAGCTATACAGGACATGTCTATTCAGAAAAATGAAATTATTAGACTTAAAGAACATCTTAAAAGTCTGGAATATGAAAAGAAACTTGCTAAGATAATGCTCAAGAATGAAGAACATAAACCTAAGAGGTTGAATGAGCAATTGAAGAAATTAGAGAAATATCTAACACTAAAAGAACCCATGGCCCAAGCCAAGCAACAACTATGGGCCAATATCAATGAATCTGTCAATGATATTTGGCCATCAATTCAGGTCATATATGAACAAAAAGAATTAGTCAAAGCAACAAGAGAAGCTATCCAAAAGATAAAAGAAGAACTTGGAAAGAAGCCTGAAGAGGCAAATGAGATCACAAAATTTCTTAATTCCAAGAATAGGCAATAACTTGAAGAGATTGGAATCAGTGATAGAACAGAAACCATCCTAGAAGTTAGGAAGGTTATTTCTAAAAAGAATTTGATGATACAGCTAGAAGAGAAATGCCAGAATATGGAAGTTTCCATCATAAGGTTCATGATGAAGTTTGACACTCTCAGACAAAAATACCTTCCAAATCCATTAGTTATTCATGAAAAACTAATGAAGCAGGATGATTATGATAAAAAGATGAGAGAAGTGGCTAAAGAGCAAGGTAATAACTCAGCCATGCAGGGAATTTTAATAGGGAAGGTACTTTACAAGAATTTTTAGAATCTATTTTACCTGCAACATGAGGTGAAACACCTCCCCGAATGTGGGTGACATGCTTGACACGAGTGAACATCATTTCCCAACTCATTCAGACTGTAGGAATCCCCAATGCAATTCCCCAACTGCATCGGATCCAATTACTATTAACTCCTTGCACACTCCTCGCAGAACCAGAGATAACGCAGGTTGGACAGGCCTTGTGTCACCTGACCCTAATCATCACCTCGCCCATACCACCATTAATGTCCATGATGTTTAACTAGCAATGCAACCACACCTAACCCTCTGCACCTACTCATCGGCTTGAGCTCCACACGCAGTACCGTGCGAAGATCATTCATTACCTCTCTGACAACCTTCATCCTCAATCCTATATATCCTCCCAACTTTTGCTCCTTTCCTCCCTCATCTGCTCTCTGTTTCATTTAGCTCTCCTCCTTCTGATATGGACGCTCACTGATTCCAATCAGTTGCGAAGTCTCAGTCCCGAAGTGGAGCTGCGCAGTCCCCCTCTACTTGGCACTCTGCATCCTGCGCACTTGTACCCCAACCTCTGCATATTCTCCCACCCCTGTGTCACCCTTGCCTCCCCTCCCAAGTGCGCAATGGCCCCCAGGTTGCGCCAACGCACTATTCGCGGCGGCCAGAGAGGGGTTCTTCCGGGTCGTTATCATCATGGCGAGAATAATCGCCTCGAATGGATTGAATAATCCTCGTCCAACACCCCTTCCCGTCATTATTCCGTCCCCAAGCAGCGAGCATAATCCCCCAGGTAACCTGCACAAAGGGGAAGTCGAGATGCAAGAAGGTCCACCTCCTCTCCCAAAGCTCCCTCTCCGCATAGCATTCTGGCACCCCCGAACAGTCCTGCGCATGGTGATGAGGATATAGACATATGGATTATGTATTCCGACGGCGTTTGGACGAAGGTCCCTGAAGGAGTAGACCTGGACTCCCCCATCCTCTACGCTACTGCAAATCTCCCCAAGCGAACTGCTGCTGAAGTGGAAGCTGTTGTGGAAGCGGTTGTTGCACATGCCCCTGCCTCTCCCATCAATGAGGAGAATCCCCATTCCAGTGATGATGAGGATGAATAATGTCTACGCAACTATTCAGTTTTATTTTGCTTTTTGGCATATGTACCCGCAGGGCTTTACTGCTATGTTCTACTCTCTAGCTCCTATATGTATCAGTGCTACCGTGCACAATGTAATGCTCGTTTTCAAGTTTTTCCTGGGCCAGCCCCCTCCTCCAAGGCAGCCCAGAAACATTGTATCAAAGGCAGGGATTGTTAAGCACAGCTTACCAACCCTGCCTGTAAAATATGTATTTTTATGCTTTTGAAATTAATAGATTAGCACAACTTACCAAAAAAAAGCATGAGGTGAAACACCTATTTGTCAACAAGCCTACATTCTGAAAATACATAGAGGCTGATGAAATTTTCAGGAGGATGGTGAAAATTAAGTTACTAGAGGCAGAACTTTGGGAAAATTTGATTGATTTACTATGAAGATCAAAACAGTCAAACAAGGCAGTCAAAAGAGAAAAATATCAGTCAAGAAAAGATAAAACAGAGCATGATGTTTTACAATTACAGTTTGCAGTAAAGAACAACAATAACAGTGAAAACAGAGACAGTCAAAGAGTATTAGTTTACAGTCAGAGTCAAAGAGTATCAGTAAAAATCAGAGATGAAGCTTCCAGCGTAGAGGACACTTCACTGCCTAACTGCAGCCTACGTTGAGCAACAAAAAGAGACAAATCAACATCAAAATATCAACAATTGAACAACAAATCAATAAAAGCAGGGGAAAATTGCATTAGTTAGATAGTTGTCTCTATCTTCTTGCATGAAGATATTTCTTTTTCCTTGAATAATTCCTAAGTTGTTTTAGGATATTTTGTAAGAGTTTTTGTATAAATACTTCACATTTTGAAGTATTGAGGGTGGATGAATTGTTGAACGTTTCTATAGTTGTACTATTCTAGAACCTAAGGGTGATTGTACCAATTTCAAGTCAGCAGACTGGATTAAAGCAATAAAGAGATTATATTACAGGATTCGTGTGTTGGGCCATTACAGTGAAGTACTTTCTACTTGTTCAATTGTTTCTTTCTGAAGTTTTCACATGCTCATATGTTTTCTTAAATCTAAATGATATAACTGTAATGTTATTACAGAATATGTTTAATTTCACTTTGTCTTGAACTGTTTATCATTTATATGTTTTTCTTCTGATATCCAGATTAGGGAATTCTTAATTGCTCCCTTATTTCTATTGACCTCTGTCTTTTCACTCATTATCCAGATTTGAGAACCCTTAATTTTTCTCTTACCCCGACTGAAACCGTTTTCACCATCAGCCTAAGGATCTGAAGTGACTGAACTATCTTGCCCTGTGAATACTTCCCTTTAGAACCTTGATTCTTCTTTTGTTGCTTGACACTTTGACTCCATTAGCCCAATGGAATACAAACCTACATCTATCCATCTGAGTAAGTGATTTCACCACCAAACCAAATCCAAAATCAAATTCCAAATAATCCTACATAACTAGCCTAAAATCAACTAAAATCAACAAAGATAAATCATATAGAGAGAGCCCTCTCTGAGCATTAGGAAGGCTAGATCCCAAGGCTTAAAAGTAGGTTTGTGGTTACCTCTAATATTCTTTAAACCAAAAAATAATAACAACCCTTGAGAGTTATTGGAGTGATAACACATACTATATTTTACTTTGAATTTAGTAAGCATCTACTCTCAACCATTATATCACTCAAATTCAATCATATAAATATAAAATTTTATTTTATTTTATATATGATATTAGACTTTATTTATAAGTAAATTATTATTAGATTAATTCATTTATTAAAACTTGAAATCCTCCAAATTATTCTAGGATTTAAGGCCTTAAACTATTTCACATATCAAAGGCCTACCCGAACATGATCTGAATACCCATTTTTCTTCATAGGGAAAAATGGATGTATTGTCTTATGTTTTTATACCAATCATCCCACTTGCATCCACATTGAAGGCCATGAACTGGATCTCATATTCAAAATTTTAGGCACTAAGAAACTTACCAGTAGATCACATATCCATAATCTTAAATGTCACAAGGAGTACGCACTGAGCAACCTACTAATAGACTACATATCCATAATCTTAATAATAGTTTATATGGATATACTTGTGATGCTTTATTTATTATGGCAAGGAAGATGTCACAAGGAGAGATCTGGATATGAAGGTCCATGAACAAGAACTCAAATACTATTTGATAATTCCTTAAGTATGTCCTTTAAAATTAGCTTTCGTCATTGGGGCAGTGGATGTGTTAATCTCTAATGGTTGATAATTTGTGCATCATTTGGGAACTCTTGATTGGTGAACAAGAGAGCTTGATACAACTCCCTTTAGATAAGGCGCTTTTTCAAAATCCTATATTTAGTAAATATGCCCATATGTATGTTAAGGTAGAGTAACTAAGTTTGTATTACAAGCTATATTTCAGAGTTTAATAAATTGAGAGTTTAAATTCAAAATTCTTATTCCAATCACATGAATTTTGCAAGAGGAGAATGCATTTTTTGTTGATTATGCAGAGGCTCATCTAAATCTTTATGAGCTTGGGTAAGATTTAGTTTTTATTGCTTATATAGATACAAATATGAATAATTGATGGATCAATAATGTTTCAATAGTCTATAATTAATATAGACCGTTAGTATTAATTATAGACAGTTATTATTTAGGGAATACATACATATATATATATATATATATATATCAAAATGAAATGATTTAAGTTGTGTTGTAATTTAAATTTATAAGCCAATATATCCAAAAAAAAAAAAAAAACAGATCAAAATGAAATGATTTAAGTTGGGTTGTAAATTAAATTTATAGGCCAATATACCCTAGAAACCTCTTAAAATGAAAAGAGATCCCTCTCGACGCTTGGTAGATAGGAGTTATGACAGATCTAGCAATTTCACCACATGTTGCAAAGGAAACGCTATGAGGTTGGAGCAGAGGAAAGAGTAGCACAGAAGATAGAAGTAAATTTTTTATGTAATTTTATTTATTTACCTAAGCTTTTGTGTGAAAACTTTGAAATTTAAACTTTAATATTTTTATTTTTCTATTATCTATTATTATTATGAATGGCATGGAGTTTCTTCAATTATGTGTGGAAAATCTATGTCTTGAACTCTGTATGTTTTTAATTGTGCCTGCTTTAATAATTATCAAGTAATTTCACATAGCTTCTAAGAATATTTTATAAAATATTTATGTTCTTTTGCACTTTTAATTAAATTGATTAGTTAAATATAATTTAGTTAATTTTATTTTTAACTTTTGAAATGTGAAATGTATCATGACATAGTGTTTTGATATTCATGGAAGCTTACTAACCATTTTAAATGTCTTCCCTAATTAAGCCAATAGGTTGCCCCCTATTGGAAGTTGGAAAATTAATATTTTTCTTAATTATAGATTTCAATTGTATGATTGATAATGAAAGATGAATGATGAAAGATGTTGACGTATTTGCATCGTCTTCTCCAAGTTTCAAATAATAAATTCCTTCCATGCCTAAATTCTATGTTTAAACCATGTTTAAATTAAAAATTTACAAAACATGATTATAAATTTACTATACTACTTACAATTAACCACATATACTATTTGTATTTTTACTGTTATCTCTTATTATTATGAATGGGAATGGAGTTTCTTCACTTTTGTGGGGAAAATCTATAGCTTGAACTTTGTATGCTTTCAAACTAAGCCTCCTTTGATTTATTTGAAGAAGTATTCGAATAAAGTATAAAGAAACACGTGCAATGACAATAGATTTCTACAAAGGCTAGATATTGATACATCAACAAAGGTGCATAAAATATAGCTTGAAATTCACTTATGGTACACACTACTTAAAAATAAAAATAAAAATGATGGACACCGCTTCCATGTTTGGAGGATTTCCTAGAATTGAGAAAAATGAGTTGCATATATAAATTTTGAAGTCAAGAACAATGTTAACATGAAAAGGAAAATGGTTTAATGTTTATGATCCAGAGCAAAAAGGGACTATATTAGCATTGGGGTTCAAAACATTCTTCTTCAAACTGAAATGAGTGGGGTAAACATCTTAAACAATCCTCTCTTCATTTTTGTTTCACATCTAAATTTTCAACTCTTAAATTGTTGCTTTGTTAGCCGGTAAATTGTTGCTTTGTTAGCCGGACCTTGAATAATAACCCATATAAAATAAAATAAAGTGTCGAGAACCTTGATAGCCTGCAACATAAGAACTGAAGTCAAGCGTTTGAAAATTGGATATTTGCAACATATAAAAGGGTTTACGCAGTAGTAAACTAGAAAGTTGAACACACCTGCAATGAGAAGTTGGAAGAGGGTTAGAGTGAATTACTAATTCCAAAGTTATATATATAGCAGGAAGCAGGGAAAGAAAGGAGGGAAGGGTTCAATGCATTTTTTTGTCAAAGTAATTGCAAGAAAAACGTTATTTCTCCATGATATATTAGTTTGGAGAACGGTAACTTTTTCCTTTTCCTTGTTTCTCCATGACATATCAGTTTGGTCAACTGAATTCTCTATAAAATGAAATGTCAGTAGTCTTGTCCAAAGGGATAATCTTAAAGGTATGCATCTCCATTTACGAATTATACATGCTATCCATGTTATGGAAATTCAATATTTTGAAATTTAAAATAATAGAAAATTAAAAAACATTACTACATTTTGAATTACGTCTAAAATATTTGTTAGCTACTATTGTGCATAAAGGAGATACATATATGTACACCACAATATGTAAACGGTAAACCCTTATGTTTTAATTTTTGGCTCAACAAAATATTAACAACAAATCTTATCGAATGGGGTAATAGAGAAAAACAAAAAAAATTAAGTTTTATGATGGTGGGCTTTGCTTGATCAAAGGTAGTTTGGAAGATAAATTAAAAAAAGCAACCAACAAGTCTTGGAAGAGGTGTTTTTAGGGAGATTTGTTAATTCACACAAATAGAAGACCCTCACTTCATTAGAAAAGGCCCTTTATCAAATTCACAAATCGTAATAGATGATCAAATCCTGCTCAAATTTTAAAAGAAAATTTCATGTATTTTTTTTTATAAAAGGTCATTCAAACAAATCAAATGCAAGAGCACCTGACAACTAGTTAACATGTAGGTACAAAGTTGACAAGTAATAGTAGTAGAATTTTGCTTCTTTCCATTAAACTAATCGATTGGAAAAAACTCTAAAGATGCTAACCTCGTAATGACTACATCATCTACAACATCTATATATAGGACTGAGTTTCTCCTACTACATAGTGTTGTGCATGGGTGGATTGGGTTCAAACTTGAATATAGAATAGTCATGGCATAAAAAGGGTGAAAAGTTTTTAACAGGTGTAAATGTAGATCAATTTTCCTTTGTACAACAGGTATTTAGTCATAGGTGTACCTCATTCAGGGATAGTTAAGCCAAAAAGGGACTACAAAGGTATGCCGAACCAGATGTGAGATGGTGCACTACCAATATGTGAGATGGTGTTATACCCATGGTAGTCCAAGCTAAAAGAGACTACAAAGGTATGTCAAACCAGCTGTGATATGGTGCACTACTAATAAGTAGATTAATATTTATTTTTTCAATATTGAGCCCTGCATAGATTGGGATTACGTGATGGGAATGAAACTCTACAAAAACAGGATTACCAACTGGTTTATTACTTATATCTTTGTGGATTGATATCTATAAAATCATTTGACATTATACTCAAACTTAGAATTAGATCAAAACTTAAAAGCCAACTTCTAGTAATAGAAGAAAAGCCCAACTTCAAGTATGTAACACCCTCTTCCCACATCTACCTAAGTAATCGACCAATAGGGGTGAACATGTGACGAGAGGCTACTAATATGATATTCAACCTCCTAGATGACCTTAAGGAAGTGGAACTGACGTAAACACCATAAACACACCTTACATTGTATCATTGCCATCCCCATGAGGTAACCCAACCTTCCATGGCCCTGTTCCCTGAGGGAGAACTTATTTTTAGCCACTTTGAGGCTGAGCCGCGAGCTTGTAAGGGCAAGGTAGTGGCTATAGACCCTATAGTTGTGGGCTAGCCTTGTCAAGGTAGCAACTAAGGCCCAAACAATGAATTTTCTGCCTATAGGTCCAGGATCTGTGCCACATTTTCATCCCCTGAGCCTAGGTCACTGCCCATAACTTCTTGTAACTTCAAGAGAGGGTAATTAACATAATATATATATATATGTGTGTGTGTGTGTGTGTGTGTGTGTGGAAGTAATCACATCAATCGAAACTCATCTGATCCCACCCAGCCATGGCAGGAATTTCGTCAAACATGTCACAAACACAACATCTACAGGTATAAACAGTATATTTAAACAAAGGGGTCTCTTTATTATCTCAGAATGGCTAAGAAGAATTACTCCCCTACATCATAAGCTATCATACAATCAATTTTACCATAGATACATGGGATAATAATTTACAGGAAAAAATATGAATAGAGACATACATCATCATTGATAAAATACATGCTCATAACCAACAAATTAACAACAAAAATACCATGAATACAGTAGCAATGAAATCCATACATAAACTAGTATATTTTCATATCGAATACCAAAGAAATTAGCTCTTCATTACTGAATGTAAAAACCAACCGGAGATGGGACTTCCACGTTCCACCCGACCATAGATTGGTTGAGCCAAGCCTCACTTCAGATAATCACCCTCGTGCCATATTCTAAACATGAATGTGGGACTTAATCAAAAACATCAATCACAATCAATCCAGGGCTTCCAGAGGCCAAACCACCTCAACCCTCAACCAATGATTCCACCTCACAGTCAAACATCACAACCATCACGGATTGGTCTCTATCCAAGCTGCTCCAGGGCTCTCGATCATTTTTTCCAACTAGGGCTTCCAGGACTAGTAACTCAACCCCAATTTTTATAGGGATTCCAGAGCGTTTTTCCAACCAGGGCTTCCAGGACAAATAACTCAACCCAACTAGGGCTTCCATAGTGTTTGTCCAACCAAGGCTTCTAGGACTAGTAACTCAACCCATAGTTGTTCGTCGAGCTTCTAGAGCGTTTGTCTAGCCAAGGCTTCCAGGAACTAATAACTCAACCCAACAGCTAAAGGAATCATGAAAACTAATCAGAAGAAAAAAATCAATGGAAATAAACCCACAATACCATGGTTGTCCTGGAAATGGAAAGGTTAGGAAATCCACATGCATACACCATGCATGCCAAACCAATGAGTAAAACATACATGAAACTCGGTACCTGTAATCAAATCCCACTGTAGATGTTGATCCCGATGTCCACCTGCGCTTTCCTACTCTTCCTTTGCCTTTTTTCTCCAAACCACCAAGTATCCACACTCTCCAAGAGTGCTCTAAGAAAAATATAAGTATCCAAGAGCATGAGAGAGAGAGAGAGTGTGTGTGTGTGTGTGTGTGAGAGAGAGAGAGAGAGGGAGAATAATGAGAGCTACAAAAATGCATTGACCAAGCCCCTTACCCATTGATCCTCATGATCCTTTTTATTAATGAGGCCTCTATTTTCTTCATTTTCCCCCTCACATGCAATCTGTGACCTTTCACCTTCGTTTTCTCCTATTTGCCATTATTTTCATAAATAAAATTCTAATTAATGCCTCATGCCTTTGCCATTGCCTTTTCCTTTTCCTTTTCCAATTTCCTTTAGCCATTATAAACCGAATGACCACCCAGTAGGATGCTTTTTCCCACCATTCAGCTTGGAATACGTGTCCCATCCACCGTGGTCTTATATATATTTTTACATGGATTTTTACCAGGGATGTTACAGAACCCTCCCCCTTGGGGGAACACCATCCTTAGTGTTCAATGACACCTACAAACCACAATACTGTTAAGAACAAAACATACTGCCTATGGAGCTTTATAACATAGCTCGTTGCAGTATTTACAATGAATAACCTACTAAAACATGATAATCATATCGTTTACTGGAGCCTTATAACATAACTCATTACGGTATTTACAATCACAACCACATATACTTATGCACATTTGCTTCAACCAACAAATAACCATAATGTTTGTGGAGCTTTATAAACCATCTCGATACAATATTTACAATAATATACATATATACACATATACACATTTCTCAACCAGCAAATAGAAAGATATGATGCCCGTATCAGCAACAAGGGAAATTAGAGGCTCACACCTGCACCCTCAAGGTAATAATAGGATTCACCTCATTTCCAGGAAGTCTAGAATCACTACCAAAGTCAAAGTTGCATCCAATGTCTAATACTACAATCCCGCGCCACGTGTCCTATAAGTGAACAGTTACCGACTCATTGTTCCAGGGCACAATCCCAATGTGCATATGAATCCATCTGGCAATGCTAATGACCAAAACCAATCCATGCCCAACCTTATATTTTGTTCTACACAGTCCCTCAGGCAATCCGGTAATCCCCTTCAGTGTCGCTCTCCTTCCAATTTTCGTTGGCACCACCATCTCGGGTAGTCCATCCCTTGGCAAGGCTTCCTCGCATCAGAATATATAAAACAAACAAGGCATATACCTGCCTCAACCATCATATCGGTCATAGCATGCTCATGGAAATCAATGGACACTATTGAGTACCAGTGTCCCACAATGGTCTTACTCCTGAAGTGCTTTACCAACACATTGTTGCATCTTTCAATTCCTTTTGTTGTTGCTATTAATGCTTGCAATTAGTTTCAAACATCCCAAACTGGGCATTGCATGTTTTCCTATAGCAAGCACATAATTTCCATTAGAATCAAAATAAATTGAAATAAAGTCACATCATACCTCATTGGTAGCTTCATTGGTAAGGTACACTTGTACTTTTGTTAACTTCATGTCACACAAGTCAAACTAGTTGTTTGATCAAACCATCATGTATAAACATATCATATCAAGCTAGCTCAAAATGAAACCATCATATATCAAAATCATAAATCACATGCAATCATCATAAACTATAATCATAAATCACATGTAACCATCATAAGTCAAAATCACATATCACATGCATAATAGAACTGAAGTAAAATATTGATCCTTATCCTTCATTAGTCCTTACTTCTACCTTTGTTCTTTTTGTACACACGTCGGATCAGTTGCCACACCCGAAATGCACCCAGTGCATTCTCCTCAACCATGTACACATACACACAATTCACAACACGTACATCCACACAAGGCGTACAACACCATATAATACATACACCCATGCCTGGTGTACAACACAACAAAATATATATGCCTATACTCTGTGTACAACATAATACCTATACATACACATACATCTAGAGTACAATACAACACAATACATATGCATACACCGACGTACAACACATACACCTGCACCTAGTGTACAACACAACGCAATACATATACATACATATATGTACACAGAGTACAACACGATGAATACAGATGTCATGATACCACACCTACACCATGCACATACATAGTACCGCATGCTCGCAATACATGCACGACATGCACACAATACCACCTGTATTCTAATACCATATGCACAACATGTACACAATATCACTTGTACGCAACACTACATACACAACATGTGCACATCATCACATGTACACGACACCACCTGCACAACCTATACACAATGCCAAATGTACATTGCACCACATGTATAATATGTATACACAATACCACATGTACGACATGTACACGACACCATATGTACATAGCACAACATGTACACGGCACTGCGTGCACACAACACCACATGTACAACCTGTACACAACACCACATGCACACAACACCATATGCACATAGCACCATATGTATATCACACACACAACACCATATGTACATAGCACTGCATATTCAACATGTACATAGCACCATACGTACACAACACCACATATCCAACATGCGCATAGCACCATATGCACACAACACCACATAGCCAACATGTGCACAATACGATACATACACAACATCGCATATCCAACATGTACATAGCACCATTTATACCCAGCACTGCATATGCAATACACACACAACACCATATATACAACATGCATACAGCTTCATATGCACACAATACACATCACCACAAGTACAATCACTGAATATACGACATGCACAACATATACACAATAATAGCACTGTACATCCATAAACCAAACACTGACCCCACAAGCAACCTTGCTTCTAGTTTCTTTCCATCATCCATGCTTATCCTAGCATGCCACATATCACACTAATTTCACATCATTGGTGTACCTCTCAGCATTACTTGTCCATAAACATAGGCATAGTACAAACATATAACATTAAATCATATCCACATGATACTGACCTCATAGATCTGTCAAAGTTACTCTACCACTTGATTCCTCATAGCCAGGAACCTCTTAATACCATTCACCTGCATAAGCAATCATTCTTCCACAAGATGATCCTTGAAAACCTGTCATATCGTGACATAGATACATAAATACATACATATATATAATAATTAGCATAAAACAATCATGATCCTGTCAGGTAACACCATACATACATACATATATACATACAAACCATCAAGATCCATGACGACCTTTTCAATCAAAAATATACATACATACATACATGTATACATATGTAAACATCAACAAAATCATGATCACAATGCAATGGCTAGATATCATAAGGTCTAGGTTAAGAGAACTTCCTTATTTGTGCACAACATGCACAACGTTGAGAATAACAATTCCCAACATAGCCAAGGCATCTAACACCTCATACATCCTTTTTTATTTCCTTTCTCATGTTTGTACTACCACCATCCATTTACCACAATGGACCCAACCAATCCAAACAACTATCATACTCATACCTTCCGTTGTGCTTACTCATGCACTGAGCTTCATTCATGTCTTACATTACTTGTTGGGTACCACCGAGCTCTCCCCAATCTCCATTAACTTTCCTCTTTCCCAACCAATTTCCAAGACTCTCAAACAAAAGGCAAGAACAAAAACAAACAAGAAGAAGACCATGAGAACCAAAAGAAATACGATACCACAACCAAGTGGCATAACTATGCACCAGACACAATCAAGACTGCAAATCAAGCGCCAACAAATCAAAAGACCGAAAGCACAAGAGTTAGCAACAAACACCATGACTCAATCTCCATGGTTCCCAATACTTCCATGGGAAAGCTCAACCCGAGCCTTCTTCAATAATTCATGGTAGTCTCTTTTTCCATGCAATCCCCTGCATCATATTTCCATAAACACATAATTGTCAATGCATAAAAAACAACAAGATAGTTACCTTACCTTGTTGCGCCAATCATGTTGCCTTGTAACTAAACACACTCATGTTGGCCATATGTACCAAACATCGAGACAACATAGTCACACATCCAAACACCAAGTAGATGACATAAGCAAACTCATACCTTAATTTATCTCAGGGGAGGCTATATTTTCTGCACAATCAATCTAGATTAGCACGATATAACTTCACAACATATCAACCCAATCATAAATAAGGTCACGATATCCACAACAATATCTAGCTAACATCTTCACACCATAAACCCGTAAGAAAATATCATTCATGCATATGATCACATATGCACAGTTAGTCCAGACATAATATAACACTTTATCATAATTAGGTCGACTCATGCATGAATGTCGTAACCCTAACCATCAAGTCCCTAGCATGTAACGTAATCATCAACCTAACTACCACACAACAACAACAAGTTATATACCATTCTCACCAACAACATGTAAGCTATCTAACATAAAATAACAATAGAAATGCATACAACCTCAGGTTACCATCATTCATGACTATCCTACATATGTGCATATAACTACACTAGAAAACTAACATATATCACGTAGGTAACCATAACATATATACAATGAAAGGAATGCTCATAACCATAATGCATATAACAACCCTTAACCTACATGCCCATGTTCCCAACATCCAACCTGTATGATGACATGCTCTTGCCTCGAGGTCCAATTCTACAACTTCACTTTGATGGTTTGCATCTCCTGCTCTATCTTAGCCAACACATTAGCATCATAAAATACCAATATCATCACGATGACCTAATGCACAACCATACCAAATGCATTCCATGACCTAATGCATGACAACCTTAACCAAACCAATGCAAACTTGACCATATACACCCACTTGACATGCACAACCAATCATGAATGACCAATGCATGTTCAACATATGACATCACACCAGCAAGCATACATGGATAACACCGAAGCATGACCAATATGTAACCCTAGCATAAGTAATAAATGCATGTACAACATTTAGCATCATGTAAGAAAGTGTGCACGAACAATACAAAAGCATGAACAACACCTAACCAGTCATACACGCAGGACAACATGTTGAAAACAACACCATCAACCCTTCCATGGAGACACCACTACCACCATGGCCAACACAACACATATGCAACAAGAACATATACACCATAAGCATACTAAACACGCATGCAACCAACATAAGTGCATGATCCACACACCACCCATCAGTATGAGGATTGAACCATGCTCTAATACCACTTTGTGGTATCAGTTATCACGCAAGGAGAACAAAAACCAAACACCACCATCTTGCATACACAACAAGCACATAGAACATAAGCACGAGAAACATATATGCAATTAACATGTATGCATGACAAACACACGCAACCCAAGGAGAGTGCAATCCCGCTATGATACCACTCTGTAACACCCTCTTCCCACATCTACCCAAGTAATTGGCCAATAGGGGTAAACACATGACAAGAGGCTACTAATATGAGATCCATTTTATTATGTGGAGATGGATGACAGATACAACAGTGCATAAAATAGAAGCACTCAAGCCAAAGAAATGGCCTAGAATGACCCTGAAATCATGCCAAAGCAGGCACTATGTAACTGGAGTTATTGGAAGTTGTATACTGCGTTGTCCCTTCAACTGATGATGATCTTATAACTTTTGAATGAAAGGGAAATTGTATATATATGGTGCTTTGGAGTTCTGATGATGCCAAGGTTGCAGATCTAGGCACTATGATGGAAACCCAACATAACCCAAAAAGGAAATCCAAATCTAAGAAGATCAGAAATTCACCCTCCTAGGGTTTTATCCCTTGACTACTGGGTTATGCAGATCTGAAGCATAAACTGATGTAAGATGGTTGCAATGTGTTACAGATCTGATCTATGCTTTGAGGGTTGATCCCTCATTCAGATCTCTAAGCTAGAAGCTTCAGATCTAGCTTCTTCTTCCTTCTCTTAATATGACAACTGCTATATACACAAAAACTGGAAAAACTGCGCTGTCTGGGAGGGAGAGGCTGATGCCTACTGCAAAATATGTCTGATAAGCTCAAGAATGATGGAAACAATAATTACAAAGTGAAGGTAAGGTTCCTCACTGGATTTACAACTGAAGTACTGGAAACTTCCCTCCTTCAATGGATCTACAGGATTGGAATGCACAATCCTTGATGGGACTACTGCTGCATGGAGGTGTGATATGTTTGGCCTGATGCCAGATATGGATCTGAAACACTGGAAGGTTGATCTTGAAGCTCAAGGTAAAAGGACGAACCCTTCATTGGTTCCTCAGTTGAAATACTGAAGGACAAACTCCTCCTCTCAAACCCTAATGCAGGAATTCGTAATTCTTGAAGATGTATGGGTTGCAGAGAGTAGGAACAATGTGGCACCAATGCCTGATGATGAATGGCAACTCAGAATAACCATCCTAGAGTAGGCACTCAAAGTCCCCCGTGGATAAGGGTGGGATTTCCGCTCGGAAACACCCTATGCTAAACATCACTACAGACTTAGATAAACAACATAAGCGTGCATAGAAATGTCAAATGACAAATCTAGATCTAAACAGATCTCAAATCAATAATACAAAATCCTCCCTCCAATGTTGCCTTCATCTTCATTATATAGATTGTGAGCCTTCCCATGCCTTGGCCCACCTCATAATTGGGCTACACATGTGGACATAGGTCTCCATGTAGACCGTGTTGTCTCTCCATGATCTCCATTATCTATGCATTTAATGTTCACCCTCTCTATCATGTGTGCACTAATGCACCACTTCCTCCATCACCTCATCATTTATTTCTCTATTATCTTACTTTGATTCCATCTTGATCTTATTTGACTCCTTCATCTCTCCATGTTCTTTCTTATCAATGATGTTTGATCCCCACTCTTTAATTCATTAATAAGCTTCTCCTCTATTCCATGATGTAGGTTTATTAGCTAATCAACCATGTTCACACTCTTAGGAGTGGATTTATTCATCTTAAGGGGTTATGGGTCCCTCCACCCATTTATTTACTTATTTAACAAAGATAAGTAAGAACTCTAATATTCCAATAAACAGATGTAAAATTTGGAATATTACATTCAACCTCCTAGATGACCTCAAGGAGGCGGAATCGATGGAAACACCAAAAACACACCTTACACTGCATCATTGACATTCCCAAGAGGTAACCCAACCTTTTGTAGAAATTATACAAAATACATGTATGTCTTGGATTCTCCTGATCTAACAATGTGCTACTGTTAAATTCAAACTCGCTTCTACAAATATTTGTGGAATTTAAAACACAATCACCAATTACAATATCATGAAGAAAGGTCAATCACACACAACACAGTTAATTTACTAGGAAAAGCTTATAGCTAAAAACCCCACTATCCTCTATTGTATATTATATCATGTATCATGAAACAATTACACACAAAGCTCCAATCCAAGAGCTCTCAGTACATGAGCTAATTGTCTCACACTGTCATACAAAAATTGGGAAGTTCCTTAGCCAATTTACTGTCTCTAAACAACCTGCCTCCACTGTGAAATCCCTACTGATAGCAATCCCTAAATGAATGCAATCTTGCCTGCCTTGACTGCGCAATCCTCATGGGAACATCCAATGTGTATGTGGTTGCATGTGTGCAACTGATAATGTCACAACTGATAGTTTACTTCCCTTTCACCTAGAACTCAACTGGGTCTCCACTGGATCTGACATGCATGTAGTTAATAGTAGTAAATCTTCATTTGCATGTGAGACCACTGATTGTGAATTAATTAATAATTAATTCACTTGATCTGTCACTAGTGTATCTTCAGTTACAACTAGCACAACTGAGTTTAACTCACTCAACCAAGTTAAACTACTTTACAGCCTGCATAACTGCACTTCCAACTCTGTTACAACTAAGTCAACCTGCATGTCCCACCAACCAACCACTTAACTCAAAATTCCTTTAGCTAACTGATTTGCCACTTCAGTTAACTATTTCCAAGTGCTCATTAAGAATAGAATATAGTTTATTGTCCAACTAATATTAATGGATAATACTAGTAGACATGCATCTATAAATATACATGAATTCTATAAATAGATTATGCACATACATCTATAAATAGACATACACCTAAAAATAGCCTGAGGCTTCATCCTAGTGTAGGTGCTTAATTTTCACTAGGATCTTCTTGTTGAATCTCAACACTCCCTCTCAACACGAAAGGGATTATCCTTCACCCCGATCTTGTCTCTATGGTATTCGAATTTGCTCCTGGTGAGCGCCTTTGTCAGAATATTTGCATCCTTATCTTCCGTGGGAATGTACTGAAGCAACATGATTCTCCTCTGCACACAATCTCTGAGATGATGGTACCATATATCTATATGCTTAGATCTACCATGAAACACAGGATTAATCGAGATTTTAATGCAACTTTGATTATCACAATGAATCATTGTCGGATCCATATGAGAACCAAACAAACCAACCAATATCTTTCTCATCTAGATAGCCTCACATGCAGCTTGACTCGCTGCCATGTATTCCGCTTCCGCTGAATTGAGTGCCATAGATCTCTACTTCCTGTTGTACCAATAAATAGTTGTAGACCTGATACTAAAGATCCCCTTTGATGTGCTCTTTCTATCTGATGGACTGCTCGCCCAATTTGCATTCGTGAAGCCATGCAACTTCACCCCATTTGTTTGTCTGTACCATAAACCATACTCTGAAGTGCCCCTCCGGTATCTAAGGACATGCTTACCTGCCTTCCAAAAGAGCTTGGTAGGCTTAACCATAGCTTGACTCAGCTGGTTAACCACATAGCAAATGTCTGATCTCGTGTTCACTAGATACATTCGCGAACCCACTAACTGTCGATAGACAGTAGCATCCACTACCTCTCCAAAAGTAGCATCCTCTTTCCTCCAGTTTCCTGGAAGAGGAGTATCCATGGGTTTGCAGCCCTCCATGTGAAACTTACCCAGTATCTCCCTTGCATACTTGCCTCAAGACACAAAATTTTCACCATCTCGCTGCCATATTTCCAATCCAAGGAAATAATGAAGGAGGCCCATATCCTTCATTTCGAACTCCCTTTCAACATCCACCTTGCATGAGTGTATCAACTGCTCATCACTAGTCAATATTAAATCATCAACATAAAGAACAATGATTAAAATCTCACCCTCCACCACAATTTGGTATAGGTTTGCATCTGCTTCACTTTTGGTGAAGGCCAATCTGGTGAAATAGCTATCTATCCGAGTGTACCAAGCACAGGGTGCTTGCTTCAGCCCATACAATGCTCTTTTGAGTTGGCACACATGCGACTCGCTGTTGAAGATCTCAAAACCTTCAGGCTGCTCCATGTACACCTTGTTGGCACTGGAATCAGCACTTGGACTACAACAAGCGCCTGACCAGACACATCCTAAACTCTAAGGCAATTGAATGATTTGTTTTATGATATTGGTAGGTGGTATAAACTCTGATTCACTGAAAAGAGATTTTAGTAAAATCCATAGTTCTACTAATGAGGGTATTGGAGCCTGGTGTGGTAACAGAATGCAAGTTTGTAGCCTATGAAGGAGGAAACTATAAGATGAGAGAGGAAACAGTAGGTTTGCAAAACAAACATCTACTGCATTTAGTAGAAATTCACAAAAATAGCGGTTTGACAATATTGCATTGAGAGAAAGATATTTCTAGTCTGACAAGATTCTCACTGAAGTATCATGAAGAATAACTATCATGAGTGATGCTCTTCCACTGTTATAACATATATTTTACAAGGAATTATCACTGTGTGAGACTAACAAAAACTGATAAAACACATAACATGTTTAAGGGACTGATAAGTGCACATAACAACATAATGGTTTGCAAACTGAAACTGAAAGAAAGAAGATATGGAAACACAAGTAAAGTTGACAATACACACAACAAATTGGTAATAAGTCCTCAGTAGTATCATTCCATTTCATTCACAAAAAGATTACAGATCATATGAGTCAAAATTCTAAAACCACCCACCAAACCTTTTTACATAGCAGTTTATCACATATATACAAAATAATAAATTGTCATCTCCACAAAAGGAGTAAACCTGTTCCCAAAATTTATTACGATCTCGTGCAAGAGATGAGGCATATCCTAAAACTTCAATACTAAGTGCTATGACATAATAAAAATAACAACATCAAGGCTAACAATTCGAAGTGGTTTGTATGATGTGGCAGTTTATGGGAAGACTCCTCTTCTGTTAGGGTGCAACCAACTCCATAAAAAGTGTAAACAACAGTGAAAATGGTGTGTGCCTGTTCCTTGAATGCTGCCTGGTGCTTTGTAGAAACGTGCTGGTACTAAGAGTAGTGGTAAAAAACTTTTTTAGAGAAATTTTGTCGTTGTTCCGTTGTTCCTCTACTTTTTTGGTGGAAAACTCAAAACTTTTTTTGATAGAATGGCAGAGGTTCATTTTATGAGAAATTACAAAGAAACCATTTGAAAAAGGTTTAATTGATAGGGAAGACATGGAGCGGAATGAATGATAAGTGGGGGGAGAAAACCTTTTAGACATATATCGCGATCGCAACTCGAGATTAGAGAATTTAAACTTAAGACACAAACGAGAAAAAATGTGATTTTGCAATGGGGTGATGTCGTGGCAAAGAAGTGGGACCAATCACAGATCGTACATTGGAATTTTTATTTTGAAACGCAGGAGTTAAATGTTAAAATTGGCAAAGTGCGATGAGACAGAAGGTGGGGCCCAGACAATACCACAAGTTGCCAATCACAAGTTTTATTATGAGAAACAAGAGTTAATTGGTAAAATTGGTGGAGTGTGATGTGCAATGAGAACAGAGGTGACGTGCCAGAACAAATAGTGGGGTCACCCGCAAAGCACACATCGAAAGTTTTAAGGAATTACCTCTCCTCCTTTAACGTTATCTTATATCATATGCGATATGCGATGCAGCGTTGTGCCGACACGTGGCCACCCTCATCCCCGCATCGCAAGATATATCATTTAACTTGTGAAGTCTTAAAGCATAAATATAATAATTTCCGATGTGCGAAATCACTTTGTTTGTGATTTAACCTCAATTGTTGATCTATGCCTAGATCTATCGGTCTTCACTGCTCGCTCTTCTCCGGATCTCCCACTATGCTGATCAATCTATTTTCTTCAGGCATCGCTTTGCTTTTAAAGAACTCTGGTTGTAAGACTGTCCACAAAGCCTTGATTTGCCTGCTTTGAAAACTGAAACTGCTTGCTGGAGGAGTGGTCTTTGTTTACCTGTAGCCTCTTTATTCGAATAACCAAAATCTCAGTGAAATAACTACGCTATTCACTGTGTGGAATATATGAATTTCATTTATGAGGAATCGCTGCCCTTTACTGCATTATTGTTTTGACAATGAAATTGCAACAAAGGTAGCTATTATTCCAGACCAGATGACTGCAACTTTATTCCCCAAACAATGACTAACCTTCGACACTAACATAAGTCAAAATAGAGATTTTAACTTATTTTAGGACTCTAAAACACTATGACACCTATTTACTTAAAAATACCTTGATGTTGGGACTCTTTTTGACCTTTATTGGAAATGACTCAAACTTTGGACATGGACTAGGACATTTAAAAAAAAATTGAAAATAGTGACACAATGGCGATTACACCATTAACATTTTTAGTGCTAACACACCTCTTCCTCAATGATCCCATTGAGAAACACAGTTTTCACATCCATCTGATGAATGCGCTAGCCCATCTATGCTAAGAGAGAAAGGATGGATCTTATGGAAGAAAATTTAGAAAATTTATAACATAGCTCTGATACCATGTAGAAAATTTTGAACACAGCTCTGATACCATGTAGAAATTATACAAAATACATGTATGTCCTGGATTCTCCTGATCTAACAATGTGCTACCGTTAAATACATAATTTCTTCGACAAATCTTTACGGAATTTAAAACATAATCACCAATTACAATATCATGAAGAAATATCAATCACACACAACACAGATAATTTTCCCGGGGAAAGCTTATAGCTAAAAACCCCACTATCCTCTATTGTATATTATATCATGGATCATGAAACAATTACATACAAAGCTCTAATCCAAGAGCTCTCAGTACATGAGCTAATTGTCTCACGATGTCATACAAAAATTGGCAAGTTACTTAACCAATTTACTGTCTCAGCCCGCCTCCACTGCGCAATCCCTACTGATAGCAATCCCTGAATAAATGCAATCTTTCCTGCCTTGACTGCGCAATCCTCATGGGCACATCCAATGTGTGTGTGGTTGCATGTGTGCAACCACATAATGTCACAACTGATAGTTTACTTTCCTTTCACCTAGAACTCAACTGGGTCTCCACTGGATCTGACATGCATGCAGTTAATAATAGTAAATCTTCAGTTGCATGCGAGACCACTGATTGTGAATTAATTAATAATTAAATCACTTGATCTCTCACTAGTGTATCTTCAATTACAAACTAATTTTAACTCATTTAACTGAATTAAACTACTTTACAACTTGCATAACTGCACTTCCAACTTTGTTATAACTTCGAATCACTCAGTTACAACTAAGTCAACCTGCATGTCCCACCAACCAACCACTTAACTCGAAATTCTTTTAGCTAACTAATTTTCCACTTCAGTTAACTATTTCCAAGTGCTCATTAAGAATATAATATAGTTTATTGTCCAAATAATATTAAGGGATAATAATAGTAGACATGCATCTATAAATAGACATGCATTCTATAAATGATTATGCACATACATCTATAAATAGACATACACCTAAAATAACTTGAGGCTCCATCCTAGTGTAGGTGCTTAATTTTCACTAGGATCTTCTTGTTGAATCTCAACACCTTCCAGGGCCCTGTTCCCTGAGGGGGAACTGATTTTTAGCCACTTTGAGGCTGAGCTATGGGCTTGTAAGGGCAAGGTAGCGGCTATAGACCCTATAGCCATGGGTTAGCCTTGTCAAGGCATCGACTAAGGCCCAAACAACGAATTTTCTGCCTGTAGCTCTGGATTTGTGCCACATTTTCAGCCCCTGAGCCCAAGTCACTACCCAAAACTTCCTATAAATTCAGGAGAGGGTAATTAACATTAAAACAAACATATGGAAGCAATCACATCAACCATAAATAATTTGAACCCACCTAGCCATGACAGGAATTTCGTTAAACATGTCACAAACATAACATCTATAGGTATAAACAAAAGATCTAAACAAAGGGGTCTCTTCCTTATCTAAGAATGGCTAAGAAGCATTGCTCCCCTACATCATAAGCTATCATACAATCAATGTTACCATAGATACATGGGATAATCATTTAAAGACAAAAAACATGATTAGATCCATACATCATCATTGATCGAATACATGCTCATAACCAACAAATTAACATCAGAAATACCATGAATACAATATCAATGAAATCCATACATAAACTAGTATATTTTCATATAGAATACCGGAGAAATTAGCTCTTCATTACTAAATGTAAAAATCAACTGGAGATGGGACTTCCACGTTCTGCCCGACCATTGATTGGCTGAGCCAAGTCTCACTTCAGCGAATCACCCTTGTGCCATATTCCAAGCATGAATGTGGGACTTAATCAAACACATAAATCACAATCAATTCAGGGCTACCAGAGGCCAAAACACCTCAACCCTCAACCAATTATTCCACCTCACGGTTGGACATCACAACTGTCATGGATTGGTCTCTATCCAAGCTGCTATAGGGTTCCAGAGCGTTTGTTCCAACCAGGGCTTCCACTACTAGTAACTCAACTCCAACTGTTATAGGGCTTCCAGAGCGTGTGTCCAACTAGGGCTTCCAGGACTAATAACTCAACCCACCTAGGGCTTCTAGAGCATTCGTCCAACCAAGGCTTCCAAGACTAGTAACTCAACCCACAGTTGTTTGTCGAGCTTCCAGAGCATTTGTCTAACCAAGGCTTCCAGGAACTAATAACTCAACCCAACAACTAAAGGAATAACGAGAACCAACCAGAAAACAATCAATGGAAATAAACTCACAATACCATGGTTGT
The DNA here is from genome assembly GCA_034641835.2 of Pinus albicaulis. Taxonomy (NCBI): domain Eukaryota; kingdom Viridiplantae; phylum Streptophyta; class Pinopsida; order Pinales; family Pinaceae; genus Pinus; species Pinus albicaulis. The sequence continues at coordinate 1,041,400,913 of CM076578.1, forward strand.
CTAGGAAATGGCAAGGCTAGGCAATCCACATACATACACCATTCATGCCAAAACCAATGAGGAAAACATACATGCAACTCGGTACCTACAATCAAATCCCGCTGTAGATGCTGATCCCAATGACCACCTGCCCTTTCCTACCCTTCCTTTTCCTTCTTGCTTGAAATCACCAAGTATCCACACTCTCCAAGAGTGCTCTAAGAAAACTCTAAGTATCTAAGAGTATGAGAGAGAAAGAGAGAGAGAGAGAGAGAGAGAGAGAATAATGAGGGAGCTCCAAAAATGCACTGACCAAGCTCCTTGGCCATTGATCCTCATAAGCCTTTTTATTAATGAGGCCTCTATTTTCTTCATTTCCCATTATTTTCTTTCATTTCTATTATTTTCCTTCATTTTCCTCCTCACATGCAATTTGTGACCTTTCACCTTCATTTTCTCCTATTTTCCATTATTTTTATAAATAAAATTCCAATTAATGCCTCATGCCTTTGCCAATTTCCTTTAGCCATAATAAACCGAATGAACAACCACTAGGATGCTTTTTCCCACCATTCAGCTTGGAATACGTGCCCCATCCACCGTGGTCTTATATATATATATATATACATGGATTTTTATGAGGGTTGTTACATAGCAACAAAAGAAAAGACCATAATGTAAATTAAATCCTTTTGATACTACAAACTCAAAAGCCTCTTGATATTTGTCACTGGAGATGAAAACAATCTCAAATGATTTTCCTATTTCCTTGAGTTCATTGTATACCTTTACAAGCTATGGAGTGAAAGCTCGACAAGTTGGGGGGGGGGGGGGGGTGGCAACAAGCGGAGAAATACATACCAATTGTCTTGCCCACAGGCTCAACTATTGAGACCTATTACAAGAATCAAAACATTTAAATTATCAACATCACAAATGACAGTACTAAGTTGCACCTCACTCTGTTCACTTGTCAATGTTATCGTGATTCACAAGCCCAAACTAAGACGGGGGAGGCGTTACATTGAGAAAGGAGGCGTTCTGTAGCCCTGGTCACAATTAATATTTCGAAAGAATTATCTTGCTTCATCTCCATATCAACTAATCTTCGTTAGTGTTTTCCAATCGTCCTCTTATGGTATATCTTCTAATTTGTCCTAGCTCGTGAGATTTTTTTTTTAGCTTGTATTTATTTTTTTGTAACAAATTATACATCAAAGTAGTCTGTATTCATAGTTTTCCTTTGTTTTCTAATTACATTGATCAACTTTCAAAATGTAAATGATCATTTCAAATTATCTCTTACATATTTGAACGATTTCTCTTATCTAGATGCATTTAGAGTTGTGAATATCCACATTTTTGTTTATATTTATGCTTACAAGTTATCTCCAATGGGCTTGACCAGCTACACATCATAAATATGTTTTATTCTTGATAGTTGAATAACATGTTAAATGAAAAGATTTGAAATGTACATTCATACAAAATGGTTGTCCCACAATTTTGTTGGGCTTGAAAATTTAAGCGTTGAGACCTATTATTGTATAATAATAAAAAAATAACATAAATTTGCATTTTAATCCCTTGATAATCCCTTGAGTTGTGAATATTTTCCCTTAGTTAAAAAAAGTGATATTATGGAAGCACAACTCAATCTCCTCTTTAAATTCTCAATGGAGCTTGTGCGAGGGATAACTGTGGCTAGAAACTTGTTTTGACAATCAAAGTGTGGAATGGATTCCAGTAAAATACACATACATCAAACTGCAATTTGGTGCAAGGAAGAACCCTTTCTTTAATGTCATCAAATTCTGTAGAAACGCCTGTTAACACTGTAGATGAGTGGACTCATAATAATTATGAAAATTTTATATTTCTATATAAAAGTTCATCTCCAGATCCTTTTCTGTGGGAGGCCTCACTCCGTGATCTGGGATAAAGTCCTTGAAAATGATCACAGATGAAAGTAGTGCAAGTCGCGAAATGTTTTTGTCCTCATCACTTAACATCTATACGAATTCCTTCAAAGTTGAAATATGTTTTTCTGGATAAAAAAGTAGCCCATTTCCAATCTCTCCTATCTAGAACTTTTCATTGAGCAAACAATTTGTCAATAGAAAGGTCCTTCTCTAGTTCCTCTAGCATTGCTCACTTTGGTTATTTGCTTGATTTGACATATTGGTTTTTTTCTTTTGCTTGTATCTTGGCTTTCCGCTTTGCTTGCTTCAACTCTTTTCTTCTTTCGGTTTTTGTAAGATTCTATTTGGTTTATCCAACACAAATGTCTTCACTTGTATTGTTTTCAAAAATAGTTTCTTCAACATTATGATGAATCGACCCTACTGACTAACCTCAATAACCATATTGATAGACCATATAGATGAATTGACCATGCAAGCCATATCAAGGCTAGAGAGAGAACTAAAATTACTGATAATTATAATAAGCCAGTTGGTGATTAAAATAACCTAAGAAAAATAATCTTGGTGCTATCTAGATTGGAACATGGGACTTGTAGGAGGCGAATTGAGCTTGAAGAATATACCTAACCATAATGAAATGAAATTTGTAAAGGAGAACTCTTTGCATTAAACAATATTTCAAATCCTCATGTTGCTTTGATCAAGAACTCGACTCACCTCCACATGCATAAACGACCAAGCAAGGAAATTAACACCCTTCACAATCCCACATTATTTGTGTAAATCCTCTAATGCATGTTTCCTCTACATTGGACATGATATCATTTGCACTAGTGCTTCTGCTTCAAATCTTTTTAGCAAGATTTTACACTAGTGTTTATGCTTCAAATCTCTTTAGCAAGATTGTGTTATGTCCCTAGTTCAAGCATTTTACATTCGAAGATGTTTGTTTAGGATCAGTAATACCACAACACGAAGGTCCATATCAATAACCTAATACTATTACATCCTTGGAAAAGGGCAAATCATTAAAAAAAATAAAAAATGGGAACATCCTCTGGAGGAAGTGATCATGATTTATATTAATTTTATTATTATTACTATTATTATTATTTTTATTTTTTAGTGTTTTTCTCTTATAGTCTATTTTTTTTTCTCCTTGGCATATTAATAAGCGTCACGTTGATGATACAAATTTTGGGAGAAAATCATGTTCAAATGCATGACAAAAATTAAAAGAGCTTTTAGGTGCATCACAAAAGTTAAAAGAGCCTTAGAATTTTGAAGTTTTCCTTTTTGTTGGAACCATTAATAAATTTCGAAACAAATATTTACAAAAACTAGGGAGGGAGTAGCCACAATTGGCCTGCCACTATTTTCGACTAGTGACAGGTATAACTTGGACATAAAGAATTATGATGTCATCCAACACAACCTTGTTATTGCATTGTGGACACCACACGTTTACAAGAATAGAAAATTATAATCCCCAAGATTTTGTTGCAACAAAAACAATAGAAACCTCAACTTTTTCAAAAACTTTATAGTCTTACCAGTTCATTTAGTTACATATTTGTGATGTTGCGTCCGCGACGTTTATTCTCTGCTTTGGCTTCTTTATGTATATGTTCTCTTCTTTCTCCTTTTAGGAACTAGCACTATAAAGTTTCCAAATTCAATTCAACATTTTCCAAGATAATGAAAACCAAATAATTTTATGAGTGGTGAGTGCTAAGCTAGCTAATGATTTGTTACAATCTAAATGGAAATTATATTTGGGAAATGGACATTTTGGTACAATTTGATAAATTTGCTTCGCTTCTTTCCTCAACTGAAATGACACACTCATAAATCTTTGATAGAACACTATTTCATGGTTGGAGTAAGACTTCACCTTAGATGATTGACATTAAAAATATATCGTGACGAGGAGTAAACTATTATCATAACAATTGGTTTAAACTTTTATTTTTCCCACAAAAGTTTGTCAACATGGATATAAATAAGAGTCTTACAGAGGCCATTCAACTCAATGAAGGTGATTTTATGTGCACATCCATTAGGGAGGAACACCAAAAGATAACAAACCAAAACACCATTATCCACAAAAAATCACTAGATTTCAAACCCTAACAATTAAGAAGAGGAAACTCACAAAGACAGAAAGATAGCTTTACGATGTTTCCTTTGTAACATATAGTGCAATTGCTAGTTAATAGTAATTCTAACCCATTATGGTGGAGATGTTGTAATGTAATGTCCCATTTAACATTTTAACTTACATAAAATAAATAAATAAAATAAAATAAAATAAAAAATAAAAATGATAATTATTAATAAAATATTTTAAACAATTATAAAATAAAAGAATAAAAAATAATCATGTAATAAAATAAGAAATAATATAATAAAATAAATAATTATAATTATAATTAATAATTAAACTAGTTTTAATTCATCTTAATTTTAAATCTACAAGAACAATTAAATTTCTTGAAATGAAAATTTATTTTAAAATGAAAAGAAATTTGATTTTTCTTAAAGCTTATATATTATTTTAATTAATTTCATGATTTTACAAGCGACACATAATGAAATAAATATTTAATAAATTGATACATGTCAATTTTTATCAGCGAGGTAGAGAACCAGGGATGATACAAAAGCAAAAGCAAGGAACCTTAAAAATAAAACACTGCGAGAATAACCGTATCACTCCTCGAGTCTAGATCTTACTTAAACCTCACTTAATGCGCTCCAAATTACGCACCTGATAAGCGTGCATTTACTATTTTAAACAATTTATTGTTTATCACTTTTCTGAATAGATTCCCACATTCCTTTGATACGGCGGTGACCTAATTCACATTCGATCCTTCTTTCTCACCCGCTGAATGAAATAAACACATTTAACCTGAGAATTAAGTTTAACATAGGCCTTCCGAAAAAGCCAAATGAGTGGAGCTTAATGGGTCGAAGTGTATTCACAATACCATCACCATCATTAGCAGGAGGAGGTTATGGAAACGCAGATTGACATGGGCGATCCCTAATTAACGGCCATGGAAGATATATTGCGTGGCTTTCTCTAATCTTCGGTGCTGGTTACTCCTAGGTTCGAATCTCTGCAGCTGTATCTCAAAATGTTTTTTTGTTTTGTTGTTGTTTTCGACAATCTTGACTTTTGGGTCCGTAGAAAATGTCAGTTTGGCTTCAGAAAAGGTTGTTTGAAGGACCCTCATGTCATTTTGATCTTCACATAGTCTTGATTTGTGCAATTAAAGAGCAAGACCCTGATTTAATCACAGTGTAAACATAGCTTTAAATTCCACAAATTCCACCTGTACCGTGTTCTAGTGAGTAGACTAATTATGCTTAAAAAAACTATAATCTGTTCACCCTAGCAAAATAAGTATGGGCAATTTCTGCATACTTATTTCCTCACTTCAGGATTTTTTTTCTGACCTCCGGAGCCAAATAAAATAGAGACATGGCGAGTTGAGGTCAATTGGGGATCCAGCATCCATTATTACGTTTACGACGATTGGGTTTGGAAGGAGGGGGTGGGCTTATGTACTGTTGTATATTGCACTAGTGGTAAGTCCTCATGAATTGAATTATCATAAAGATGATTGGTCTTTAACTAGCAGCGTCAACCGTTGATCAGTATTGAAACTCATTTTGTTTTGTACCTGGTAACACACGGTTCACAATTTTCCAAGTCGGTTTTGTGTAACGGCTATTATGCCCTGAGCCCTCAATTTTCATGTATATTTTGTTTGTTTGTTTGTTTTTTTTTTTTCCGCTATTAGAGGACATACCTCTATGGTTATTAAAGCTAAACTAATGAACCAACCCGTTCTCACTTTGGTTTGGGAGGTCTGCACCAGTCCCACACAAATACAAAGTTAGGATTAGGACTAGGATCTCTTAATAGCAAACTCCTGGGAAGAGTGTGTAGCACGTCCTTCCTCACTCATCAGATTTGGCATCGTGTCCAAATGGGTTTGGGGTCATGGTTGTATAGTAGTTGTTTTCTTTTGTTCCTACATCTACCCTGCTCGGGTGTCTATTACCATCAAACTGGCTTCGTTTTCTCTTGATGGATAAATGCAAATTTATAATGGTATCACTTTTAGCCGCTGAACAATGGCGATTAAATTTGCATTGGCTTATCTCTTACACAATGTAGACTTCAATAAAGGGCGATTTGCAATCATTTTAGGAGTTTTGCTAGCTTGGTGTCATAGTTATAAGGTACGTGATGTAAAGGGACTAGACAAACATGAGAATCTATAGTGCAGAATGTTTTGATATGAAAAGTCATAGAAAAATAATAAATATATCTACAACCAGACAAAAATCTGCCATATGAAATGAAGCTAATATTCATAAATCAAATTATAATGAAAAGACAAACCATGAATTGTTAAAGTTATACAGTTAACGTTTAGATGTAAATAGGTAATCTTAAGATTTCATTAACTAGTTCAAATTTCAGTTACAAAACTTGAGTGCTTATGGTCTAATACGATTTTATTTGTCAGAACACATGGTCATTGTATTAATTGAACTCATATCTTTTGGTAAGTGAGAAGCTTTTATACACTAAATAAAGTAATATGCAAATCTAGAACTCTGTGCACGCCTTGTTACTATTCTTAATGTGCTTCTGTATTCTAAATTTACATCCACATTGCCCAGATCGATTGCTCCCTCCCAAGTGTCTTACGGGATACATTTGTGCTTCAGAAAATGAGATTTTGTCTGCTGTTTATACAGAGATGGTATTATTTAGGCTAGTTTTGATCTCAGGTAAAGGTTGTGAGGCATAAGTCAAAGTTCAGCAATAATATATGGGCAATATTAATGCTACTTGAAGTTCACAGTTTAGGACAACTGGTTTTGGTCATTTCTAAAAATTGGACATGGTATGGCTGTTGGAAGTACATAATCGGAGCAGATTGGTGTATTGACTAAAGTGAAGAAATTTGCGATGTAGTTTTCTTACTGTTCTAGTTTTTGCTTGATTCATTTATGTTGATAACTGGTGGTGTCTTCATTCCGTTCATTTTTGTTTACTTGTATTGGCATGGATTAGTGGCTCCAATCTTACACCACTTGTACAGTAGCGAGAGTACAATTTTATACCGGTGCAAATGCTAGTTGCTTGATTTCACGATGCTTAGTTCAATTGTTATTTTCTTACACCAAAATGGCTTCAATGTTAATTTTCTTATTTGTCTTTCCTCTCTAGAGGGAGGAGTAGAGAGTGTAGTGAAACATTTTCATCCACTGCTGAAGAGCACAGTGTTAAGAATTGGGCATTGGAAGCTCTAAGCAAATAAACTATAACGACTAAGCCAAAATTGAAATAAATCTTTTGAATAGAGATAATTGGATACACAGATTTATTATCAAAACACATTTTGAAAGTTTTGCAGCTGATATAGTTCTACTGAAGCAGAAGGAAAAACAACTTTCGTTCAGATGATAAAAAGTACATCAAAAGAATAACCTATCCAATAACTTAATTGTCCAGATCTGAAAGATTGCTGACAAAAATCTCGTGAAATAAATGTACAATAACTCAAACTCACAGGATTCAATGTAGATTGTCTGCTGAAATAAAGACAAGAATTCAGATATAAGTGCTGCTTGCATAATTACATCACTGCAGGAATTAAAAGTACAATTGTAAGAGGACTTGGTAATGGAAATGCAACAGGAACTAGAAATTTACAAATGAAATGCATGCTTGGTTACTGCTAAACTAAGGAACTGAAAACTCTGAGACTTCCATTACCTACGTTAGAGGTGATACTATTCGATAATGATCAAATGATTTAATAATCTTCAATTCAATTGCACCCTACTTTTTTATCAACAACATTAAAGTTTTTCAGAATATTCTGCTGAGTTGCTGATAAGGAAATTTCATCTGTCCATTAGTTGCATCGGAATCTTAACTTGTCAATGGAATCAGTGGAGTGGTGGATCTCTGAATATTTCACTGGGCCAGGGGAAAATTCCATCCAAATTGAGTCTGGATTCCATCTTCAATGAGAAGGTGGGCAGATTGCATTATGTAAGAAAGCAATGTAGCAAAACAGAATGAGGGATAGTGGAGTATGTTGCGGGCTGTGAGGGGTTGAGGCAAAATATGAAGGAAATGCAGGGGAAACAAAGTTATGGTGAGCAACGTGGCAGAGCGTGAATTACAGATTGTTTGTGAAATGAGGTTGAATGAGGCTTGGAGTGTGTGTGTATTCATTCAACATGGAATAGGAACTGAATATGCTGGGCAGAGCATGGAGTGCTAACCCAAATGGAATCAATAATACCAATTCATCTTGGAGTCTACTGAGTTTTGAAAGGAGATGGAAAACAGGCAAAAGTGAATCATGTTGAGGTGGAGTGCCAAAGTGACCTGAGTGTTCCCAGCCTTGTATTTCCATGGAATGATGATTTGAACCAAACCTTGGAATGGTGACATAGAGAGTCCCATGGTGAAAGAAGGTTCTTTGCAAACAAAACCTGGAATTCCATGTAACCCAAAGTCACCAGGAATGGGTTGGAGTTGCACAGAGTCACTATTTTGGACAAAAACCTCTGCGGTTCTTTTCTTCGGCTAATCAGGTCAGAACACTGCCAATCTGCTGTAATTGACCTGCAAATGGCAAAAAGAAGTGAACGAAATGAGCTAAGCACAAACAAGCCTCATCATTTCCTCTCTCCAAGAAACTTCAGTGGTCTCCCTGAAATACTATCTAGGCCAGGAGTTGATCCAGGGCCCTGTATAAAGTCTCTATCTGCACAACTTTTATAATTTTGATTTTTCATCTGTCACTTCTTTCATTGGCATGTAAGTTATGCATTGGCAAGCGGATGAGGCTGATCTGTGGTCTTCCTCTTCTTCTGCCGGTAAGTCACCTTTGCTGGTAGGATGAGAGGTGGCAGAAGAGGATATTCATTCTGCCCCAATGATCCTTGAAAGCACTTAATAGTTGGATCTCCATCTATTAGTGTATGTTCTATATGCTTCTGCTGTGTTGAAATCTGGAAAACTAAAGTAGCGTTATTTTCATTTTCAGCCTTAAGTTCAACTAATTCTCTAATTGTAGGTTCAGGTGTATCCTGCCATTCCTGTAATCTGTTCTGCAGTGATATTTTTTCTTTCATTAAATCTGGTCAAGGCTGTCTCTTTGTCCAAAAGCTTCTGTTCAAGGAAGTTATTTTATTTGTGAGCACATGCTGGGTGGTCTCCACACACTCATGAGAATCTGAAATGAACCAATGTTGCAAACATCGGCACCAGGATAAAATTGGCAAGGGTCCAGAAAACCCAAAAATTGTGAAAATCGAGAAAGTATTGGTAAAAATCAGCAAACATCAGCAAAATTAAGATACCACCAAAATATCGGTAAACATCGGCTAAGCCAAAAAAATCACGATTTTTTTGCGATAAAATCAAAATTTTTGCAACACTGAAATGAACTATAGCTTATTTTCTGAACAATATCCAACATAAGAAGGACAATAGGTTGAATTCCATACAGGATAATCATTATATAACTGAATAAAATGAATATGAGATAGATGATTACAATGCCATGTGATGGTATACTTATATGCACTGACTAGTAAGGATGGTTGATGGGTCATGTCCCATAGTTGGAATGTGCCATTTCATTTATTATTATTATACCTACCGAAGGCAGGATATATTGTTTTTGATTTTGGTAATATATTTTTTTTTTCTTTTTTTCTTTTAATTGTTTCTGTAAAACTGAAACGGTTATGCGGTTATGTATTATTTATTGAAGAAATCTGGTTGGGCCGAGGCCGAATCGACCAACATTACACGGCAGCTAGCCAGCTTTCTGATACAAGTAAAACAACATTTCATGGAATGCAAGTTTGGAGGGGGCTTTCGTCATTTATGCTGAGATCGCCTGGCGAGAGAAGACATCCTTGGTTTGCCATAATGTCAGCTTCCTTGTTCGAGCCTTTGAAAATGTGGAAGAATTGGTAGGAGGTGAATTCAAGCAGCAAGAGCTTCAATCTTCGGAGTGCCTTATTGAGGACTGCATTGTTGAACTGATCATCCGAATTAATCTTCTTGATCAGAATTTCTGAGTCACCGAAGGCTTGAAAGTCTTTGATGCCTCTCTTGTGAGAAATGTGGTAGGCTTTTAGCAGGCCTAGGATTTCTACCTGATTATTTGTTTGCTGTCCAAGGCCCCAACAGAAACTGTCTCTTCTTGTGCCGTCCGAGGAGTAGAGCACACCAACTGCGCCAGTTGCCCCGGGGTTTCCTTCGGATGCACCGTCGAAGAAGATCGTTGTTTTGCTCCGCTTTCTCCACCACACTGGAAATATTTTGTCTGAGTCCCTTAAGCGCCATGTAGGATTGGTGAAGGGGCTGACAGAGGTTTGTTTTCTGTCTCGATAAGCAAAAGTTCCCATCCATTTCTTTTCTTCAGGGAGGAGCAAGCTGTCCGGTTTGTGGGGTTGTTGCATCACGGATTCAAGGAGAAGTGCTTTGGCTTTGGCTGCAACCATTGCAGGAGGCCAATAAGAATTGTTGACGATTTGCTCATTTCGAGCAAGCCAGATTTTCCAACAGGCATATTTGGGGATGGATAGCCATGCACGAGACCAAAGTGACTTGTTGGGGGTATCGTGAGGGTAGTGTTGATTCTAAGTTGAGAAAAGATCAACCATAGAAATGTGGTTTGGAACAGAGACCTGGAGGCCATGAAGGATAAAACTCCACACCTCTCTGGCAAAGGAGTAGTCCACAAAGAGATGATCCGATGTTTCGATGGCATTCCTGCAAAGCGCACACCTGTGAGGGCCAACGATGCTTCTTTTAACCATATTTTCGCCTGTCAGAACCTTTTTATGCATAAGGACCTAGATTTAAAAAAAAAAAATTTAGGGAGTCCGAATGGATCCCACACCTGGTTGCAAAACTTAGCAGGCTGCTTCCTTTCTTTCTGTGTTTGGAGAAGCCTATAGCCGTGTGCAGTAGTGTAGTTGCCGGAATTTCCCCAACCCCAATGATCAGCTGTGTGCTTATGCAGCAGTGCGAGGTCGATTAACATGTTTTTGAGTGTTTGCTGTTGGTTGTGCAGGTGCTTCGAAATTCTGGGGAAGTCCCAGGACTGCCAATTCCCCTTTTCGTCCCAGGCTGAGATCTCGTCGACTCAGTGGATACCATGCTGGATCAGCCATTCGTGGAGTTCTATGATCTCTACAGAGTTGCTGAGTGGCACGTGGTCCATAATGCTGTCATCCCAGAGCTTGGTGTTCTTACCGTTTCCAGGAATGCAATTGGTAAAAAAAACTAATTAGTTTTGAAAATTTTAAACAGATTCTATAAAGTTTATTAATGTTTTGAAAAAAATAAATATTAAATTGAATATTTTGAAAATTAAAAATTATTAATGTTTTGAAAAAAAATATTAAACTGAATATTTTGAAAATAAAAAAATAATTTTTAATTTTTAATTAATTAATTAATTAATTTATTTTAAAATTGGTTGATGACTATTTTTATGTGGTTTTAAATTGAATTATGAGATATAAAAATTATATTAAAAAAAAACCAAAAAAAGTTTATATTGGCCAAGTGTCATAACTTTGTAGAACAAAGTGTCATGTGAATAGCTCCCCATCATTTTTTATGCAAAAATATTCGTAAGATTAGAAATTTCGTAGAAAAAACAATTGATTTTTTTTGGCTTTTTCATTAGCCATAAGTCTTTTTGCTTGCTTTTTCTATTTAAGTTTATCACCTTCTTATTTTAAATTTTCTAATTGAAAGGAACTCCTAATTACATTTATTTTCACCATATGTTTACTAGTTGCAAAAGAATTTCAAAATATGTTAAAACTCTCAAATAGTAAAATGTTAACAACTATAAACTTTTTATATTTCTTTAATTTTGATAAAATCCATTCATGCTCTATTGATTTGGAGTTAATAAAATTTTAAAAAGTGTTTTAAATACTAAGTTCTTAGGTGTGTGTGTGTGTGTGTGTGTGTGTGTGTATATATATATATATATATAATGAACTATGCAAACATCTAGATAGACAAACCACTGTACTTTCATGCCTGAACAATAGAGCAACTAATATTATGCTATGAATAACTTTGGTTGTCAATTACTTTTTGATTTTTGCATAAGAGACAAGTACTAAGCTTCAATGCTGCATATTAGACTTGTTATTATTATTATTATTTGATGTTTATTTATGTATTTGTGTTCATTACAATGAATTAAAGTAGTTTCCCTCCAGACGGTTGATCAATTAGTTATCTAACATATCCTAACTAATAATTATATACTTTGTCCTAAATACGTTAAGTGATTAACTAAGTGACACATCCTTAGTAAGGGACATTCATACATAAAATGATAGGCTATATAACTACCTCCTCAACGAACCTATATTTAATGTGGGCTCATTCACATTTATTGCGATCCTCTTAAAAATAGGACTCCTAATAACATCTCTTCCCCCTCCATAATTGTATGAAGTTTGTTGGAGTCATTAGAGTGTTGAAACTTTGGTCACTAGGTGGAGTGAGGAAGTAGAGATCTAACACTCTTGTTTGAATCACCACCAATGTTCTTATCACCTCCTTTGGGAATAGTTACTTAGATAAAAAAGAACTATGATGGGCCTCCAAAAGGGTCCACCATATAGCCATCTTAACACCTAGTTTGTATACCTTCAAGTGCTTTAAGGAACATTTCGAGCACAAAAAAAGGGAATTTTTAAAGGCCAAGACCAATTGGAATGTCACCAACATATTTTGATGATGAATACACACTTTTTGGCAAGATATGAGGTAATGAGACATCTACTTTTACATTTGCATGGTGAAGCTATATCTTCTTGTCGTCTTCATCATTGCCATTATGTTTCCTTTTTGCGTTTGTTTACAAGGGAATGTAGTTTTAGACAGATATGTATATGAATTAGTTTGTTTTTCTAGTTGATATATCACAAGGGAAACCTTTTAGGCACTTACCCTCATTTCGAGGATAATACATAGGGTAAACCCTAGATTGTTTAGGGCACAAGGCCATATCTACGACTCATGAATAGATCAATTATAACTCATCAACAATCGGCTCATTAACAACAAACATGAAACATGCGCCAGAGTGGGATTTGAATCCTAGTGGGGAGGGTAACAAATTTTCCTTACAACAATTTGAGCTACACCCAATTGACATGCATATGACTTAATATCTTAGTCACACTATAATTTATGAGTATTAATCAGTAAAGTGCGTGATCCGAAAGGTTATCATAAACCACAACGTCTATTCACATATTTTTGTATCAAATACCTTCCCCTTTCCACTTTGGTAGGCAGAAGAGGGTTAGTAATCAATTGAGTCTTTGGATTAACTCTAATTTTCTCCTTTATGTGGTTTGTCTGTGTGTGTTTAGTGATTCAAATTCTCATTTGGATGGGTCTTCATTTTCACACGGGACAAATTACTTCTTCTCCCTCATTTTTTTTTTTGGGTTTGTTTCTTTAATTTCAGCAATTAGTTTGATGAGTTGGTAATTCCTATTTCTTTATTTCAACAAGTAGATGGTAGATATTGAGTGAATGAAATGATAACGTAAAAGTGGATAGTGTTTCTTTGCTTTGTGACATCCATACAGAAAATGCCAAAGACATTACATTCTTCTGCAGAATGGTGAGTTGAAAGTTGCATTTGAAGTTTATGTCCTTAGATTAATACATTGGTAGGGTTCTACGTGGTGTATTGAACATTGGGATCTGAGCCCCAAGAACTTACCAAATATTTTTGGTGTTGTTGCTAGGGATGTGTGCCTTCCAACTTTTTGGCAGAATATGAGGAGCATAGCATTGGAGATATTGAAGATTTGACAAGTTGTCTTCACTTGTAGGAGAAGAGGACATTCTTGATGTCTTGCAAGCCTCTGCAATTTTATATCTTTCAAACAACATGTGTGATTTCCCATTGTTCTACGAAGCATTGACGATTCAATTAAAAAGGGAAAGTGACATAGCCTGGGTGTGGTGTTCTTGAAGCACCAACTTTTTCATGCAACAACTTGCAAATTAGCGGTCTCAAAAATAGCGCTAACTACTTATGGTACATAAAGACACATTCACACATTAAAAAATTGCACACAATTTTGGAGACAATTACTTCTCATTAATATATTTCTCACAACACATAATACAAAAAGTTCAATACTGGTGCTCTTGATTCTCTCTTAAAGCTCAATCGACTTTGTTACCACCTATATTTTAGGAGGGTTGTATACGTGATTCTTGGTTATATGTATTATATTTTTACATGTGAACATTTTGATCCTAGCTTTCAAAAGGTTGGGATGTTGGTAGAAGGCTTCTTTTGGATGTGCACTAAGGAGATGTTTGGTTGGTAGGGCCCACTTCTCCAAGGTGTTGTGCTTGCCGCTTGTGTGGTGGCACCTGGTTCTTTCTCTCTTCGTGGTTTTGTGGAACTTTGAAGTTTATGAGCTCATGTGATGCTTTAGTTGGTGGGAAGGTACCCTATGGTATATTCTTGGTAGATGTTGTCATGGTTGCCCTTGGACCCCTTTTTTGGTGACTTTGGCTTATATGGTGGGTTGTGCTAAGGACATTCACTTCTGTAACCATGGTAGAAAACCTTTGTGGAGTATACCCTCATTGAAATACATGTGTCTGCGATTTATTATTTTATATGCCAATGAGCCACCCCCTACATCCATTCATTAAATCTTTTGAGTGCTAGCAATATTGCTATGAGTTTCCCCTTTTCATATGTTAAGACTTTACCCCATGATCTTTTCATAAATCTAACCATACATTTCATCTTATCCACGTGGAACAAACTCACACATATAAAAAGGCACTTATCTTATTTTATTAAACCTTTTATGAACTCAAATTCCTATATGCCATGGCGGGGCATGTTAATTAAAAGCTATATCAGCCATATGTTTAGCCAATGTGCCTAACAATGACACACATGTGGATGTATGATGATGTATTTTATTTATTGAGAAGCCACCTTCATAAAGTCATGGGTTATAGCCACCTTGTTATGGTTCTCCTTTTGAATTGGGAAGGATACTATAGGACATGGTATGAGCACAACAATATTTGAAATAGAGCCGTCTTGTTCAAACTTTTGACCCAATTGTTGTGGACTTGTTTTGATTATAAAGCATTGCCAAAGATATATATGTGAACCACACTCTTACCTTATGAACTATGGCATGAAAGAGCCATCTTGTATAAACTCTAGACCATGGAGCCACCAACCACCATCGAGCTGCCTTTTTTTATTCGCCCACCGATTGTTAAGAGAACATTGAAGGGCCATGAATATGAAGTTGCATGCCCACATTCTTAGCGATTTCCATGTTTATTGTCATATCCACTACGAATTGGAGCATGAGGATGGGGCATGTAAGCTAATTTTCCTTTTTAAAATGGAGCTGACTTATATTATAGCGGACCTCTAACGACTTCATTTGGGGCATGTACCATGGAATAGGATTTTCATAAATTGTTTTCTAGAGGCAAATGGGGCTGCTTCCACAAATTATTGTACATGTTAGCTGGATTTTCATTTGCTCGTGAATGTGGTTAAAGGTAATAACACACATGTTGAGGTCATTCGACAAGATGTACCATGTAGCTACATTTTCAATAGATCATTACATATTTATATACTGGCTGGGGCCTCCCTTATTATTTATCCATGCTACCTTCTAAATGAAGCTACTGGTCTATGCATCTTTATTGGTCCACAAAACACATTTTTCACTTGGCCATTTGATGAATTTTTTTTTGCTATGGTTATTCCCACTTTTCATGCATGTCTCATTTGAGGCTTGTAGATTTCCAACACTTTCTATATTGTTGCAGATATTTTTTTTGAATTGTAAGAGGTTGAGCTAGAGAGAAACTCCTTCAATACTTGGTATGGTTGAATTTAGGGAAGTCTTTCCTTTGGAGCTTAGTAATATTCTTTCGATATTTGTGGAGGCTTTGCAAATATCTTGTGTGTGAGGTAACATTTACATTTTTATTGTTGCAACTTGCTTCCATTTTGCTTGGAGAGATTTTGAAATGTGTTCAAGGAGTAAGAAGTTGGTATACTCCTTCTATCTTCATTTTGGGTTATGAATGAAATTTTGTTCATGATTGTATTTCCCTTCTCTATTCATGAATGGATGCACATTAATGTAACCCCTGATAATTGTAATCTCTTCGAGTGTGGAATGTTGTCTACACGTGTAACAAACCCAAGTTTTTTTATGCATTATAAGACAATAAATAGGAGCGCAATAACCCTGTGTTTTTCAATCATATTGTGCTTTTCCAGCCTTCAAAACAACCTCCCATTTGAGCCTTGTTATGACACCATTTGCCCAATAGACTAGGCAATAATCTCCTGTCCTACTATCCACTTAATTTTCTACAACCTTTATAACCAATTTTGCTGGATTTTAATTTCTAAACCACCTTGACACTTCATTTCCTTAAAATTCCAAAGATCATAATTAGGGAAGCCTACCTTGAGCCGAACGAGAGTTGTCCTAAAGAGAAGGGGAGAGTTGGTGAGGTGACAGTCACTGACCTCCTAGCTACCTAAATCTATCATCTTGGTGCTTGGGGCTTTTACACGTTCTAGATGAAAAATTGAGCAATAACAAACTTTTAACTTGCTTAACTCTACTATCCAACTTGAATCAATCTTCTAACTTCTACTCTAATTAGTTATTTTGAGGATTAATCATCTTTTGCCTCTTCATCTACCTTTGGCTCTTTAGTTCTAAGTCTGATTACCTTCGATTGCCTTGAACACGTCACTTCAATGCCTGTCCATTCCATTTTCCTTCCTTGCTAATTCATGCGTTCACTCATGCTTTTTCGTAGGCATTACTCTTCATCTCTAGATCACATTATTTCCATGTGCTTACTTATGTTGCCTGATAAGTGTCACTCATCATCTCCAAAACTCACTATTTTTGCATCTTTTTGTTTGTCTTTATTCTTGTTACTTTTGACTTGTCTCCAAGCACTTGCCTCGACCCCACATTTTCTTATAGATTTTCTTGAACTTCTTGTTTGTGTGTACTTCTTATCCATATACTTGAATTGTTCATAAATGCTTTTGCATTTGACAGGTCATTTCTCTTGGTGCACTACACCTATTTCATGGGAAATGAGGTGAGGATCCTGATTCCTAACATGTTCTTATTCAAGATTGAAGTGTTGTATGTTATTGATATGACCATGAATACGAGGGGTCATAATTAAAATTTGTGTCACGAGTATGAGGACAATCAAGATTGTTAGGTCTTTGAATGTAGATAAGATAATAAAATAAGATAAATTTATTAATTCCCAAGTATGTCTTGCATAAATATGTAGTGGGATTGTAAAAGCGCTGTGATTGAAACTTGAGCAAGAATAAAGAAAGACTACAAAAATACATAATAGGTGCTGAAATAAAGCTATGAGTACAAAAAGAGGATGTCAAGGTGTGGTGGAATTAGAGGCCAAGATCGAGAAAGCGACTCTTCCCTTGATTCATTAGTCGCTTGAATGGGTTGATGCATTCTATGATAGTGGCTCTAGAAGAATACTCGGGGTCGAGGGGGCCTGATTGTGTAATCTTGGGTGGAGCTCGAAAGTGAGTAGCTCCATCACTCTTAACATCCAAGGCTAGTGGGAAGAATCTTTAAATGGAGGATTGACTACTTGACTACACTTGTAGAGCAGTGCTATGTGTAAAGAAAGTTTAACTTTGAGATCTTGCACAACATAGTTGTTTGTTGGTTTGGAGGTGTTTGTAGTATGGTCTAGAGTAGGAGCACCTTAGACGTCTTGAGGAGGTCAATTGACTTGTTCCAGGGAGTGAGGAGTTGAGATGAAACTCGAGGTCTTGCTAATTTGGTAAATGAAGTGGTGTGAACCTTTGCTTATGCTTTTTGCCTTAAGTAGATGGGACTATAGGGAAGAAAGAGGTGTTCCTTTTGATGGGATATAATCAAGGATGTCCACTCACACACTGTGATTTATGTTTGAAAATCTTGCTCATGAAGCCCAGACCTCAACCTTACCTTGGGAAGAAAAATGCAATTAATGTTGGATTTTGCTTTGTCAATTAATTAAATGCAATCTTGATCAATGGAATAATGACATATAGATGCAAAATTACCATAAAATGCAAAATAAAATGAAACCCTAATCCTAGTTACCAAGAAATTAGGAAAAAGAGTAAGAATTTAAGATGATCATTGTTAGATTTTGGGTACTAGACTTAGTGCGCACACACACACACTAGATTTGGTAACAACTCCCACTTAACTTTACTCAACTAATAAACTGAAACACACTAATGTGTCTAACTTTGACATAGCAAAAACTTTAAAACTGGCAATTAGATCATGCACAAAAAATTCAGTCCCAAAAACGTAATTCTATTAGTCCTTCAACAAGAATCTAGGGCTCCTGTACAACGGAAAATGGCCCTTTTACTATGCTTAGTATGATGCCAAATACATGGGAAAATTTACAGAAAAAACCCTTATCTTTATTGCTGAAACCCTTCTCAATCTCCATGCCATAGTTTGCTCTTTGTACTTGCCATAGTCTACTCATTGTTGGCTGCTCAACTGTCTAATCATTGTTGTAACTCAACCCTTCTCTACTGTCCAAATAGGGGTAAACTCAACTCTTTTTTTGCTATCTTTTAGCCTACTTGGCCTCTCGCATTTGTTGTCACAACTATAGCATACTCAACAACCTTACTCAGATTGGCTAAGGCCTATTCGACCTCCTCAAAATAGCCCTCCACTGGCCCTATCGGCCCTCCACAGGCCCTCTTAGCCCTGTCGGCCCTCCTCAGGTCCTCTTGCCCTTCATAGCCCTCCATAGGCCCTCTTGGCCCTCCTCAGGTTTGAGGCCTACTCGACCTCCCCCCCACAAGATGCCCTCTTGCTGACCACAAGAATGAATCACTTACCCTTGTACTTATATTTTCCAAAGGGTGCAATACCATTAGTTTATACCATGGGTCATTAGAATACCATGGGTATATGGGTGCAAAGCCCCATTACTTAGCCCACTTGCCCCACACGTGAGAAATTAGAATACTCTTGATGCTACCCGTAACATTAATACTCCCTCTTAGCAAGGGAAGTATCCTCACAACACTACCTAGAAGTGGCTTTGCCTTCGAACCTAGAACATATTTCAACCCTTGTTCTTCTTCCATGGATGCTTCATATGACACAAAAGCAGTTCCTGCTGTATGACAGGGACCCTTCTCCGAGGATGTGAAAATTCCTAAATAGAATCCCTATTGCAGTCATTGATATTATTTCTTCTACTTATTAAACAAGTTATTTACGATGTTACACAGTAAATATCAAAATAAATTCTATTGCAACCTTCACAAATAAAATACTGCGGAAAGTAAATGCAAGGAAAAATACTAGCACGAGTACAATCACAATGACAGTATTACTTTTGGACAATTGTCCCCAGAAAAACACAATGTGGGAAGACCGGTGCAGCAGATGAGGGTTTCTTTATTATTCTTCAACAAAATCTCATGTACAAGATACAAACAGTAGAATAGAAGAGGAATTTATGTGAGAAATTTTACAGACGATTTTCTCACGCTTCATAGTGAAATTCTGACTCTGGAGGGGACCTTCTGCCCTCACTGCGTCACCCTCTGCGCAGTCCTAGTATCATTGTCTCTGCGCTGCTTCTTCCAGTCTAATCCTGTACTCCCGACTATTGCTGATGCCCTCTCTTTGCAACATGCAACTCTCCCTCTGATTCGATTTTCTCTTGCTGAACTTCAGCCAGTGAGAAAATCAATCTGCTCGGGCAACTGAGTATCTGCCTGGTGTATTTCCAAATGCCCATCGAAGTCCTTCATATAATCTTCTTGTTGAGAATCAACGACCCAAATTAGATTCTAATCAATGGCTTAGATCATATTGACTTGATCTCCTTATTTTTCTAGAAGATTCACATCCAGTTCTACTAATACCCTTCAATTATTTTAATTCCCTAAGTTTAGACTCAGGCGTTCATTAAAAATAATGAATTATTTTAATAAAACCTTGGGTGGAATTTCGCAAAACGATTTCAGGGTATTTTGGAATACATGTGCCCTTGCCTCCCTGCAAATTTTGAGGCTTAGAGCACATCCGATGCTACCAGAAATCAACACTCCCTCTTAGTAAGGAATGTGCTCTAGTAATGAAACCTGCTAAAGCATCACCCTCACTCTGTAACATCCCCCTCTGTGCTGCTGATGCTTGACATCACTGTCCACCAACTACTGCGTAGATGCTGCATCTGTGTTGTTGCGGACCCTTTATACCGCTTCCAACTACTACATCTGCACTGCAACTCCCTCTCATCTGCTGCTGCTGCAACTGAGGAACCATCTGTTTCTGCTACTGAAACGTGTTCTCTACTGTACCCATCTGTTCCCTGAACTGGATGAACTTAACTCTTCCTAGAGCCTTTGCGAGTACGTTTGCTACCTGATCTCTTGTGGGGACATACTGCAGCTGTACTGCCCCACGTTGAACACAGTCTCTGATAAAGTGACATATGATATCTCTATGTTTCGACCGATCATGAAATACTGGATTCTTAGAGAGTTTGATTCAACTCTGATTATCATAGTAAACATTGGTTGCTTCCTTCCTCTTCTTGAAAAAACTCACAAGCAACTTTCTAAGCCATATAGCTTCGCACGTTGCTGTGATGGCTGCCATATATTCTGCTTCCGCTGAGCTCAGAGTTATCGACTTCTGCTTCGTGCTGCACCAATAGATCATTCCCAATCCAACAGTGAAGTAGTACCTGAAGTTACTTTTTCCGATTTGCTAAACTACCTACCCAATCTGCATTTGTTAATCCGCTCAGTTTGACATCATCTCCTCGGGTGTATTTCAACCCATATCTGACTATTTCACACAGATATCTGAGAATGTGCCTAGCTGCTCCCCAATGTACCCTTTTCGGTTCCACCATGAACTAACCAAGGGTTTTGACAACGAAACAAATGTCTGGCCTAGTGTTGACCATATACATGAGTGACCCAATGAGCTGTCTGTACAAGTTGGGGTCCACTTCTTTGTCACCTGATGCATTTATTTTCTTCTAGTTGGTGATCATAGGCATTGCCATGGGTTGACAATCCTGCATTCTGAATCTCTTCAAAATCTCTGTAGCATATCTTCCTTGCCCAAGGAAGATCTCGCCATTCTTTTGCCAAACTTCCAACCCTAGAAAATAATGCATCAACTCCATATCCTTCGGCTTCATGTCAAAATCTGCTTCAAGATTCTTCTTGTAGTCCTTTATGAGCCTAGATGACCTTGTTAGAAATAAGTCATCTACATATAATACCAGAATAAGTGGGTCATTCTCGACCATCAGATAGTAGAGATTGGGATCAACATCACTCTCGATGAATCCCAACTGCTTCTAGTAACTATCAATTTTACCATACCACGCTCTGGGTGCCTGCTTGAGCCCATATAGGGCTTTCTTTAACCTGGATACATGAGTTCTCTTCTCATGAGTCTCGAAGCCTTCAGGTTGTTCTATGTACACCTCCTTTTCTATCACCCTGTTCAAGAATGCTGTCTTGACATCCATGTGGTGAATCTCCCATCCCATCTGAGCTGTTAGGGATATAATGGATCTGATAGAGGTATATCTAGCTACAGGGGCGAAGTTCTCCTCATAGTCTATTCCTTCCTTTTGTGCGTACCCCTTTGCCACGAACCTAGCCTTGTACTTCTCTACACTGTCATTTGCAGTGTACTTGATCTTGTAGATCCACCTTGATCCTACAACTGATCTATCCTCTGGTCTAGGCACCACTTCCCAAACATCATTCATCATGATAGAACTGTATTCTTCTACCATGGCATCCCACCCATACTTGGTGTTGTACGACTTTCTGAAAATTGAAAGGTTCTTCAACCTGTGCTACCAAGGCTTTGGTATTTGTCAGGTTGCCTACGCTGC
This sequence comes from Pinus albicaulis, assembly GCA_034641835.2. NCBI lineage: Eukaryota > Viridiplantae > Streptophyta > Pinopsida > Pinales > Pinaceae > Pinus > Pinus albicaulis. Next base: position 1,041,422,918 of record CM076578.1, read on the forward strand.
CTTTTGTCAGTTCTGGTAGCTCCAACAAACTTCTCTGCGTCCCTAAGTGTCTGCCGTACTTCCCTACTAGTTCTATCACTGGTGGTAGGAGGCTCAATCAAATCATCTTCCTGTTCCTACTGTTCCATCTGCTGAGAACTTCCAAGATCTCCTACTCTTGAGGAAATATTGGTACTGGCCATTGTACTCAATCCTGGTGTTTGTCCTCTTGCTTGTCTCCCTTGCTGCCCCTGCTGCTGTTGGACTAATGGAACATCCGCTAATTGATCTTCTGCTGGCATCTCTCGAGATTTCCTGAAAGCTCTATCTTCCATGAACTTTGCATTTCGTCTTACTACAATTTTCCTGCTGCTAGGAATGTAGATTCTATATGATTTTGAGGTCTCGCTATACCCTATGAGGTACCCCTTTTCTGCAGTTTGATCCAGTTTACTATGCTTCTCGTCTGGAATGTGACAATATGCCACACTTCCAAATATCTTGAGATGACTCACTTCCGACTTTCTCCCTGTGAAGACCCCTTCAGGCGTTTTCTTCCCCAATGCTCTATGAGGAGTTGCATTTTGAATATACACCGCTGTGTTGCATACCTTTGCCCATAAGAATCTAGGCAAGTCCTGGTCATATAACATAACCTTTGTTGCCTCAACAATAGTTCTGTTCTTTCGCTCCGCTACTCCATCTTGCTGTGGATTATATGGAGCTGTCCACTCTCTTTTGATGCCCTCCTTTGCGCAGAAATTTGTGAATTCTTTCTCTATGTACTCTCCACCATTATCTGAACACAATACCTTTATCTTTTTCCTTGTCATGTTCTCTACGAGAGCCTTAAACTCTCTGAACCGATCAAAGACCTCATCCTTGGTCTTTAAGAAATAGATCCAGATTTTTCTAGAGTGATCATCAATAAAGGTGACAAAGTATTCGCCACTGCTAAGAGCTCTTGTGAACATTGGGCCACAAATATTTAAGTGTATCAATCCTGTTGACCACTGGAGTGGCACTTGATGATTATGTGAAGACTCCATGCCCAAGGATGAACCGGAGGACACTTGTGCCATCAGATATCATCGGATATCATCAATTCAATAGAGTTTTTAAACTCTACTTCTATTTCTTATCATTTTCTCTTATATCCAGATTCCACGCCCTACGGGGAATTGCAATAAGTGATGCTAGTAATGATGAATTTTGAGTCAGTATTGAGTCTGTAACAGACCTAGGTAGCTTGGGACCTTGCCAACAAGTGAGTATTACTCTGGGAGGTTTTTTTTACTTGGTTAATTATCATCTCCCTACCAGGAGTTAATAATTAATTGAGTTTTTTCCTCCAATTTCACCCCAAAGCCGGAGTACGTGATTGTGAGGCCTTGGGTGAGTCCTAGTGTCTAGAGTCAATGTATATTACCATACTAGATCACACAAAATTTTTTGTGGAATTTGGTTAGGTCTAGGTAGTGATTTTTTAATTTTTTAGATTTCCCACAAGTCGAAAATTGCAATAAAAATTGTAATTGAATTGTAATAAGTGTTACCTAGAGAATTTGTATGGAGTATGAGTAATCAAAATTATACCTCTCACCCTCAACTTTTTACTATGACACACTTTGAGGGGTTAAAAATGTGTTTTGAACCCTCAAAATCCACTTTTTCTAAGTTTAGTGGGAAATCTGGCAATTAATTAAGCAAAAAATTGAATAAATGGAGAAAAATAAATATCCACACATGCTAAATGAGGTGGAAAATATGGAGGAGTTAAAGTGAAGTCCCAAAGTGATGTGGACTCCCAAAATCAAGGATAATACATGTGCTCAAATAAAAATGAATTTCCGGCATTAAATGAGAGCTGCTTACTTGGAAATTCGAATTTGTGAAGTTAGTGCATATTTGGGAGGATTTGGGAGAATATTTGGTGGATATTTTTGAGGAAAATTGCCCCCACATGGGTTACCACCCATGTACACTTGTCATTCCATCATAAAATTCGAATTTGGCACGTAAGGCAAGAAGAAAATGATGTCCACTTGCCAGAATCCGATTTTTACCCTTGGCAATGGAGCTCCATATATCAAATTCGAATTTGCATTGAGATCTCCTCCCTCTCACCACTTGGCATATGGTTTTTCATTGAGATTTGCTCCCAACTTTCTATATAATGGAGACATGGGCTCTCATATTGTATCATTGGATACGAGCTATTGTGCTTGCGGAAGCGCTGCTGCCTTGTACATTTTTAGAAATATCAGTAAAGACTTTTAGGTTTCATTCGTGAGGTGTTCCTCCTTTTGGAGTGTGATGAATTGTTGATCATTGGTATAATTCCTTTTACTCGTACTTTGATCTAATTTGTTTCCATATGGTCTTGTAGATTTCTTAATGTAGAGCTATCTTCCATTGACATTTGATTTAGGAGTATGCTCTAGGTATAGAATGCTCTAGTTGGTTTCAAATAAATCTCTAGAGTTTCTTATCATTGTTTATTGTTAGATCTATATGGAACTAATTCTTCATTGAAGTTTTGTAGAGGGAACATCTTGTTGGGATCAAAGAATTAAGTGTTGGGAGAAGTCTTTGGAGAGAGCAACCCACTCTTGATACATTCTCAAAGGAGCTCTCATTTGTTCTTTGAACCTTCATAGTCTTATCTTACAGAGTGGTTTTGCAGGGGTTTTGAGACATAGCTTGTATACAAGCCGAATACTTCTAAATTTGAATATTTTTTAAAACATTATACTTCATTGCTTTCATTTGCTATCTAAGAGTTTGAAGATGATTAAGCAAAGATGAGAGTTTACTCAATTTCTTTGACTTAACCCTTTGTAAATTGCTGTGCAATATTTTGTAATTTTATCTGTTTAATATTTGATTGGTTTTGTAGCCCTCTTTCCGAACTTTTTCTTGTGATAGCTTGAGTGGACAATTACAAGAAATTACTAACAAGTTGTTGTAGGACATTTGGGCTCTAAAATTCAAATGAGGAAGATAACTCTCTCTCTTCTTTGGTTGTGGGCATAGAAGAGGCTTAGCTTCTCTTTTCCTATTGTAAAGTCTGAATTCTTATGAGTTTTTTTAGAACTTCTCATCGAGGAAAAGTCTATGGTCTATTTGTAAAGACTTTCCTTGGTTTAGAAGAGGCCTCATGGTCATTTCCTTCTTGTAAAACTAATAAAAAATTCTATTTTTATTGTGGGAGCTTGGGTTTTACCCATTGGCATCCCTATCTCTCCATTTCAAAGGAGAGAATTTGTAGATGGATTGACTTAGTGGTTTTGACATTTCCATTTTCTTTCACATCACATATGCATGCTCTAATTGGGAAGTAACAGAAATCACATTTATTTTTCCTAAAGTTTGCTTCACAAATCTCAAGCCACATTTCCATTTTAAGAACATTGAAGCATTGTGTATTTGACAAAGTTTGTCTTTCAAAGCAGTCACTTATTTTCATGTCAAGCTAATTTCCTCAAGTTTAAAGTTCCTTTTGCAAAGCTATTGTGAGCACAAATCTCAATTTCATTTTAAAGCATTGCAATTTACTTTACATGCAAATTAATTGCTCATAAACATAAAGCTTTTAATTGATTTATCACAATTTTAAATGTTCTTGAAGCTTATGCATCTTATGTTTACTTGAGCAAATATGTAAAGTGATCTTGTGGAACAATCTTACTAAGAGCATTCCATTTTTTACATAGCACTTGCAAACTTATTTGCATATCATAGTAGGCATTATGACTTAGTTGCATATTTAAAATTTACCTCCAACCATAAGCTTGGTTGATAGAAATCATAGGAAAAAGACTTTCTTGGACAATTCTTCCATTTGGTACGAAGTAAGGTAAATGTGTGTGACCCTGCAGTTATGAAGGTGGCTTGTCCCCTTATAGGAACGAAGGCATACACTGGCTCGTAAGACTCAGGGGACGAGTATCCTTAATGACACCCCCTTGCCCTCGCTTCCTCTTTCTTACAGTCACCCCAATTTTTACCCCTTGGTAAGAGTAGAAGAGGAGAACTTCTCACCTAGATTAGGCATTTTAGATTAAAAGTAACCAAGATTAATTGCATCCAAATCTAGTTTAATTGCATCTTATGCTTTCATTCAAAAATCTATTTATCTTGAAAGAATTTTACTTCATTTAACCAAATACATTTTCATTTCAAAGAGCAATACTCTGGAGGCACTGGTTTCTCATATGTTTCATGTTTATCTTATGTATTGATGGTTATTGCTCATATCACGTGTTTTTGCTTATAAATCTGAAGAAGTAATCCAATTTCACTCTAATACTCTCCTAGAAACTCACATCTTTAACTTAGTTTTCCTTTAGGGACTACCCCCCTTAGCTGACCTAGGATAGAGCTAAAACAGAGAGAGTAGGGATCAGTGTGACAACCCCTTCTCTGAGTGCCTTGCCACCAACCACACCTTGTGGGGTTAAAGACTTTTCTCGCTAACTTGTAGGTAGGTGTAGGCGGCAAGCAATAACAAATCCCAATATGCCTTTCGCCCTGTTGTCACTTCTGGGAAAAGCTACCTTAGCGTATTTCCCTAGTACGCATCCTCTGCATACATCATCATGTTCAGTGCTGAGGACTGGAACTCTTGTAACAGTCTCTCTGAGCATCCTCAGTGCTCCATGGTGTAAGTGTCCCATTCACCTGTGCCAAACTGCATTTAGTTCCTTTTCACCATTATGATTGCTGCCTATTAGTGCTATTGGAGACTCGAGCTGTAATCTATACCGTCTATTGCTTCGAGCTCCAATTTCTCTAATCTTCTTCTAACTTGGATGTTTGACATACACCTTTCTTCCAATGAAGTATACATCGTATCCTTTGTCCTGTAACTAGGACACTGAAATCAGATTCATTCCTAACCTTGGCACATGCAGAACATTAGTGGCTCTGATGTTGGTTCCTGCTTCTCTCTGAAACAGTATGGCGTCTCTCCCTACTGGAGTACACTTCGTTCTGTTTCCCATAGTAATTTGGAAGTCCATATGTTCTTTTTGATAGCTCGAGAAGTATTCTCATACTCCAGTCATGTGAACTAAAGCCCCACTATCAGTATACCAAACACTTGCTGATGCTGAACTTGACGAGCATGCAAATTCTTCTTCCAATTTGGAAGATAATTCAGAGACATCTTGATTTTCCATACTTATCTGTGTTATTTCTCCTTTATATTTTTGATGTTTCTGCCCAACAAAATTGCGTCTCGCCTGAAGATTGTTGCGCTACTCCCTCTGTCAGTGGAAAATTTCGATATGGAAATCTTTCTCTCGGTCGACTCACTTAGAGAGAGGTTTTCCCATGAAGAATTTGCCCTCTTAGATTGGATTGCGCAATCCCTCTGGGGATTCGATTTGCCGCCTACGCAACTTTTCGGTTTCCCTCTTCTGTTCAGCGTTGGCTCTTCTCTCTTCCTTCACCTTAGCTCTTATACTATGTGAAAATTCCTAAATAGAATCCCAACTGCAGTAACTGATATTATTTCTTCTACTTATTAAACAAGTTATTTATGATGTTACATAGTAAATATCGAAATAAATTTTACTACAGCCTTCACAAATAAAATATTGCGGAAAGTAAATGCAAGGAAAAATACTAGCACAAGTAGAATCACAATGACACAGTTATTTTTGGACAATTGTCCCAAAAAAAAACCAATGTGGGAAAACTGGTGCAATAGATGAGGGTTTCTTTATTATTATTCAACAAAATTTCATGTACAAGATACAAACAATAAAATAAGAGAAATTTCTATGAGAAATTTTACAGACAATTTTCTCACGCTTCACAGTGAAATTTTGACTCTGGAGAGGACCTGTTGCCCTCACTATGTCACCCTTTGCACAATGACTGCGCAGTCCCAACGTCATTGCCTCTACGCAGTGATTGCACAGTGCCAACATCACTGCCCCTGCGCTGTCCTTCCTCTGCGCTGCTTCTTCCAGTCTGATCCTGCACTCCCGACTATTGCTGATGCCCTCTCTCTCCAACCTGCAACTCTCCCTCTGATTCGATTTTCTCTTGCCGAACTTCAGTTAGTGAGAAAATTAATCTGCTTGGGCAACTGAGTATCTGCCTGGTGTATTTCCAAAAGCCCATCAAAGTCCATCTTATAATATTCTCGTTGAGAATCAACAACCCATATTAGATTCTAATCAATGGCTCAGATCATATTGACTTGATCTCCGTCTTTTTCTAGAAGATTCACACCCAGTTCTACTAATAACCTTTAATTATTTTAATTCCCTAAGTTTAGACTTAGGCGTTTATTAAAAATAATTAATTATTTTAATAAAACCTTCTTCGAGTGGAATTTCCGAAAACGATTTCTAGGTATTCTGGAATACATGTGTCCTAGCTTCCTGAGTCCTTACAAATTTTGAGGCTTAGAGCACATCCGATGCTACCAAAAATCAATAGAGGACACTTTGCTCTTAGAAGCCTCTCGCTCCCGAGCATTCTGCATGGTCATCTTGTACAATGACTTCTTGAACCTGAAGGTTGTCTTCTTATGAGCTGTTGACTCCCTTTAAGGCTGTTGACTCCCTCTGAAGACTGACTCCCTCCTGAGCACTCTCTTTAAAGCCTAATTCCCTTTGAATCCAAATTGTAGGCCTTCTTTGCTCTCAAGGTCTTTGCTTGATCGTCACTCTGTCTTTCTCACTTGGATCTCCAATGGCTATCTTAGCCCTCTGACCATCTCGGTCTTGCCTTCTCAACACCTCTCCTATCATAGGAACATATTTGGCCCTTGCTTGGCCCCTCTAAGCTCAAATCTCTTCACAAGACCTTCACACATGAATCATAATTAATTTCTCATTCTCTTGTGTTGATCTCCTCTTAAGATCTTAGCAGATCTGATGAATGAATCTCTCATCCATTTCTCTCTGTCTATGCCCCATACTGTAACTGTCTACAACTCCTTGTGTGAATGATCTACCCCATGTCTCGGTAGGTGTGCTGATCTTGTCCTTCACTGCCCATACAAGCAGTCTGCCATACTTAGCCAACTCTCTTGGCATGGTTTTTCAAAACACTGCTACTTGCAACAATTCCTATAGCTCCCTCTTAGAGCTGTCACCTGTGCAAATCTAAGATCCAACTGTCCTTCTCTGATACCATGTTAGATTTTGGGCACTAGACTCAGTGCACACACACACTAGATTTGGTAACAACTTCCACTTATCAACTTTACTCAATTAATAAACTGAAACACTTTAATGTGTCTAACTTTGCTTTAAAACTAACAATTGGATCATGCACAAAAAATTCAACCCCCAAAAAAAATTATTGTTAGTCGTTCAATAAGAATATAGGGCTCTCGTACAAGGGAAAATGGCCCTTTTACAATGCTTAGTAAAATGCCAAATACTAGGGAAAAATTACACAAAAAATCCTTACCTTTATTGTTGAAAACCTCCTTGGTCTCCATGACACAATTTTCTCACTGTACTTGCCACAGTCTGCTAACTTTTGGCTGCTCTTGTTGTTGTCCAATCACTGTGAACTCAACCTTATTTGCGGTTCAAAAAAGGGCAAACTTAACCCTTCTTTGTTGTTCAAATAGGGGCAAACACAACCTTTCTCTGTTGTCCAAACATGGCAAACTCAACCCTTCTATGCTGTCTAAATAGGGGCAAACTCAACCCTTCTTTGCTATCCAAACAAGGGCAAACTCAACCCTTCTCTGCTATTCGAACAGGGGCAAATGCGAACTTTCTCTGCTGTCCAAACAAGGGGAAAAGTCAACCTTTCTCTATTGTCCAAATAGGGGCAAACTCAACCCTTCTTTGTTGTCTAAATAGGGGCAAAGTCAACACTTCTCTGTTGTCTTTTAGCCTAGTCAACCTCTCCCTTTTGCTGTCATAGCTACAACATATTGAGCAACCTTACTTGGCCTACCTATGGCCTACTTGACCTCCTCGAAAGAACCCTGATCAGGCCTTGTGGGTCCTCCACAAGCCCTCTCGGCGCTCCTCAAGCCTTGTCATCCCTGCGTAGGTCCTCTCGGCCCTTCATAGGCCTTCTTAGCCCTCTACAGGGCTGAGGCCTACTCAACTTCCCCCCCACAAGATGCTTTTTTGCCAACCATAAGAATGAATCACTCACCCTTGTACTTATGCTTTTCAAAAGGGTGTAATAGCATGGGTCTATACTATGAGTTATCAGAATTGCATGGCTCTATGGGTGCGAAGCCCCATCACTTAGCCCACTTAGCCCACATGTGAGAATACTCTTGATGCTACTCAAAACATTGTTAATTTTCTTGAAAATCCGTGCACTATTTAGATGAATTACTGAAAACAAGGCAATTGAAAATTGAAACCAAATTTACTTTCACCAAGATACAAAGTTTCTTAACAATCAATAAGCAGCGGAAAAACACCATAGATAAAAACACATGTACAAAAATTTGACACACTTGTTTTACATAGGAAACCCAAAAGGGAAAACTTGCTTTCTTTGTTGTGTATTTTATTGATTGTTTTTTGAGCAAATGGATCTATTAAAATTCATGATGTTACTGCAACCATCAATCTGTATTTGAGAAAGCGCTAGGCTTCTCCTCACTAATCTTAGCTCTACAACTTTTCTTGGCTTGCTCTTGGCTCTGCCCTGCAAAATTGATCTCCGTTGAAGATAGTCTCGACTTGCCTTGAGAATTTTGATCCGTTAGCTCCACAATCCTTGCAGATAATGGCCGCTAAACCCTTGTGCACTTTTGGCTCCTAAATCCTTGCACACTTAGGCTCCTAAATCCTTGTGCACAATTGCTCCTCAACTGATGCACTTTCCACAATAAAGTATGATCTGTGATCTTTGCCTTCGTCCTTCTCTTTATAGTTAGAAATTGATGCATGCAAGAGGCCTAGTCGAATTTCAGTTCACACTAGTGTCATGAGTTTCCTTTGCTAGTTAACTGGAGCAAGTCCCAGTTACACTTGACTAGTTCTCAATTAACTAGCTCGAGTTCCTCCTTGATTTACTCTGGTTGTGATTGCGAGTTAACTTAGAACTCAACTCGTTCTCTCTCCAATCAACGCTGAAGTCTTAACTTGTTCTAATTCAAGTTGTCATTGCCACCTCATCCTGTAGTCTAACTGAAGAAGACTCCAAATAACTGAAGTTCCAACACTACGCATGCAAACTTGATGACCATTCTAGTAAACTGGAAATCAACTCATTGTAACTGAAGTCTATCTCATGAATTCACACTCATGTGAGAGAAAGACTAATTCGTGGTCTTCACTGGCTAAGGCACAAGCCAGAAGACCCTTCACCGCTACATTTTTAACAAACATCAACAATCACCACAACCAGACTAGCGTCTTTACTCAGATGGGCAATGGAGTCAAGTAGGGAAAGGTCTATGATAGAGGGCCTTGAATGAAGAGGGTGGAAGATTAAAATTCTTCTCTTGGAAACCCTAACATAACAACTTCTTTGTGTGGGAGATTTAAGGTCAAAGGATGCATGCAACAAGTTCATTTGATGGAGTTTTGAAAGACAAATTTTACATACCATAAAGAATCAAGATTTCAAGAAAGATTTTGCATTTTTTAATATTGCACAATAGAAACCCTTCAGAAAATTAACATGTAAAATGGAAGAAAATGGCAATAAACTTACACAATTCTACCAAGAAATCACTTCATCCATCCCAAACAAGCCTCTCCATGGAAACATCTCCCTCCCAGGACAATTTGCTCCACTAAATATCCGTTGTGTCCAAGAGGAAAGTGTAAGAGAATTAGTGCTCACTCCTATATAGAGAGAGAACTGAATGAAATATGATGATAGAAAATGAAAGTGACTTCCCTTTATTTATATGAGGGCAACCAAGTCATTTTCATAATTTTACATAAAAAGCCCTAAAATTTTGCTTTGAGCATTCAACTGGGCCTAAAGGTCACAAGCAAACTTTAAAATAGCTTTAAAACATAAGAAACACATCAAAATCTCCCAAACACATGGGAATAAGTGCTCTCCAACGTGACGTCATCTTCGTAAAATGGATAATCTCTATCAAGCAAGTGATAAAGTGGGTCCATGAGTGGTCCTCACTCTAAGGTAATCATCAAAGTGCATGGGTACATCTCCAAGTAACATCTCCTCCACCATGATGTCATCATCAAGGAGGCTCATGTCACCCTTCTAGGGGACGTAGGGATGACGTGTCATCCTCTGGGGCATGTGTTAGCATCTAGGCATGATGTGCATCAAGGCCGACTTGGGGGTGTCCTGGGTCCATCTAGGCACATCATCAAATAATTCAATGCCTTGGCTTCCTGGCTTAGTGTTTAAACATTTGGAGGTGTAGCAAGGGGGGTGCAACCATGTGGAGGTTCCTTAAAGCCTAATGTACATCTCAAGAGGGCAACGCTAGGGTTGCGAGGTCATCTATGTTCTCAAGATTGGGAAAAACGTCGTCTAAATGGTGCTGGATAGGTATCAAGTCATCCTTCAAAGGATCTCTATTGCATGAGTAATGAACCACTGAAACATATGCTCAAGACAAGTGAGTTCAACGTCACTGGGGTCAAAAAACATTAAAGTATCATAGTGGAGCATATTCAATGTTAGGGGCACAATAAGAGTTCACACAAACCTTACCTTCCAATGTATTTCTAGCTCAAGATTTGTAAGCAAGGTACCACACTCGTGTTAGGGATGATTATGCCGCCAGCCCTAGCAGTTGCTCCCATTGCCCAAGGGGAAGGACATTTCGTAGGTAGACCCATCTATCCATATATGCATGTGATAAAGGTGGTGATGGAATGGGAAAGACTTGAGGAAGATGGCCATAGCCATGGTCCCAGTTGAAGGAGGTCCAACATCTCTGAGTGCTATAATGAGAAAAGCGAGCAATTGTGGAGGCATGAGTTACCCATTTTCTCAACTTGGTGCACCTTTTACTTTAATGATTTCTCTCTCTTTCTTCCATATCTTAAGAGGCCTGACTTGCTTTATTCTTTAGCAATACCCCTTAAAGATGTAGTAGTTTCTCGCTCATTGGGATTTGGACATTCATGAGTTCCCCTATTAGATAGAGTATGAAATGGTGAGGAGCTGGGTGATGGCTAATGAGGGGGGTAGAGCTCATGTTAGGCTTTTGTTGACGTGCTTACTATGTTTTAGTCATCTTTTGCATTTTTCTTTTTCTTTATTTGTGGCGTCTTATGCTTTTATCTCTCTTTTAGTTGTATAAACCTCTCAGGGAAAATTTTTGGGCCCTGACTTAGAGACGAGGATATAAGGTGCTAGTTCCAATGAAAAATGACAATCAACCCAAAGAATGGATGTGGTTAATAAGGGAAACATGGAATGTGGCAAATATGGATTACCTTGGGCACACTATATCAATCAATGCCTCTTATTAGTATCCCTCGTAAAGGAAGGATCTCAGGGGAGTTCACACGAGATTAGGGGCAAAGGATAACCTCCCGTGTGAAGCATGAGAACAAGGGTACAATCAAGAGTGGTCAATTGTCCAACTCGGCCTGTGATCCATATTAGTGTGCCCCAAAATAGTAAATGAAAACACATGATTAAATAAATGGTTAATGTACCTTCCAATAGATGACCTTGCTTCCTTCAAGAAGCATGCTAGATGGGAGAGAGCATTGATCAGAGCATAGGCGGAGAGCTTTGATGTAAAGTTATCCACGGGCCATCATAGGGCTACTAGTTGGTTGATCAAATGGGGAGAAAAATATTCTCCTATGGGTTACCCACTTTGGTGTGTAATGGGCTCATTGTAAGCCCTCATATCCTATACAAGATGAAAGAACCTAGGAGTGGAGTCTAAGGGCATCGATTGTGGCTGACCATAATAGGCCTAGGACACGACAATGCATAACGTCACATGGCCTACAAAGCTTTGACTTGCATTATGTGGGCTTTACAATGGTGTTTCCAAATGAAAAAATGTATATATGTACCCCTGCTGAAATGAGGGGTGACATCTGGCTTTAATTGTTGGAGACATGCTCCAACCGAGAAGATGTGAGATTCCCAAAGTCTCCACCTATTAAACCTTGAAACAACCTCACAGGATTTTGCATAGTATTGGAAGTGGGTAAGACATGAGTTCTTATCCCTTTTTGGAGATAGAAATAAATGAAAATGAAATGAATCTAGGCTAAGACAAGAATGCATACTAACCTAACAAATTGAAATAACATCACTCAATAGAATGAAATCACTAAAGCAAAATTTGAAACTAACTTAATAAAAAGGAAATTGCAATAAATGAAAACAAAACGTCTAAACTAATTAATGCTCATGCAAAAGAGCTTATTCGTTCTATACTACTCTAATCTAAGAGAAATGGAGTATGTTAGGTAAATCATATAACCAATGCAACCAACAAATAAATTTATCATTACATTGAGTTTTATCTTTGTGCTTGGTTGCTAAGTAGAATTGTGAAACAACAAACCTGTGATAAGTATACTTCAAAATTTTCTTCATGGTTTGGACAAGCCCTACAATGAGATGATAATCATGAAGAAGAGCTAAGTAATACCATGTTTGCCTTGTGCTACTGCATTCTTCCTCGATCCATAGATCGATTGGGCTAATATAATGGTCCTTCTCATTGTAGGCATAAGAGCACTCATCACTGTTGTTTGCCATGTTGGTAGGCAAGAGAGATTTCGAGCAAGTAAATAGTTTATTAATTTCAGCCATGGCATAACCCAAAACAGTAGGTTGCATTGATATCAATGATGATATAGTGAAAATTGTCATAATGTTAAATTTTGAGGGTGAAGAGTGTTGATGTTTGTGGCATTGGAAGATCTTCTACATAGGCTGTGTCTAGCACGCGTGAGAGAATTCCGCTTTAGTGCTTGTTCGAGAGGAGCAAGTATGATTTCTTTTCCAAGTTTTAACTTACGAAAAGCACATTGATTAATGTATTGATTTATGTTGGCTATTGGGCTAAAGTTTCTAAGGATAATAATTTAATTATTTAAGTGACTTAGATCTAATCTTCATCATTGATCCAAGTGAGTTGTGATTTAATTCTAACCCTTTATCACCGCAGAGATTAGGGACATAGTTCAATGAAAAATTATAAAGGGAGCCTAAGGGAGTGGATGAAGACACAACATTTTGATTGAGAGAGAGATTTTCTCAAGGAGTGGGAGCTTTGAGTGACTGAAGAGAAGGAGAAAGTGTGCATCAAGGGTTTTCAAGAAGGAAAATTAGAGGAGGCCGAGAATTTGGAGAGGGAGGCCAAAATCTTGAAGGAGGAGGCCAAGTTTTCTTTGTAGACTGTGTTTGTGGAGTGAGGTTGAGTTTCAGCCAAGGCCCATGTGGAGCAAGGAAGGAGGTTGAGTTTCTAGCCAGGGAAGGCCAAGTCTTCCCATTGTGCAGGTTGTACAACCAAGGGTGCCGAAATTCACAAGTAGAGGTCGAGATTTGCTAGGTCCGAATTTATTCTAGGAGGTTGAATTTTCAGAGGCCAAATTTCTCTTGGGCCGAAAATCTAGTGGCCTATATCCAAGTTCAATTATTGCTGTAATTTTTGTGCATTTCTCTATGGGTCAAGGCCCTAATTTTCCTGAGTAATAAAAGTGAAGGGAGATTTGATTGGGCAGATTTATGCTCTGTTTGTCACTGATATTTTCCAAGTATTTTCCATTGCAAATTTATTGTGAAAAGCTAAAAATACTAGTGTGTTTATCTTTAGTAGTTGGGAAAATTATTTTACTGGTTAAATAAAATTCTGGTTATAACATAATTGTTGTGTGAAATAGATCACACGTGGTATTTAGAAGCTGACATGGTATCAAAGCAACCTTAAGCTTTGTGAAGAGGGAAATTAGTAGCACAAGGGTTTACAATAGAAAATGTTAATTTTTCAGCTTAAGTGTTTGATTTAGGAGAATGAATTCTACTGGGTTGATGTATGACGATCGACTAGAAGGGGCATTGAATTTCAGTCCATGGAAGGACAAAATAGCATTGATTATCATGGAGAACAGTCTATGGGTGTTTGCAGAAACTCAAGTTACACCTCCTATAGATGGTACAACACTAGCTGCCCATAATTTGAAGGATGTAAAAGCGAGATATATCATCATGGATGCGATGAAGGATCATGTGATGCCTCACTTATCAAAAAAGAAGAGTGCCAATGTGACGTGGATTGTTCTAATGAGTTTATACCAAAGTGATAACCAAAACCAGAAAATGGTGTTGAGGAAAAAATTAGGAAACACCAAGATGACTAGATCTGACATAGTGACATCATATCTCACTACGATTTAGCAAGTTCGAGATGAGTTTGGAGCTGTCGGGGTAGCCATTTTAGAATTGGAGTTGGTAAGAATAGCCTTGAGTTGATTCAAAAAACAATGGGCTACCTTTGTGACATATGTCTAGCACGAGAGAAACTTCTTGATTGGGATAGAGACTATGGGATGACTTCACTCAAAAGGAAATTTGGGAGGAGTCATTGTCTAGCGGACAATGTAATAGTGGGGATGAGAACCTTGCGCTTGCTAGTTAGGCTAGAAAGGGCAAGACAAAGGCCAAACAAAACCCAAGCGGAGGAGCTATTTCACAACTTGACAAGAAGAGGGACATGGGTAAAGTGAAATTCTTTGCATGTCACAAGTTTGGCCACTTTGTAGGTCAATGGCCGAACAAGAAGAAGGGCAAGGGAGAGGCACCTATGGCATAATATGCACATATGGATGAGTTGGCCACCAAGTTTGAGAAAGAGTTATCATTGGTGTCTTGCCTTTTTGGCATCGTTACACATGGGGTGTGGTTTGTGGATAGTGGAGCATCTTGTTAAATGATGGGATCTCGAGATCTCTTCACCAGTATGCAAAGGAGCATAGTGACCTACATTTGGAGCTTGGTGAGAACACCAATTATGTAGTACAGGGAGTGGGGACCATATGGTTTCAATTGGATTCTAGGAATCCAATGGAGGTGATTGAGGTGATGTATGTACCAGGGCTTGAGAAGAATTTACACTTTGTTATTGGCCATGGAGGACAAGGATTTTGAGGTTGAATTTACAGGTGGACAGGTACTTGTCAGGTGGAGGAGATCTAACCTTAGCTCGAGGAGAGCAATTGGAGACAGAGTTGGTGGCCTGTACTTGTTGAGAGGGCAACTAGTACAAGCCCTAGTGCATGACTATGATAACTTGCGTGAGATGTGGCATAGGAGGATGGGTCACTTGCACTATAGATCTTTACTATTGTTACGAGAGATGGTCACTAGTCTTGTGGAGTTCAACGTAGAGCAAGATGGAGTGTGCAAGGGGATGTGCACTTGGAAAGTATACCAAGGTTGTTTTTCCAAGCAATGAGAGTAAGTCCAAGGGTGTGTTGGATTTGAGACATTCATATGTGTGTGGTCTTATGTCGGTGGAGTCTATGACGGTGTATTGCTATTATGCGATAGTCATAGATGATTTCTCTGGGAGGACATGGATATACTTCTTGAATACTAAGGATGAGGTCTTCATTCGGTTTCAAGAGTTTAAAGTTCTTGTGGAAAACCAAACAGGGAGGAAGATCGAAATCTTGAGGTTGGATAATGGGGGTGAGTATACCTTCAACAACTTAAAGATTTTCAGCAAGGAGGCATGGATTAAGGAGTTGGCAATGCCATATAATCCGTAACAGAATGGAGTGGCGGGGAGGAAAAACAAGGCCATCATTGACCTAGCGAAGGCTATGATCCATGATCAAGGCCTATGTTTTTGTGGGCAAAGGTGTGCAACGCGACTGTTGATTTGCAGAACAGGTGTCCTCACAAGATTTTGTAGGACAAGACTCTTTAGGAGGCCTTCATAGGAGTGAAACTAAAGGTGAGCCACGTTCACATCTTCGGTAGTCCAATATATGTCTGCATACCTTGAAAGAAGAAGACTAAATTGGAGCCTCAACAGAGAAGGGCATATTTGTTAGATACAAAACTTCAAAGTCTTATAGCGTCTACATTTGAGCACAAAGGAAGACTTTTGTAAGCAAGGACGTTAGATTCGAGGAGGGTAGGACCTTTAGGAGGTCACATGGCACAAATCCAATAGTGGTAGACAATTGGGAGCTAGAGGCTCTGAAGGCTGAGGAATGACCAACAACACCATCAACTGGGACTCAATCTTCCAATTAGGAGGAGTGAGAGGTTCCTTTGAGATTTGTTAAGAGGAGGCTAAGATGGGCTGATCAGACCTTGGGAGATGTTTATGGGCATGTGGAGGCTCCTAAAAGCACCCTAAGGGAGAGCAGACCACCAAGAAGATTTTCTAGCTACATGGCCTTGATGAGCAACATCAGTGAATTCAAGCCTTCCTTTTTTGAGGAGGTTGTAGATCAGCAGGTTTGGAGGGATGCCATGGTGGAGAATGCACTCCATCATGAAGAATGATGTCTAGGAGATTGTGTTGTGGCTTGAGGGGAAATCAATGGCCTTCTTGATGGATATATAAGATTGAACATGCTGCTATTGGCAGTGTCGGGAAGTATAAGGCAAGGTTCATGGCAAGAGGGTCTTCTTAGAAGGAAGGAGTAGACTATGAGGAGACATTTGCTCTTGTTGCCAGATATGCATCCATCAGGGCTGTTATTTCATTGTTTCAGAAATGGAGTGAAGGATGCACTAGATGGATGTGAATACAACCTCCTCATTGGGGTCATTAAGGAGGAGGTGTATATTGAGCAACCTCGGGGATTTGAGGTGCATGGGAGGGAGGTCCATGTATGCAGGTCAAAGAAGGCATTGTATGGACTTAAGCAAACACCTAGTGCATGGTACTTGAGGATTGATGGTATTTGTTAAGCTTGGGATTCACCAAGAGTGAGGCTATTTCCAACTTGTACTATGCACTTGTTGGCAATGATTTGTGTATCTTGGTGCTGGATGTGGATGATATTTTTCTGGCAGGATCTGAGAGGGTCATAGAGATGTGCAAGGATGACCTTGCTTTGGAGTTTGAGATGAAGGACATCAAGATGATGCACTACTTTATGGGATTGTAGCAGTGGCAGTAGCCATGAGAGATATTCCTTGGGTAGGGCAAATATGTGGTTAATTTCCTGAAAAGATTCAAGATGGGTGATTGCATGCCTATGTTGACACCCATGATTACCAACTTGAGGAAGATGAATGCTTCCAAGTTTGAATTGGTGGATCTC
Source organism: Pinus albicaulis (assembly GCA_034641835.2). NCBI lineage: Eukaryota > Viridiplantae > Streptophyta > Pinopsida > Pinales > Pinaceae > Pinus > Pinus albicaulis. Next base: position 1,041,440,101 of record CM076578.1, read on the forward strand.
ACATTGTACATGCAGTAGATAGGGTCCTTGATGTATTTGATCAACACCTGGCTGGATATTTATTTTGCTGTGAACACCTTGGGAGCCAGTTCATGGTGGGCCCTAGGAGGATACATTGGGGGACACTGAACATGTTCTTAGGTATTTGAGAGGTACAGTGGAATATCGATTTAGGTATATCAGGATTAGTGGAGTGCAATTGCAGGGTTGCATAGATTCATATTAGACTGTAAGTGTAGTGGACAGGAAGAGTACTTTGGGTGGCTGTTTCAATTTGGGGTCAGCTATGATCTCATGGTTTGACAGTGAACAAAATTCCATAACACTTAGCTCAACAAAGGTCAAGTACATGGTCGCGAGTCCAGTGAATTGTGAAGCCATATGGCTTCGCAAAATGCCCACAGGCTTATTTAGTCTTGAGATGGGGCTCATTGTGATTCACTGCAATAATCCAAGTTGTATTAAACTCTTAGAGAATCCAATGTTTCATGACGGGTCCAAACACATAACGATAGGTACCTTCATCAAAGACAGTGTTGTGAGGTTGCAGTACATATCCAAAAATGAGAAGGTGGTAGAGATTCTCACCAAGCACTTGTTGAAGGGGAAGCTTGTGTTTTACACAGACAAGCTAGGGGTGGTGGAGAATCCTTTCCTTGCTAGGAAATAGTTTTGATGTGTATAGCATTGGAAGGTCTTCTGGATAGGTTGTGTCTAGCATGCAAGATAAAGTCCTCTTTAGGTGCTTGTTCAAGAGGAGCCAGTATTATGATTTCTTTCCTAAATTTTAACTTAGGAAAAACACATTAATTAATTTATTGGTTAATGTTGGTTATTGGGCTAAAGTTTCTAAGAATAAATAATTTAATTATTTAAGTGACTTAGATCTAATCTCCACCGTTGATCTAAGTGGGTTAAGATTCAATCCTAACTCTTTGTCACTTTGGAGATCTGGGATTTGGTTCAATGAGAAATTATAAAGGGAGCCTAAGGGAGAGGATGAAGACACAACATTGTGATTGAGAGAGATATTTTCTCATGGAGTGAGAGGCTCATTGATTCAAGAGAATGAGAAAGTGTGCATCAAGGGTTTTTAGAAAAGGAAATTAGAGGAGGCTGAGATTTTGGAGAGGGAGGCTGAAATCTTGAAGGATGAGGCTGAGTTTTTTTGTGTAGATTGTGTTTGTGGAGTGAGGTCAAGTTTCAACGAAGGGCCATGTGGAGTAAGGAAGGAGGCCATGTTTCTAGCTAGGGAAGGCCAAGTCTTTCCAGTGTGCAGGCCGTACAACCAAGGGAACCAATATTCACAAGTAGAGATCGAGATTTGCCAGGGCCAAATTTATTCAAGGAGGCTGAAATTCCAGAGGCGAAAAATCTAGTGGGCTATTTTTAGGTTTGATTATTGTTATAAGTTCCGTGTATCTCTTTGTGGGTCGGTGCACTAATTTCTTTGAGTAATAAAAGTGAAGGGAGATTTGATTGGGGTGGATTTATGTGTTGTTTGTGGCTGATATTTTTATGAGTACTTTTTGCTGCAAGTGTATTGTGAGAAGTTAAAAATACTAGTGTGTTTATTTTTAGCAGTTCAAAAAATTAATTTATTGGTTAAATAATTTTCTTGGCATAAAATAAGTGCTGTGTGAAGTACATCAAACCTGGTATTTAGAAGTTAACAAAGATAAGAAATAACAAAGTACATTTTCTCCAAATTTGATACCTTGAAATGAAGTATTATTGACATGGTAGTCTTGACTCTATACAAGTTCACCATCATGTCTACATGCAATAATCCAAATGCAACTCTTAGAAAGGCTTTTGAAGCCTCGTCCTTGATACAAGATGACCATGAAGAGAGGGAATTAAACACGTCCAGACTGTTGAAAGAAAGAGTAGAAGGCCTAGAATCTATAATTGTAAATAAATGTGACATTGAAAAAACAAGGGAGGAAATGAGGGCAGATCTTGAAAAAATTAATAAAAGACTACTTTTCTTTAACTATAGAAGAGGATAGGGATAACAATAGATTTGAGTTACAGATGTTGAGAAATCTAGGGGCAACTAGATTAGGTGATTTCTCTTACTTTGATAACTGCTTGTGATGTATTTTTATTTAACTTGAATAACACCTTCCTTTTACTTGATTATTATTAGTGTCTTTATCATCAAACAACTACCAAACAATAAAATCAATGAGACAATAGGACACAAGAAGTAGGCAATCAACCAAGGCCAAAATCTCTCCTATTGAGAGGAAAACCCACAAGAATTCTTCTTTTCTTATAAAACTTCGATTGGCGAATTCCAAGACCTATGACCCTTGACCAAGATCCTCCAAGACCAAGACAAACCTTGATTCCAACAACTTCTGCAATTTCGACTTGCCCAACAGATCCTTCTGGAACTTCGATCTACCCAACAAATTCTTCTGCAACTTTGATCTGCCCAACAAACTCTTCTGCAACTTCGACCTGCCCAACACATTCTTTGCAACTTCAACCTTCCCAACACAATCTTCTATCCAACAAATTCTTTTGCTCAACAAATGTAGAAACCCTAACACGAGAGAGAGAGAGGCCCAAAAACTTCGATCTAGTTCTTCTTCTTCATCCTTCTCCAGCTTCTATCTTGAGGAGTTCGAAATTGCTTGAGTGAGTGTGTAAATGAGGTCGAGTTCCTTCTTATTTATAGGCTCGTGAGGGATACGAATTGCTCTCTTTAGGCTGACTAGAAGTTTCCTTAGGCTGACTTGAACTTTGTGCCATGACGAGGTCTTGGAGGGTCTTTTGATTTGATTATTACTCAATAAATTTTTCTTTACAATATGTAACATGCCCAAATGGGTCATTCATACATGACAATGACTCAAACTTTATAACAAACCTAGAAGCACTCAATGGCTGCTTTGACCTATAAATAAATTCTAAGACTTACAATAATAAATTATTTTTCTCTTTTCATTAAATGCATAAAATCATGATTACATCTGTCATTATGAAGACCGAACCTAGTTACATATTTCAACACTCCCTCTTAACTAGGGAGGTATTCATAATTCATACAAGGTACTTGGACATTCTCAATCTGAAGAATTCTCATAAGAAGAGTCGGATTGGTAACTTATCTGTATAGCATCATATCATCTAGCATTGTCACATAGCAAGGCCTTGACTAACAACTCTATCTCTCCACAAGATCAGAGCACATTGTTGGCGAGACCAATGATTTATAGACACCTTCGTCATTGTCTCTCTAGGAGCATATCCCACCTAGATGTTCACAAGGTATGCCCTTCTAGGGCTATTCTTATCTTGGATTCCTAGTCCTCAAATAATATCGGTCCTGTACGACTACTCTTATCTTGGATTCCCTGCCACATCCTCAAAGAGTATTAGATGCTAGATGCTTACCCAATCCTCCATTATTTCTTCCCAAATGAAGACAAGAATGATGTGTCTATCTCTCCTTCTCAACTTAAGGAGAACATACCCATTCCATTGAAGGAATGTTCCCAAGCTCCCTCTTAACTAGGGATTTGACCGAGTTCCTTCTTGACCAGGGACTTGCTTTCAACAACTCTATAGGTGGAGATCATGGGACGAACAATTGCTTGTAGTATTCCTCCTTTCGATCTCATGAGTTTCTTCTTCTTCTTTATTCAGGAGTCTTCATCCTTTGGGACTTCTTCATAGGGCACAAACCATCCATCACTTTCATCCATGAGTCATGTTAGTCATGTCATCATTCCTTTCATTGGAAATGATCTATTAATCCATATATGGCCTTGCTTCATGCCATGCTGCCTTCTTCATGCCATGTTTCCTTAATGATCTTTCATCCTGCTACATGGGCATCCATTGTGGAAGACATTCACAACTCTTCCCTTAGCAGTCCTGCATAAGCTTATCCATATATTATTCAAAAATAAGAAATGAACATTAAATCAAAATTACCTTTGTGATGGTCTACATTTTGACATCTCCTTGTTTGCATCAACATCTTGCATGCATATTAACACATCTCCAAAAGATATACGATGTCAAGGGTCTCTTTCTTTTTCAAACTTCATCAGAATCTTCATATCTTTCCCATGGAGATATCATGGTCAAATCTTTTAGTCCTTGGATGTTGATTTCCTTCTCCATAGTTGCATATTTCATGATCTCTTTCTTTCTTTCTTCACACATTTCCTTCCAAAAACTTCCAATCAGAGTTCCTCCAATTTTGTCAGCCACCTCATACTTCATATGAGGACATATTATGTTGATTTCATCTAGTCAATATGTGACCCATGCCTTCCTGCATCTTTTCTGAAGGAGGAGATCCTTTCTTTTGATCATGCTCTCGAGGTAGAGCATTTATTCCTGCAACCATATGACATGACTCGACTTTTATTCAAATATATGCATACATACCTCATCTCTTCTTTTAGGTCATCTAGACTTTCTTCAACAATTTCCTTGATTGAAAGAACTTCAATCCCTTGTCCTACTTCACTTCTTTTGACATCATATCATCATCCTATGAATCCCATACAAGTTGGAATTCCCGACAAGTCACTAGCTTCTTTCAGTGGGTGAACCCTCCAATGAAGATTCTAGCGGAGGATATTGATCATCCTCAACCGCTCCTTTTGAATGATGTCTGATGAGCACTATGACTTTCTTTTTCCCATAATTACTCCTTATGCTTCTGATGAGGTTACCAAGAGCTACATCCTTCTATAGGTGACATCCACAGTTTTCTATTTCAACTATCTTTCATGCTTCTTTATGATGATGTTATGAGATCTTGCTTTCAATCATATGCTTATATCATGCCATCTCCTAACATTATGCATCCTATCATGCTTCTAATGATTCCTACCATGATAGTTATAGAAAAACAAAAACTTGACAAGAACTATGTGAGGAAGACTTATCTCAGTAATAGTAGAGATCTTTTACTTCCTCCATTTTGAATTTCTTCTTTTCAGCGTCTCCCATTTCTTCAATGATATGGACTTCTTCTCTTCTTCTTTTGTTGTTGTCCTTCTTGAGCTTAGGACAATCTCTCTTGTAGTGCCCATATTCTTGATATCCATAGCATTGAAAACTTCGACATATTCTTCTTCTTTTTCTAAGGACCAAGCTTCCCAAACTTCCTTTTTCTTCTAGCCATGGCAGCAAATGCTTGAGCTTGCTCACTTGATCCTCCATCGATTTTGCCTTCAATCTAGTTCCTTCTATCTTGCATAGTGACGATAGTTCATTGAATGGAGCAATTTCCTTCTTCATAGATACTTGACGTGAAGTTGCCCCATTCCTTTGGTAGTGCATTGAGCACTATGGTAGTCATTTCCTTGTCAGACATTATTTCTCCCAACTCTTGTAGTTGATCCCTTATTTTCGACACCCTCATAAAGTATGAGGCTATTCCTCCTCCTTTTGATATCACCATCTTGTAAAATTCTTTTCTTAACAAGACTACTTCTTGTGCAGTGCTTATGGAGAATAATTCTACAAGTTTGTCACAGATGTCTTGTTTGCCTCAGCCTCATCTGCAACCTTAGTAGTAACACTGTCACCAATAACAATAGAAGTGGACCTAATGGAAGCACGAGTTTGTCGAGCTGCATGACTACTGCCTTCCATTAGTTGTTTGCCTTTGCTTGATGCAACTACTAATCCTGGTTCTGATGACGCTACCAAATCTGCTTCACCTCCCCCCAATGCCATGTCAATATCAAAATCAACATCAAACATAAGATCATTAGTCTCCTCCACCCATTTTGATGTTGGATCAATATTGTCCAACATAATGGGATCTAGATCAGGTGTTCTGTTCATCATTTGGTTCCGCCTTAGTCGAAGGTTGTATTGCACAAAGACAAGATCATTTAACCATTTTTGTTCCAAACAGTTTCTCTTTTTCGTGTGTATGCGCTCAAAAACAAACCAATTGCGCTCACAACTTGAAGCATTGCAAGTTTGGCTGAGGACTCTAATTGCAAACTTTGCAATTGAGAACATTGGTCACCAAATGACTCACTCCAATGTGCTGCAAAGAAAAAGACATTAATTAGTAACTTAGTTCATTTCATTACTTATTTACAAATTACAAGTATTTATAGATAATTTGAATTGTAAATTTGTAAACAATTTAACTTGAAAAGAAAAACAAATTAGAATTGCTTACCTAGTTGATCCACATCTCTTTCCATCTTTGCCAAGTTTTTTCCAAAGGTATCAGCTGCCATACTGAAAAGAGTAAGTTGTTTATGTATTTCCAACTAGTCTGCATGGATAGGGACCATGCGCTTCAAGCAATCAATCAATCCAACTCTGACCTCCCCATCTTGCAGATCTAGTCGAGCTTTATAATGATACTTTGGGTTCAAAAAATACCCAACTGCATGTATAGGACGGTGGAGTTGATTGTTCCATCTGTCATCAATGATCTCCCATATACGGCCATATTTAGCTAACCTACCCTTGTAAGCTGCTCGTATCTACTCCTTTGTTTGATCCATAGCCTCATAAATGTAGCCCATGGCCACTTTTTCTCCATCCACCATCCATAGCACCTTAACAAGGGGCTTAGTAATTTTCACAAGCTTTGCAGACCTCTTCCAAAAATAATTGTCAAAAACTTTCTTTTTGGTGTCTTTTCCATCTTGTCTACGAGCCCACCGAGATTCAGTCCAATCATTAGAAGAAAACATTTTCTGCAGGTTTTCTTGTTGAGAATTGAGACATTGCAACGTGAGGAAGTGAGTTGCAAATATCGTAATTGTAGGCCTAACAAGCTCTGTGTTTTTCCTTATTAGGCTCAATACCCATGAGTGGTTGTAGATGTATTTTGTAATGCACTTGGCATGCTCTCCAATGTTTTTTACCCACTCCACTTTGCCTATGTCCTCAAGCATGAGGTCTATGCAATGTGCAACACATGGAGTCCAAAATATGGTCTTATAGTTGGACTCAAGCATCTTTCTAGAAAGAACATAGTTTGAGGCATTATCTGTGATGACCTGCACAACATATTGCTCCCCCACTTCTTGAATAATCTCATCCAAAAGCTCAAATAGAAGGGTTGCATCCTTTATCTTATCAGATGCATCAACTGATCTCAAAAACATGGTTCAAGAAACAAGGAAATTAATGATAGTACGCTTCTTTCCATTGGTCCATCCATCTTACATGATGGAACAACCTGTTTTGAGCCATGACTCTCTATACTCAGCCAAATACTCATCATTGGCAGAAATCTCTTTTTGCAAAAGAGCTCCCATCAAGTCATGCATAGTATGGCCTTTGAAGCCCTTTCTTGCAACTATAACAGAGTCCCACATAGCTTGGTAATAAGGTGAGTGAGCAACATTAAATGGGATATCTGCATCATACCACCATCTAGGAATGTATTGATAAGAAGTTTCTATGCATTGTTTTTTCCAATGTTGATCCAAAGTGGTTTGACGACTTGGCTGGGAGGAAGTGGGATTAGCAGAGGCAGTGGTGGCAGAGGATGAGAAATAACTTTGGATGTTTGTTCTCTTTGTTCCTTTAGATTGTTGATTAAGAGCAGGAGGAAGATAGTGAAAGGGGTTATTGGTGGAAGGGATAAAAGAGGAGTCTTGAATCTCATAATCATCATATCCACTCTCTTTCATGTCTTCTAATAATTCCCCCTTGGAAATTTCATCTTGGATGGCTTTCTCCCTAGCCTTATTCTCCTCAAAATTTTCAAACTTTTCAAACTTGGAAAGGTATTCTACCCTAACAAGACCCAACACTTCATTTGGTGCTTCACATGGCTTTACTTGGCCTCTTATCCCAACCAAATGTTGTTTCAATCTGAGAAAACCCCCACCTCCAATATTTTATTGCAAAATTTGCTTATCCTTTTTCCATCAATCACATCACAATGAGCCCATGCAGTGTCCTTGGCTTTTGGAGCCATGTTGGCTTGAAATAATTAAAATTTGCAAAGAAATCTGCCATTTAAAAAAAAATTGCACGCAAGAAAAATGGAAAACCTAAGATAAATTTAGGAAAAAAAAATTATATGTAGCCTACAAAATTTGATAACATAGAATTAGAGATTTGATAGCATAGAACACATAAATTTTTTTATAACATGGACAACAATGAAGTGAGGATTTTTTCAAGTGAAAATCCTTACCTGGAAATGCAAACTAGCTTCCTTAGCCTCCTCTTGAAGATGCCAAACCTACTAACAACTCCAAACTATCTCCAAAATAGAGCTCCAACTCCAACTCCAACTCCAACTCCAAGCCTCCAAGATGACTACTCTAGCAAAAACTAAACACTCTCCAAGCTCCCAAATAAACTCACAAAAACTCCAAATGAGATGTGTGAGGAAAATTAGGGGGGTGAGCTCCTTTTAAAGGCTTGGAGAGTGTGTTTTTGGAGGGAAACAACCCTTACTTTCCCTCCAAAACACCCAGGAAGCTTCCTAAACTATGCCGTGTGGGTCTGCCGTAGCCTTGGCAATGAACCGTCCGGTTTAACCATAAATCATCCAGTTCTGTCCTAAACTGGTCGGTTAGGGTCGGTTTTTGTGAATTTTGGGCGAAATACACCTTTCAATCGGGTTTTTTGTTCGGTTTGAACTGATTGCCCAAAGAACCAGTCGGTTTGACCGGTTTCTGGTTCAAGCCGACCGGTTTTTAAAACTATGACTGCATCAAGATCGAAATTTGTGCTGCATCAAGGTCAAAGCTGCTACTGCATCAAGGTCGAAGTTCTGCTGCTGCTTCAAGGTCAAAGTGCTGCTTCTAGGTCAAGGGTCTTGTTGTTGCTATTAGATCGTAGTATTGCTACTGCTGTTGCTGTTCTAGGTTGAAGTTGTTGTTGGAAGGTTATCATCTGCAGAAGAAGGAAAGGGCTGACTTGTTGATTGGAGGAAGTCTGTGTCTAGGTCAAAGAGTCTTGGTTTATCTTGTGAAACTATTGAAGGAAGAGTTGTTGACTAGGTTTTCCCCTAGATAGGGTTTTTGCCCTGGCTGCCCATCTACATCTAGTGGCCTTGATCTTCGTGTTATTGTTTTGGTAATTGCTTGATGAACTAAGATAAAAGAAGAATACAAGAAAGTTAATAAGAACATAAGAAAATTAGAAGTAATTATCATTGTAAAGAAAATCTTTCTGCCTTTCTGATTTTCCAACATGGTTTCAGAGCTAACGTGAAGAAGAAGGAAAAAGGTAGCCTGAAGATCTATTGAAAGGAGAATAAGGAGTCTCAAGAAGTTGAGTTAGGATCATCAAAGAGGATCATATAAGAAAATAATCCACCTATCTTCAAGAACCATGTCTAACTCAATAAAGGGAGAAAAAAAATTAGAAGGAGCATCCAATTACAGAGCTTGGAAAAAGAGGATAAATCTCATCGTCAAAAAGAAGAAAGGCTTGGATTTAGACAAAGGAAAGGTGAAGAAACCTTCAGGAGGATCAAGTGATGCAGATAAAGCAAAGTTTAGAGAGTCAGAAATATTGGCGATGAGCCTAATGGTAGATGATATAAAGGATAACCTTATTCATCTTTTTGTGAACCCTAAAAGGTTCTCTGTAAAAACCCTAACCTAAGGGTATGTCGATGATTATGTGAAAACCCTAATCTTCTTAGGGTTATTGATGAAATCTAGAAAATTCTATTCTTTGATATGGAAACCCTAGTTCTTTAGGGTTGGATGGTAATGTCTATGTATTGAAATTCTAGACCTTTAATTTTTTTTGGTAAATTATGGCTTATAAGCAAAACCCTTATGATATCTATAGTAAGCTCCTAGGAATGAAACCCTAGGTGTATGTTTATCCCTCTGATCAAAACCCTATCTTGATCAAGTTTGTTATATGTCTAACTTTAATGTATTGATATTCATGTCTTGGGTTTGCTTATGCAGGACTATGAAATCCTAGATATGTATATATATGCTAACCTAATTGTTGATCTTAGTTCTAGGGTTTGTAACTAAGCCCTAGTCGAAGTTTGATATTCTAGGATATGATGTTATGATGATCAAGTATAATGCTTACACAAGTTCATCATATTGTTGAAACCTTAGATTGTGTTGTGATTGGTTTTGATTATTGATATCTAGGGCTTAGTATCTCATAGATGGAATCTAGGGTTTGCATTAAATCCTAGTAGAAGTCTAACATATGAATTCTAAAGTTGTTAGATGCATTACTTGTTTGGATTGCTTCTAGGGTTTGCAATATGTCATAGAAGAATCTGTCATATCTTGGAAAGTAATATTGAAATCCTAGATATAATAAGATTGATATCTTGATTAAGTTACTTTAAATGATGTGATCTAGGGTTTGTAACAAATCATGTGCAAAAGATTGAAGTATGTGTCTCTTGCTGATTACGAACCTAACTATGTTTAGTTATTTAATGTCTAAAGTCTAATGCTTCAATTATTGTATGATTTTGATATAGTTAACTTCATGCTTCTATATGTGTATTTGGTTGTACTTGCTATTTAAGTTGTGCAGGTACATAATATTTACCTCATTAGGCCTAACAAGCTCTGTGTTTTTCATCATTAGGCTCAATACCCAAGCATTGTAGTTTGAATAGTTTTTTTTTATGCCTTTCCCACCATTAACATCTTTTTGGATCTAAATATATGACCCCCACCTTGAGTATCATCACGTCATTGGTAATACCCGATAGTGTGAAGTAATGTTCCATCTCAGTGACCCATCTTGATGGGTCAACCATCGGACTTGTTCAAGTCCACCTTAGGAGAATGGTGCATATGTTATTATCCATTGATTGTTGTGCAAACCTGATGAGTTTTGTGGGTGGCTAAATAATCTTCAGTTAGAGATTTCTTCTTGGTGTGGCTCAATGTGCTATGTAGTCCTGTGGTTTTCTTCTCGCATGCGTTGAACTAACATACTTGGTAGCTTCTCATTCAATGTTTTTTCCAAAGTTTTCAAACTTCTCATCTAGCTTTGTATTGAACTGCTCCTCCAACCCATTTATGTCATCTTGACATTGCTTAAGCTGACCTTCCATTGATTTCAACTTGCTTGTAGCAAAGCAGGCGTTCATGTTGTTCAGAGAAGTATGAGGATATTTATAGGTGTTCTACTTCATGGGTGAGCTCACTGGAAAATGTTATTGGGTCTGAGGACGAGGGAGTGTCAGATGCTATAGCTCTCTGATATACATGCGGCGTCCAAAAATAATACTCATCCCCATATCTTATGGCACTAACTAAGGAGGCTCAATTGTGCCATTAGCTGTACTATTTAAGTATTTGAATACCTACATACTAGAGAGGGGTCTCCCTGAGTGTTGTTCTCCATGTACTATAGCAACAAGATGCCTGATTAGCTTATCTAAAGCTAGTTCCACATATACCTAGGGGACTTCCTATATGCTTGAAGGTATGTAGAAGTGAATTCTGTATATAGGTACTATATGATGTGGTACTACTCGATGGGTTACCAACAAGGGTTATAGGGTTTTCCAACGAGGTAAAACCATGTGCATTTTGTAGTTGTTCTGTTTATTCTTCCTCGATCACAATTTTACTTGCTGAATGACAGATCACACAATTATTTAAAGATGTTAGAACATGTCTCAAGAAATTAAAAAAATGAGCTTGCTAACCACAGAAAAAGCTCTTAAAATCATTAGGGATTGAAGCCAAATTTTTTAGAAATCACAACTGTTGCTATATTTCTCTGATTGACTAATATTACCCTGATTATGAAATGCCATAGCTTCTTTGGATCTAATGGCACTAGCTTCTTTGGATCTAATGGCACTAGCTTGACTAAAATTTGTGCTCTCTTTCAAAAGATATTCAACCTACAAAATTCATGGTCTTCCTAGAAAAAATCCTAGAAAAATTGCCAATTTTAAATTGCAGATTGCTTCAATTCCTGGACTCCATTTTGGACAATTTTTCTATTTGAAATTGGGTATTTTTTCAAGAGGAATTCAGTTCTCAGATTGGATTCTTCAAATTCTGCATATAAACTTCAGAAGTTGACCTAAATGCTGCTGTCCTCTTTATTCCATCAAAAATCAGCAAAAAGAAAAAAAAATTCTCCCACTTTGTGCCCAAAAATTCTCCCACTTCATGCTAAAAAAATAGCTTTGATATCATTTATAATGTAATTCACGTAAAATATAGTGCAAAACCTGAGAACACATGAAAAAAGAGAGATAAACCCTGAAAAAGATCTCTTTGATAATAAAAAATAGAGTTATGTTCACTTGCTTCTTCAAGGGGGCAACCTCCAAAGCAACGTTCCAAATACAATGACCGATTTTGACGAATTATTACATAACCTTCTACTCTATATATGGCTATCCATAGATAACCTTAATTAACTATGGGCCCCATATAATGAGGGCCAACCAACTAATTTGGACCTTATTAATAAAAGAACCTTTTTACAACGAATGTCAATTAACTAATTATTTAATGGACCTTATTCAATGAGGGTGAATTCTAAATAAGGGGTTTAGGGTAGTACCCTATCAAACTTTAATCTGGGAGTGACAGTGCTTTTGGTGAACTTGAAAGTGAGTGTTATTCAATAGGGAGTTGCTATGGCTTCAATAGGGTGTTTCTATCCAATCTTCTGATGCATCTCTCTTTAATCTTCCTGATATTACAATCATTTTCTAGACTTCTGTCATTACTTTTCAATTTCTTACATGCGTGGTAGTAGATTTCATATATACTTCAAGTTTATCTTTCTGGGTGTGTACATCCATCCAGAGAATCTGGTGTTACATTTGGAGAGGTAGAGGTAAATGGAACATCAAAAAGATACGAGATCTGTTTTCTTGAATAGAAATTTAGCTGCCAAGTTGGAACTTTCAAAGATAACCTTAGCATTGGTGTTCTCAAGCTGGAAATTGACATTGCTATATTTTAGTTTTGCAGAAGGCTTCTCCTGATAAATATGCAAGTCTATAAAATAAGGAGTTTGTGAGAGACAGTGCAAAAGAATGGGAGACAGTAGAGAGCACAGTCAGAATCCTGTCTCAGATGAGGTAGATGATGAAAGTGGGCTTGAGCTGAGCTTGGGCCTCTCTTGTGGGGGGTCTATTAGCAAACCAAAGGGTAAGGATGGTACAAAAGAGATTAATACAGAGCAAGGAGGTGGTGACAAAGCGAAAAATGGAAAAATGAGTATTGGAGATACATCTATGAAGCATTTCCTCCAGGGTAGTGTTACAGAACGGGATACTGAGATTAAGCAATCGAATGATCCTATTTCTCAATCACAGCAAAATTTTTGGACAAACCTAGGAAAGAATCCTGCAAAGGAACCTGAGAATTCCATGGAAATGCATATCAATCAGATGCAGTTTCCGGCATTCAGAGAGTCATGGTTTGCAGGGGAGAATTCTTCCCAGGTTCAAGACATGTCTTTAAACATGGAAAAAACGAATATGGATCAACAACAAAGGCAGACAATATTGAACCAGCAACAGGAAGTATTGGAACAGCAACGTACAAGAGAGATAGCTGATCAAAAATGGCAAGAGGCCAGAAATAAACGTCAAAAAGTTGTTGAGGAACAGAAGCAGCAGACTAAAGGTGACATGGATGATGATAGGGCTGACCAAACTGGTAGGCCTTCTTCAGCGATTCCATCTCAATTGAAAAGCTCTCCCATTTCTGCAGCCACACAAGATGTTTCTTCACCTGATAATGAAGATACTGCAGACTCTGAAGTAGAGGGTTCATCATCCAGGATGGTGTCTCCTATTGTAAAAGACTCTGTGAAGCAGTCCATGCCTACAGGAACTGATGTCTCAGAGAAAAAGGAAAATCAAATTCTTGTTCAAAGAACCACTGCACTTGGAAATGAATCTATTTCAGAGCATAGCAACACAATGTTTATGAATCCAGGCGGCACCACAAACACAACGCCACCCTATTCTCTTCAGTCCTTTCCTGTTGGGCATCTACCTTATACTCATTCCATTCAGGTGTCTAACCCTCCTGGTCTTCCAGTTCCTGCTGGGTTCTCATTACCATACATGATGCAATTTATGCCACCAACTGTCAATGGAACAGATCGGTCTGCTGTTCGTCCTATGAACTCCAGTGGCTTTCAGTTACCTCTTGGTTATGCGCCATTCCAACTTCCAACACTTGAAACATCATCATCTCGGGTTTCGGCTTCTCATTCTCATCAACCTCTTATATTTGGTCCAAGAAACATTGGAGGTGCAAGGACCTCTTTGGAGCACGTAGATGATGAACCGAGAATATCTCAAGGTATAATCTCAGTCTTTCTCTGCAAAACATCATGGAATATTCATTATATCATTTTAAAATGTCTTATAGCAACATCTTTTTTGAAGACGGGCTTACACCAGTATTTATGCAATTGCATTCGTCAAGAGTCAAGCCTAAGACAGCAACAATTTAAGTTGCCTTGCTTTTGGCTATATTCATTTTGCACATTTCTAATTGTCTTCTGCTGTTTTGTTTGGCTATATCATCTGGAATCATTTTATTACTCTCCAGTAACCTTCACAGAAACTAGTTAGAACACTTGCTTTTCACCATTTGTTTGATGACTTTAATAAGAGGGGTTCTGCAATCGTCTGAATGAAGCTAATGATAGCTTCAAAAGCAACTGAAAAGCATCACATATAGCCTTCAAACATGTATAAAATATACAGATGTGACATGTCATCATGACTGTTACATATTGGTCACTTTAGGGACAACCAAAACAACAACAAAACCTACATATCAGTCATGGAATGTAGGGGAAGTGCTTATGAACAGAAAAACAACAGAACACTAGATAAGACATAATTTTGTTGATGTCAATGACCGCTATAGTAGGTCAATGGAACTCAAAAGTACAGCCAGTGTAAATACTATCTGGGGAGAACAAGGCTCAGAGAATTAGTACATATAGTAATACAATATGTGAATTGTGCAAAGAGAGTGGCTGGACTCCTGAAGGTGACAACCAATGCACTCTAGTGGGAGGGCTTATCTGTTAAAGATATCTAAGTCTTGAAAAGATGACATTAATTCCTCTGATTGGAACTTGAATATATATGGCAAAGTTAGCATTGCTATATACTGACCATGTGAAAACTTTGTCGTAGACACATGCCTGTTGTTGAGAAACAAGTGTAATGCAATTTAACACCTAATTTCTCTTCATGATAATTACTTGTGAATGTTAGATATCTTCTTATTACTTCTTATGTCTTTATCAAACAATTATACAAATGTTCAATCTTTCAGGAAAATATAGAGATCACAAAGAGACGAGACACCAAAATTAGGCTGCTAGCCAGGGCAAAACCCACAAGGAGAGAACCCAACAATCCTTCTCTTATAGAATCAGATCAAAATGAGAGATATCCAAGAGCAAGTGCAAGTCCAAACTTCCACCAAGATACCAAGACCAACCGTCCTCCAAGTCACCTCCAAGAGTCAAAGTTAATGCTGGTCAAATCTGCTCGAATCTGGTCAAACTTCTGAAATTTTCGGTCCTGCTACAAGAGGGCCAAAATTCGGCCTGCAGTAGCTCATAAATTTCGGCCTCTTTCACACGTGTGAGCTGCAGTAGGTCAATAATGAATATTCTTCTAGGATTTGATTTGCTTTTCTCTCTCCTTTGACTTCGGCCTTCTTCTTTCCTTCGCTAGGTTCAGATGCTTCTTGTTGTGATGAATGAATGTCTTCCATGTAGGTCGAACTGTCTCTTATATATTGCTGTCCAGGAGGGTTGAAGGCGTGTCACTCCGGAGGGCCAGGCCGACTTGTCCAAGGAGGGCCAACTTGGTCATCTTGTGGACTAATGACTCAACATAAAATTCAAATTCCTTTTTCTTACCAAATGGGACATGACTCAAATACATATTCTTTTGACTCATAATAGATTGTTTTTGACTGCCTAAGCATGAAGAACATGCTTTGACAAAAATATGATAAATATATTAGATATATCAATGATAAATTTACATTATGAAGACCAAACCTAGTTACATCTTCAACACCTGTTGGCTTACTGTCTTGAAATATGGGCTATGGTTTTGCAACAATCAAGGAAACCACCTATATACATATCGGCAGAGAGGCACAGATGGATTCATAGCACATAACTATGGTGCAAGTCTCAAGACAGAAAGTGAATATCCTTAATTTAGCCCAAATATAAAGATAGCAGTTGAAGCAAAACAAGTTTGCAACCGTCTCTATGCTCGACTTGGTTGTCTTTTTTTAAAATTTAATCTATAAAATGTTACAATTGCGAGAAGCAGTCATGTATGCTTCCTTTATTATTTTTTTCCTCCTCGTGCATATATGTACTTCCAGATGTTTGTTGAAACTCTACTATTTACTCATTATGATTGATCTCTTAACGTTCTCTTTCTGAATCTGCAGCTAGTGTTGGTATACTTAAGCATGATCATATAACAGAGCAGCAGGTAGAAATCATGGCTCAAGGTAGCTGGCTGCATTCATGCATACACTATTAAGCTTGCAAATAATGCAGTTTGAGTCTTTGAGAAGCCTAGCATTCTTCTTATGGAACAATCATACTTAGAAATTATATGCAAAAGGTGTCTGTTTACTTGGATCCCTTTTCATTCAATGCTTACAAAACTTTATAGGGATATTTATATCAAAATTGTGTATTCATATATAAACTTGCACTTAAGATCAATCTCTACATTCTTGTACCAAGCTTGGACTGAATTTTATGACATATGTCTATTTTATTTGCCATAAGGTGGTATGCTCTGCATGTTTTTGCAGCCTATATTTGTATGTATTATGCTTGTGTGAATGTTCTATGTTCTGGTTGTTGAGTAGTGATTATATAAAACTACTTTTTCAAGAATCACCAACTAAAGGTGAAATTTACATGCGAGTTTCCTTTTCCAGTTCTACATGGTGTACCATATGAACAAATTTCATATGCAACTTGCACCATCATATTGTAAACTGTTTGTAGCAATATCTTATTGATAATCAACATACGCAGTTTCCATAATATGTAGAAATAAAAGATGAGGTGAATAGTTAGTAGAACGAAGTGCCATAATGCTGCGAGTTGCGACACTAACCTATTAATTTTTTCACCTTGATCTTGTGACAGTTTTTTTGTTTTTAAAATCTTCTATTTTTGTTTTTTGTTTTTTTGTTTTTTATATTAAACTAATATCCATGGATGACCAAAAAGCAATGGGATTATTGAATAAATCATGTTCTGTAGGACAAGGGGGTGCCCAAAGCATATCCGAGCTGAATGCAGAAAAAGGAAATATAGAACTGCAAGCGATAAATCTTACATTGTGTAATGCTGCGTAACTGCCATTATGTTCAGAAGTCACCAGTGCCGCCCTTCATTTTCAATTGCCATAATGTCCCTCGGAGATGCTTAATGTTATCTACTAGAGAAGAGTTTGTAGTCATGTGGTGTCTTGTGCAATGTTGGGTGAAAGTTGGGCAACTCATGATGAGAAAGATGTTTATCTTTTATCATCCATGGTTTGATCAAGACAATGGAGAGAGAGAGAGAGAGTAATGCATGCTTATGTAGAGCTCCTAATGTGTATCGCAGTTGCCCTTCAAGTTCAAGAAGGAAATTTTCTATTTTGTCTATCCTTTTTTATTGATTTGTGTGAAAGTGAAGTGTTTTGTGGCTCCAAAATTTAAGCTCTGCTCCTGATCAATGGTGTCAGTAGACTGGTGGAAGGGATTCTTGTCATATGAGTAAAAAGAATACAAACAACAACGTTAATTATGACCGAGGCACAAATTCAGGTCATATTGTATCAAAGATTGTATCCTTTGGAATAAAATAAATCTCCAAGTGCTTTTTCATAATCCATCACTTCAAAATCACCCAATGGGCTTGTAGTATAACATCACTTGTTGAGTCATAATTTAAGGCTGGATGTTTATTGTGGTCTGTTTTCCTAATTTTGAATATTCAATGTTGTCTCCATAAATGATATTGTTTGTGGTGCCTATTACCACAAAATGTAGCAGCTTAGTGCAAAGCCTCACTAGGAACTCTAGGCCTATGACAAAAATGAGATCAGCCACCACTATCACCTTAGTGGATGTTCTTCCGCTGTTTTGTGGTTGGATATTATCCCCACAAGGGAGGCTTCTCAATGTTTCATGGGGATGCATTCCCTAGGGTGGGTTGCACACTCCCCACGTTTCCCACACACCTGGGACATGGGGACATTTGGGAAAACATTTCTCCATGCCCCCCTTTTGGAGAAACTCAAGGAGACACAGGGGGCACGTGTTTCCCTAAAAGGGCACCCCCCCAAAAAAGTGTTGGGCGCTCCCACTGAATTTTGGTTGAAAACAATAATTTATAAGTGAGGAAGCCTAATATTCAATCATAGGGCCCTACTAATGCTATGAAATTAATGGTAAAAGTGACGTCATGTTCAAGGTGGGCAGGGCATGGCGGTGGGCCCACTATCTCCATTGATTGTTGGAATTGTAATGGTGTATTTTGGTTTTCTCCGGGCACGTTGCGTGATGCCATTGGTTCTCATGATCTCCTTTTTCTCACAGAGACACATGCAAGTCCCATGCATACCCCACACCCAATGTCGGGTTATCATTGGATTTGGGCATGCAGACAGGAGACATGTTCCAACAATGTGAGAGGATCTGGGGGAGTAACTTGCCTTGTACGAGACTTCCTTCGCAGTCAAGTTACCATGTTGTCTTTGGATGAGCATGCTAGATTCTTGTGGGTTTGGCTACATCAACACTGCTACCGACTTCACGACAGTCACATTGCAGTCTGTTCCTTCCCCCCTGCCTCCTCACCTTTTGTGACTCATAGGGAGTCTGAGGGGGACCTGTTCCTCGATCTCTACGAGGACTATCTCATGACCCCTCCTAGGGGGATGTAATTCTTTGGGGCGATTTCAATGCCCCAACCAGGAGTATACAAGTATCCCTCCACGAGAGAGCTGAGGATGCTCGTTGTCTCTGGGAGATAGAACCTAAGTCATCGCGTTCGTGTTCGTGTTCGATTTCGAATAAAGTTTGGCACCTAAAATTTTGTCGATAAAATTCGACATATATATATATACAATTTGAGTTTAAGCAGGTTGGAAAACGCATTTAGCCATAGTTCTTCACAAATAAATCATGTAGACCACCCCATAAAAAGCAAAAAATCACCACTAAATTTCACTAAATCCATGTAGACAATTACAAATTATTCCGCTCGCAATACATCACAATGGAATTATGTCCTGGTTAACAGAACTATAAATTAACAAAAAATAATTGTTGTTTTAGTTAGTGAATTCTGTTAACCGAATAGGACAAATAATCATTATTCATCTGGATGATTCAACCCTCTCGATGGGTTGGTTGACAAAAATATTACTTGAAAAAGATTGATTATCGTTCCCATTAGAAGATTTTGTCAATCAGATTAAAAATATTTCTCGTTTTTCAGTGATTATAAATGCCCCAGTGGCCCAGTGGCCTAGTTATCCAACTTCCTGGTGGCTTGGTTATCCAACTCCCAAAGGCCCAATTATCTCATAAGTTAGTTGTGGAGTGAGCCAGTGTGACTGTGAGTGAGGTAGATTTTCGCGCGACGCCAAGTTTTAGCCTCAAATTCATTAGGGGTACGAAACTTACCATTTTTTTAAAATTATAAATGATGGAAAAATGCTGAACCACAAAACCCTGAAATGAATTTTAACGCAATTTTGTCGAATTTCATCAAAATTTGGTGAATTTCATCGAATTCGTCATAAAGTTTGTGTTCGTGTTGGACATAAAGTTCGGCGAATAGAAACGAATTTGTTTGAATTGTTGTGAGGTTCGGCGAATTTCGAATCCGAAGGATTAAATTCGCCGGACTCGACGACTTGGGATAGAACTAGAGTTAGTTGGTCTTCAAAGGTGTTCACAGGATGAATATGGGGCCCTCATAGGTTATGGGAGGCATCTCTTATAGCTTGGCGAATCCCATGGGCTATTGATCCAGAACGAGCTCCCCTGCTTCCGTGGCTTAGGAGTTTTCACTTGTATCCCCCACAGTGGGGGGGGGGGGGTGGGTGTTGTGGATTATGTCTTGTCCACCCATGATCTTCTGCCACATATCCATCATCTCTCCATTTCTTGCCTCCCTCTAGAAGATCATGGCCTCCTCACTTTTCTTCTCTCTACACCCTCACTTCCTGCCACCTCCACCACCTTCCAAACCCCTTCACTACCCCCGTACCACTTTCTGTATCAATAGAGATTATGCCCCTTTATATGCTACCTATCTCGATTAACTGCTCCCCCCCATATTGTTGGAAAGTGTAACTAGGTCTGTCTTCATGATGACTATGTAATTATGTACTTATGTAAAGAAGAAGTAAAAAAAAAATAATAAAACGTATTTTTGGTTTACTTGCTTCATGGGTTTCATGAGAAAGATTTTTAGTATAGGTCAATAGACTTCTTCTTGATGTCTATTAGGAACATAAGTGTAATTAAGAGTCCTGAAAATGGTGTGTTTAGTCTGAAGAATATCCTCCAAGACATTGTAGAAGAATGGCCTTCAAGACTGCCCATATTCAACGTTGAAGATAAGCCTATTTGCTGTAATGAAGTCGGCCTACAAACAATGTTGAAGTCGGCCTACATGATGGCTGAAAGGTCGGCTTAATAATATAATATCTGGCTGGAACATCTATTTATACCCCTACATATGCTGCGGTGAAAAGATATTAAGTGTGGTAATATCTCTTAACATGTATGTAATCGATACTACTAGTAATTACACTAACCTTGGTGCTTATGAGCTTGCTTGAACATACATGAAACCAAAGCACTTTTATTAAAGAGATATTTTTTCTTATTGATGAGGTTGAATATAAAGTAAACGAGTATGTTTTAAATATCACTACTGGAATCATAGGAATGTTGTTGTTATTGTTTTATCTTAAGAGACAATCCCTCGGTTGTTAAAGGAATCGGTGCTTAAGAACATTTTAAAAGTGTGTCACAGGAATGATCTTATCATGAGGTCTTTTTTCTATCCCTCTAGGAACTAGTTTTCTAAAACCCTTAATGATCTGGAGTAATTAAATATTTCACAATGCTCCTCACTGGTGATATCTGAATGGAAAGAAGAATTGCAGGGGAAACTCAAAATGATATGCTGAGGAGCAGAATCTACCACTTAAAAGTTTCAGAGGAAATTCATGGAGAGAGAGGAAACTTCAAAATAATATGTTGTAAACACAGAATCTATTACTTTAAAGTTTCATCAAGAGTTTGTGAAGAGAGGGGAAACTCAAAATGATACGTTGAGGAGTAGAATCTACCACTTTAATGTTTCAGAGAGAGTTGGTGAAGAGAGAAAATTTGGAGTGAAGGAGCGCAAATTAAGGTTATTTAACTCTTACACACAGATGTAATTAAGATATCGGCTGCTACCTTCACTTCATTCAGAGGCGAAGGGACACAAAATGGAAAAAGAAATACGAACCACCATCAACAGTTGTAGGAAACTTGCTGCTACTTTCATTTAGCAATCAGAAAAAGAAGTACAAAATGTAGTCCCCAAGAGGTCCAGAACTCGAAACCCTATTTCTGTATTTCTCTCTTTCTTAATTACAAACAAAAGTAGTTTATAACTGCTCGAGCTTCTTGGAACTCCTAAACTTCCTAAATTGTTAAACTAATTATTACATTGCAAACGAGGACATCATTGTAGCTTCGATCTTATCAAAGAAAACATAATACACTTGGAATAATCTTTTTGATGAGTCTGATTTGTTGCTCATGTGTCCCTCCGAAGTGTTGAGGTGTCCTTTCTCGTTATGATGCGATAGTTGCACAGTTTTGCAACAACGCCACTGTGCCCGACTTGCCCCAGCTGTCGTGCTTCCAACAGTGCCACTATATGCTGTTTTGCCTGACTCTGCCTATGCCCCTGTGCCTTTCGGTTGTGATGTCACAATAGTCTATATAAATGTATCTCCACCCAAACCTGCCCATGCTTTTGCGTTTCGAATGATATCATCATGTCACTTGCTACCCTGCTCTACCTCTTCTTCTCGTGCCTGCTACGTTATGTCTTTTCTTCTCCTTTGCCCTGCGTCGGACCACATACCTGAGTCTCCCTACCTGTGTTCAGACTTTCTTTCATTACCAAGGCGTTTCACCAGCTTTTCGTTATAATTCTCTTTTCTCCCCTTGATGCGATTTAACACAAGAACTACCTTACCTCCGGATTTGAAAACCTTTGGCATTCACCTTTGAAACCACATTGCATCCAAATATTGGAGTTTTATTAAAAATACATATGGAAGAAATCAAGAGCGGTCGCTTTAAAATAGATCGCACATAAAATCAAACCACTTACATTCACATGGAATTGTGGTTGTAGGGTCCCACAACATGGTGACCAATTGGAAGAAATCGCACTTCGCAACTCATTTTATATCGCATGTCGGAAATTATAACAAATAGCTTAAATGGTAAACAACGAAATCGCTGATGCGAAGTTGCGATGGCGACGTCACATCGCAACATCGCAACTTTTACAACTTATCACAACTGGTCGCTCGCAAGTTTAAGGCAATACTGATAAGAGTTGAACCATAATTTATGTGATGTGCGATATGCGCTGGTGCACTATGCTGACACGTGGCCCTTCTCCTCATTGCATCACAATCCAAATAACATATTTTGAGATTCCTTAGCACTAAACACTAAAATCTGTGATTTCTGAAATCTCTTTAATTGCGGTTTAATCTCCGTCCTTGATCTATGCCCAAATTCAACGGTCCTTGCTGTATCTTTACTCTCGTTTTCCGAATTTGCTTCTTTGGTTGTGCCCATTCATTTCTTCCTTCTTGTTCGTAGAACACTTGACTCGTTCACGACTTTGTGCACATTCACAACTTGACCCATTTACCGTTCACGACTCTGTCCAACATGTTTACGACTCTTCTTTTGCTGATTGGCTGCCTTTGCTCCTTTTCTACCTTAACTTCCTTTGATGCTTTTGTTTCTTTTCTGCCTTTGCTTCCTTTGCTTTCTTTGCCTTTTCTTCTAAATTTTCTCCTCTCTTAACCTTTGCCTTTGCTGATGGTCTAATGCTGCTGTTGCTTCCCTGAATTTGGTTCCAGTGCACATGTGATAATGAATCCTCATTGCGCTTTTGGTTATCCTTTTGAGCGTATTGCAGGTCTTCTTGACATTCTAACAATTTTTCATCAAAAACCTTGAATTGCTCAGAACTCTCCTGATTTTTAGCTGAGTCAAATTAGGCTACAACATCTGGCTCCAATTGGGGACAACACTTTGGTAACAAAGTGCTGAGAACTTGTAGATCAGTAGCCTTTATTGGGCATGGAGTCAAAGAGCACTTGTAGAACAATAGCCTTTATTAGGCATGGAGTCAAAGAAATTTTGTAGATCAGTAGCCTTTATCGGGCATGGAGACAAAGAGCTCTTGTATATCAGTAGCCTTTATTGGGCATGGAGTGAAATCCAAATGGGAGATGATCTAGTATGAAAACCTCCAGAACCCTGCTACACTTTGGACTCCTTCCTTTATTCTTAAACTGAAAAACACCGAAATGAAAATACTACAACAAAAAATGCTCAACTTCTGAGCTTATTTATGCACTACTCCTATCTATATGCATGGCTGAACTTAACTAGGTGAAGTCAGCCTTTCAATGGCACCAACCTAACATCTGTGTGTTAGACTTAATGCCCCCATACTGTGGAAATTTGAAAATCAAAACAAGGATGTAAAATGAAAATTTTCTAGATACAGAGCTTTGCACATACCCTTGCATAAATTCTTATTGCTGAAAAAGGAAAGTTGTCTTATAGTCAGCCACTGGATCATAGAATGGATGAGACAAATCTTTGGCTACTTCCTTTTCTTGAACATCTTGCTGATGTAGACTTATTTGAACAGGGCAACTTCCTTCATTGTTTGACTCCTCGATTTGAGGTTGTATGTGAGAAGATTGATTGTTGTTTTCCGCTGATAAAAACTTAGGCTGGAAAGATAAATCTAAGTTTTGTTCCACATAATGCTGATGTTCTTCATATAATTCCAATTCTTGACAAAAATCTTCCCCCTCGTGCAAAAACACCTGAGGAGCACCACTAGTTTCTCCACTTATTCACAAAATCATTAAAATTATGAAAACTGTAATGATCTTCCAGGCTTTCATCGTGTAGTTTAGTAGTTATTGCAACAAATTTCTGACCAAAATCCTTAGAATGCTTGAATTCTTATGTTTCAACAATACAACAATCCCCTGACCCCTTTTTAAAATACTTGTTCATCTCTGAATTTGCATTCTCTTGTAAAGAAATTTCAATGTTTTCTTGACAGGCCCTCTTGTCTTCAACAAAACTTGTTCTTTCAACATGACAGGAGAAATTTGTACAAGCCCAAACATGATCTTTGGTTTCTTGTGCATAAGGAACCATCAGCTCTAGAGTGAAAGGCTTTCTCTACTTGAGATAAAAATCCAAGACAACAGAAAGAGCCCTCAAATAGTAAACCATAATTGTAGCTTCAGGAGGCTAAATCTCTTTTGGTCTATTGAAATAAATATTTTGAAACCTCCTATTAAACTCAGTGATTGATTTGTTGCTTTGCCTCTCGATAGAATATAATTCCAAAAGGTGTTTTTCATATGATTTACGCTCGCCCCAATATCTAAGAAATATATCTTGAAAACATTGCTAGGAACTAATTGAACTCGCTTCCAAACACTCGAATCATTGTTGAGCACCCTGCTTTAATGAATGACAAAACATTCTTAAAGCCACCTCTTCATAAATAATTTGAATTTTGTCCAGAAAGTACTCAACTTCCAAGATATGTTGTTAATTGAAATATCTTCCTCCTCTCTGGAAAAACTTGGCAAAAATTTGAATCCTTTTGAAGGATATTGATGGTGGATTGTGGGAAGCACCAACGGTTTGTAAATCACCTTGGTTCCAAGAAAGAAAGAAGTGGATTCCTTACGAGGTAGAATGTTATCACCCAAAGATGATGAATCCTCACGTTTATGCCTAAACTGTGACAGATTACCTTCAGGAATAGTAATGCAACAGTCATATCTCCTTTCATATTTAGGAGATAAAGTTATGTCAAGATCAATAATACAATCGAAAGACTGAGGTTGTACGGCGGTTAAAAGGAATGCGGATTCATCTGAAATAGAAGTAACTGAAGGGTATAAATTGCGGAAGTAACTGAAGGTATAAACTGCGAAAGTGACTGAAGGCTACTGATTGCGGAAGTGACTGAACGGTACAGATTGCGGAAGGTACTGTTTTCGGATAGGTACAATAAGGTACAGAATTGGTGCAGCAGATTGCAGAAGGTGCAGGAAGGATACAACAAGGACATCTCTGAGTTTAAAGTATCTGAGGAAAGAGTTTGTCAAAGTCAAGAAAGTGATCTACAAGTGGTAGAAAGTAAGGAAGGTAAATCAGAGATTTACCTTCCGAACTACTTGTCAAGAAATTCAGTTGCAAGTGAAAATAATTCTGTCTCTATACATTTGACTGAGTAATTTGATAATTGACTTGATGAAAGATTAAAGAAGAATATACATAAGCAAGATCACAAGTAATTATCAAGAAGAGAATTTTTGTATTAATCTCAAGTCCTACAAATTCTCAACATGGTATCAGAGCTATGGCAAAAGAAGATCACCTTATTGGCAAGAATATTTTGGAATTAGAGAAAAGTTACTGTCTGAGATCAAAATTCAAAGGGAAGAAGTTTGATGCTTTTATAAAGAAGAAGTTGGGTGCTATTGCAGAGATACGAGCTCGGTGGTATTGATACAAGTTCGATGCAATTTCAGTGATACAAATTCTCAACAACTTCAACATCGTGCATCACAGTAATTGGGTCAAGGAAATCTAAGGGTCATCTCTGTCTATACTTTAATAGGTCGAGGACTTCTTTAGTAATATACAGGTCTACCATACAGTTCAGACAAGGGTGATTGAAAGGTTGCAAGGTGTGCTAAAGATCTCGATCTTGAGCTAACAGATTTTAGATAACTTAGAGAAGAACTAAAGATATACATCGAATCAATAAATATATTGTATTGAGATCAAGGATAAGAAGACTGTAAGAGGTCGAGGCTAGAAGTGCAGAAAAAGGAGTTTACTACGAACCAAGCTTTCCTAGGACTAGTGCAGAAGAGTGCAGAAAGAAGGCTTTATCATCATTACAATAAAGATCTAATCCTTACCCTTGAAGAAGATCATTCAAAGAGAAAGCACTAACACATCTTTTCTCCACCGCCATCGAAGAAATCAAGCTGAAGACTTTATCTTCACTTATCAAGTAAGTATCTTTCATTCTATAATCAAATTAGGTTAAATGACTTTGTTTTGGCAGGGAGATCTATAAGCTGGTTGGGTTACCAAGAATCCTTGCATGAGGAGAATAGTCACAGTCCTCGAAGAAAGTAAAGTCATGACATGCCTATGAAGGATTGGAAACATCAAGAGAATATAAGATAAGCCGAAAGAACTATTCTATGCAATAAATAAGGTTATGTCACTTAGACCCAATTTACACAAAATTGAGGTACTAAAGAATGAAGGGATATCTTCATAAGATCTTAACTGTGAGATCTGGAAAAGACGATAAGATGGACAATGTAACAAATAGACAAGAAAATTACCTCATTCAACTTGTGGTATCTATACTAAATGGAAAAAGACAAATCAAGGGCAAAAATGTTGAAGGATAAAAGACTTAAACATTTGCAGAAGGAAAAAGGGAAGTTGAGGAAATTACAAGAAAGATGGTCCTAAAGGGACAATCTCAATAGGGGAAAGAAAAGAAGATTCAAGGAAAATCACGCAAACTTATGAATAAGGAATTGATTTGTGTTGGTTATATGATAGGAATCAATGTAGCATCCTGATCTAAGCATGGCAGGAACTCCTGGTGAGTCGGCCCCGGGAAAACCTCTTTGACAAACCTTAACAAAGTAGTCATCAAGAGCAAGGGTCATCATAGACACATAGTTCTGGGATGTGATGACATATTGATGAAACAAGCTAAGGGAATGAAGCTATTCATTCCTAAAAATTGCTACAGGATGACTCAATGGAAAAATGTATGAGGAATGTATATATTTATATGCTGACATTGGATGCTGTGATGTCATGTTATATGGTTGCAGGTAATGAACTTATGTACTTAGAAGTATGAACTATAAAAGAGTATCTATCAGTGCACGGACAGATGAAATCAACATAATATGTCCTCATGGTATATGAGGTGGTTGTTGAAAGTTCTTGGAAATGGAAAATGTGCAGAAAAGAAGAGATCATGAAATGCAACCATGTCTTGAGGCAGGCATCATTCAGAGGCCAAGTAGATGTGACTAGAAGATCTCCTGGGAAGATATGTAGACTCTGACGAAACTCTGGAAACCCTTAGCAAAAACATATTATTAGGAGATGTGTCAATCTGTATGAAGGATACCAATGCCTATAGGAAGATGTCAAGGTGAAAGATCATCACTAAGGTAACTTTCTTTCTAAAAGTTAATATGAATATGTTTATCTGGATGAATTTGTGTAGGGCTGCTAATCATGAGAAAGGATGTATGATCCTTGGAAATGATTCGAAGGAAAGCAACATGGAATAACAATGGACCAGATAAAGGAAGTCTAATGAATCACTCTGATAGCTGACATGACTCAGGATGGAAGTGATGGATTATCTGTGCCCTATGAAGCTAAAAGTTGGAGATTCCTCAATATCGAAATCCATGACATCGAGAACAAGAATTCTTCATGAGTAGCTGGGTGTCTCACCATTGCTGTTGGAGGTCCCTGGTTAAGAGGGAGCCTGATGGTAAGTTTCTTACTTGGAAGAAACTTGGTAATTCCTAAGGATGAGCTTAGGTACATTCTTTGTATTAGAATGAGTACATTCCCTTGTGGAATAAGGTCCTCCCTAGGGAGAGATAGACACATCATTCTGGTCTTGGGAAGACAGAATGGAGGATTGGGACCTGGGTAATCATCTAGCATTCAATACTCTTTGAGAATGTGATAGGGCATTCAAGATAAGAGTAGTCGAGGACTGATATTATTTGAGGGCTAGCTACCCAAGAGAAGAATAGTCCAGGAAGGTCATACTTTGGGAACACACGGGTGGAGTATGTACCTTGGAGAGACAATGACGAAGGTGTTTATAAGTCATGTGTCTCGCCAACATTGAAGCCCATTGTCTTGTTGAAGAGATGGGGTTGTTAGTCAAGGCCTTGCACTAGTACAATGCTGGTTGATATGATGCCATACAGATGCGATTACCAATCCAATTTTTCTTATGAGATTCTTCAGTTTTAAAAGTGACCATGTACCTATATGAATACCTCCCTAGTTAAGAGGGAGTGTTGAAAAGTGTAACTAGGTCGGTCTTCATGATGACTATGTAATTATGTACTTATGTAAAGAAGAAGTCAAAAAAAAATAATAAAATGTATTTTTGGTTTACTTGCTTCATGGGTTTCATGAGCAAGATTTTTAGTATAGGTCTATAGACCTCTTCTTGATGTCTATTAGGAACATAAGTGTAATTAAGTGTCATGTAAATGGTGTGTTTAGTCTGAAGAATATCCTCCAAGACATTGCAGAAGAATGGCCTTCAAGACTGCCCATATTCAATGTTGAAGATAAGCCTATTTCTTGTAATGAAGTCGGCCTACAAATAGTGTTGAAGTTGGCCTACATGATGGCTGCAAGGTTGGCTTAATATCTGGCTGGAACAACTATTTATACCCCTACATATGCTGCGGTGAAGACATAGATTTCTGCGGATCCGATTGAGGTTGTACAGCGGTTAAAAGGAATGCGGATTCACCTGAAATAGAAGTAACTGAAGGGTATAAATTGCGGAAGTAACTGAAGGTATAGACTGAAGGTATAAACTGCAGAAGTGACTGAAGGCTACAGATTGCAGAAGTGACTGAAGGGTACAGATTATGGAAGGTACTGTTTTCGGATAGGTACAACAAGGTACAGAATTGGTGCAACAAATTGCGGAAGGTGCAGGAAGGATACAGTAAGGACATCTCTAAGTTTAAAGTATCTGAGGAAAGAGTTTGTCAAAGTCAAGACAGTGATCTACAAGTGGTAGAAAGTAAGGAAGGTAAATCAGAGATTTACCTTCCTAACTACTTGTCAAGAAACTCAGTTGCAAGTGAAAATAATTCTGTCTCTATACATTTGACTGGGTAATTTGATAATTGACTTGATGAAAGATTAAAGAAGAATATACATAAGCAAGATCACAAGTAATTATCAAGAAGAGAATTTTTGTATTAATCTCAGGTCCTACAAATTCTCAGCACATCTCCCATTTTAGAGCCTTGGAAACTGCCACAACCAAGTATGAGTTACTCTCCAAAGCCATTGTGGACGCTGCACTGGACTCTTACCTCCATTTGACCCACAAGTACACTTGTAAGCCCACTCCTGGCTCGTATCCCATGAACTGATGGTATGATGAGGATTGCAAAGCTCTCCACAAGAAACTTCGCTTTGCCCTCACACATGATCCCTCTGCCTCCCCTTCTCTCTAGACAGCCTACCGTAAACTCCTTCGCCACAAAAAGTGCATATTTCTCTCCCTAAGGGGACAAGAGCTTCATGAGGCCCTCCATTGCTCCCCCAAGACCTTTTGGCATACCATTTTCCGTATGCATTGGACCATCCCACCTGATTGGATTCCATAACTATGTTTTCACATACTACCTCCCTCATGACATTCACGAGAAACCTCCAATCCACATCTCCCGCCCCCCCCATCATGTCATCTTTTTTAGAGTTTGACGTCAGGAGCGTATCCAGAGCTCTGAACTCTATTAGAGTTGTTGATGAAGAAGGCCTTTAAGCAGAATTCCTAAAACATGGGTGTAAGCCCCTCGAGTCCTATCTTTCTGATGTTTTTGACCAAATAGTTTGCTTTAGCTTGCCCCTTACCTGGAACAGACACATCATCCATCCTATCCACAAGTCATAGAGCATTTCAGATCCAAATAACTATCATGGTGGGTCATTTTTCTCCAAGCTTTCCGTCACTATTCTACATTACTGGCCTTTTGAAGAACTAGAATAACGAAATCTTAGAGCTAGGGGACAAGCAGGTTTTGACCCAAATTACCAAAAAATTGGCCACATCTTTACACTTTGAGCGATCATTGAGGAGGCCCGTCATGCTGGAAAATGTAACTAGTTTCAGCCTTCATTTAATGTACTTGAGTCATCTTGTGATGTACTTGTCAAAAGAATAAAGAAAAGAATTATTATTATTATTATTATTATGACTTATTAAAGCATGGGTTTCATGCTTGGGTCACCATGTTTTAGGTCAAAGTCCCCACTGAGGACTTCTAGGATCTATTTTGAGTTAATAGAGTCATTGTACATTTAAAAAGACCCTTCTTGGGCTTTTGAATCATTTAAAAAGGTTTAATATTGAGTCAAATATGAATTATGTGACCTCCACACCAAGTTGACCTAAAGGGGATCATGTCGGCCTAAGAGACACCTATTTGACCGCACATGGAGCCTATAAATACAAGCAATTCGAATTCATTTGGAGCACACTCTCTCACAGCAAGTTCTGTATCTCTTGTAGTTGGGAAAAGTTCGAAGTCTGTTGCCGCGAAGCCGAAAGAAGTGCGAGTTTGGGGAAGTTTAAGGAGAAGAAGCAAAACGAAATTTGGGTGCCTCTCTTTCTCTGTTTTGTGCCCTATATTGGGAGATTGAAGTCTTTCAATTTTTGTCGCTGTCGGAAGCCGTTCGCTGCTGGAAGTTGCTGCCTAGTCGAAGTTGCTAGAAAAGGGTTGAAGATCTGGGAGGCTGACTTGGTGTGGAGGGAAAGTTTGGTATATGTCTAGGGTGAAGAGTCTCAAAGAATACTATTGAAAGGAAGAATTATCTTGACTGGGTTTTCCCCTCGAAGGGGGTTTTGCCCTAGCATAGTGCCTACATTTGGTGTCTATTGTTTTATGTGCTGCTTCTTTGGTAATTGCTTGATGAGCTAAAAGAAAGAAGATATAAAGAATCGTAATAACAGGAAACATCACAAGTAATTATCAAGAATAAGAAAATCTTTCTGCTTTTATGATTTTCTAACACGTCATAGTTCTTTGAGAGTCTATAGCTGCTTTGTCGACTTCTGGAAAGCATTCGACATAGTGCCAAGGGAGGCATTATTTCGAAGACTTTGTGACATTGGGATTTCTAAGACTCTTGGAAACCAACATGAGATTGTACGAGTCTATTATCGGACGCTTAAAGATGGCACTTGGCCTTTTAGATTTCATTCAAATTACCATTGGTGTTAAGCAAGGATGCTCTCTCTCGCTTACCATCTTCGAGATTTATATTGAAGAATTGGAGTCTTTCCTCTAGAAACATATTCAAGAGGGGGAAGATTACCTTTTTCACTAGGTGTTTATCTCTCTACTCCTTTTTACTGATGACTTAGTTTTATTGGCCTCTACCCTCGAGGGCATGCAAAGATAAATGGATGCCCTAGCTGATTTCTGTGACACATTTTTATTTTCGGGGAGAAGAAATTGAGATCACCACTTCTTATATTTTACCTGGGATACCTGGGAATGCAGTTCACAGGGTGTCGTTTTGGCATGAGACAAACCCTCCAGCCTCGACTTAACAAAGGATATGGCTCTCTTTCCCTCATCAAGAGACATTGCTTCCAGAGTTAGTTTCGGGACATCTCATCCAAATTCCACCTCATGGACATGATTATTTGATCCACAGTTCTCTATGGCTCTGAGATTTGGGGGCCAGGTTTGGTATAGACGGATTGGGCTCAAACATAGAGAGTCTAGACCTTGCTTCTCAGACGCATCATACGATGCAAACATATAATTCCACAACCTATTATCCAGATAGAGTTCGAGGCCCATCCATTTCGCGTTGAGGTCATCTTCTGCCTAGTCTCTTTCCTCCACAAAGTTAGATCTCTTTGGGACTCTGTGGTGGGGAGAGATCGTTAACCCTACCTAGCACTTTGCTCCTCAGAGGCCCTCGCTTTAGATCAACCAACAGTTCGTGCTCTCGGGTGGTTTTTTGAGGCAGCCCAACTCCTACACACTGTGGCCATTTCATCGAGCGTCTTCCACCATTCAGATTCTATTGTGACGCACCGAGTCATCTTCTGCCAACTAAACAATTACTGAATCAATCAATCAGAGATGATATCTATCGGTTATACACTCAGGTCACATGGATCTCACCTCCTACAGGCCTTGGTCCCAAGATGTCCTTCTATTTGGAGATTTTCCTAGAGTTGCAGGATGGCCTCATCATCCGACCCCCTTATTTGCTTCGAAATTGGATGCACTCACTCAGGATAACCCTAGGGCAACTTCATGTGGGATCGCATTGTCTTATAGTTGACACTGACCATCATATTCCTTGGTTGGACAAAATTTTCCAGGTGTGCCACCTACAGGTGTCGGAGATTGAGTGACATCTCATCTTCAGGTGCCCCATTTACAATGAGATTAGAGGACATTTCCATTGTCTCTACAGGGATTCCAGGGGATTCCTCTCTACTTTTTTCTAATACCAAGACTAAAGATGCCTGACTCTCTTTATCAAGGAGGTCTTTACATACAATTCTCAACTCTTGAACACCTCAACTCACCCTGGGATTTCTAGAACTATTACCTCGTACTTCCACATTGTTTCGTCTGATCAAAATAATAAGCAACAAGCAGAGTCTCAGTATGCAATAGATGAGAGAAGGGTGAGACCTCGGGGTGTTAGAAAATAAAAAAGGCAGAAAGATTCTCTTATGTTGATAATTACTTGTGATGTTTTTGTAGTTTTATTAACTTTCTTTATGTTCTTCTTTTATCTTCTTTTCATCAAGCAATCATCAAATCAAAACATGAAGATCAACGACCCTAGATGTAGGCACTCATCCAGGCTAATACCCCTCTATAGGGGAAAACCCAACTAAACTCTTCCACTAGCAAATTCAAATTGAGATAGACCAAGACCTTAGACCAAAAGACCTTCATCCTCCACCAAGTCAGCCCTCAAATTGTCCTTTCAAACTTGAAAGATTCGCTGCAACAATACTGCATCAACACTGCATCAAAGACAAAATTTCAGCCCTATTGCTACAGAACTTCAACCCAACTTCAAGTCTGCAATTTCAACCCTCTTGCAGCTTCAAAATTTCAGTCCTGCAACTAATTCAAAAATTTCGGCCCCTAGCTTCTATTGAGAAATCTAAAGGGCTGCAACTAAGATGTTTTCTCTTCAACTTGATAACTGCTTGTGATGTATTTTTTAATTTTCTTGATTATTAGCTACTTCTCTTATTATTGTGTTGTTCTTATCATGAAACATCTACCAAAACAAGAAAATAACAATACACAAGAACACAAGATGTAGGCTGCAAGCCAGGGTCAAAACCTCTCCACTTGAGAGGAAAACCCACAAATCTATTCTCTTCTTATAGATTCTTCAAATGACGAATTCCAAGACCTCTAGACCAAGATCAATACCCTTCCAAGACCAAGTCTGACCTCCTTGATGATGTGCTTCTTTTGTCCAAGTCAAACCCAATCAATTCTCTTCCAGCTACACAACTTTGACCCCTAGCTACAAAATTTCGGCTTACACTGCAGGTCTGAAATGTTCAAACCCTGCAATAGTTACTGCTTCCACACGTGTGAGCAATTTCAGGGCTTCCAAGGCTTCCTTTGACCTTCGCTTGGGTTCCTCCTTTTAGGGCTTGTAGGTTACCTAATAGACCTTCCTTTGACCTCCTTTCTGCAATTTCCTCAATTTCGATTTTGTAGCATCAAAACCTAGCTTTCCTTCTTTACACGCGTGTGAGATAGAGAGAGAGAGAAATAACCCAAACCTTCGTTCTTTGTCCTTCTACTTTCTTCGTTAATCTTCTTCTGCTTCTCCTTCGCTTAGATGATGAGAAAATGAGTGAGTGTCCATAGAAGGTCGAGTTTCCTCCTATATATAGGCACTTCCAAGGAGGCCGACTTCTTAGTTGCTAGGCAAACTTCTTAGCTGCCAGACCGACTTGGTCTTGGAGGGTATTTTGACCCTTTTAAACAATGTTCCACCAAGACTCTAGTACGGGGAGACGCGGGTGCGGGGAGATGCATAGGGGGGGCGTGTGGGAGTACC
Organism: Pinus albicaulis; assembly: GCA_034641835.2. Taxonomy (NCBI): domain Eukaryota; kingdom Viridiplantae; phylum Streptophyta; class Pinopsida; order Pinales; family Pinaceae; genus Pinus; species Pinus albicaulis. The sequence continues at coordinate 1,041,474,342 of CM076578.1, forward strand.
CTGAAATTTTAGGGAAATTTCGGGGGTGTGGGGAGTCGTCGAGGTATATATATATATATATATATAAAAAATTCAAGTTCATATTCATTGTTAAATAATGAAAGCATAAATATTAAATATTAAATAGACTAATAATAATATAGTATATAGTATATACTATATATTAATATGAATACCAATACATTGACAATTGAAGTTTGATCTACACATGATAAAATTTAAATTCATAATTGAATTGAATAACGACATACATTGATCCATCCTCATCATTCATTTTGATACATACATCATTCATGTGACATACTCATTATTCTAATATTCATCCATAATCAATGATCATTCAATAATGAAATCTTCAAATACATTGATCCAGGATTCCATATCATTCATCATTCATCATTCATCATTCTACAATCTACAATGTACATTGATTTAAAAATTAATTTCATCATTCATCATTCTAGAATCGAAATTGAAAGCTAAACATACTAGAAGTCTAGAAGTAGATAGTAGATACTAAAGTTTGAAATTTAAACACTAAATAGTAAATAGTAAATTTATATAACTCAAAGTTTCAAACTCAAAAATAGTTAAGAGTGAAGAGTCAAGAATTAGTTTGAGGTCATCAACTGAAAAGTAAAAATGGATAATGAGCATTGAAAATAAAATCAACATCAAGGACGCAGAGAGGTCAAGGTTGAAGTCGTAGAGGTCAGCCGAACGTCGAAGAGCTAGAAATGAAATGAATCATTGAATAATGAATCGTAGTTTTTTTTTAAACTTACCATTTTGTTTTTTTGTTTTATTTATTTTTTTAATTTTTAATTTTTAAAATTTTTTTGACTTTATACTATATGATAGTCATTTTTTTTACATTAGGTGTCATTAGACAAATCTAAGGGGGGACGCATTCCCCTTCAAAAGGGGGACGCCCAAAAGCACCCTTTTTGGGGAGTCGTGTCCCCATTCAAAAGGAGGACGCCCAGAAGCACCCTTTTTGGGGAGTTGCATCCCCCTTTTCAAGGGGGACGCCCAGAAGCATCCTTTTTGGGGAGTCGCGTCCCCCACACTGAGGAAACGCACCCCCTTGCGTCTCCCCAAAAAGGGTGCGCGGGGAAACGCACCCCCATGAGACTCCCCGTCCTGGGTGCGAGGGGTGCGTGTACCCGACCTTGGGGGAGGCGACCCCGTGGAACACTGCTTTTAAATACAAAAATAATTCTTTTTACATGTTATAATGTGCCCGATGGGGTCTTCTTCATTTGACAATGACTCTTTTGACTTCTTGACCCTAGGAAAAACCCTAGAAGCACTCAATTGGTGCTTGACCTCTAAATAAAAGACCTTGAGCATGAAGCCCATGCTACAATAACAACAATAAATTTTCTTTCTTTTTACATTATACAAGAATCAAAAGTACATTTCATATTTATGAAGACCGAATCTAGTTACACATTTCAACACTCCCTCTTAACTAGGTAGGTATTCATAATGGTACATGGACATTCTCAAACTGAAGAGATCTTCATAAAAAGGGTCGGATTGGTAAGCCATCTCATAAGCTCCTTTTCAGCATATCTCTTTGCATCATACCAACCAACATTGTCACATAGCAAGGCCTTGACTAACACCTCTAATCTCTCCACAAGATTAGAGTACAATGCTGGCGAGACCAATGACTGATAGACGCCATCATCATTGTCTCTCAAGGCACAAACCCCACTCGAGTGTTCACAGGGTATGTCCTTTTAACACAATTCCTATCTTGCATAACACATCCTCAAGGAATTTCCTCTTTGACTACTCTTACATCTTGGATGCCCTACCTCATCCTCAAAGTGTATCGGAAACCAAATGCTTACCCAATCCTCCATTATTTCTTCATGAAGAGAATACAAGAATGGTGTGTCTATCTCTCCCTCTCAATTAGGGAGGATATATCAACCAATCCAAGCTTGTCTCTCAAGTACACAAGCTTCTTATTAGGAAGAGATTTTGTCAAGATGTCAACTACTTGTTCATCACTGGAGATATACTGTAGCTGCAACACTCCATCTTGCACCAACTTTCGTATGTAGTAATACTTGTTATTTATGTGATTTTTCTTTCCATGGAACATTGGGTCTTCAGACAACCTTATACAACAGGTGTTGTCACAATGTATCACCATAGGGTCCATCGGTCCTTCAAACAAGTCGGACAACAACTTCCTCAACCAGACAACTTCTCTGCCTACTTCACAGGCTGCAATGTATTCAGGCTCAACACTACTCAAAGCAACTGATTCTTGATTTCTACTCATCCAAGATATCATGGAGGATCCCAAACTAAAACATCCTCTAGTAGTGCTTCTCCCATCCATCTCACTGCCTCCCCAATCAAAATCTATATATCTAATCAAGTGGACATCATTCTTTCTATCATACTTCAGGAAGTAGTGGATTGTTCCATGCCAGACAACTTCTCTGCCTACTTCACAGGCTGCAATGTATTCAGGCTCAACACTACTCAAAGCAACTGATTCTTGCTTTCTACTCATCCAAGATATCATGGAGGATCCCAAACTAAAACATCCTCTAGTAGTGCTTCTCCCATCCATCTCACTGCCTCCCCAATCAGAATCTATATATCTAATCAAGTGGACATCATTATTTCTATCATACTTCAGGAAGTAGTGGATTGTTCCATGCAGATATCTCAGTATATGCTTGGCTGCTATCCAATGATCATGCTTAGGCTCTACCTGAAACTAACTGAGAATATTCACTGCAAAACAAATGTGTGGTTGAGTATTTACCAAATACATCAGTGAGCCAACCAATTGTTTATACCTTGTCGGATCCACAGGGCTTGATTCAGAACTTCTTAGCCTCTTCAAGTTTGCGATCATAGGGGTTGTCATAAGTTTGCAATCCATCATGTCAAACCTTTTCAACATCTCGATCACGTACTTTCCTTGACCTAGATATATCTCATCAGGTCCTTGCCAAGCTTCCAACCCCAAATAATAGTGCATCAACCCTAGTTCCTTCATATTGAATTTTGCTGCCAATTGCTTTTTACACTCTTTAATAGGATCTTCCACACCTATCATGAGAAGATCATCCACATATAGAAGAATGATTACGGGCTTATCCTTCAAAAACTTGATATAGAGATTCAGATCAACAAAACTCTTCGAGAAGCCTAATCTTTGTAGATATGTGTGCATCCTTGCATACCAAGCCCTTGGTGCTTGCTTAAGGCCATAAAGTGCCTTCTTCAGCCTGCAGACATGAGTCTCTCTAAATCCCAAGGGTTGTTCTATATAGACTTCTTCATCGTGTTGGAAATGTTGTCATTGATGGCAAAGGAGATGACAAAGGAGGAGCACCTGAAACATCAGCCAAGGAGTAGAGCAAGAAAAAAGAGAGGTAGCAGAGACAACAAAAAGAGAAGTAAGGGAGCAACATCAGTGAAAGAAGTAGCAGAGGCAGCAGAGAGAGCATAAGACAAGTAGTAGAGGCAACAAAGAGAGCAGCAGAGATAGCAAAGAAGCAGAGAGGTAGCAAGGCAACATAGAAGAGACAGTAGAAGAGGGCCATTTAATAGCAGATCTGGAGAGACAGAGCGGTGAAGATTGGAAGGGCCTGAAGGAGCTTAATAGAGAGGTTTATTTATGTATTAGGGGTTTAATACAGTTTGCAGATGAATGCTGGAGAGAGGTTAGAATTAGAGTAGACCTGGAATAAACTCTGCATGAAGAATTCTGTGTGGATATGCCTTGAATTTCCTAGAAATCATGCCTTCAACCCAGTTTGGAATATTGGAAGCATGACAAATTAAGAGGCGGTCGAGGAGTAGAGGCAGAGGTCGAGCAACAGAGGCACAGCGAAGGCAGAGGCAGAGATGAAATGGTATGTATGCCGTGGGTCCAATGTTGTTTTAAATGTTGATGGCTGGCTTTTTATTTAAAGTTTGGATATAAGAATATAAGTTGAGGTGGGCCCGGATGAACTGTTGTGTTAATGGTTAGTGATAAACTTTAGACAAAGCATTATTTCATTATAAGCAAGGCGAGTTAAAATAACTCTGGAGCCCGAAAGGTTATATTACTACATATATTAGTGCTGGGCTTAAGTATGATCCAAAGACTTAATATAATATTGACGGAGAACATTATATGTAGTGTGAGACCCCCCTACATAAAATTCCGAGAATTGTTACCCAAGTTGGAGGATACATAAACATAAATTCCGAGAATCATTACCCCAGCTGGAGGATACAATAAAGGCGGAAGCGGAAGCTTATATATATGCAGTGCGTTACATATATTGTGCCTTATACACAAAGGTCCAAAGCATATATATATATATATATATAAATTTATATGGAGCGCTTTATGGACAAGGGACCAAAGGTATAATACAAGGCATATGTTTCATATTATTGAGCCCGAGATCAAAAGAACCAAAGGTAACAAAGCCTTATATGGTGGGACCCTTTCCCAATCGCATTGGAAAATTGACAGCAAAACAGGTTAACAACAGGTTGCAATTGCGATTGAGTTCCGGACTCGATATGGTTTAAACAACGATTCATATATGTTTGAGTTCTGGAGATTTGATAGATTGTGGGACCCTCACCCAATCGCATCGGAGAAACTTGCCGTGGAACATGTAAACAAAAATTGCGATTGCAATTGAGTTCCGGACCCGATGGGCATATAAACTGTAATCCATAAATGTTTGAGTTCCTGTAAACAGTGACTGATCGCATCGGAGCATAGGAATATCGGAACATGCAACTAAAAGTTGCGATTGCGATTAATCGCAATCGGAGTAATCGCATCGCATTGGAGCATCGGAGCATAAGAATATCGGAACATGCAAATGCAAATTGCGATTGCGATTGAGTTCCGGACCCAATGGGCGTATAAACTGTGATTTTATAGGTTTGAGTTCCGGCTTAATCGCATCGGCACATTTAAATGAACAGTGGTCAATCACATCGGAACATACTACTGAGAGTTGCGATTGCGATTAATCGCATCGGAACTATCACAATCGGAAGAACTCGAAAAGCGTTTCATTGCATCGACATTTCAACGTAAACAATGTTTCATCGCATTGGCATTTGATCGCAATCGGAAGAATACAGTTGCGATTATTGCATCGGGTCTTTCACAAGGGCAACAATCGCATCGGAACAAATACATCAATTGCAATCGGAAGAATTCAATTGCGATTAATCGCATCGGCTGTTGAAGGCGTCGTATATGTTAACATATGTGAAAAGCGAAGATTTATTGTTGGTTTGTTATGTATAGACCAACATATACTATGAAGAATTGTGATATGCGTTGAATAACCCTGTGGGCCCGAGTTATTCAATTAAGTGATTTATTCAAATGTTAGATGGGTCAGAGTTCAATAGAGAAAAGAAATAACTAGATCGGTGCACTCGATGATGGATATGCCGCAGAGCATTATATAAAAGGGTTGATTCTAAGGTTCGAATATCAAAATAATAATGCCGAGAAAGAACATTAATTGCTTGAAATAATAGAAGGAGAGAACCTTGCATAGAGGACATATATTGGGTTTATAACCATGGCGATATTAAAGCCTCCGCATTCAGTTATTTAAACTGCCAGTAAAGGAAACCAAAGCGTTGGAATTTGCCTAGATTTAAAGTCAACAATTATATGTATTGTAACGTAGCTATATGTATTTGACGGTCCCCATAATCCCGGTGAACGGGGGCTGCACGAGGCCAGGCAGTAGGTGTGTGCATACGCAGTGCACGAGTAACGTGCAATAAGTATGTAGAACCGTTTCTTAACAACGAAGCAAAAAGAAACAAAACCGGCAAAAGCCAAAGGCAGTGAAAAATGAAGCGAGTAGTATGTTTTTATGTAACGAAAAAGGTGAAATGTAAATGTTTTAATTGATTTATATTGTTTTGATGCATTGGCAAGTCTCCGGAAGAGAAAAAAAATCCCACTGTAATGTTAAATTGGTACCTACAGTTATATTTTCTGAATAAGCAGATAAAAGATATGAGAAGGTAGAAGGCAAAGAGACATGGCTGTCCATTTCGAATTCCCGGTAGAATACAAACATCCATGAAGCTATTTTTTATAAAATAGGGTAATATCGAAGGGGAGAATGTTACGAAAATAGAGTGAGAGAAGAAGAGAGTGTGTAGCAGAATTGAAGAGAGTTGAATAAAATAAGAAAGTTGCAAGAGGTTAGAGAGAGTGAGAAGAGAGAATGCAGAGTTTGGAAAATTGAGGCAGAGAAGATAAAGAAGGAGGAGCAGAACGAGATGCTGTGAAAAGTCAGAGAATGCAATCGGCCGGTGAGGCGAGCGAGAGTAGAAGGAGGAGCGAGCAAGAGAAGGAAGGCGATAGTGAATGCGAGAAGATGCGAAGTGATATAAGGACGGATATGAGGGCCCACATTGAGCCGGTAGAAGGTACGAGCAGTGAGGTAAGTAGGCAAGTGTTTTTCTTTTGAAAGAGTAAGGAAGTTGGAGCTTCCCTATCAAGTTTTAGCTTGATAGATGTCAGTTGTAGCTGACTGAGGTAGGAGCCTCCTGTAGGTTGGTGCCTGCAAAAAATAGATGGGATTTGGTGCTTCCACATCAAGTTGTAGCTTGATAAAATGTCGGTTGTAGCTGACTGAGGTTGAAGCCTCCTGTAGGTTGGTGCCTGCAGAAAATTGATGGGAGTTGGAGCTTCCTTGCAAGTTGTAGCTTGCAGAATTGAGGTAGGATCCTCCTGTAGGTTGGTGCCTACAGAAAATCGGTGGTGAGAGGGAGTTGGAGCTTGCCTTTGCATCACAACAATAATAAGATGTGGTTTTCTCCCTTTATGGGTTTCCACTTATATCTGGTGTCTCTGTGCATGATGTTTATGTGTTGATCTGGTTTATATCATCTGCTTAATACTTACTGCTCTCATATAAAGTCTACTGTTACATTATATTAATGCTTGCTGCTCACATTGTAAGATTACTCACATGTTAAGTTGAACATGAAATGAAGGTGTAAACAAGTGTTAATGAAAAAGTTTTAAAAGTCCATGAATGTGTTAAACTGATTCACCCCCCACCTCTCAGTTTAACTAAGGATTCAACAATTGGTATCAGAGCAGGTTCCTTTGGTGTAAGCTTAAAGGCTTGAAGGAGATCTGGTTGAGTCATGGACTATCAAAATGTACCTGTGTTAAATACAACAAACTTTCCTGAATGGAGAGATAAGGTTAAAACAGGTTTAATGGCTGATGAACCTGAGGTATGGAAGCTTGTTTGTGATGGTTACTGCTCAGACTCCCCCACGGTGAAAGAACAACAGAGGAATGCCAAGGCAAAATGTGTGATATATAACAGTCTTCATAACAAGGACTTTGAGTTGATAATGGATCTAGACTCTGCAAAGGAAATTTGGGACAGATTGCATTTCATGCATGGAGTAGACACTGAGGATTGCATTGTCAAGAAGGAGAAGAAAATTAAGAAGAAGAAAAATTCATGTCAAAAGGAAAATGTTCAAACACATGAGGTACCTGCTAGTGTGAATGGTAGTAAGAACCATGAAGAAATTGCAGCTGAAGAAAAGGCCAAACTAGACACAGCCTTGATTGAAATAGAAAGACTAAAGAATGAAAACAAAGACCTTAAGACATTGGTGCAAATATGTGATGAGAGAGAATATGAAGATAAGAAAGAAATTATTGGCCTGAAGACACAACTTGAAGAAGCAAAGAAAGTAGAAGACACTTTGCTGCAACAAATGAGAGAGAAAAGTCAGGAATGTGAAAGATTGGAAGAAGAAGTAGTGAGCCTGAGAAAGAACTTAGAAAAAGCCCAAAGAGAACTATTAATGAATACACCTCTAATGAAAAGCACTGGACAATTGGACAAGATGCTAAATGCTCAAAGATCACCTCTCATAAAGGCAGGTTAGGATATGTAGGAGAAACCAGTAAGTCCAAAACAGAGGATAACAAGAAAATCATTTTTGTAAAAGCTGAAACATCTCAGCAAATTCCTACAGAAGCAGAAACCAGCAGGAACACGAGTTGCAGAGAAACAAATAGAATCAAGCAGCAACATGAAAAGACAGAGAATGAGAGGATGAAACAGTCAGCTGAAAAAGGCCCATACACTTATGAGGGTGAATTGAATAAATTTGGAAGATGCCAAAGAAGGTTCTTTCCTCCTATGGGAAGTATCACTTGTTTTTCCTGCCACAAACCTAGACATACTGCAGCGTATTGTAAGACAAAGCCAATCCAGTCCAACCAGCAAAGGATGCAGCAAGAGAGAAGAACCCCTCAAACGAGCAAATGGAAAAGACAATTTTCCACCAAGTACACAAACTATTTCCATGGCTACTGTTATGCATGCAATAATTTTGGACATAAATCTGTTGAATGTAAATTGTATTCAAAAAGGGGAACGAAGTATTGTACATCAGCTCAAACATACCTTGGTAGAATAAGATGTTATGTATGCCTCAAGCTTGGTCACAAAGCAAAAGACTGCAAACTGCCATATACATTAAAGAGCTCTAGACAGAGGATGGAATCAAAACAAATCAATCAAAACTATGAATCAAAAAGAAGAGCAGACATTATGAAGAACCCCAATAAAGTATGGAAGGAAAAGAGAAAGGGGGAGTCTGTTACCTCAATAACATAATGAATCCATCATAGGCTCAGGGGGAGCTGCTCTAGGAAGCAAAGAAAATATCTAATCAGTGACAAATATGAAGCAACATCCTAGGGGGAGAGCAGTTCATAAATAGTCCCCATGAAAGCAGTCTGAGAAGAGCTCCTTGGAATATGACCTTGGAATATGAACAGCCATGAGATCAGCAAGGGAAAGGAAATTCCTCTAAAAGAGAACTATAGAGGAAGAAGATCATCTGAAGTATTAAGTAGCTGATAGATTGATGGAAGAAGAGAAGACAGCAAGAAGCCATGATGATAGAGGAAACATCAACAATGAACATGTAAGCTAAGAAGATATTAGCACATTAAAGGATGATCACAGAATGCATCATAATGCTAGAATTAACAATGAACCCCATTAAGAATGATGAGTAAGAAAGGTGCCTATCATCAGTTCATTACATCTCTCATCTACAAAAAGTCCACTTGGAGGAATGCAGTTAAGCGAGTAATAAATCTTTGAGTAATCAGCCCATGAAGATACATACAAAATGAATTGAAGATGTCTTCCTGAAGATCTTTATATTAGAACTGTTGAATTGATTTTTAAAGCGGCAATGATTCTGGAGCAGTCCTAGAAAGAAAAGTGCAGTGACATTCTGTTAAACTAGAGTGACAGAATAAGAAAATGGTTAATAATGATAAGATCAGTTTCAGGATATTGATGACTGTTGGTGTGAACAGTGGAAAGCTCAATAGTAGAATTTATGAAGGATGTCTTAATTATGGATTCACGTGCAAACTAAAGTCAAATCTCTGCATATTTTATCAAGGTAATATCAATTGGTACTTGGTACGAGCAGCACGCCTATCAACTGAATATCAGGTGTTATCAGTGGAGCAGCAGTATGGTACAGGTCCTCAGGATCAAAGGATTATGGCAAAATAACCTTAAGGTAATATTCCCAGTATTATCTGCATTCAGCATGAAAAGGTCAGTAGCAGAGCAAAAATAACATTATCTTGCTTACGCTTGAAGTAGTATATTGAGCATTGAAGCAATATCTTCTTCTATATATAATTGCATGCCTTCCTGAAGTTGGTACATGTATATCTTCAAGGCCTCTTTCTTAAGATCAGTTACAAAACTGTGTGAAGTCTGTTTGCTGAGTTTTCAATTAAACATCTTGAATATGCTCGTGTGAAAGTTCATCCTGATAGAACAGTCAAAGTATCTGAAGAATAAAGGACTAGCTGTGATTACCATCTGAAGCTCAAATTTTTTTTTTTAAAATCATCTAAATCCTACTTTAGCACAAAAGATTTGCTGGTAATTCACCTTTAAATGAGAGATTGATCATAAACATACATACCTCCTTATGTCATAAATGAATTGCATGGTTGATAAGTGAGATTGACAAATACATTGAATGCATCCTACCTCAAGGTTTTGTTTTGAAAGTACATTATGCAAGCAGTAAAGGCATTTGAGCTCTTAGATCAAATTCTGGTTAATTCATTGATCACATCTGTAACAAGTGCCTTAAGCTATTAAGGATAATATCAACATCCTAGCTCATATCATCACCAACAGGCAAGAAAGGTGTACCGTAGCAATAAAGGATATATTGGCTTCATCATAATTGAACAAATGCTGTATTGCAGATGAGTATTGCAGAAGAAGACATATTCCATCTACAATATTCCTCAACAAAAATGTATTGGCACACTACATCAGACAGAGACTGTATGTTTATTCAAGTTCAATTATCCTCAAAGTGTTCTCTCAACAGGTCTTGTACACAAGTTTGGAGCAGCAGGGTACAAAGTCAGAAGAAGAAGGCCTAAACACATATCGGAGAGAGGAAATGCAAAGACATAATCTACACTAAGAAATGTGCAACCCTTTGCCATTGATGTCAAAGGGGGAGGAAAAGCAGGTAATAGAAGAAAGGGTCTTCTTAAAGAAGCCAGGCAGAGAAAGACTTGGAGGAAGCATTGGATTATCGGTGGATGTGTTGCCATCAATGCCAAAGGGGGAGACTGTTGGAAATGTTGTCATTGATGGCAAAGGAGATGACAAAGGAGGAGCACCTGAAACATCAGCCAAGGAGCAGAGGAAGCAAAAAGAGAGGTAGCAGAGACAACAAAAAGAGAAGTAAGGGAGCAACATCAGTCAAAGAAGTAGCAGAGGCAGCAGAGAGAGCATAAGACAAGTAGCAGAGGCAACAAAGAGAGCAGCAGAGATAGCAAAGAAGCAGAGAGGTAGCAAGGCAACATAGAAGGGACAGTAGAAGAGGGCCATTTAATAGCAGATCTGGAGAGACAAAGCAGTGAATATTGGAAGGGCCTGAAGGAGCTTAATATAGAGGTTTATTTATGTATTAGGGGTTTAATACAGTTTGTAGATGAATGCTGGAGAGAGGTTAGAATTAGAGTAGACCTGGAATAAACTCTGCATGAAGAATTCTGTGTGGATATGCCTTGAATTTCCTAGAAATCATGCCTTCAACCCAGTGTGGAATATTGGAAGCGTGACAAATTAAGAGACGGCCGAGCAGTAGAGGCAGAGGTCGAGCAGCGAAGGCACAACGAAGGCAGAGGCAGAGATGAAATGGTATGTATGCCGTGGGTCCAATGTTGTTTTAAATATTGATGGCTGGCTTTTTATTTAAAGTTTGGATATAAGAATATAAGTTGAGGTGGGCCCGGATGAACTGTTGCGTTAATGGTTAGTGATAAACTTTAGACAAAGCATTATTTCATTATAAGCAAGGCGAGTTAAAATAACTCTGGAGCCCGAAAGGTTATATTACTACATATATTAGTGCTGGGCTTAAGTATGATCCAAAGACTTAATATAATATTGACGGAGAACATTATATGTAGTGTGAGACCCCCCTACATAAAATTCCGAGAATCGTTACCCAAGCTGGAGGATACATAAACATAAATTCCGAGAATCATTACCCTAGTTGGAGGATACAATAAAGGCGGAAGCGGAAGCTTATATATATGCAATGTGTTACATATATTGCGCCTTATACACAAAGGTCCAAAGCATATATATATAAATTTATATGGAGCGCTTTATGGACAAGGGACCAAAGGTATAATACAAGGCATATGTTTCATATTATTGAGCCCGAGATCAAAAGAACCAAAGGTAACAAAGCCTTATATGGTGGGACCCTTTCCCAATCGCATTGGAAAATTGACAGCGGAACAGGTTAACAACAAGTTGCAATTGCGATTAAGTTCCGGACCCGATATGGTTTAAACAACGATTCATATATGTTTGAGTTCCGGAGATTTGATAGATTGTGGGACCCTCACCCAATCGCATCGAAGAAACTTGGCCGTGGAACATGTAAACAAAAATTGCGATTGCGATTGAGTTTTGGACCCGATGGGCATATAAGCTGTAATTCATACATGTTTGAGTTCCTGTAAACAGTGATTGATCGCATCGGAGCATCGGAATATTGGAACATGCAACTAAAAGTTGCGATTGCGATTAATCACAATCGGAGTAATCGCATCGCATCGGATCAGAGTGATCGCATTGGAGCATAAGAATATCGGAACATGCAAATGCAAATTGCGATTGCGATTGAGTTTCAGACCCGATGGGCGTATAAACTGTGATTTTATAGGTTTGAGTTCCGACCTAATCGCATCGGCACATTTAAATGAACAATGGTCAATCGCATCGGAGTAAAAGCAGGACATCGGAACATACTACTGAGAGTTGCGATTGCGATTAATCGCATCGGAACTATCACAATCGGAAGAACTTGAAAAGCGTTTCATCGCATCGGCATTTCAACGTAAACAATGTTTCATCGCATCAGCATTTGATCGCAATCGGAAGAATACAGTTGCGATTATTGCATCGGGTCTTTCACAAGGGCAACAATCGCATTAGAACAAATACATCAATTGCAATTGGAAGAATTCAATTGCGATTAATCGCATCGGCTGTTGAAGGCGTCGTATATGTTAACATATGTGAAAAGTGAAGATTTATTGTTGGTTTGTTATGTATAGACCAACATATACTATGAAGAATTGTGATATGCGTTGAATAACCCTGTGGGCCCGAGTTATTCAATTAAGTGATTTATTCAAATGTTAAATGGGTCGGAGTTCAATAGAGAAAAGAAATAACTAGACCGGTGCGCTCAATGATGGATATGCCGCAGAGCATTATATAAAAGGGTTGATTCTAAGGTTCGAATATCAAAATAATAATGCCGAGAAATAACATTAATTGCTTGAAATAATAGAAGGAGAGAACCTTGCATAGAGGACATATATTGGGTTTATAACCATGGCGATATTAAAGCCTCCGCATTCAATTATTTAAACTGCCAGTAAAGGAAACCAAAGCGTTGGAATTTGCCTAGATTTAAAGTCAACAGTTATATATATTGTAACGCAACTATATGTATACAACAGACACACAATCACGGTGAACAGGAATATGCACAGGAATGAACTTGACAGGGGTACATGCGCAGGTGCACAGAGTAGCAGTAAATAGAGTATGCAGAACAGTTTCTTAACAGCAGCAGAAAAAGACAAAACCAACAAAGCCAAAGGCCAGAAAATGGGCTGAGTGAAATTGTTTTTATGTAACCGAAAAGGTGAAATGTAAATGTTTTAATTGATTTATATTGTTGTGATGCATTGGCAAGTCTCCGGAAGAGAGCAAATATCCCACTGTAATGTTAAATTGGTACCTACAGTTATATTTTCTGAATGGGCGGATAAAAGAGATGAGAAGGCAGAAGGCAAAGAGACATGGCTGTCCATTTCGAATTCCCAGTAGAATACAAACAACCATGAAGCTATTTTGTATAAAGCAGGGTAATATCTAAGGGGAGGAGGTTACGAAAACAGAGTGAGAGAAGAAGAGAGTGTGTAGCAGAATTGAAGAAAATAAGAAAGCTGCAAGAGGTTAGAGAGAGTGAATATAGAGAATGCAGAGTATGGAATTGAGGCAGAGAAGATAAGAAGAAGGAGGAGCAGAACAAGATGCTGTGAAAAGCCAGAGAATGCAGAAATGAAGCAGTGAGGCAGAGTAGAAGGAGGAGGCGAGCAAAGAAGAAGGAGAAGGCGATAATTGAATGCGAGAAGATGCGAGAAATGATATAAGGGCAGGTGTGTGCTTGTTGAACAACGGAAGAGAAGGTGCAGACGAGTGATATCAAGGTAAATCGGCATGTGTTTTTCTTTTGAAAGAGTAAGGAAGTTGGAGCTTCCCTATCGAGTTGTAGCTTGATAGATATCAGTTATGGAAGTAGTGAGGTAGGAGCCTCTGTGTAGGTTGGTGCACAACGAGGAAAATAGATGGGAGTTGGTGCTTCCACATCAATTTGTAGCTTGATAAAATGTCAGTTGTAGCTGAATGAGGTTGGAGCCTCCTGTAGGTTGGTGCCTGCAGAAAATTAATGGGAGTTGGAGCTTCCTTGCGAGTTGTAGCTTGTAGAATTGAGGTGGGAGCCTCCTGTAGGTCGATGCCTACAGAAAATCAGTGGTGAGAGGGAGTTGGAGCTTGCCTTTGCATCACAATAATAATAAGATGTGGTTTTCTCCCTTTATGGGTTTCCACTTATATCTGGTATCTCTGTGCATGATGTTTATGTGTTGATCTGGTTTATATCATCTGCTTAATACTTGTTGCTCTCATATTAAGTCTATTGTTACATTATAATAATGCTTGTTGCTCACATTCTAAGATTACTCACATGTTAAGTTGAACATGAAATGAAGGTGTAAACAAGTGTTAATGAAAATGTTTTAAAATTCCACGAATGTGTTAAACTGATTCTTACTTACTCTTAGTTTAACTAAGGGTTCAACACATCGAGAGTACTATTTAGGAATTCTGTCTTGACATCCATTTGATGGATGTTCCATCCCATCGATGTTGTCAAAGAGACCAATGAATGTATAGTTGTATACCTTGATGTAGTTGCAAATGTCTCTTCATAATCGATGCCTTCTTGTTGGGAGAAACCCCTAGCCACAAATCTTGCCTTATATTTATCAATACTTCCATCAACTGCATGTTTAATCTTGTAGATCCACTTGGAAGTTACCACAAATTTGTTTTCAGGCATAAGAACAATCTCCCAAACTCCATTCTTCATTCATGGCATCTTTCCATTCTTGATGTTTTACAGCCTCTTCAAAGGTGGATGGTTATGCTTCGATTAACTTTGTCATATGGGCTACATACCTTGAATATCTTTTGGGCTTCTTACTTTCTCTAAACGTACCCTTGGCTACTCCATGTCCCTCCGCATCTAGAAGAGTAAAATTTAACCGATTAGGTCTCTTTCTACTCTCGGTAATGATGACTTGTTGCACAAGTTCACTAGGACTTACTTCTTCATGATTTGAATCCTCTTCCTCCCTAGTGCATTTTTCTTCAAATATTGGAAGTTTTTCATCATCAGAGTCAATCGGTAGGTCCTTTGATTTCTTGAATGTAATAGTTTCATCAAAGATCACGTCTCAACTTACTTCTATTCGATGTCCTTGCTTTATGTAGATCGTATATGTCTTTGAAGTGTTACTATAGCCAACAAATATTCCCTTCATGCTTGTAGGATCCAACTTCTTTCTCTTATATTTTAGAATGTGAATATAGACAGGACAACGAAATATTCATAGATGGTCTACACTTGGTTTCTTCCCAGTGGATGCTTCTTTAGGAGTCATGTTGTCGAGTGATTTGTGAGGACTTTGATTTTGAACATACACAACAATTTTTGTTGCTTCACCCCACAAAAATTTAGGCAAGTCTTGATCACGTAACATGGCTCGAACACTTTCCTCAATTGATTGATTCTTTCGTTCAACAACTCCATTTTGTTCAGGATTATACGGGACTATCAACTCCCTCTTCATCCCAGCCTCCTTACAGAAATCTATGACTTTCTTAGATGTGTATTCCCCTCCATTGTCATATCTTAGTACCTTTATCCTCCTTTCTGTAAGGTTCTCTACTACAACTTTGAATTCTTGAAATTTGTCGAATACTTCATCCTTGGATTTCAGCAAATAGATCCAAGTTTTCCTTGAGTGGTCATCGATGAATGTTACATAGTATAAATGACCTCCAAGAGACTTCATAGACATAGGACCACAAACATCAGAGTGCATGAGATTCAAAATTTCTTTTGACCTTGAAGTACTACTTCCAAACGGTCTCTTAACATTTTTACCTAATGCACATCCCTTGCATACTCCTTCATGATCCTCCTTGAGTTTAGGGATCCATTAACCATTGAATTTAGAGTTGGTAAGATTTTGTAGTGAAGGTGTCCAAACCTTCTATGCCAAGCTCACATGGACTTACTTCAATGTGAACTAAAGCTTGAGAGGGAGGGGTCGACAATCTGTAGAGTCTTTCTTTACGAATCCTAATGATTTTTGCATTTTCAATGTTAGATATTTTATTCCATACCACAACCTTTCCATCTATAAAAGCGACTCTATCTCCCTTATCCTCTAGACATGAAATATAAAGTAAGTTCTTTTGCAAACCTGGTACGAACAAAATGTTATTGAGATGAATGTTTCCTCCATTTTCTAGCTCAAGTGAAGTTGATCCAATTCCTCTAATAGGATAACTCTTCTTATCACCAAGTTCAACAAAGTAGGACGATTTTCCTCTTCATAAGGTCTTTAGTTGTTTGTGCTCACCTATCATATGTCTTGATCTCCACTGTTGATTACCCAAATATTTTCATTCTCAAATGTACTTGTAATTGTTGAGAATAACCCTTTGTCCTTTGTAGAAGTCTTGGTGATACTATTCTTGATGGATAATAGGAGATTCCACAATGCCTTGATACCTTGCTTGAGATGACTTGCAACCATAGAACATTGCTTCAATGATTTCTTCAAGGATGTAGTGATCTTCATCATGCCCTTAGCCAACCTTAGCTTTGATACCATGTTGAGAAATCTAAAGGGCTGCATCTAAGATGATTTATCTTCAACCTGATAACTGCCTGTGATGTATTTTTTAATTTTTTTGATTGTTAGCTTCTTCTCTTATTATTATGTTGTTCTTATCATCAAACAACTACTAAAACAAGAAGATCAACAATACATAAGAACACAGGATGTAGATTGCAAGCCAGGGCCAAAACCTCTCCACTTGAGAGGAAAACCCACAAATCCCTTCTCTTCTTATATATTCTTCAAATGACGAATTCCAAGACTTCTAGACCAAGACCAATACCCTTCCAAGACCAAGTATGACCTCCTTGATGATGTGCTTCCTTTGTCCAAGTCAAACCCAATCAAATCTCTTCTAGCTGCACAACTTCGACCCCCAACTACAAAATTTTGGCCTCCACTGCAGGTCTGAAATTTTCGGCCCCTGCGACAGTTACTACATTCACACGTGTGAGCAATTTTAGAGCTTCCAAGGCTTCCTTTGACCTTTGCTTGGTTTCCTCCTTCTTTTAGGGCTTGTAGGTGACCTAATAGACCTTCCTTTGAACTTCTTTCTACGATTTCCTCAATTTCGATTTTGCAGCATCAAAACCCTAACCTTCCTTCTTCGCATGCTATGTCATAGGGTTTGCCGAGCCTGAAGCTTGAAATTCGAAATTCGGCGAACTTGATAAAAAAATTCGAATTCAAACAGGTTCGGCGAACCTAATGCCGAACCCGAAGCCGAACGTGAAGACGAACATTATGCTGAACCTAAAGCCGAAACTGATCGAACCTGAAGGCGAATTTTATGATTTTTCCCATAAAGTTCGATTTTAATAAATTTTATGATTTTTTTTTTCTTGAGTGGTTTTTGTAAACAATGGGATATTACGGCCAATTATTTTCCCGGTTTCCATTTTTTAAGAATGGGTGCTATGATTAATTGTTACAAGTGAAAGAGTTTGCTGTGTCGCCGCCGCCGAGTTTGCTGAGTGTTGCCACTGCTGCATTTTGCATTTCAATTTTCCACAAATTCCTGACTGGGACATGGGCAATTTAGGTGTTTCCAGCATTACAATTGTGAAACCTTGCTTTCTTTGCACTTCATATCAGATCACATAATAACTGAAAACGTCATTTATGTTGACTGTAACCTTTTAAATTTATTTTGGTTAATTGCTTTAGGATAGATTCCAAAATTTTTGCTAGAACTTCGAAAATTTGTATTTGCAAACTAATATGGTGTACCATGTACTGTGTATGTTTACATTTAAGTAATGTCATTGATATACTTAGATCCTATTATGATTAAGTTATTCATGTGTTTTACTAATCAAAATTCCTACTCATAGTTTTATAATTTATTAATTGATTTTGATTTTTTTTATGCCATATATATATTTATTGAAAAATATGTATAGTCGAACCTCATCAGAATATTCGAACCCGTATCGAACTTAATCATCGCCGAACTCGAATTCGAACCCGAACCGTGTGACATAGTTCGCATGTAAGAGAGAGAGAGAGAGAAATAACCCAAACCTTCGTCCTTCTACCTTCTTCGCTAGCCTTTTTTTGCTTCTCCTTTGCTTAGATGATGAGAAGATGAGTGAGTGTCCATATGAGGTCAAGTTCCCTCCTATATATACGCTTCCAAGGAGGATGACATGCCCTAATAAGGCTGACTTCTTAGCTGCCAGACCGACTTGGTCTTGGAGAGTATTTTGACACTTTTAAATACAAAAATTATTCTTTTTACATGTCACAATGTGCCCGATGGGGTCTTCTTCATATTACAATGACTCTTTTGACTTCTTGACCCTAGGACAAACCTTAGAAGCACTCAATGGGTGCTTGACCTCTAAATAAAAACCTTGAGTATGAAACCCATGCTACAATAACAATAATAAATTTTCTTTCTTTTTACAATATAATAGAATCAAAAGTACATTCATATTTATGAAGACCGAACCTAGTTACACATTTCATCAACTTCAGTCCATAAACCCTAACAAAATTCACTGGTGTAAGAGAGATGCCCAAAAAGCTTCGATCTTCTTCTTTCTTTGATTATGTCTTTGGAGTGTAAAAACTCTGGTAAACTTTATAAGTATATATTATTATTGGTAAAAGATGAAAGATATACAATGGGGAATCACCAAGGCTTTAAATATAGCCTCATAGTGTCCCTTGGTGAAGAGGCATGATCTTTGATCATGCCCTTCCACATTAATAAACCTAAGATAACTATATCTAACTAATAATTAATAAAATATACATAACATTGCCCCTCTCTTAAAGATGCTTTGTCCTCAAAGCATATGTAATGAAGGACATCGTTGACGAATGCCTGGGTTTCTCGAGCGGTGGGCTCTAACTTCCCACATTTTAAAAAGATCATGGAGCATCTTTTCGAGTTCAATCTTTTGGTGATGTGGATAGAGACAAGATTTGATATTGACAGGGTCGGACCCTGTCTTGACTTCTATTGGATATTTGATTTTCCTATCGGGAGGCACTTTTATGGGTAGATCTTGGAATTTTTTTTCGTGTTTCCGAACTATTCCTTGTTCTTCTGGTGACTCTTCGTGATTCCTTTTTGTAGATAACATATCTAACTGATGACATTGCACTGTAGATATTGGCGCTCCTTGTCGACTCATCTTCGTCATCGGAGATGAAGATACGACTTGATTTTCAGGGACTTGGAATCCATACAACCTGTGTTTCTGTCTTTTCCACTTAAAGCTTATAAACTGCTTCTGATGGTTGGCAGAATAAGTACCTAAAGTTTGTATCCATTGAATTCCTAAGACCACATCTACTCCTCGTAATGGAATGGTGTAGAATGGAGATTCTAAATGAAAGTTTTTTATCTATAGTTTGACCTTATGGCATTTCCCTACTTGCTCAATATTCTTACCATCGACCACCATCACCTTCATATTAAGCATGGGGAAGGTAAAGATGTTAAGTCTTTTCGCCATGGTTGAATCTAGAAAATTGTGGGTACTACCAGTGTCGACGAGAACCATTATGTTGTTTTTCTTGATATGTCCTCTTAGCTTTAGGGTCTGAGGTTGTGATAAGCCTTTCATAGCTGACAATGACACTTGCGGAATGGTTTCACCATCTACCTCTGGAGAGAACTCTAAGTTGTCTTCTAATCCTTCTATATATGAATCATGATTGTTAGTGTCATTAGTTGCTTCACAACTGTATAAATTTTTCGCTTTTCCATTAGCACATCTGTGCTTAGGGTCCCAGTGTTCATTGTAACGCTTGCACTTGCCTTCTCTCATTCTTTGTTTTTCTACATTAGATTTTTCGTCTTCTTGTTTTACAAAACAATCTTCCTTCATATTATCTTCAGAATTTTCTAAATTAGCTGAGTTGTTCTGTTGACGTTTTTGCATTAGATCTAACTTGTCCATAATGGCATTAAATGTCTGCATTACCTTGTTAAGATTCTCCTTGGCCTCCATATGTTTTAGCCATATTTCCTTTTCTATCTGATCGGCCATCGTCATTGATGAAGATATACTCCTCATACTCCTTGTAATTAGGGCTTATCCCCTTTTCCTTAAGAGCTTTGACCTCAAAGCTGTATTTTTTTGACAATTTTCTTCACTTAAGATTTATCTTCTTTGGCATATGTCATTCACCACTAGTACCTTCTCTTGTAATGTTGTCATTGAAAATTGGATTTTTTAATTAATTAATTAATTAATTAATTTAATTTTTTTTTTAAATAATAATAATAATTATTATTTTTATTATTATTATATTATTTGAATTATATATATATATAACTACAAGGAAATTTTTTTTTGTTAATTTTGAAAAGTCACGTTGTTTTGAAAAGGGTGAATGGGTTTTAATACCATGGGCAATTACCATGGGCTCCAAAACCACGAGCAATTACTCTTCCTTATTTCTTTTTACTTTGTCTTCACATGTACGTATATGTACTTCTTTATATATATATCTCTTTTTACTTTTTCTTTTTTTCTTTTGGAACTATTTTCTTTTAAATATTTTTTTTTCCTTTTAATTTATTTCCCCCTTTATGTTAACTTTCCTTCTCTCTTTTATTTTAAAAAACAAATGTTGCTACCCACAAGCACTTGGTTTTTAAAAAAATCTGCAATTTTGGAATTTTCTTGTAATTCCTTAATTCTGGGTGATCACACAGATCCCGAAGAGCGATGGCTCTGATACCAATGGAGTGTAAAAACTCTGGTAAACTTTATAAGTATATATTATTATTGATAAAAGATGAGATGATTACAAGTGGGGATCACCAAGGCTTTAAATATAGCCTTATGGTGTCCCTTGGCGAAGAGGCATGATCGTTGATCATGCCCTTCCACATTAATAAACCTAAGATAACTATATTTAACTAATAATTAATAAAATATACATAACAGTCTTCTTCTCTTGCACTTCGCTCTCCTTTTTCATCCTCTTTCTCTATGAAGATCGAACTTGAGTGAGTGTGTCTCCAAATGAATCTAGCTCCTTTTATTTATACTGCTTTCATGAGGTCTAAATTTCCTTGATGAGGCCTCAAGATCAAGTGAGATCATTGTCGTAGGTAAAATAACCATAAAAGTATCATAGCTAACCATATTTAATACAAAAGGCATAAAAGTACTTCACACAAGCATTGTGTTCAAATGTTTATCTAGCTAATGATTTGTAAGCAGGTTACCCCACTTAGATATGGGAGGGTTATCCAAAGGCCCTATTAGGTGCTTCCAACTCTTAAGGGGTGAACAAGTCCTAGGCTAACCCATCAATCAATGGGTGCATTTGAAAAGTGGTCATGGAGTGGAATGACTTCATGGAAGAACGCTGAAAACTTGTTACCAACTTATGGAGTTCCAACATCTTGAGTGAATAATGTGAATAGAGAGCAATCATGGGACTTGAATTACCCCTTTCCTTAGCCTATTTGTTGAATTTTCAAGTGCAATATAGAAAAGCACAATTTTCTGCTACTGATAATTACTTCCAATGATATTGTTATTCTTTAGCACATTCCGAATCATTAAGAAATTGTACTTTAGAAAATTTCAACCATAAATGCAATATAACAGTAGAGAGTTCACAGTAGAATAAGCATGCATAAGAGAGACATCCATTTTTACCTTGGGAAAACCCTTAACTAGCGAAAAACCCAACAATCTTTTCTTTGGAGAAATTGTTCAATTCAATAAATGTACAATCTAATTTTTCCTAGTCAAACATGGTCAAACTGACCACAAGCTTTGATAGGTCAAAACTGGTCAAAGGAGGGAGAAATTTTGCCTTTTGCAACAATTGGTCAACTTGGTCAAATTGCCTCAGTCAACCCATGGTCAATTCTGGTCAAATAGCCCAGAAAAAGGTTTGTTCAAAGCCTAGAATTTCGGTCCAACTAAACAAGAATATTCTTGGTTAATGTAGGTCAAAATAGCCAAGAGAAACACAATCAACGTTGTTCAAAGCAAGTCAATCTTTTGGTCAAACTTCAGATATCTTCTTGCTCCTTTGCACGTGTGAACAAACAATTAACTGATTTGGTGTGAACTTTGAATTGATGCCAAGTGAGGAGGTCGATAGGTCAATATATATTGGTCAAAGTAGGAGGGTTTTTGACCAAGGGTCAAACCCATTCGAATGGTGGGGTTGACCCGTCTTCCTTGGAGCTGACTTGAACTCAAAAATAAAATTTCTTTCTTTTTGATTTGTTGACTCAAATACCGACTGTAGCTGCAATAATAATCAACACTATTTTTACGACCCCTTTGGTGTGCCTTTTAGTTTATCGAATTTTATTTTCTTTGCATAGGATAGCTTGGGTACAAGCTTTAATAAATGCATTAATTAACCCTTAAGGATGTAGCATTTCATTGCACATCGAGGTTGGCATTGATTTTTTAGTAGCAAACAAAACTAGAACAATTTACAATTTGATAACTGCTTCCAATGATACGATTTTTGATTTCTTTAGAGCATTCCAATCATTAAGCAGTTATACTTGAAAATTTCAACCATCAACTTTAATAGAGCAATAGAGATCATAGTAAATTCAATGAAAGAAGAGTACCAAAATTTCTTAGGACACAACCCCACAAGGGGGGAAACCCGGTAATCTTTCCTTATGAGAGAGAGAGTTCAATTCATCAAATTGTACATCTGAATATTCCAATCAAAGGTCAACCATTGACCACATTAAATGCCAAGTCAAAAGAGAGAGAATAGTCAATGAACTACTTACTGCTCAATGTCTGAACAAGGGGCTGAGTTTCAGCCTGAGGATGCTGGTCAAAGGGCCGAAATTCAGTCTTGCAATTCTATAGGTAGGTTTGGTCAAACCTCAGAGTTTGACCTGTGGTCAAACTTCAATTAATGCCTAGAATGGAGACAAAAACTTCAATCAACGATCTTGAGTATATTCGACCTCCAATCACAATCAATGATTCGGTCAAACAACAAAAAAAACCAAGTCAACGCTGGTCAACGTAGATATGAGAGAGGTCAAAATTCACTGGAAAAGTTTGTCTTCTTCCTCCTTTGCACGTGTGAAAATAACTCCTTTGAATAGGTCGAATTGATGAGTGAATGTGATGCCAAATGAAGGATTTGAATTGCCAATATAGGGTAGGTCAAGGAGGTGGGTTTTGACCTTGGGGTCAAACCCCTTCAAGTGATGGGGTCGACCTGTCAAGATGAGGCCGACTTGGATAGTTAGAAAACAATATATTTTTCTTTTTCCCTTGACAATGAAAATGCTGACCGCAACTACAATTTTCAACACTCTCTCTTCGCCAGGGAGGTACTTTTCATTCTCTCTCTCAACATATGTACAAAGCTAATCATAAGGAAAGATTCATAACATCCAGCTCATCCCTCAAGCTAAAACCAATGGCATCAAGGTCAGAACCCAACTGACCATGGGATCAATCAATATCGTTCAAGAGGCCAAACTCTTCAACCATATGAAAAGGTTTCTCAGTCAAGCATAATGATCCAAGAGAGTAATCAAAGTCAATTTCTTCGACCATAACAAGGGTGTCTCGGTCAAACCCAATGATCCTTCAATCGTCTCCCTCTTATACTGTACAAAGACGTCCTCAGCCCTTGTCAGAAACATATCATCAACATATAGTAGAAAAAATCAAGGGCTCATCTTCAACAACTTTGTAGTACATATTGGGATCAACATTGCTCAAATATCAATTCAAGCTCGAGGTGCCTGACTTCATAGTCTTCTCCTTCTCATTGAGGTAATCCTTCACTTTGTACTCAATCTTCATCTTGGAAGTCACAACTTGTTTCTTTTCGACATAGATCAAAAAACAAGCTTCAGTCTGATTGATTTGTCTACTCCCTCTGAGTCCAAAGCTCATTCAATACAATATCTCTCAACACGAGTTTTCTTGTCACAAGCTTTACTTTGTTCTTCCAATCTTTTCATCTATTGCCACAGTCTTGGAAACCTTCATTATGTACCTGCAATCCTCACTAGGAGGCCAAGGACGAACAAATAAAACCAAGCAAGATATGCAAAGACAAGATACTAATAGTAAAATAACAATAATGGTAATAATCAAGAAAGAGAGATGTAAAATACTCATCTTTTGAGAACTGTCGGCTCCCTCTTGATCGTAGCCTTCTCGCATTCAACTTGCAAATAAACCTCGTCCACATCATCATCATGATGTCATTCCTTCCTTGCAAGAGCTAAGGTTTCTTCTTTCAGTGGAAGCAATCAATCCTAGGGTTTTGTCCATAAACCCTAGGGTTTTACTTAACCAATCCTTGTTGCTACAAGGGTCTTCAAATCTTTGATATACAATTTCATATTCATCCATTATTGGATTTTTATGAGATAAAATCCATTATTGGCCTTAATCACTCCATCCTTGGTCACATCAAACCAGATAGCTTGACTTCCTCAAATTATTGTAGCAATGGATTTCATCAAGGAAGATCTCAGTACCCAAGTCCTTTAAATCATACATGACATCATAGATCTTTAGTGATGATAGAGCAATATCAGATCTGCAAGAACTTTGATCTTCATCCTTGAAGAGGAACTCGGCCTCTTTTCCACTATAGGCAGGCTTTCTTCAAAGGTATGAATGGTGGCTTTCAGACCTTTCATACCTTTCTTTCATTTTTCAAAAACTTAGCAACCATAGATTATGAAATAGATATCGTTCTTCTAAATATGTTATGCAGAGATACATCTAGCTTGTGAACAACATCATCAGACTTCAATCTTTTGATTATGAGTAAGGTCACATATTTTCACATGTGGCTATGAGCCAATGTCTTTTCTCCTTGCCATAATTTTATGCCATACGTTAGCAATATCAAATATTGTTCAATAAAGTGAAGAGACACCTTCAGTACTTATAGTTGTCCTTAAAGATTCCTCATGGTCTCATGATTGACTAACTTGTTCCAGCAAGGAAATAACTTAAGGTTCATGTCAACGAATGTTAGTGCTTGGCAATCTGCTTCAACAATTTTTCTTGGGCAACCTTTTCAAGAGTTAAATGCTATTTGGTTCACATCTCACAATATAGCAAAACATACCAGATTTTGTACCTTCAACACTATATATATACATGCTTCTTGAAATCAGCCCAGGTCATAATTGAATTCATCATTACAACTGTCCTTCATATAATGCATAGATATAGTGTTCTGGTTGAGGCATGTCATTAGCTTCAAAGAATATTCTAGACCCATATCTTGTCCTTCCTGACAAAGTTCTTCTAATGATAAGAGATCAAATACTTCAAACAATGGTTATACATATCTTATACCCAAAGAGCTAAAGTAGGCATCAAAACTTCAGATTGGATCTCCGATATATGTCACCATAGAGTTGTCATTTCCTTTTGTCTAATAAGGCAATTTTTATGTCACATATTAACAGTATTTCCTTGAGGACTATACATCAGCAATTGAGAAGGATGAGGGGACTTCATCATGCCTGATCTTCTAAAGGTTTGAAACAATATTGATGAGTCTTGCAAACTTTAAGTCAAAAGGATGCACTTCTTCCATGCTAGACCTATACTTGATCTTGACAGAGCTCCTTTTAAAAGAAAATTACAGAGATGACAATATATACCTCATTTTCAAATGTCAAACTTCAGCCCTTGTCTCAATCTTTGTCATTAGAGCAATCACTGTTCTTAGGTACAATGTCTTCCATAACACACAAGAAAATGATTTATCATTCACAGACTAGTTTCTTTATAGGTTTGAATTCTCAGATTTAATTATTGAACAAGCCATCACTGAGATGTCTTTTATATGGAGAGAAGGTCCTTCAGGTATGACATACTTCAAGTCAGTCCTTCTCTGATATCTCTATGTACAATATGATACTGATGGTTTACCATGCTTTTGCACAAGTTATGCCCAAGAATTCTTCTTGTGAGCAGGGCATAGTTCAAGGATTTGTGATCTGAACAAATTATAAATCAAATCACAAGTGTAGATAGTCTCTAATGTAACTTGGACTTCACAAAGTCATGTCAGAGGATTCTTGGTTCTTTGAGAGCTTCCATAATTTTTACCCATAACAATTCGGTCTTTTTGATGTAGACTCTGAGGCCTTTCAGAGTTTCAAGCCTTCTATCATGATTCCTGAGGATTCTCAGCCCCTAAACAAGCCTCTGAAATTCTTCGGCCCCTTGTGCAACTTCTGAGATTTTCTTGCCTCGTTCTAGATCTATAATATGAGGACTGAGGCATCTCAGTCTTGAAATGGAGTTGAATGTTTAAGTGAGATATGATTAATGAATTTGGATCTGGGAAATGCTTCTCAGTCCTCTTTTAAATCTGAAGCCTACTGTCTGTCAAGACAAGTCTTTGGTATAAGATTCGTTCTTCTTCTTCTTGCAAGCAAAGACTCCTTTCCACAACAGACAATCAAGAAAGTGGATTTTTCTGAGGATTAGAGCTTTTGCCTTCTTTGGTAAAATCCTTTTTCTTGTAATACAAGTACACTATTCCTCACACATTTGGCCTTGAGCCTTTCATACGAATTTTTCTTGGTGAGATGATCAAGCTTCCTGTGAACTTTTTTCATTCAGATAGCTTAGACTTGCAAACAAGGACAAAACTAATTTTGAAATGTATTAGGGCCTCTATGGCAAACATAAATGATTCCATCTTCAGGTCTACCTTAAGTGTAGACGATCAATCTTCTCAAATGTAGAATAGGATCTCTTCAAGAGTGATCTCAATGCACTTTTTTTTCTTCTCCATATCTCTGATACCATGTTGATTTTCTAGTAGCAAACAAGACTAGAACAATTTTCAATCTGATAACTACTTCCAATGATACAATTTTGATTTCTTTAGAGCATTCCAATCATTAAGCATTTACACTTGAAACTTTCAACCCTCAACTTCAGTATAGCAATAGAGTTCATAGTAAACTGTAAAACCAATGAAACAAGACACACCAAAATTTCTTGGGACAAAACCCCACAAGGGGGAAAACTTGGTAATATTTCCCTATGAGAGAGAGAGAGTTCAATTCATCAAATTGTACATCAGAATATTCCGGTCAAAGGTCAACCATTAACCACATTAAATGCCAAGTCAAAACTAGTCAAAAGAGAGAGAATAGTCAATCAATTGCTCACTGGTCAAAGTCTGAACAAGGGGCCGAATTTCGGCCTGAGGCTGCTGTTCAAAGGGCCAAAATTTGGTCCTACAATTCCACAGGAAGGTTTAGTCAAACCTCAGAGTTTGACCTGCCGTCAAACTTCAGTCAATGCCCAAAACAGAGACAGAGACTTCTGTCAATGAACAGTGAACGATCCTAAGTATATTCAGCCTCCAATCACAGTCAAAGGTGTGAAAATTCTTGAACATAAGTTACAGAAACCCTACTGCAGTTTTCTGATTTTCTTCTCCTATTTGTTTTGTTAAATTAACAAATTATTTTTCTGAATTATTCAGCAAAAACATCGTAGTAAACACTAATGCAACATACACATACATACAAATCATTCACTGAAGCATAATGCACATATGACAAATGACACAGTATTTGTTGGACAATGTCCCCAGAAAAACCCAATGTGGGAAAACCGGTGCAGCAGCCCTTAGAGGGTTTGTTTATTAAGCAAAATATCTTGACTACAATCAAGGGCATCAGTAGTGGTTTGCCCAACAGAGAAATCACGGCAAATGTACCTCTATCACCCGGAGACAGAAAATATGGCTGATTCAGCTGAGGCTTCACACCTTCTGAATAATGCTGAATATGAGCCCTTTCTAGCCCACTGGAAATCCCAGCGCTGCCTTTCTCGGTGCTAGAGTCTCTGCGCAACACAGGCTGCTCCTGCGTCACTCCTCTGGGCTCAGCGCTGCCTCTGTGTCACCCTGAAGGGCCTGCGTTAGCCTCTGCATACTTTCCGCTGGGTCTCTACGCTGCCTGGTACGGATTTGCCTCTCTGCTTATATATTCTCGGCCTCGGATTGGAATATCCCTCGCCGATATGCCCCTCACTGACAGTGCAAGCTTATTCGAAAATTCTAAGCAAACCGCGCCCCAGAATTTCGACTTAGCTCAAATGCTACCGCTCTGTGTGTATTCTCCAACTGGCCCCAAGCCTTCCTTTAATACTTTTCTCGTTGAACATTCAACGACCGTGATCTAATCTCTAATCAACGACTAAGATTATAAAAGACTTGATCCATGTTACTTAGAACATTCTCACCCACATGTTTAAATTGATTTCCTTTAATTATTTAATTTCCCTAAGTTAGACTAAGGTCTCCATTAAAATAATTAATTTTTGGAATAACTTATGCTTCGTGTGGAATTTCTCCAAACGATTTCTGGGTCTTGGATCTCTTATGTGTTCTAGCCCCTCCACAATGTTTTAGAGCTAGAGCACATCCACTCAAAATATCAACACACCATCTTAGCGAGGAATGTGCTCTTGCAACACTTCACTCTAGAAGTGTTACTTTGATCCATGGCATCGGTCCCCTGCGCTGCTGATGCTTGGTCTGCTGCCCTTCATTCACTGTGCTGTTGCCTTCTGTACTGCTGCCCATGACACTGCTACTGCCACTCCCTCATCTGTACTGTAGCTCCCTCTCAAATGCTGCATCATGCTGCCCATAGCACTGCCACTGCTAACTGCTGCACTACAACTCAGTTGCTGAGAAGTAAGCAACTGAGGGACATCACCCAAAATACTGACAGACAAGTCAGTTTGGCTGCATCTCGATACTGAAGCACCCTTTGTTGTTGCTCTGCATTGTCCCTCTGGTGGCTTTGCACTGCTGCTGCTACTCTGCACTGTGTAAGCACTGTCCCTCTACGCTGCTGCTTCCACGCTGCTGCTGCCTCTGCATTGCGCTGCTCTAGTCTTCAACGTCCTCGCTGCCACCATGCCTCGCTAATCCTCTGCACCAACTGACTCCAGTGATCCTGCTACTGTCTTTAAGGGCTCCTGTATCTCGTATGTGATCCAAGAGTTTGGGCACCTCAAGGATCCTACCCCCCATCTGCAGTTCAAAAGAACTACAGATCAATGTTGCCCCACCTATTCTCTCGAGGTACATGAGCACTCATAGCAACATCGTAATCACTGCCACTATCCCCTTTGGTTGCCGCATCCTTGGAATCTGAATCTTCCTTGCCCTTCTTCTTCTGAGGACAGGTATTGGTGAAGTGTCCCAATTCGCCACAACTGAAGCACTGGACCTTTGAGAGGTCCTTCTTCTTCTTCCCTTGCTGCTGCCTCTGTCACTTTGATGCAAGCGCTGCATCTTCCTCCTCCTCTTTCTTTATCTTGGCTCCTTTGCTGTTGCTGCTCCTCTTGGTTATTCTCCTGATTTCTTCTTGACGAAGGATTGCCCACATGTCTTCCTAGTTTGGGAGTTGTGCTTTGCCCAAACTACTTTGGACAAATGTCTCCTAATCATCGTTGACGACATTTAGGGCAGTCCTCACCAAGAGTTGCCCCCATTGCAACTAGCTGGTCTCGAATGGCCTTCAATCTAAAGAGGAAGGGATCGATCTCCTCTCCCTTATGCATCACAAACAGTTGCATCTGATTCTCCAGAAGCATCTTCCTTTGGATGGAGCTTCTTTGATACAACATTTCCAGTGCCTGCCACATTTCATTTGCCGTTTTCTTCTTGGCTATATGTGGGACCACATGATCCTTCACCCCATCCATTATCAAGCGCTTAGCTTGTGCCTGATTTTCCTCATACTTCTTTAGAGGAGCAACATCGACCGGAATGACCACAACCCTCTCGGCATGTTCTGAGAGATGATACTTGTCAAGGACCGACAAGATCCTGGCTTTCCAGATGACAAAGTTAGACACACCGTCCAACCTATCTTGATCTCTTAATCCGTGCGAGGTCATCTCTACTCAAAAATGTTGAAGCAGAAAGCTCTTCTCCCTTCTAGTGCTGCTAGTCTCAGAAAGAGACTGGATCTGGGTTTCTTGGCGACAGAAACTCTCTAGAGACTATGCTCCCTCTGACTAGTGCTTTCTCTCCGGGAAATCCTCCACCAACTCTGTCGAATCAGTGCTCTACGATCACTTCACCGATTGAATCTCAAATTTCTTGGCTAGAAAATCTGTTGAGGAACTGTTCTCCCTTACTTTTTCAACCCTGCTAGACACTGTTCTGCACCACCAACAACTTCGAAGATAAGAAAACTGCACTTCCAGCCACGACAACTGGCACAACATCACTCCCTCCTGGACTGCATCACCCTCTTGGGTTTGCGTCAGCCTCTGCGTGAGTAGGCATGATTTGCGTCACCCTGTTGCATCTCTGCGCTGTCCCTCTGGTGCTGCGTTTCCTTCTTCTGGATCTGTGAGCTTCAGCTGCCCTCCTGCAACAAAAAATCTTCAGCTCTTTGTTGATGGCTTCAGCTTGATCTGCAATAGCTCTAATACCATGTGAAACTTTCTGAACCAAAGTTACGGAAACCCTACTGCAGTTTTCTGATTTACTTCTCCTATTTGTTTTGTTAAATTAACAAATTATTATTCTGAATTATTTAGCAAAACAATCAAAGTAAATACTGTAGCCTACACATACATAGTGATCATTTACTGAAGCATAACGTACATATGACAAAGGACAAAGTATTTTTTGGACAATGTCCTCGGAAAAACCCAATGCGGGAAAACCGGTGCAACAGCTCTTAGAGGGTTTGTTTATTAAGCAGAATATTTGAATACAATCAAGGGCACCAGCAGTGGTTTTCCCAACAGAGAAATCACGGCAAATGAACCTCTATCACTTGGAGACAGAAAATATGGCTGATTCAGTTGAGGCTTCACAGCTTCTGAATAATGCTGAATACAAGCCCTTTTTGGCCCACTGGAAATCCCAACGTTGCCTCTCCGGGCACTGTGTCAGCTTTGCATAGCTGCTAGAGCCTCTGCGCAACACATGCTGCTCTTGCATCACCCCTCTGGGCTTAGCACTGCCTCTGTGTCACCCTAAAGGGCCTGCGTCACCCTCTGCATTGCCTCTGCGTGAGCCTGGCTGGGCTGCGTCCTTCTTGCTGGGTCTCTGCGCTGCCTGGTACAGATCTGCCTCTCTGCCTATGTATTCTTGGCCTTGGATATAAATATCCCTCGCCGATCTGCCCCTCACCAGCACTACAAGCTTATTCGAAAATTCTCAGTAAACCGCGCCCCAGAATTTCGAATTAGCTCAAGTGCTACAACTCTGTGTGTCTTCTCCAACTGACCCCAAGCCTTCCTTTAATACTTTTCTCGTTGAACATTCAACGACCGTGATCTAATCTCTAATCAATGACTAAGATTAGAAAAGACTTGATCCATGTTACTTAGAAGATTCTCACCCACATGTTTAAATTAATTCCCTTCAATTATTTAATTTCCCTAAGTTAGACTTAGGGTCTCCATTAAAATAATTAATTTTTGGAATAACTTAGGCTCCGAGTGGAATTTCTCCAAATGATTTGTGGGTCTTAGAGATCTCATGTGTTCTAGCCCCTCCACAAAGTTTCGGAGCTAGAGCACATCTGATGCTACCCAAAATCTCAACAAAATGTTCAGTCAAACAACAAAGAAAAGAACCATGTTAACTTTGGTCAACGCAGAGGTAAGAGAGGTCAAACTTCGCTGGAAAACTTTGTCTTCTTTCTCCTGTGCACGTGCGAACTGAACTCCTTTGAATAGCTCGAATTGATGAATGAATGTGATGCCAAATGGAGTCGAATTGCCAATATATAGTAGGTCAAGGAGGTGGGTTTTGACCTTGGGGTCAAACCCTTTCAAGTGGTGGGCCGCCTGTCACGATGAGTCCAAGTTGGATAGCTAGAAAACAATATATTTTTCTTTTGACCTTGACAATGAAAATATTGACCACAACTACAATTTTCAATAGTTGGGACATTCAAAGCTCCTTTGTTTTAGATAGATGATGATGTGCTAGGATCTAGGTGAGAACTAATGAGGGGGGTAGAACTCAAGTTAGGCTTTTGTTCACGCACTACAATATTGTCCCAACCATCTTTTTCGTTTTATCTTTTTCTTGCATTGAGTCTATATAGGCTTTTAACTTTATTTCAGCTATTTCAATCTCTTAAGGGAAAAGTTCCTCGATCCTTGCTCAAAGACGAGGATAAATGAGAGCCGATACTGGTGACAGATAACAATCAACCCGAAGAATGAAGGTGGATAATAAGGGATGAGCATAAAATGGTAGTATGAATTATCATGGACACACTATGTCAATTAATGCTTCCTATTCATGCCCCTCCTAGAGTGGAAATAAAGGCCTCAAGGAAGGTCATGTTGGACTAGGGGCAACTTGCAAGTGATAACCACCAAGGTGAAGTGTGGGAACAAGAGTACAATCAATAGTGGTCAATCATCCAACTCGACTGGGGATGGTGGAAAGAAAGGCCTAAAGGAAAGTCAAATTGGACTAGGGGCAAGGGATAATCACCAAGGTGAAGTGTGAGAACAAGAGTACAATCAACAATGGTCAATCATCCAACTCAACTGGGGATACATACTAGAATGCCCTTAACATTAAATGAAAGCACATGATTACAGAAATTGTTAAAACTTAATATACCTTATGATAGCTGACACACCTTCCTTCAAGAGGTAAGCTAGATGTCAAAAGCACTAATGGGAGCATGGATGATGGGCTTTGAGAGAGCTATTTGTAGGTCACTATAGGGCTGCTGGTTGGAAAGCTGAACAAGCAGGAGAAAATGTTTCTCCTAGGGTTCACCCACCTGGGGTGAGCAACAGAGCCTATTTATTCCGCATGTAGGGATGCTTTTATATTATCAAGGTTACCAACTCTTTGTTTGTTTTGTTAGGGTGTTTCATGTATATACAAAGGCATATAGAAGTGGAGAGAAACTAAACGAGAGAATTTATATTGATGCAGCAATATATACATCTCTTTCAGACATTCACATATCATCATTGCATTACATATCCATAGCATCCCTAGGAGGTTATGATGGATTGACTACCTATCCATTACTTAACTACATATTGCATTTGGTCTCATGTCATAACACATACCTTAACATTAAACATTCAATAATCAACACACATGCATATAATTATATGTGTGTTCACTGTTGACATTATCTTAACACATCCTCTCAACATCTAAATATTTGGTTATCGGTCTAAGGATGCATTTTTCCTTCATGAGCTTTGACTCCAATGCAGTTGGTTTATGGATTGAGTTAAGAGATATTTTTAGCCCTGTCATATCAGATGGGAGACACCTTTTCTTGCTAGGAGAATTCGGTTGTCTTCTTATTCTTAATGGACTCTCTTATTACTGGACTAAAACCTGTGTTAAGGAAGGTGGGGTTTGGGGGGGCGCAAGTTTATTATAGTGGTAATACTCAATCAAGTGTTGTTAGAAGTTATAATGTTAGAGGGCCATAATAAATATTAATGGCTCACATTAACTAGGTTGGTTGACTAGGTTGGTTGAAGAAGTAGTTATGTAACTCATTACATGATGTATAAAAGAAGCTTTTGATGATGTATTCAGTAACCCTTTCATTAATACAACAATATATTCTCAATTTTTATCTCTTTCATTATTGTGCATCTCTAATAAGCAACATTAAGGCAAGCTGCAAAGGATTCGTCCTTTTGAGCAGCTTTTTGATGTTCAAATTAATTTCTACATTTGAAGTAGGTAGGTTGAATTTCAGCCAACATTGACGTTAATTTGGCTAACAAGTCCATGGTTAGATAGGTGGTTGGTGATTTGGCATATTTTGTATCAACCATGCTGGTTACATGTCATGCACTCAACATTATCTCTCCTTTTGTGGAAGCATCAAAAATTGATTTTGGTGTACAATTGAGAGGAGTATGTAGTGCATGGTGAAGACATTAAATGTGACGTTGTGGATAGTAAAATGGTGGATTTCCAATATGTTCACTTCTACTCTCATCGTATTTAGTTGTTGATTGATAGTATTGTTACCTCTCCAACCCTCACTTCTTGGGATAATGTCCTAAAGCTCAAGTGAGACCTTGGAGGATCTAAGAGGGATTACCTTCTAGAGAGTTTAGCATCTCTTTTTCACTATTTCGTAGATTCATTGGCCCCCAACTTTATATGTGTGAAGTAATAGGATGTCAAGTCTTAGTCATCTCTTTTTCCACTATTCCTTAGAGTCATTAGCCTCCAACTTTATAAGTGCAAAATAATATGGATCTCAAATCTCAATCCAGTGTACAAGTCCATGGTGCCATGATTGGAGGGCTTTCCTTTATTGATAAATCTTCTAATACACCCTCAAATTGTGAAGATGGAACCCTCAAATTGTGAAGATGGAGTTTGGAACAACAAACTTTTGGGGATCATTTTGCATAACTATTGAAGGATTGGTTTGTCAATTTCACTTAGTCTTTGAGCTCGGCTATAATCTCCTTGCATGCCATGCGTATTCCTTGTTTTAAAGAAGTCCTTAGTAGAAGAAGGCTTTTCTAGGAAGTCTATTTCCAAGATAGCATGACAATAAGCCAAGTTGGTGTTGGGGGAATGTAAAGGTACAAATGGGCATGGATGCCAAATCCCATCTATCTTTAGCCCCCCTTAAACTCCCAGAGAAGAAAAGTTATAATTAATTGCCAAGTAGTTGAAAGTCTCTTTAGGATTGTTGATCCTAATATTTTGAAGGCCTTCACATTTAAAAGGATGTTGCAAAGATTAAATAGGTCCTTAATGCTTTCAATATGATGGTTAGGCAAATAGTGATGCCTAACTATAACTCTCCATGGGGCCTCTCTAAGGATTGTCTAAATCATCCACTTGCCTGCAAGGATGGCTTTTTGATCTCTAATTTCAGTGATAACTTGATCCTCTTTTTCGTTTGGAAGGCCACAAATATCCCAAGCCACCAATGACAATCCATTAAGCTGATCACACCTCCATGATTATCCTAGAGAAAACTTCATAACATCATTTCTAAGTGCTCGTGCTTCCAAGTAAAGGTAAAAGACAAGTAAACTAATAAATACGTCTCGTTGTCAAGTTTTTGTCTACCACGATGATTTTCCCTTCTAACAGAATTATGCTATGCTTGGATCTTTTTTCGAAACTTGTTTATCATCCACCTACATTGCTTTCCATGAGAAATATCAATATCAAAGGGGATAACGAAATACCAGGTAATCTCATCCATTAGTATTATTCTCCAGTTTTAGAGTTCATTCAATTAGGTGGTTCAACTTGAGTAATAAGAAGAGTTGCTCTCTTATCGTCATTCATCGTTGTGCTCGAAGCTTTTGCAAAAATATCTAGACACAATCTTGTGCCTTCAATAGAAGGTTTCAATGACCCAAGGGTCAAAATTGATTCACTGAAAAAATTACTTTAATTTGTTGTAGTGGACATAAATATATAAATAAACATCAAGTAATAATAATAATAAAATAATAATAAATGAAGTGACATGTTAAAGATTGAGCATAAACATATGTGAGGGAAAACATGGTGGAAAAGGCTTTATGCCATCTTCAACACATTATATTGATCTGGAGATATGAATTTATGGTACAAGATTTGGAAATTCTAGATCTATATCTCATTGACAAATCATTGGTGGATCGTGACAACACCTCATCAATAGATAAGATACAATTCATATCAATGTGCTCTCAGACTTTGTGATTGTCTAGGGACTTGCAGTTTAAGATTTCTCGTCAATCACAAGTCTAAATAATTGTACCATTCTTCAATTTGAAACCACTATACTAAGCTTCAATGAAGATATGCCTGAAAACAACCAATATCTGGAAGTGAACAACTGCCATGTCTGAACATTCCCAAGGAATAACTAAAATTATTGTTGATTGCCTGATGAGAAGACCAGTCACTATGTTGGAATTCCCAAATGCTTATTGAATTTTGATTGTGATAAGACTTCAAAACTTGAATTTTGACTATCATCATTGCTATGTGATATTCCTCCTTGTCAGGTGCAAGTTGAGAAGTTTGTTGAAGGAATCCAAGCTTGAGCTTTGGATTATTTATGCAGTGTTTTTATTTGTTGGTTGAGCACTAGCTGTCTTCCATTGATACAGGTGGTTTTTGGTTTACCACTAAACACTTTCTCTTAAACAATGTCATGGTTTTTGGACGATCACTAATCAATCTGATTTGAACAATGTGGTGGTTTTCATTTACGACTAACCATCTTCACTTGATTTGGTGGCTTTTGATTGACCACTAACCATATTCACTCCCCCCCTAAAGTGTAAGAGTGTGCTCCCTCTTGAGGTATGGAGAGTACCATCTTTGATTCATGTTTTAATTTTAAATAACACATAGAATTGGACCTGGATCATGTCCAAAATCATCTGGAATAATTATTTGATAGCCTTTTGCTTTTTTTATTTCTCCTTTTTCCAAGTCTTTACCTCTATTTTGACTAGACAGTAAGAGTTATGCAACTTCTTTACCTTTTTCATTCCATCTACAAGAAGTTATCCATCCATCATGAATTGTTTTCTTAACCTACTTCTGCTTTTAACATTTTACAAATAGGTGATTTGTCTTCTCACAATGAGGACAAGGATGGAGATCAAAACATTGACTCTTTGTGACCAACTCTATGACAACTCTAGCATTTTTTATCAATATTCTTAACTTCTTAAAAAAATAGTGCGCTCTAAAAACTAAACGAGTTTAGAGTAATTTGGAATATAAAAGTTTTTCCTTTGTCATATCCCAAGCCATGTTGATTTCCGTTGAATTATAATTCTTCCCAAGGTCCGACAAACATCTTGGAAATATCATTTTGTAATTGTTGATGTTTTTCTTTTGTTTTTTTGCTACTGCCGTTGTGTTGAAAATGTAGTGAGCAAGGTCTTCTGGCTTTGTGCCTTAGCCAATGAAGACCTCAAATTGTCCTCATGAGTTAGACTTTAGTTAGGATGAGTTATTTCCAGTTTACTAGGATAATCATCAAGTTAAC
Organism: Pinus albicaulis; assembly: GCA_034641835.2. Taxonomy (NCBI): domain Eukaryota; kingdom Viridiplantae; phylum Streptophyta; class Pinopsida; order Pinales; family Pinaceae; genus Pinus; species Pinus albicaulis. The sequence continues at coordinate 1,041,511,481 of CM076578.1, forward strand.
ATGCGTAGAGTTGAAGCTTCAATTATATAGGAGTCTTCATCACTTTGACTACAGAACAAGGTGGCGTTTAGCAGTTTTGTTAGAGCGAGCTATCCTTCAGTCTTTTGATTGAAGGAAGGATGAATTAAGAACTTTAGTGCTGATTGGAGAGAGAAAGAGTATCACTCTCAGTTTACTCATCAATCAAGAACTCAAGTTCTAAATTTTAATTGAGACTCCTTGCATGTTCGAATTGGGCCTATAAAGAAGAGGACAGAGGCACAAGGAAATCCATTGTTTTGTGCACAAAGGTTTGTGTGAGAAGATAGAGCTCATGAGTTTGTGAGAGAGCCTTGATTGTGGAGAGTGCGGGAATTGTGTCCTAAGAAATAGAAGGCACAAGTGCGCTAGGATTTAGGAGTTAGTTGTGCATAGAAAAGAGAAGCTGGGGTCCTAAGAAATAGGAGGCCAAAGTGCACCAAGAAATAGGGCACAAGTGCACTAGAAAATAGGACCTGAAGTGCACTAGGAAATAGGGAATCTGCGCAAGGAATAAGGAAGCCAAATGCGCAAGGTAGGAGGAGCAGAATTGAGCAAGGAAGTAGGGTTTGCAGAGCAAGTCAAGGAGGCAACAAAGGATTGGTTGTAAGCTAGAGGGCCGAGATAAAGCAGTGATCAAGGCAAGCCAAGATCAACTATATCAGTTGAGATTTGTGAGAGAAGTAGAACACTTTTTCCGATCGACAAATTGCTTTGTAATAGATTCGATTGCTCCAAGACAATTAATAAAATACCACATTAATCAAGCGAGTTTTCCCCATTGGGTTTCTTGAGAGAAATAAGTGTGTCAATTTGTTGTTAAGTTGTTAAGAAGCTTTGTATCCTGGTGAAAGTTAACTAGATTTAAGTTTTCAGTAATTCACTAAGTAGTTGCAGAGTTTCATGGAAATTTAACATGGTATCAGAGCAGAGATCAGTATAAAGGCTAGCATCACATTGACTAGTTAGTGGACAACGCAGATCAAGCAGAAGACTTGCGCTAGAGTTTGAAGAGCAAAGTGGTTCTTTGGATAATAGTATGGCACTCCAAGGACTAAGGTCAAATCACAATTTAGAGGGAGCCTTGAATTTCTTCTCATGGAAGGAGTGGATATCAATGCTGTTGGAAGATAACGGGGTGCTAGAGTTTGTGAAGTAGGGAATAACTCCACCTCAAGATGCCCAATAGTTGATCTAGCATAACAAGAATGACACCAAGGCGAGGAGGATCATTCTTGAGGGGATCAAAGATCATATTATTACTCATCTCCATGAGAAGAAGACAACATCTGAGTGTTTAAAGCTATCTTAGATTTGTATCAGGGTTGCAGTGATGCCAAGAGGCTTTCTCTCAAAGAGAAGCTAAGAAGTATCTGGATGAGTAAAGGAGAGCCCATCATCATATATGTTTCGAAGTTCACTCAAGTTTGAGATGAGGTAGGTGGAGTGAGCGTGACTGTAGCCGACAATGACCTTGTGAGTCTTGTGCTTTTGGGACTTCATAAGTCTTGGTATAGTTTCTAGGATGTAGTAAGTGGCAGAGTGAATATCCCCAGTTGGGAAAGGTTATGGAGTGACTGCATTCAAGAAGAAATCTGGAGAGGAACGAGAGCTGGAAGATCAGCCGAGACCAAGGACGAGGATAACTTTTCCCTGGCAGGCAAAGGAAGAAAAGCCAAGGGAAAAAAGGGCCAAAGTAAGGCCGAGTCCAGTTAGAAGGGCGAGAGGAAGAAGAAGGATTTGAGCAAGATCAAGTGCTTTCACTGCCATGAGTTCAGACATTATGCTACTAAGTGTCCTAATCGGAATAAGGGGTCGAATAAGGATCATGTGGCTGCATTCGCTGAGGTAGATGGGTTTTCTTCTTAGTTCGAGAAAGATTTGTTATTGATAGCTTGCATGGGAAGCTCAGTAGGCAGGAGCATATGGTATATTGATTTCGAAGCATCCTTCCACATGATCGGGAATAGGGAGTATTTCGGCTAGCTGGAGGAGAAGAACATGCAGTTTCATATTGAGCTAGGAGATGATGGCAAGTACGTGACTAGGGGAGTTGGTACTGTTAGCTTTGAGAGGGAATCTAGGAGTTCTCTCTATCTCAAAGATGTTCTCTATGTTCTAGGCTAGAAGCAAAACCTTCTTTCACTAGCTACCCTTGAGGACAAGGGTTATGATGTTTTGAGAAATCAATAGGGCAACAATTTGGGTTATTTCTCTTTACTTGATAATTGTTTGTGGAGTTATGTTGGCTTCTTATTACTTTTATTATGTTCCTTTTCATCAAACAATTATCAAAACTAGGGTTGCGGGGGAGTGCCCTCCCCCTCTCCTCTCTAACCTGCTCCCAATTCGCGCTCCCTAAATAGGAAAAACGCTCCCTGGTTTTCAGGGAGCGTTTTTTTAGGGAGGGAGCATTTTAGGGAGTGTTTTTTTTTAGGGAGGGAGCGTGTTCGACAGCATTTCTTTTAGGGAGGGAACATTTTCGGGAGCGTTTTTTTTGCTTAAAGACTTGGTCCTAAATGAAATTACTTGCTCTCCATTTTCTTAAATCATCCATTTGCCAACCTAAATATACTGTCAATATAATTTGTGTATCAACTGTTTTTTAACATATTATGATACAATTCCATTTGGTAATGGCCATTATTTTATTGTAAACCCAGGAAAGGTATATCCTTTAACAATCTTGAAACAAATTTTCCTACCATAAAGTGGAACGGATTTTGTTCAAACTAGTTGAAAAGCATACATCATATTAGTTTTATGCAAGGATCAACTGTCAAGATATGAGTAAAGGCTAATTTTCATTAAGGAATAAAAACAAAAGCTTAGCTTTAAGACTCATTGTGTTGTAGTTATTATAAGCAGAATATATGACCCTTTGAAACTTAGTATTTAATTCAACAACAATTTCTCTCCACTGTAAAAAGGGCCTAAATATTATGAAATCATTCTTTGTACTATTGTTAATGCCTTACACCTACTCCTTTCTCACATTGAAACCAAGTTGATAGCCCTTTGCAATCAAGATATGCCATCTTATTGGAGACAATGATGGATGACCGAAATATTTGTTGATGTTTCATCAATGCCTCTACCCTTTTAGGTCATGGCCATATTGTTTGCATGAGATGGGGGCGTGTGTATTTTCCCATCTACTGTTTCTTAGAGATTTTACAACCTTAATGGCAAAGTGGGTAACAAGTTGATGAAAATGCAATTGCTTAAACTTTGGATAATTAATGATATGCCTTCTAGGTTGAATTTCCCATTAACTCAAAAAAATTAATTTATTTCTTAGCAACACATTCTATGTGTTCTCCACCTGTTGGACATGCTGAATACCTAAGTAGTTAGCTAAAGTGAAGATCCCATTCTCCCCATGGACACTGACTTACGACTCTAAGATTTTAACTCTATTATATTTTATTAGGCAAGATCCCATTTTTTTCTTAAGTGGCCATCACATAAAAAAGCATATGGCTTCCTGCACAATGATATCAAAATCAAAGCCCTAGTTTAAGCTGCCTAATGTGACCCCAACATTACAGTATCTTACCGTATCTTTTAGGATGATATTTTGTTAGAAGTGTTCCAAAAACTAGACGTATCATGTGATTTTTTGAATATGTGTTTAGTGTTTATTAATACGCCATCGTTTTTAAGATTTTTAAATCTTTACAACCATCTAGATTTCTATGGTTGACAATTTGCACATTATTTCATCCAAGACACACCACATGTTAGAGCTTTTTCATTTTCTTCTGGGTTACATCTTGGGAATTTGTGTGAATATTTTATTGGATCATTATCTTTAAGTGGTTGTCTGACATAAAGTATCTTCTCCTCATTCTTACATCTTTACAAATACCCTTTAACGTTTCTAGAGAAATTATTCTTCATTCTTACATCTTTACAAATACCCTTGAACATTTCTAGAGAAATTATTCACATTTATTTAATTATATTTTTTGAGGGAAGACAATGTCAACAAGCATTAAGGCCAAGCCTTAGAAGACCACCATTACCACGATCTGCTCAAATTTCAAAAATTAGACATTTCTCGTGGCAAGAGGCCAAGCAATAGATAAAATCTACGTTGCATGGGTTCTCGCACCCAGGGGTAGGGTTCCCGAACCCGTACCAGGTTCCCGTCCCCAAGTACCGGGTGCTTGACGGGTTCTTCTCAGAAGCACCCTAAAGAACCCGGTTCTTCATGGAAGAACCCGAGACTTCCCACACAAAATCAAGGTTCTTTTACTGATTTGGGGATGGAGAACCCCAAAAACGGGTTCTTTGGCGGCAAGTTTGGTTAAATTTTTATTTTATTTTATTAAATTTGAATATTACTAATCGCTATTAAAATGAAAATTTAAGATTTTTTTATTAAAATTAAAGTTAAATATGACTCGAGTATTCTTATTGTGATTTTTTTTTTTTTTTTTTGTGTTAAAACTTACCCACTCGGACTCCGCAACCCACAGCAATCGTTACCTCACCTCACCGCACAACAACTCACCCTCAGCACAACAAGCAGCAACCTCACCCTCGGCACAACAAGCAACAACTTCACCCACTTATTAAGTGAGCAACTTGAATTCATTAATAGAGATGAAGGAGGAACTTGACAAATTCATGAAATCAAAGAAGGGAATGAAAGAATACAAAATCTCGAGGAAACTAGAAGACTGCACACATTTCTAGTAAGTGTAGTTGCAAAGTTACAGGTGCAACTAAAATTGGGTTCAACATGGAAAATTTTAGTTGAACAGACAGTGTTTACTAACAACCAATACCCCATATGCTTAGGTATTCCCAAAAGAAAAGAAGGCACAATATTAATGCACCCAAATATCAAGGTTGTTGATTCGAGATTAGACAACTGGATACATGCACAGGGAACAAGGCAAAAGGGGTGTGTTTAATTCATCTTCCTTCTATATCTAAAGTGTTATAAGTGAAAATAATTGCTGACACTGTAGTCTTTAAAATTGATGAAATTGTAGATGCTTATGTTTAGTTGATTCTAACTGCATGGGAAAGTCCTGCAAAGGAAGTTTTCAGAATGTTGTCATTTGTTACTTGTATAGTAGCTTCACTTGGATGGCATTACCATGATGCAAGTATCATCTTCTGATGGGTATGTTGTGACAAAGACATTCTTACTATGATTGTAGTGTTTTCAGCAATAATTTTCTATATCATTAGGGCATACATCGCTGTTAGTAGTGACAGTGGGAACTCATATAATCATTGCACTCTTCAATCTATCTTAAATTTAATCTATTAAGAAATTTTGAAATTTTGAAATTTCAATGTATTATCAATTTTAATTTATCTGAAGAGTCAATACTGATATGATATATCATTATGTGAATGTTGAATGTTCAATGATGTGCATGTTTAAATCTTTGAAGTTTAAATTTTAATTTTTAAATAAAAAATATTTTATTTTTCTTGTTTTATACAAACACACACACACACACACACACACAAATATATATATATATATATATATATATATATATATATATATCCCCGACGAACCCACGCACCCTGTTTCAAAAAGTGCCGTATCGGCCCCCGCACCCGCCCCCGCACCCGCACTCACGTTTCCTGGTAACATAGGATAAAATAGATATGCTAGTCTTTTCTAGTTTCTAGTAGTTTTAAACTTTTTATAACTGTTGAAACTTGACTCTTTCATGTTAAGTATGATATTTTTTGTAAACAATATATGACAATTTAAGTTTGAAGTTTGAAACTTTGAAGTTGGCAGTTATAAGTTTATAACTCATTATGAATTATGAATATGATGCTTCATGAAATTTGAAAGTTGTTTCATTTTGTTTCATTTTATAACATTTCATTTCATGTTAAATATTCTTTGTTGTAAATGTTACACTTAGCTTACAAGTACAACTATGGTGATCAATGAATCGATGATCATAAATGTTATATATTGAATTTTGAAATCTTAAAACTTTAAGATTGATGAATCATGAGACTCAAGAGTCAATATGTTGCATGTTTCTAACTTCTAGATTAGAAACATACTCTTCTAGATTAGAAGATTATAACTTCTAGATGATTGATGTTATATGGTTCAATCTATGTTTCTATGTATTTTTATGTCTAATTCAACATTCTACATGCTTTTGTTGATATATATATATTATAAAAAAATGCTCCCCGAAACGCTCCCAGACTGGGAGCTTCTGAAAATGGCACTCTTGCTCCCGCTCCCGCTCCCGCTCCCAAGTAACCTTGATCAAAACCATAAACAATGAAGATTACAAAAGACAATGAACACAAGATGTAGGCTCCAAGGCTGAGAGAAACCCCTTTCAAGGGGCAAACCCAGTAAAAATCTTTCTCTTTTTATAGAATCAAATCAATGTGAGAAATCCAAGACCCAAACACCAAGACCAAGACCTCCCACAAGACCCAAATCAACCCTTCTTTCAAATCTCTTGCAACAAGTCAAAGTCAACCTAAATCAAAGCCTTCCAATTGTAGTCAAATCTATGATTTTTGGCCCATGCAACCAAATTTCGACCCCTGCAATTAGGTCGGCAACTTCGGGCCCCACAATTACCGTGCAACTTCGCATGTGTGAGAGATTTAAGCCAGAAAAATGATCTTTAGACCTTTGCTCTATCTCTCTCTCTTTTCTTCCTTAGCCCTTCGCTCTTCTTTCTAGGATGTTGAAATATGTAACTAGGTTCAGTCTTCATAATGACATATGCAATGTTGATTTTATTTATTCAATGAAAAAGAGAAAAATAAATTTATTATTATTCTTGAGGCATGGGTTTCATGCTCAAGGGAAATTTATTTTAGGTCAAGCTCTCATTGAGAGCTTCTAGGATTTGTCATTGAGTCTATAAAAGTCAAAAGAGTTATTGTCATGTATGAGTAACCCTTCTTGGGCATGTTACATATTGTAAGAAAAATGATTTGAGTCAAAGTCAAAGTCAAATGCCCTTCCAAGACCTTGTCAAATGCAAAGTATCAAGTCGTCCTACAAAGGAGCAATCGGCCTCTCTAGAAGGTGAAGTCGGCGTATTTGAGGGCTCAAGAAACACTGTATAAAGAGGAACTTTACTTCTCTCAAGAGATGCTCACAACAAGAACAAAAAGGAGTTCGATCAAGGATGAGAAGGAAACCTAAACAAGGAGAAGCAAGAGAAAGGAAGATAGAAGCAATTATAGGTTTGTTTTGGGTCATTCTCCTCCACACGTGTGAAGTGTTAGGGCATCGTTTCTGCAGTAGTTAGCACGAAATTGCAGTCATCTTCAAGAGCTATATTTTGGACTAGGAAAGGTCTCTCCTACAAGCCGAGTTGACAAAGAAAGGAAGCCAAGTAGAGCGAAGAATTGAAAAAGGGAAATTCTTCCATCTTCAAGCCTCTTATGTAACCTAGGGTTTTTACAGAAGAAGTCGTAATTGCAGATTTGAAACAACTAGCCAAAATCCTAAGTTAAGGGGTCGAAATTTGAAGCAGTGGATTAGTTTGTCTAGTGTTGACTTCAAGGAAGATAATCTCATCAAGGAGAAACTTTGACTTGGTCTTGGAGGGGGTTTTTGTCAAGCGTCTAGGTCTTGGAATTTGTCAATTGAAGATTCTATAAGAAGAAGGGTTCTTTGGGTTTTCCTCTCATGATTGGGGAGGTTTTGGCCTTGGCTGATCGCCTATATCTTATGTCCTTTGTCTCATTGTTCTTTATTGTTTTTGGTAGTTGTTTGATGAAGAGAACACATAATAATAAGCAAGAAGTAAATGAAGTAAAATTAAAATACTTCACAAATAGTTATCAAGCTAGAGAGATCATCTCATCTCACTGCCTTAAATTTGTCAACATGGTATCAGAGCTAAGGTGACAAGTCAAGTAAGGGAAGCTCATAAAAGGAATGAAATTCTAGAAGATTATCAAGGGCATCAAAGCATCAGGGAGATGCTTTCATCTCCAAGACAAGGACTACATCATCATCTTAAAGGAAGACAAGAAACCTATTTGATAGCAAAGAAGAAAAATCGAAAGATTTAGGACTGTTTTGGGACCTCCTACTCTTCACACGTGTGAAAAATTTCAGAGCTACAATTTGCTGTTAGAAAACCAAGTTGCAATATTGATGTCAATAAGGATTGTTTTCAAGGACCTAGTTCACAAGGAAAGAGAAGAAAGTCAAGCGAGGGAGTAAGAAGGCTAATCTCACCATTTTTGTCATACTTGTGTGGTCTAGGGTTTTTGTGACAAGGGATGAAAATTGCGGAAGCTTCAAATAGGCCGAAGTTGCAGTTAAGGAGTTGAAAACAAAGAGGAAATTGCTAAGATCTTTTGAAGTCCAAAGTTTAGTACAAGAAGGAATGAGAATATGAACTATTGTTACATGAAATCAAACCTTCATCATCTACAAATTTTGAGATCATATCACCCTACAAGTCATAGATATGGTGGATCTCAGTCAAGGATTCAAAATTACTATAAGTTTAAAATATAGTTCTCTCTATCTCTGTGATAGCATAGATCTCATCTTCAAAGATATGTCCTTGTGACATCACTTCTCTACTATACTTACAAGATCAAATCCTGTGGTGACCAAGTTCATGTGGTAGCCACCTATCTCATACATATCTGATCAGTGGAATGAAGTTTGAAAGATTCGAGGAAGTTGGCATGAAGCAATATAGTCATCAAGTAGATGTCGAAACTGTAAACAGTGATATGCTTACAAATATCACTTGTATGATGATCTGTGAAGCTATAATAGATCCAAGGTCATAAGCAGCAAGAATATCTCATACCCAAAATTAGATTAATGAATATGGTATCTTGTATTGCAATTAATCCTGACAAAGGTAAGTAACCATAAGGTATATATGATATATTTTAAGATATTTTGGGTTGAAGATATGATTCTAGGGTTTGTTAGTATTCTAGGCATGACATAAAGAGGGAATAGGATCGAATCTAGGGAAGCTCTAAGATGACCTCTTGATTGCATGAAAACCCTAGAAATTTTGGCATCATGTTTTGGTATTGTATTCTTTGCTTGGGGTACTTGTCAAGTTATATCGCAGGTACAAGAAGTAAAGATGGATGGGCTGATCCTTTGAGAAACATGATAGAAAAGAGGGAATTATACAGACTCTTAAGATCCTCAGAATCTATTCTATGGATAGCAAGGAGAAGTAAAATCTTTGCCATGGTTAAGGAACTACAGTCAATAGAGTAGGGTGAGATGCATCACATTAAAAATGACATCATGATAGCATACGATTGAAGCAGAGCTCATGCCATCATCGTAAAGAACATGAAAGATAGAAATAAAAGTCTATGGCAGTCACCTATGAAAGGATGTAGCTCTTGGTAACCTCATTAAAAGCATAAGTAGTACTTATGGCAAGAAGAAAAGTCATCTAGTATAAAGCTCATCATACATCATTCAAGAGGAGCATTTGCCGAATGAGGAGGATCAAGATCCTCTGTTGGAATCGTCATTGGAAGGTCCACTTATTGGAAAAAGCATCTCACCTTGTATATGATTCATGGAATGATGGTATGATGTCATAAGAAGTGTAGGAATTCAAGATGATTGAAGATATTTCAATCAAAGAAGCTGCTGAATGAAGTGTAGATGACCTAAAGGAAGAGATGAGGTATGTATGCACGAATTTAATTGAGTCATGTCATATAGTTGCAGATGACATAGATAAATGCTCCACCTAATGAGCATGATCAAGAAATAGATCCCTCCTTTGGAAGAATGCGTGAAAGCATGGTTCACATATTGACTAAAGATAAAATCTGTCACAGAGATCGCCAAATTTGAACCTTGATGTTCAAAATCTGGCGAACCCATTTTTTTTTTTCAAATTCGTTCAGGTTCGACGAACTTGATAGTCGAACCTCAAATTCAAACCTCAACAAATTTGAACCTCAATGAATTCGAACTTGAAGGCGAACCTAAAGGCAAACCTGAAGCCGAATTTTATAAATTTAAAATTTTTTTGGGGGTTTGATGTTAGAGTTCAGGTAGTTTTTGTTAGTTATTTTAATGTCTATGAAAAAAACCATGGGCAACACATGGTTTTCTCTTGTTCCGTTTCCCGCCAATTAGTTTCCTGCAGTGGTCATTGGTTTGGCTTTATTTACCATGGTTGTCAATAGTGTTATCACTCCGTAATTTCTGAAGGCTGAAGACATAACCATGGAGGGAAACATCAAACCGCTTTGGAATCTAGGACCTAGCTTTCCTGGACTTAGAGAGGGCTCTCTCTGTTAGATATAGCTTTGTTTATAGGGGCATTTTAGGCTAGCTATTAGTGCATAGGGGTTTGTTTGAAGTTTTGGTTGAGGCAACGGAAGAGGGCCATTGGGCTATGGAGTCAAACAAGTGCAAACAGATTCAAATGGATGAACAACTGAGGTCAGGTGCAACCGGGCAAGCTAGCCATGTCAATGGATCTTTACAGTTTGTAAAATGGAAAGGAGGAGGAAATTAAGGTTCAACGTGGATGCAGAGCAAACCGTCTTTGAATTCTGCATTCAGGTCTCAGAGGAAAACATAAAATACTGTTTCAAAACTGAGCAGGGTACCCCATGGTAAATCCTACACAAAAATTTCTATCTGCAGTAGAGAAAGAACAACAATATGCGAAAACGGGAGAATAGCAAATTACATGGGAAAACACTTCACAACCGATCATAACACAAGAATCTGGAAAACAACATAATCATTCATTAATCCAAAAGAGAGTGCTTACAACAAGATGAGTCTATTACAATGGTTTTTTCCCCTTCCGGGCCTCACTCATACTGCTAATGCATACAATATTTATAAAAAAACTTAAGTCGGTTTAATCTGTCTACTGCAGTGATTACATTCAAGCAAAACTGGACAAGTGGAAACATGCAGGCGGTGATAAGACAAGCTTAGCCTCCATCAATGGCTTTTAGCAGTCCGTTTTTTATTACAGAGTGGTTAGAAACTGGCTCTGTAATGCCAAAGAGGCAACAAATAAAATATTACTGACATCTGGCCCTGCTCCTCAGTAAACCGATGTTGGTTAATTAAGTCTGGTGCAACGCTGGCTACTTTCATTGATTAGTAACTGTGCTAATGTGTTTTTGCTGCCTTTTTGTTTCTGCTGGTATACCATAACAGTTTTGCACGAATGCCCTTTGTCCGACTCGACCTCCTTTGTTTTCACTCCTTGTCGAGGCTTACTCTGCCATAAGTCTTTCTGCTGTGTTTTAGCTCTTTTTCTTCATAAAACAGTGCGTAGACCGCATACACCCAAATCTGAAATCCTTTAGATTTCAACGATATAACCACATTGCATCCATGCCAACATCGCTCTTCGAATGGCGCAAGACTTAACTTTACCTTTGACACCTATCTTCTAAGATTTGCGATTTGCGATTGGGCCCCACTGCATCTCACATCGCACGTCGACACTCTTAACATTTACCTCCCGTGGTAATCTTTTGAAGCTTTGCGATTTGGTCCCACCGTATCGCATACCGCACTTTGAAATTTTTAACATTTACCTCCCGCAGTAGTCCTTTGAAACTTGCGATGTGCGATTGCGATCGGGTCGCATTGCGAAAAACTTAAAGTTGCGGGCACTTAAAGGTAAGTTATAAAAGGTGCGAAGTGCGCCATGCGACGCACTAAATGTGGGAAAGTGCGAAAAGACGAAAGGTCAGGAAAATATGAAATACAAAGGTTTGCATGTGGATTTCGGTAATATTTGAAGGTTGGATGGGTCCCACCAAATCACATCGACGAAGTTTTATGTTTTGGTGATGAATTTAAAGAAGAAAAGGTTGAACTTGCGGGGTGCGAAGTGCGGGCAAGAGGTAAGGCTTTAAATAATACCGCTGCTAGTTGGTGGGCGGAGCTATAACAATAGAATTGCGGACTTTAATATAAATGGGTTTGTAGAGTAATAAGTCCCAAAGGTTATGTATGTGTGGGTTTTGGGGGTTTGAATGGGATTCAGAGCATTGGAGTTCAGAATTTGGGAAGATGAAAGTTAAGAAGAGGGTAGATGGAATGAATGAGGGCGGAATGGATTTTGCTCACCATCACCCTTAATTAGCAACACTTTCCTCTTTCAACTAGACTAAAGGCAGATAGATTCATTTGATGCTCTTGATAGTTAGGATTTCCCTTTCTTTCTTTGAAAATAAATGATGGCCAAAGAATATTATTTTCAGTATAAAAAATCTAGACAATAATCAGTCACCTTGTGATACTGTGAAATACATGAGTCTAACAGTGGCTCCAGCTGGGGATGGTAGCTCCTTCAGGAGGTGTCAAGAACACTGTAGAGTAGTGGCCTGATCCCAAATCTGCAACTTAATCTGCTACAAAACCTCTGTGGTTGACAATCTGAAATCAACACTCTCTGCAAACTGAAGTCTAGAATACACTTGTACTGGAAGCAATCTGAAACTAAAACTGGAAAGATGCTCAGAGTACTGAGCTTATTTGCACACCTACCTACCTTACTCTACTGAAATTTCTGCTGTTCTAAATGATACAATAATGCCAATGCAGCTAGTCAATTAGCAGTAGAAACAGATGGACAACTTGACTGCTTGTCAGGAGACTTAGCAATATAACTTGATTATATGTCCTCATAACCAAAGTTAGAATAGGTAATGGCAACTGCTGATGTATTTGATCCTTATAGAGAGTACTTGTTTGAACATTTGAGCTAATAAGAACCTCCATATAATCTGCTATAGGATCAATACAAGCATGATGTATAATATTTGCTTCTATGCCTTCAATGACTAGTTGATCAGTTGTATCCCTAATATTAACCCTTGAAACCTCATCTTCAGTTTGGTACTTGAAAGCACAATCATCTTCAATATGTAAGTGAAGAGGTAGTACAATTTCCTCTTGCTTAGGGGAAGGAAGATTTTCCAAGAATTCTTTAGGGTCTATGAATTTATATGACTGAATTGGAGAAATCAAAAGTTCAATACCAGTTTTATATCTTTCAACAACTATCTCCAGAAAACATGTTTTAGCTTCAGGCCTAAATTTGCTTCATTTCAAAATAAGAAAGACAGCCCCTAGGAAATCTTCATCAAGCTGAAATTTTGATAACTGATTCCTGAATGCATTTAAAACTTCACTAGATAGGATGTCTACCACAAACCTTGTCATCTTGTTCGGCAGGAACTCTGGTCATCATGTTGTGGAGTCGCCATGAATGCTCAAAAGCTGGGTTCTTTGAATCATGGAGTCGCCAGGTGAATAATGCAGCGTTCTTGTGTTTGGTCACTGTCCACCACTAGTAATCAGATCTGAACTTTGATGTACTTTGTGAGGAAGATAAACTTCGTCCCCGCGGAGTCGCCATTATGTTATCACTCCGTAATTTCTGAAGGCTGAAGACATAACCACAAAGGGAAACATCAAACTGCTTTGGAAACCAAGACCTAGCCTTCCTAGTGTTATGTATATTTTATTAATTATTAGTTAGATATAGTTATCTTAGGTTTTATTAAGTGAAAGGGCATGATCAAAGATCATGCCTCTTCACCAAGGGACACCATGAGGCTATATTTAAAGCCTCGGTGATTCTCCATTGTAATCATATCTCATATCTCATCTTTTATAAATAATAATATATACTTATTCAAGTTTACCAGAGTTTTTACACTCCATTGGTATCAGAGCCATCGCTCTTAGGGATCTGTGTGATCACCCAGAATTAAGGAATTACAAGAAAATTCCAAAATTGCAGATTTTTTTAAAAACCAAGTGCTTGTGGGTAGCAACATTTGTTTTTTTAAAAAAGAAGAAGGAAGAAATATATATATATATATATATATATATTAATAAAATCAAAAGAGAGAAGGAAAGTTAACATAAAGGGGGAAATAAATTAAAAGAAAAAAGAAAAAGTAAAAAGAGAGATATACGTACATGTGAAGACAAAGTAAAATTAAAAAGGAAGAGTAAAAGTAAAATTAAAAAGGAAGAGTAATTGCTCGTGGTTTTGGGCCCATGGTAATTGCCCATGGTATTAAAGCCCATTTCCCTTTTTCAAAACAACGTGCCTTTTCAAAACAAAGTGACTGTGACTTTTCAAGGTTAACAATCTTTTTCCCCATATATATATATATAATTCAAATAATAAAATAATAATAATAATAATTATTATTATTATTTAAAATATATATAATAAAATAATAATAATAATAATAGAAATTATTATTATTATTTCAAATTTTTTTTAATTTAATTAATTAATTAATTAATTTAAAAAAAAAAAGAGGGAAAAAGTGGCAGAAAAATATTCCCCACCTCATACACGTTCAATGTCTTCATCGATGTCGATGGCTGAATTCCAGAAGAAATTAGGAGATCTTGAGAAACAAATCAATAATAATTCCGAAGAATTCGGAAAAAGATTAGTCGATCTTGAAGGTACAGTTGCAGGGCACTCCAACGACATCAAAAAGATTCATGATACGACAAATCGAATAGAAAGACAAATGTGGCTAAATCATCACGAGGCCACAGAAAAGCATAGCGAAGCAATGAACAAGATGACAGAGCATAGCGAAGCAATGAACAAGATGACAAAACTCTTCAATAAGCTAAATGATAAGATAGATAAGTTAAGTCAGACACAACTTCCAATATTCCCAAATGTCGAACATAATCAACTAAAAAATTCAGCTAATTCAGATCATCATCATGAATATAACATGTTTGAAAAAGAGCAATTAAATGAGGTTGAATTGGAAATCAGCTCACATGAAGGCTATAGTGTTGAACCACCTAGAAGTATAGACTCTGAAATCAACCATGAAAGTTATGGAGTTGAGAAACCAAGAGAAGAAAATGCAACTCAATCCACTTATAAAGCCAGTAATGCAACAACAGAAGTTATTGAAAACTTTTATATAAATGAAAATCCAATGGCAGAAAAAGAAACAATGTTGGTGAAGGAGCCACATAAAGAATTTAACGTGACTGTTATCACAGATGCAACAACAAACATAGTCGTTGAAAATGAAAGAATCCATGAAAATACAGTTTCTTATAAACAACAAAATATTTCATCCCCAAAATTGAAAGAAAAATGTGAAGAGATAAACACATTCGAAGCCACTGATACAGTGCCAAAAGCTGTTGAGGCCTTCGATGTTCACGCAAATATGGTTGTTAAGAAGGAAGCGTTTGATGATGAGGAGAAGTTGCATCGAACGATAATTGTTGGTAACTTACCTCTAAATCTAAAGAGAAATCACGAAAAATCACCAGAAGAACAAGGAATAGTTAGGAAACACGAAAAAGTCTTCCAAGACTTGCCAATAAAAATACCTCCTAATAAGGAACATGAACATCCAATAGAAGTCAAGAAAGGACCCGACCCTGTCAATATCAAATCTTGTCGCTATCCACATCACCAACAGATGGAGCTCGAGAAGATGCTTCACGATCTTTTTAAAATGTGGGAAGCAAGAGCCCACCGCTCAAGAAACCCAGGCATTCGTCAACATTGTCCATCGTTATGTATGCTTTGAGGACAAAGCATCTTTAAGAGAGGGGCAATGTTATGTATATTTTATTAATTATTAGTTAGATATAGTTATATTAGGTTTATTAAGTGAAAGGGCATGATCAAAGATCATGCCTCTTCACCAAGGGACACCATGAGGCTATATTTAAAGCCTCGGTGATTCCCCATTGTAATCATATCTCATATCTCATCTTTTATAAATAATAATATATACTTATTCAAGTTTACCAGAGTTTTTACACTCCACCTAGACTTAAAGAGGGCTCTCTCTGTTAGATATAGCTTTGTTTATAGGGGCATTTTAGGCTAGCTATTAGTGCATAGGGGTTTGTTTGAAGATTTGGTTGAGGTAGCAGAAGAGGGCCATTGGGCTATGGAGTCAAACAGGTGCAAATAGATTCAAATGGATGAACAACTAAGGTCAGGTGCAACCAGACAAGCTAGCCATGTCAATGAATCTTTACAGCTTGTGAAATGGAAAGGAGGAGGAAATTAAGGTTCAATGTGGATGCAGAGCATACCTTCTCTGAATTTTGCATTCAGGTCTCAGAGGAAAACATAAAATACTGTTTCAAGAATGAGCAGGGTACCCCATGGTAAATCCTACACAAAAATTTCTATCTGCAGTAGAGAAAGAACAACAATATGTGAAAACGGGAGAATAACAAATTACATGGGAAAACACTTCACCACCGATCATAACACAAGAATATGGAAAACAACATAATCAATCACTAATCCAAAAGAGAGTGCTTACAACAGGATGAGTCTATTACAATTGTTTCTTCCCCTTTCGGGCCTCCCTCATACTGCTAATGCATACAATATTTATAAAAACATTAAGTCGGTTTAATCTGTCTACTGCAGTGATTACATTCAAGCAAAACTGGACAAGTGGAAACATGCAGGCGGTGATAAGACAAGCTTAGCCTCCAATAGTGGCTTTTTGTAGTCCGTTGTTTATTACAGAGAGGTTAGAAACTGGCTCTGTAATGCCGAAGAGGCAACAAATAAAATATTATTGACATTTGGCCCTGCTCCTCAGCAAACTGACGTTGGGTAATTAAGTCTGGTGCAGCGCTGGATACTTTAATTGATTAGTAACTATGCTGATGTGTTTTTGCTGCCTTTTCGTTTCTGCTGGTATACCATAACAGTTCTGCACGAATGCCCTTTGCCTGACTTGACCTCCTTTGTTTGAACACCTTGTCAGGGCTTACTCTGCCATAAGTCTTTCTGCCGTGTTTTAGCCCTTTTTCTTCGTAAAACAACGTGCAAACCACATCCACCCGTATCCGAAATCCTTTAGATTTCAGCGATATAACCACATCGCATCCATGCCAACATCGCACTTCGCATGGCGCAAGACTTAACTTTACCTTTAACACTTATCTTCTAAGATTTGCGATTTGCGATTGGGCCCCACCACGTCGCACATCGCATGTCGACACTCTTAACATTTACCTCCCGCGATAATCCTTTGAAGCTTTGCGATTTTGCAATTTGGTCCCATTGTATCGCATACCGCACTTTGGCACTTTTAACATTTACCTCCTGCGGTATTCCTTTGAAACTTGCGATGTGTGATTGTGATTGGGTCGCATCGTGAAAAACTTAAAGTTGCGGGCGCTTAAAGGTAAGTTATAAAATGTGCGAAGTGCGCCATGCGACGCGCTAAATGCAGGAAAGTGCGAAAAGGCGGAAGGTAAGGAAAATATGAAATACAAAGGTTTACATGCGGATTTCGGTAATATATGAAGGTTGGATGGGTCCCACCAAATCGCATCGGTGGAGTTTTATGTTTTGGTCATGAATTTAAGAAGAAAAGGTTGAACTTGCGGGGTGCGAAGTGCGGGCAAGAGGTAAGGCTTTATATGATACGACTGCAAGTTGGTGGGCAGAGCTATAACAATTGAATTGCGAACTTTAATATAAATGGGTTTGTAGAGTAATAAGTCCCAAAGGTTATGTATGTGGGTTTTGGGGGTTTGAATGGGATTCAGAGCATTGGAGTTCAAAATTTGAGAAGATGAAAGGTAAGAAGAGGGTAGATGGAATGAATGAGTGCAATATGGATTTTTCTCACCATCACACTTAATCAGCAACACTTTCCTCTTTCAACTGAACTAAAGGTAGATAGATTCATTTGATGCTCTTGATAGTTAGGATTTCCCTTTCTTTCTCTGAAAATAAATGATGACCATAGAATATTATTTTCAGTATGAAAAATCTAAACAATAATCAGTCACCTTGTGATACTGTGAAATACAAGAGTCTAACAGATAGATTTTCACAAGCCAATTTCAGTATGAATGTACTGGCTCTATTGTGCCCAATGTTGCCGCTATGTGTTGTATTCTTTGCAATTTCCGGAATTCAATTTCTAGACGCTGCTTGTCCCCACCACCTGAAGCGTGAAGTGGGTGCTCACTGCTTTTCATATAGCTTTATTAATTGATTTTGATTTTTTATTATTTTATGTCATATATATATATATATGTTGAAAAGTATGTATAGTCGAACTTAATGTCGAACCTCATGCGAACCTCTTCGCAAAATTCGAATTCGAATTGAGCTTAATCGTTGCCGAACTCAAATTCGACCCGAACCATGTGACATGGGATAAAGTCAACATAATAAGTCCTCATATGGAAATCTCATATGGAATATGCGGTGGTTGAAAAAAATAAAGAAACTATGGATGGAAAAGCAATATGTGAAGAAAGTAAGGAGAGATCGTGAAAGATGCAACTATGGTCATCAACATTTGTTGACTATAAGGCTTGACTGTGACATCTTTAGGAAAAAGGTATGTAGACTCTGATGCAGTTTGAAAAAGAAAGAGACCCTTGAAATTTAATATATGTTTGGAGATGTGTCAATATGTATGCAAGATGTTGATGCAAACAAAGAGATGTCCTGATGAAATACCATCACAAAGGTAATTTTGATTTAAATGTTCATTTTTATCTTTGAACAATATCTGGATGGGCTAATGCAGGGCTATCGAGGAAAGATATGTAGATATCATCTACAATTGGTACTCGTGGTAGGATGAAAGATCTTGAAGGAAACATGATGTGAAGAAGGTAGCAAGGTATGAAAGAAGGCCATATATGGTCAAAATGATCACTTTCCGATGAAAAGGAAAAATGACATGACTGACATAATGACTGACATAATTCATAAATGATAGTGATGGATGGTTTGTGCCCTACAAAGAGGTCCCAAAAGATGAAGGCTCCATATCAAAGAAAATGAAATTCATGACATCAAAAGAGGGAGCCCTACATGTAGCGAAATGTCCCATGATCTCCACCTAGAGAGCTGCTAGAAGCAAGTCCCTAGTTAAGAGGGAGCTTGGGTACATTCCTTTTATGGAATGGGTTAGTCATCCCTGGTTAAGAGGGCTTGGCAGATATGGTTCTCTACTTCATGTGTCATGCACTAGACCAGGACTAACTACCATAAGTCTTAGTGAAGGCCATGAGGAGAGATAGACACATCATTCTTAACTTCACTTGGGAAGAAAGAATGGAGGATTGGGTAAGCATCTGGCATCTGATACTCTTTGAGGATGTGGTAGGGCATCCAAGGTAAGAGTAGTCGTAGAGGAAAGATATTCTTTAAGGATTGGGAATCCAAAATAAGAATAGTGCTGTTGGAACATACTTTGAGAGAACCCGGGTGGGGTATGTTCCGAGAGAGACAATGATGATGGTGTCTATAAATCATTTGGTCTCACCAACACTGTGCTCTGATCTTGTGGAGAGATAGAGCTGTTAGTCACGACCTTGCTATGTGACAATGCTGGATGATAAGATGCTATACAGATGGGTTACCAATCCGATTCTTTTTATGAGAATTCTTCATATTGAGAATGTCAAAGTACCATGTATGGATTATGAATACCTCCCTAGTTAAGAGGAGTGTTGAAATATGTAACTAGGTTCGGTCTTCATAAGGAAATATGTAATGTTGGTTTTATGTATTCAATGAAAAGAGAAAAATAAATTTATTATTATTCTTGAGGCATGGGTTTCATGCTCAAGGGAAATTTATTTTAGGTCAAGCTCCCATTGAGAGCTTCTAGGATTTGTCATTGAGTCTATAAAAGTCAAAAGAGTCATTGTCATGTATGAATAACCCTTCTTGGGCATGTTACATATTGTAAGAAAAATGATTTGAGTCAAAGTCAAAGTCAAATACCCCTCCAAGTCCTTGTCAAATGCAAAGTATCAAGTCGGCCTACAAAGGAGTAGTTGACCTCTCTAGAAGGTGAATTCGGCCTATTTGAGGGCTCAAGAAAGACTATATAAAGAGGAACTCAGCCTCTCTCAAGAGACACTCACAACAAGCATAAAAATGAGTTCGATCTGTTGAAAAATGTAACTAGGTTCGGTCTTCATAAATGTATTTGAGTCATTATGTAATGTACTTGTCAAAAGAATTTTTGTAATTGTTGCAATGACTTATTAAAGCATGAATTTCATGCTCGGGTCATCATTTTATTAGTCAAAGTCCCCATTGTGGTCTCCTAGGATTAATATTGAGTCATTAGAGTCATTGTACATTTTATGAGACCCTTCTTGGGCTTTTGAATCATGTAAAATGATTTTTTTTGAGTAAAAAATGAATTATGTCACCTCCACACCAAATCGGCCTCAAAGAGATCAAGTCGGCCTCAAATTGGGCAGTTTGGCCTCATCAGAAGCCTATATATTTAAGCAGTTCGAATTCATTTGGACACACTCTCTCTCACAGGTTTGATATCCTGGAAAGAGCTAGGAAAAAGTGCGAAGTTGGAGAAGGAGGCTAAAGGAGTGCGAAGTTGGTAAAGAAGGAAGGGAAAGACAAAATTGAAGTTTTGGGCTATCTATCTCTCTCTCGTGTGGGCTACTTCAGGAGATCAAAGTCTCTTTGTAAAATCGAAGATGTTGCTGCTGCCTGTCGCTGCCAAGTCGAAGTTGCTGGGTCGAAGTGCTGCTGCTGCACAGATCGAAGTGTTGCTACAAGTTCGAAGGTTTGGATCGAAGCTACTAGAAGAGAGGGTTGACTTGGTGTGGAGGAGTTCTGTGTCGAGGTTGAAGAGTCTGAGGAAAAACTATTGAAGGATGAGATTTTTGTCTGAGTTTTCCCCTAGAGAGGGGTTTTACCCTGGCATACTGCCTACATCTTGTGTCTCGTGTTTTTGTGATCTTCATACACACATAATTTGGTAATTTCTTGATGAAAGATAATATAATAAATAAGTAAAAGAAGGCAACATAATTCACAAGTAATTATCAAGAAAGAAGAAATCAAACCCCAATCTACTAGCATTGATTTCTCAACATGGAATCAGAGCTAAGGTCAAGAAAGGTTGAAGATCACTCTGTTGGCTTGAAGGAAATGGTTACTCCCTCTATGATAAGTTATATAAGAATGGGTTTCAATACTGCAGGAAGTTGGATCAAGAAGATATTCCACTACTTATTCATGAAAGATAATATAATAAATAAGTAAAAGAAGGCAACATAATTCACAAGTAATTATCAAGAAAGAAGAAATCAAACCCCAATCTACTAGCATTGATTTCTCAACATGGAATCAGAGCTAAGGTCAAGAAAGGTTGAAGATCACTCTGTTGGCTTGAAGGAAATGGTTACTCCCTCTATGATAAGTTATATAAGAATGGGTTTCAATACTGCAGGAAGTTGGATCAAGAAGATATTCCACTACTTATTCAACAAGGTCAAAAGTCAAGTGTTCTTGGCTGCTCTTACAGGTTCAGTTAGTGATGACAGTGTATGGATTATTGATAGTGGAACATCAAGACACATGACAGGAGAAAGTAAACAACTTCACACTCTATCGAAGGAACCATCTTCTCATGTAGTGGAATTGGGAGACAACAAAAGCTATGTTGTTAGAGGCCTGGGATTAACATCTTTGAAGCTGGAGAATGGAGCTAAGTAACAACTCAACAATATACTATATGTTCCAGGTTTGAAAAATAATTTGCTTTCTATTTCTTGCTTAGAAGATAAAGGGAATAGAGTTTCTTTTGTTGATGGAAAAGTTTTGGTTTGGGGAAAAGATTCAAGTATCGATAAAGCTAGGGTTATTGGAGTTCGTGAAGGAAGCTTATATAGAGTCATTACACCATCTCCTCAAGCTTTGGTTCATATGGAAATCAATCCCATTGAGCTATGACATAGGAGATATGGTCATCTACATTACAAGGTCATTCCTAATCTTAATCAGTGGGTTCATGGCATCCCCAATATCAAAGAAAATCATGAAGGAGTATGCAAGGGATGCTCTTTGGGTAAACACACAAGAAAACCATTATCAAATAGTGAAACAAGGTCTAAAGAAATATTAGACCTCTTTCATTATGATTTGTGTGGACCCATGTCTAACAAATCACTTGGAGGTCATCCTTACTATGTAACATTCATAGATGGTCATTCTAGAAAGACATGGCTCTACCTTCTCAAGAAAAAGGATGAAGTATTTGAGAAGTTCAAGGACTTTAAATCTGAAGTGGAAACCCTAACCGAACGAAGAATAAAGACTCTAAGATTTGACCATGGCAGGGAATACACTTCTAAAGAATTGATTGCATATTGTAAAGAAGCAGGAATTAAGAGGGAGCTCATTGTTCCCTACTATCCCAAAAAAAATGGAGTCGCTGAAAGAAAGAACAGGTCAATTGAAGAAGGTATTCGAACAATGCTCCTTGATCAAGACTTACCGAAATTCTTATAGGGAGAAGCAACAATGGCAACGATATACATTCAAATTAGAAGTCCTCATAGAATTCTTGAGAACATGACACCCGAGGAAGCATTCACAGGAAAGAAGCCGAATGTGGATCATCTTCGAATATTTGGGAGTCCGGCCTACATCCAAGTTACAAAAGACAAGCGAAAGAAGTTAGATTCTACATGCATCAAAGGAATCTTTATTGGCTATAGTCTCTCCTCAAAAGCATATAGAATCTACATCAAGGAAGGAAGACATATTGAAGTAAGCAGGGATGTTATCTCTGTTTTAAAAATCGCCGATTCGACTCCGACCAGGCCTGGTCGACCGAGCCATTAGGCTGGCCGGTCCGACCAGGTACAAAAATAGCCAGGTTGGCCGGTTTGTTATCGAGTCGGCTGGTTTTTGTACCGGCTCGGTCGGCTCGGTAACAAACCGGCCGACTAGGCCTGGCCCGAGTTAACTCGGCCGAGCCAAATTTGCCGGCTAGTGGGCCCAAAAAATCGGATTTTGTGGACTTGAAACCGGATTTTATTTCGCTGTTAGGTTTGTTTGAGGTTGTCTAACCCCTCCCCATGCTATTTAACTAACCCAACCCCTCTATTGAGCTCACATCTTTCTCATTCAATTTGCTTGAGCATTTGTGAGAGTTTTCTGAAGATTGTGGAGTTGGTTTTGGAGCAGCTTTGAGGAGTCTTTTGGGCAAATTTTGGAGCAATAGTGAGGAGCTTATTGGGCAAGCTTTGGAGCAACATTGAGCTAGAGGAAGCTAGAGGCTAGAGGTATTTATTTTTTCTCTTCTAAATCTGCCTTTGTTTGTTTTATTTATTTAGCAAATCTAGCATTTGCCATTTGCATTTGCATAGTTTTTGGCATTTGCCATTTGGTGAAAGAAATGAACATAGAATAAATAGTTTTTTTTTTTGTTTTCATGTTCAGATTTAAACATTTTATTTCCAAGTCAAAAACTCAGTCCAAAATGGCCCCTAGAGCAAAAGACTCTGCTTGGGCATATGCTGAAATGGTTGGGGATCAAATGTTTTGCAAATTTTGCAAGAAAAAAATTAAAGAGGGTGGAGGGGGCATTCATAGACTGAAACTACATTTGGCTGGTGTTAAAGGCCAAATTACTGCATGTGAAGCACCAAACATTGGGGAAATTAGGAAGCAGTTGAAAGAACAATTTGACAAGTTTGAGCAAGAGAAAAATAGGCAAAAAGAAATACAGGCTGAAATTGGGAGGAAGAGGAATCTACAACATATGATGGCTACCAACTCAAGTTTTGAATCTTTTAATTATGAGGATTCCTCATCTATCCCTTCCACTGATGCATCAAAAAACCCCTTTCGCTATGTTCCTCCCTCTAGGGAGTCTATTTCTGACAAGGGTAAGGGTGCAATGAGAAATAAGGGTACTATTAAAAGTTTTTTTGTGCCCTCATCTCCCTCTGATAGTGCAACTGCATATGGTCCTAGTCCTCCAATTGTGCAACCCACTTAAGATGCTCATTGGAAAAAAGAATTGAGAGATGTTGCTTGTGAGTAAATTGCTAGATGGTGGTATGATGCTGATATTCCCTTCAATGCTACTCGTTCACCATATTATGAACCTATTTTTGATGCCATATATGCTGCTGGAAAGGGCTTCAAACCTCCTACTATGCATGAGTTAAGAGGATCTTTTTTGCAAAGAGAGATTTCAAACATTGATGATTATTTGAAAGAGTTCAAAAACTCATGGGCACGTACAGGATGTACCATCATGTCAGATGGATGGACTGATCAGAGGAACCGTACCATCATAAAATTTCTTGTCTTTTGCCCACGGGGAACCATGTTTCTAAGATCAGTTGATGCATCTGATAGGGTGAAATATGCACAGTTGTTGTTACAGCTTTTGGATGAGGTTGTTGAAGAGCTGGGGTGGCAAATGTTGCTCAAATCATCACAGACAATGCCTCTAACTATGTTCTTGTTGGTAAATTGTTAGAGGAAAAACACCCAACCATCTTTTGGACCCCATGTGCTGCACATTGCATAGACCTCATGCTTGAGGATATTGGCAAAATAGACTAGATCAAGAACACTGTAGAGCATGCCAAATGCATCACAAAATATATTTACAATCACTCATGGATTCTGAGTTTGATGAGGAAATACACAGGGGGCAAGGAACTTATTAGGCCTGCCATCACTAGATTTGCAACACATTTTTTGACATTGCAATCTATGGGTGCCCAACATAGAAACTTGCAAAAGATGTTTTCTAGTGATGAATGGAATGAAAGTCAATTCTCTCGCAAACAGGATGGCAAAGACATGAAAAGGAAAGTCGTTGAAGAAATATTTTGGAAAAAGGCAGCAACCATTGTGAAACTTGCTGAGCCATTGGTTAAGGTGTTGCGCTTGGTGGATGGGGAAAGATTGGCTATGGGCTTCATTTATGAGGCTATGGATCAAGCAAAGGAGCAAATAAGGGCAGCATACAAGGACAGAGTGGCTAAGTATGGGCCCATTTGGAAAATCATTGATCAGAGATGGAACAATCAACTCCATCGCCCGATACATGCAGCTGGGTATTTTCTGAACCCAAGGTATCATTATAAAGCTCAGGAAACAGGAGCTTTGACTGGGGAGGTTAGAGATGGATTGATTGACTACATTGATCGCATGATCCCCACAGAGAGTGAGCAGTTGAAGATACACAAGCAGATCACTATGTTCAACCATGCTACTGGTACCTTTGGCAAGAACCTTGCAAGGATTGCAAGGGAATCAGATGAACCAGGTAAACAAAGAATTTCAATTTTCAAATTTATATTTTATAATTTATTATTTTGTATAATTGTTTATAAAATTATAATTTCAATTTCAAAGTTGGATATAAATTGTTGAGCTAACTGAAACTCAATTTTTGCAGCACAATGGTGGGAGGCATTTGGTAGCCACTGTCCTGAATTGCAGAGGTTTGCAATCCGCATTTTGAGTCAAACTTGCAGTGCTTCTGGGTGTGAGCGCAATTGGTCTGTCTTTGAGAGGATTCACACACACAAGAGAAACCATTTGGAGCAAAAATGGTTAAATGATCTAGTGTTTGTCCAGTACAACCTCCGACTAAGACGAAACCAATTGCTGAACAAAAGACCTGATTCAGATCCCATTGTGTTGGAGGATATTGATCCAACATCAGATTGGGTAGTGGAGTCTTGTCCACCAGAGTTTGACATAGATGGGGGGATTGACTTCGATTTAGTGATGGAGGATACTATGCTCAATGTAGATCCACTAGTAGCAGACCCAGTCCCAAGCCATCCAGTTGCAGGTGCAGGCACTTCCTCTAGTAAGCCACGACGAAGACGCATAGCTCGTCTATCTGATTCTTAAGGTGGTAAGGGCAAGGGTATAGTTCCAGTTGAGGATGTTAATTCAGAGGAGGAGGCGGAGCGAGTGTTTTCCCCCTCTGGTTCAGAGTTTGAGGAAGAGGACATTGGCTTGTCACAGTCAGATGACTAGCAGTAGTTACTAGTGACTATTCATGTTTTGTTGTAAAGGCCATTTAGAGCCTCCTTAGTTATGTTTTTTGTTTTGATTTCTATATCATCATCATGTATTGGTCCTTGGACAGTGCACTGGGTGCAATTTTGATATAATGGATATATTCATGAGCCTACTTTGATCATATATTGTCTTTTGTCTATATTGTAATGCTTTGTGTTTGGAAACATGAATAAAAATCTTTAAATTTATGTTTTTGTACAAAAAAATTAATATTTAATGTATTAATTACAAAAACCGAGTCATTGAAACCGAGTCGACCGAGTCATTACCGATTCGGAGTCATTACCGAGTCATTACCGATTCGGAGTCATTACCGAGTCATTACCTTGGCCTGGTAGCTGACTGATTCCGTTTTTTAAAACATTGGATGTTATATTTGGTGAAAATCATGCCTACAAAAGATCCAAGGGTATCCTTATTGATTTCGATGACAAAGATATACCTATATTCAAAGAAGAAGAAGTACACCACGACAATCCCACTACAATTCTAGAAGAAGAAGAAGGACCAAATGAGCCTATTCAATCTATGATCATATGGACCACTAGGACAAGGCCAAATTGGTTAAAAGCTACTCTTGAAGATGCTGAAGGACATGGAGTTGCGAAAGGAACCTTTAGAGAAAACAAAAGGCCGAAGAGATCTTCTGGATATGCTGCATATATGACAAAATTGATTGAAGCTGAACCATCTACATTTGAAGAAGCTGCTCATCAAGAAGTTTGAAAGAAGGAAATGCAGGGAGAATATCAATCCATCATGAAGAATGGGGTTTGCGAAATTGTTCCTAGACCTAGTGACAAATCAGCCATCACCTCTAAATGGATCTATAAGATCAAGCGTGCTATTGACGAAAGTATAGACAAATACAAGGTCAGATTTGTTGCAAGGTGTTTCTCTCAAAAGGAAGGCATAGATTATGAAGAAACCTTTGCACCCATTGCAAGGTATACTACTATTGGATCCTTGGTTTCATTGGCTGCTACAATGGGATGGAATATCTATCAAGTGGATGTCAAGACAACATTTCTGAATTGGACCATTGATGAGGAAGTATACATTGAACAACCTGAAGGCTTTGAGGTAAATAATAGAGTCACTTATGTTTGTCGATTCAAGAAGGCCCTATATTGTTTGAAGCAAACACCTAGGGCATGGTATGAAAGAATGGATTCATACCTTCTAAAAATTGGGTTCGTGAAGAGTATCGCTGATCCAAATCTCTACATCAAGGTTGGGGATAATGAGCCAATCATTATTCTACTATATGTGGATGATCTATTCATCACTGGTGTGGAGCAAAGAATTCGAGAATGCAAGAAGATGTTGGCAGTTGAATTTGAGATGAAGGATCTAGGACTAATGCACTATTACTTGGGTCTATATGTATGGCAGAAACCTGGGGAGATATATTTGGGGCAAGGAAAGTATATCATCGAGTTGTTGCAGAAATTTGTGATGATGGATTCCAATCCCCCGACTACTCCTATGATCACCAATCTCAAGAAGTTGAGAAGCTCTGACTCAAGTCTCGTAGATCCTACCTCCTATTGTAAGTTGGTGGGTTCTTTAATGTATCTGGTAAGTAATAGGCCAGATATATGTTTTTGCATGAACATTCTTAGTCAGTTTTAGTTGGAGCCTTGTCATGATCACTGGATAGTTGCCAAGCATATATTGAGATATCTTCGTGGCACTACACATCACTGCCTAAAATATGATAGCAAGGAAGTCAAGATGATTGGCTTCACAGATTTGATTGGGGTGGTAGTGAGACTGATGGAAGAAGCACTACAAGTGGATGCTTTAGTTTTGGATCTTCCATGATCTCATGGATGAGTAGAAAGAAAGATCCTGTTGCTTTGAGTAGTTCTGAGGCAGAACATGTGGCTGCATGTGAAGTAGGAAAGGAGGCTATATGGGTAAGGAAGCTTCTGACAGATTTGTTTGAGAAGCTTCTAGGTCTTATTGTGATCAACTGTGACAATCAAAGCTGCATCAAGATGTCTGGAGATCTCGTGTTTCAAGCTAGGACGAAGCATATCAACAATAAGTTCCACTACATTACGAACTTGGTGCAGGATGGGATTGTGAAGCTGGAGTATGTCCCGACAGAGAATCATGTAGCTGACATACTAACAAAGTCTCTTCCTAATAATAAGTTTGAATATCTTAGAAACATGCTTGGTTTAATAGATATTGCTGATTTTGTTGATAAAAAATTGGAAGAGATTTGTTGACGCTTTGTGAGTGAAACATTGCCTAGGAGGACATCAGGCCGACACTATGTGTTGGCTGACACTATGTGTTGATGTCTAGACCTGAAGTAGGGAGGGTGGCGTTGGTCTTGGAGCTCTGACCTCAGATACGCACCTGGATCCCTGGGTTGATGGTTAGCAAGTAAGCCTGATGGTACCTAGAGAGGCTGAAAGCTTTATTCCATCTTAGTCCCACCCAGACAGATTTCCCTGGTCAGGAATCTAGTCCATGGCATTGCGGTGCCTAAACTGTTGGAGAGCTTGGATAGATTACCCTGCTTAGGAATCTAGTCGATGGAATTGCGATGCCTAAACGCTTCATAGTTCATATAGTTTGAGATCTTACGTGTACTTGTTATGAATATCTCACTAGTTAAGAGGGAGTGTTAAAAAATGTAACTAGGTTCGGTCTTCCTAAATGTATTTGAGTCATTATGTAATGCACTTGTCAAAATGATTTTTATAATTGTTACAACGACTTATTAAAGCATGAGTGTCGTGCTTGGGTCATCATTTTATTAGTCAAAGTCCCCATTGTGGACTCCTAGGATTAATATTGAGTCATTAGAGTCATTGTACATTTTATGAGACACTTCTTGGGCTTTTGAATCATGTAAAAAGAATTATTTTTGAGTCAAAAATGAATTATGTCACCTCCACACCAAGTCGGCCTCAAGGAGATCAATTCGACCTCACTGGAAGCCTATATATTGAAGTAGTTCGAATTCATTTGGACACACTCTCTCTTACAAGTTCGATATCCTAGAAAGAGCTTGGAAAAAGTTCGAAGTTGGAGGCGGAGGCTAAAAGGAGTGCGAAGTTGGCAAAGAAGGAAGGGAAGGACAAAATCAAAGTTTTGGGCTATCTATCTCTCTCTTGTGTGGGCTACTTTAGGAGATCAAAGTCTCTTTCTCAAATCGAAGTTGCTGCTGCTGCCTGTTGCTGCCAAGTTGGAGTTGCTGGGTCAAAGTGCTGCTACTGCTGCATAGATCAGAGTGCCACATAGATTGAAGTGCTGATACGAGGTCGAAGGTTTGGATCAAAGCTACTAGAAGAGAGGGTTGACTTGGTGCGGAGGAGGTCTGTGTCTAGGTTGAAGAGTCTTAGGAAAAACTATTGAAGGAAGGTATTTTTGATTGGGTTTTCTCCTAGAGAGGGGTTTTGCCCTGGCAGAGTGCCTACGTCTTATGTCTCGTGTTTTTGTGATCTTCATACACATAATTTGGTAATTGCTCGATGAAAGATAATATAATAAAGAAGTAAAAGAAGCCAACATAATTCACAAGTAATTATCAAGAAAGAAGAAATCAAACCCTAAGCTATTGGCATTGATTTCTCAACACGATCAAGGAAGCCTCAACAAGGAGAAGCAAGAGAAATCAAGATCGAAGAAATTATAGGTCTGTTTTGGGTCATTCTCCTCCACACGTGCGAAGTGATAGGGCATCATTTTTGCAGCAGTTAGCACGAAATTGCAGTCATCTTCAAGAGCTATATTTTGGACTAGGAAAGGTCTCTCCTACAAGCCAAGTTGACAAAGAAGGGAAGCCAAGTGTTGAGATTTTGTGTATTGGTGTAGCATTGGGTGTGCTGTAGCCCTGAAACTTTGTGGAGGGACTAAGAAACACATCACCTCCAAAACCCAGAAAGCGTTTGGAGAAATTTCATCTTATGTGTGAGATATTAAAATAATTATTTTTTAATGAGGACCCTAAGTCTAACTAAGGGAATTAGAAAAAATTAATGTGAATTAATTAAACACATGTGATGAAATGTTCTAAGTGGTGCAGATCAAGCGGTCTTTTAATCTTAGCCGTCGATAAGATATTAAATCATGACCGTTGATGTCTCAACGAAAAATTATAAGAGAAAGGCTTGAGGCTCTGTCAGAGACACACACATGGACGCAGACGTGGAATTCTAGGGCGGGTTTGCTAAGAATTTCCAGAAGAGTTTTTAGTAGCTAGGGGTAGTATTGGCTAAGGGGATGATCTGATCCTAGAGCCAAGAGTCAACAAGAGGCAGAGGAGCAATAATCAGGAGCAACGCAGAGGAAGCTGAGGCTACGCAGCGCAGAGGGTTTTAGCTGCTACGTAGGTGCTATGCAGGCCCAAGAAGGGCAAAGCTGGGGCTTCAGGAGGCCATCAGGGTTACGCAGAGGCCATCCAGGGCAGCGTAAATCACCCAGTATGGGGTAACACATTCCCCTTTTGAGCAGTGTAGGGGCACGCAGAGGCTAGCAGGGCTGACGCAAGTAGCTTCAGGGTAGCGCTGGGGTTTCTAGAGGCAAAACAGGGCTGAGTTCTGTAAATCCCGTTTGAGTGTGTGGATCAATCCAATCTTCAGTCTCCAGAAAAACAAATATTGCTGCAGATCTAATTTTTTTCTCTGTCGGGTTAACCAGTAAGGTGCCCAGATTTGCTATACTCAGATTGTACTTAATAATAATAAACCCTCATATCTGCTGCACCGGTTTTCCCGCATTGGGTTTTTCCGGGGACAATTGTCTGAAAAATCTGTGTGTCACTTCGTAATATTCAGTAAATGATCTGTATGTGTGTAGGCTGTTAGTTGTGTTTACTTCGGTATTTTTTGAATATTTTCTGGAAATAACTTGTACAATTTAATTACAAGTAGGAGAAGTAAACCAAGACACTACAATAGGATTTCTGCATTATTGTATTAAGAAATTTTCACACCAAGTAGAGCGAAGAATTGAAAAAAGGGAAATTCATCCATCTTCAAGCCTCTTATGTAACCAAGGGTTTCTGCAGAAGAAGCCGTAATCGCATATCTGAAATAGCTAGCAGAAATCTTGAGTTAAGGGATCGAAATCTGAAGTAGTGGATAAGTTTGTCCAACGTTGACTTCAAGGAAGAGAAGCTCATTAAGGGGAAACTTTGAACTGGTCTTGGAGGGGGATTTTATCGAGTGTCTAGGTCTTGGAATTCGTCAATTGAAGATTCTATAAGAAGAAGAGTTCTATGGGTTTTCCTCTCATGATTGGAGAGGTTTTGGTCCTGGTTGATCACATATATCTTGTGTCCTTTGTCTCATTGTTCTATATTGTTTTTGGTAGTTGTTTGATGAAGAGAACACATAATAATAAGCAAGAAGTAAATCAAGTAAAATTAAAATACATCACAAACAATTATCAAGCTAGAGAAATAATCTCATCTCATTACCCTAGATTTCTCAATATAGACTCCTTTCTTGGTATTTTTCTCTCTTCTTGGCACAAGGAATCGAACTTGCTTGCTTGTCGCTAAATGAGTTCGAATCGTCCTCTATTTATACAGATCCAGGGAGGTCAAATGGGTTCCTTCCAGGGCCGAATTGCTCTTGTGGGGACAAAATTGATATTTTTTGACTCAAATAAAAATCTTTTTCCACTTTCTTTTCAAAGTCCAAATGGGATTTGACTCTAGTACAATAATTTGACTCATGACAAATATTTTATCGACTCAGAAAACCTTAGAAGCATGAAGAACATGCTTGACCTTATTAACAAATTGACCTGAGCATGAAATCCATGCTTGAAAAAAATATTTTCTTTTTCTTCTTTTGGTTTTTGCATGAAATACATAATAATAAAAATTATGAAGACCGAGCCTAGTTACATTTTCCAACATGATGTCATCTTCAACAGATGTAAGGCTTACCTTAAGCACTTAGTTTCTTGATGTAAGAAGCAGACAGGTGTGAGGAAGAAGAATATGTACTTGCTACAGGTTGAGACAAGAACAACCTTGAGCAGTGAGGTAGGAAGTGCATAGGGTAGAGACATGAGGGTGGAGGAGAGCATGTAATATCCCGAATGGAAATAAATAGCAATATAAAGCACATAAACAAATAACTACAGCAACTAGAGAGACATCATATGAAAAATAGACAATATGGAGAGCGCTAAGCCATTTTATTTATACTGAAAGATGAAATGAGTACAAAGGTGATCAAAATGATAACACCTTGGCTTGCACTAGGCAAGTGTAGAAAGACTCTTAGTATATATCCCGGAATAATTGCTCTCTCAATGACTGTGTAATCTCCAGTGCTGCTGGTACTGTTGCTGTGCTACTGCTACTGCTGGAATAAAATGACTAATTGGGGCTGCTACCCTCCTCGGAAAATTGCGAAACTTTGGGAATGGCTTCTCCACCCAATACCCAGAAAAGCCCAAAGAGCTTTCCGGAAATGGCTAACCTCCGAAAATGACCTCCCCTGAGGCACTACGCTATCCCAAAGAGAAACGCCGGCCTTGAATGATCTGCTGCAAATAATGTCCTCCGGCTCTACCAAAATGATGGAATAGGGAAGGGCTGACCCCTTTCCAACTCTCCCGGGCTGAATCCCCTGATAGGCCCTCAATCTGGAATCACCTCTTTCCAAGATTGCGTCCTCCCTCTCACTGATTGCGCTATCTCTTCCCGTGAATGCTCCCAATTGTGGTTGTTGCAACTCTCTCAAGCAAAACAAAGATGGAACTCCTCACTCGAGCAGGCACTTGAAGTCCCCCGGGGCTGAGGTTGGGATCTCTGCACGGAGTCACCTGGTGTACTGAACAGTATGTGCAGACTTTGCTCAACAGCAAGTGTGCTCAATGTCAAAAGAAAAATAACATAGATGCATAATCAGAATGATCCAAATGAGGAGACCCTCTCCCTTTTTATGTTTGGAGAGCCTTGCTCTCACCTAGGCCCCACCATCAACTGCGCCGTCTCTTTGAGCCACACTGCCCCTCTCTCTCTCTCTCTTTGCTGGCTTGGGCCCACATTGCCTACGCTGTCCTTTTTCCCACACTGCCACTTCGACCTCTAGGCCCCACGCTGTCAATTAATCATGTCTCTCAAGTGACTTTAGGAAATGCTTTTATCCCAAGTGTGAGTTAAGTGTCCCTCTTCACCCACTTTATTTCTAACTTAACTTTATTAAAGTAAAGTAGTCAAAAATCAATATTTCCAATTAGCTATTGCTAATTGGGAATATTACAGTCCTCCCCGGCAAAACGTTGCTTGTCCTCAAGCAACTGCAATGATGGATGCTGCAAAATCTTCTCTCTCCTAGGTGGCATCCTCCTCCGGTAGGTTCCTCCATCTCACCAGGTACTCCCTGATTGTCCTGCTCCGTAGCTGCCTCTCCCTAGTGTCAATAATGGCCTCTGGCTGTAGCACCAGATGCCCCTCATCATCGGTGGGCGGGAGCTCCTCAGTTGCAGTCACCTGCTGTCCTAGTGCCTTCTTCAGGCATGACACATGAAAAATGTTATGAATCCTGCTACCTGTGGGCAGCTCCAACTCATATGCAACCTCCCCAATCTTGCGTGTCACCCTGTATGGTCCATAAAAGCGGGGCTTGAGCTTTTTTGCCCCTTTCTGCTTCAGCGTGGATTGCCGATATGGCTGCAATCGTAGGTAGACCAGGTCCCCTACCTCAAACTGTCTCTCAACACGTCCCCTATCGGCATACATCTCCTGCTGATTCTGTGCTGTAGCTATGTTATCGTTAAGAGCTCAGAGTATATCCTGACTCTCTTGGATCCAATCCTTGGCCCTAGGGGCCTTGCTAACACCAAACATCACGTCAGCAAAAGATAAAGCATGATACCCATATAAAGCATAAAATGGAGACATACCAATAGACATATGATGAGTGGTGTTGTAACAATACTCCCCCAAGTGCAACCATCGTAAACATGCCTTTTGCTGATTTTGTGCTGTAGCTATGTTATCCTTAAGAGCTCGGAGTATATCCTGACTCTCTTGGATCCAATCCTTGGCCCTAGGGGCCTTGCTAACGCCAAACATCACGTCAACAAAAGATAAAGCATGATACCCATATAAAGCATAAAATGGAGACATACTGATAGACATATGATGAGTGGTGTTGTAACAGTACTTCCCCAAGTGCAACCATCGTAACCATGCCTTTAGCTGCCCACTGACATAGTTACGCAAGTAGCCTTCTAGCCACTTGTTCACTATCTCTGTCTGTCCATTCGTCTGTGGGTGGTAACTAGTACTCGGGGTCAACTCAGTGCCCACTAGACGGAAAAGTTCCTGCCAAAACCCGCCCATGAAGCGGCTATCCTTGTCACTGACAATGGTCTTTGGGAGACCATGCAATCTGAAAACATCCCTGAAGAATAACTCCGCCACCTATGCTGTAGTGTAACGTGTTGATATGGTGAAGAAATGTGCATACTTTGTCAGTTGATTAACGACTGCAAATATGCAATCCTTGCCCTGTACAGTGGGCAACCCTGTGATGAAATCCATCGAAATACTCTTCCATTTCCCGTCAGGTCTGGGAAGAGGTTGCAGTAACCCCGCCGGATGGTTCATCTCCCCCTTGTTGCGCTGGCAAACTTCGCACTCCCTAACATGTCGGAGTACGTCCTCCTTGAGGCCCTTCCACGAGAACCTCTCTCTGATGGCCCTATAGGTCTTGGTGAACCCCTGGTGGCCTGATAATGGTGAGTCATGTGAGGCGTGCAATATCTTCTCCTTGAGCTTGGAGCTCTCGGTCAAGAAGATCCTGTCCTTGAAGTAGATCACCTCATCCATCACCCTGTACCTATCATTTGTAACCTGCCCGTCCAACACTTCGCAGGCAAAACGGTCCTTGGAGTACTCTACCAGCAGTTGAGCCCTCTAGTTCGTGTCCAAACTCATCAAGGACAACGCTGTTGGTTTGCGTGAAAGTGCATCGACCACCACGTTGTTTTTCCCCTTGACATACTCGATGTCAAAATCATATGCCTGGATCTTGCTGACCCACTTCTGCTGCCTCTCCTGCAGCTGCTTCTGCTCTAGAAAGAATTAGAGGCTATTGTGGTATGTCCTCACTCTGAATCTGTTCCCCACCAGGTACTGCCGAAACTTGGCCAATGCATGCATGATGGCCAACATCTCCTTGTCGTATATAACATACAACCTCTCATGTGGCAATAACTTTCGACTCTCGAAAGCTATGGGGTGGCCTCCCTGCATCAAAATTGCGCCTATCCCCTCCCCTGATGCACCACACTTCAGGACAAAGGGCTATATAAAATCTGGCAATGCCAAAACCGGATAGTTGCTCATCATCTCCTTGAGTCTATCGAAGGCCCTCTGCGTTGTATCCGTCCATCTGAATGCCCCCCTTTTTGGTAAGGTCTGTAAGAGGTGCAACAAGTTGGGAGAATCCCTTGACGAACTTCCTGTAGTAGGTGCAGATACCCACAAACCCCCGAAGCTCCGTCACATTCTTCGGCTCTGGCCAATCTTTGATGGCCCTGATCTTCTCCTCGTGGACCCTCACTCTGTCAACCCCAATGATGTGCTCCAAGTAGAGCATCTCTGTCATCCCAAACTCGCATTTGGAGAGCTTAGCATAAAATTGCTGCTCCTCCAAGATGCGCAACACAGCTTCAATATGCTGTAGGTGCTCCTCCCATGTCCTGCTGTAAATCAACATGTCATCGAAAAACACTAACACAAGCTTCCTCAAGTGACTACGGAAGATGTGATTCATGCATGACTGAAATGTGGCCAGAGCATTGGTCAGCCCAAAGGGCATCACTAAGAACTCAAAATGATAGTAATGACATTTGAAAGCGGTCTTGGGAATATCTTGCTCCCTCACGCAAATATGATGGTACCTGGATCTCAAATGAATCTTCGAGAAGAACTTTGATCCCCTCAGCTCATCCATCAACTCATCTATCTGTGGGATGGGGTACCGATTCTTCATGGTCTTCTTGTTTAGGGCCTGGTAGTCAATGCACATCCTCAACGTGCCGTCCTTCTTCTTCACCAATACTACTGAAGAAGCAAAGGGGCTAGTGCTAGGACAGATGTGCCCAAGAGCTAAGAGTTCATGAATGGCCCTCTCAATCTCATCTCGGTAAGCCTTGGGATGCCTGTAGGGTTTAGTGATGACAACCTGGATGCCTTGCTCTAGCTCAATCGTGTGCTCAAATCCCCGATTTGGTGGTTGCCTTGGTGGTATCTCTCCAAAAATCGTGGCATATCTGTCTAAAATGGACTACACATCTGGTTGTACGGCCTGCCCTATAGATCCTGCCTCTGAAACACGCAGCTCCACTGCCCACTCTATGTCTCCCTTTTGGAAATCTGCCTCCATCCGGTGTGCTGAAACTGCATGTGGTGGGTAGGTGTGCACACCCTGAATCTTCTCGTGCCTCCCAGTCTTCTTATACGTCCACTCCATCTCCAAGGTCTCCCAATCAGTGGTGACCTTCCCCAGCGTGATCAACCACTGCACCCCAGTATCATGTTGGTGTTCGGAATGTCCACCACGAAGAAGTGATCTGTCAGGGTGTAAGTCCCCATAGTCACTGCCAAGGCCGGCACATACCTGGCACACTGCATGGTCCTGTCACCTGGAACTAGTACCGAAAATCTGTCAAAGCTCTTCGTTGGTATGCCCCTCCGCTCTACCAACTGGGCATCAATAAAATTGTGGGTGGTCCAACTGTCCACTAATACTGAAACACGCAGTCCCCGCACAGTGCCTCGGACACGCAGTGTCAAGTATTTGGGAACCCCTTGCAAAGAATCAAGGGCTCCCCTGGTAGGGGCAAATGCTGCACCTCCCGCTCCTGGTGGTGGAGGTGGCAGATGATCTCCCTTCTGCGCTGCGCTGCTGCCTCCTGCCTCTATCTCCTCATACTCCTCCTCTTCTCCGATACTGTCGGAGAAGACCTCGATGTAATGTGCCTTCCCCGCGACACAACGGTGTCTTGGTGCCCATGGCTCCTGGCATGTGAAACATAGCCTCTTCCACCTCAGATCTCTCCTGGTCTTATCATCCACGGGCCCTCTGCCCTAGTTCCCCTTTGGAGGTGGAACCCTCACGTCCTTCCCCTTTGGCTGGAATGCCAGTCTCTGGGGAAAAGGAGCTCTAGTCTGGGGTAGCGCATCCTGCAAATCCCCAGTCCTCCCAACTGCGTCATGGAGTGTAGCTGGCCTTGTCGATCTGACTAACCCCTGTAGAGGCTCTGCCAATCCGTATATGAACATATAGATCATCCAGGCTGCGGATAAATCAGGGACCATCACGGAAAGTCTCAAGAACTCTGAAATGTATGTGTCCGGACTCCTGGTTTGCTTGAGCTTAGTCAGCTCAACAAAGTGCTTCTCTAGATCCCTCCGATCAAATCGCTCTATCAACCTCCGTGTAAACTCGGCATATGTTGTCACTCCTGAGTGCCCCAACGTAGCCATCCCGTGAAACCACGAGTCATGGGCCTCGCCCTCCAGGTGCAGCGCTGCCACCTTGATGGCCTCTGTCTCTGCCCTCTGGTTAAGCTGGAAATATATATCCAACTTCTCCACCCAAGCCTTTGCCGAACACTTGGATGATCCGTCAAATGTCGGTAGATAGAATCTGCCTACAGTGCGCTGTACATCCCCGTCATGTGAATGCCTATTCCCCCTATGATGGTTGCGGGGTCTACTTTCCCGCTTGAGTTGAACGAAGTCATGGAATGTGAGGGCATCTCTGAACTCTTGATCGTAGCGCTGATACTCAGCAAAGTAATCTCCCATGTGGGCCGGTTCCTGCTCCTACTGTGCTCTTGCCCCAGTGTTTGCAGCAAGAAACGTAGGCATCGTGGAAAGTGGAGGTGTGTGTGATGCCATCTGCTGCGCTGTGATGTGCTCCTGCAAATGATAGGATGTGCCTGAGCCCTCTCCGGTATGGAAACTCCTTGGGGTCTCACGCTGTCTAGACTCTGTCGTGAAGCTTTGCCCCATCTCTTCTATCCGTCTCGACAAATCCTGCACTGATTTGAGGAGAAGTTCCCCGAACTCCTTCCCGACATCTCTTTCCTCCGCCATTGGTTCCTCCTCCTCTGCGTCCACTACTGGAACGCCGTCACCTTCCCCGAAAGTGATCTCTAACCTCCGCTCTTGGTCTCTGTACTTCCTCCCTCGGTAACAGATGTATGGTTTACCTGTTGGTGTCATAGACAATCTGCTCCACAGGCTGAGCCAAGTCTATGAGCTCTGATACCACTGTAATATCCCGAATGGAAATAAACAACAATATAAACCACATAAACAAAGAACTATAGCAACTAGAGAGACATCATATGAAAAATAGACAATATGGAGAAAGCTGAGCCATTTTATTAATACTGAAATATGAAATGAGTACAAAGGTGATCAGAATGATAACACCTTGGCTTGCACTAGGCAAGCGTAGAAGGACTCTCAGTATATATCCCAGAATAACTGCTCTCTCAATGACTGCGTAATCTCCAGTGCTGTTGCTACTGCTGGAATGAAATGACTAATTGGGGCTGCTCCCGTCCTCGGAAAATTGCAAAACTTTAGGAATAGCCTCTCCACCCAATACCCAGAAAAGCCCAGAGAGCTTTCCGGAAATGGCTGGCCTCCGAAAATGACCTCCCTTGAGGCATTACGCTATCCCAAAGAGAAACGCTGGACCTGAATGATCTGCTGCAAATAATGGCCTCCGGCTCTACCAAAATGATGGAATAGGGAAGGGCTGACCCCTTTCCAACTCTCCTGGGCTGAACCCCTTGATAGGCCCTCAAACCGGAATCACCTCCTTCGAAGACTACGTCCTCCCTCTCACTGACTGCGCTGTCTCTTCCAGTGAATGCTCCCAATTGTGGTTGCTACAACTCTCTCCGGCAAAACAAAGATGGAACTCCTCACCCGAGCAGGCACTCGAAGTCCCCCGGTGCTGAGGTTGGGATCTCCGCACGGAGACACCCGGTGTACTGAACAGTACGTGCAGAGTTTGCTCAACAACAAGCGTGCTCAATGTCAAAAGACAAATAACATAGATGCATAATCAGAATGATCCAAATGAGGAGACTCTCTCCCTTTTAATGTTTGGAGAGCCTTGCTCTCACCTAGGCCCCACAATCAACTGCGCTGTCTCTTTGAGCCACATTGTCCCTCTCTCTCTCTGTGCTGGCTTGGGCCCACATTGCCTACGCTGTCCTTTTCCCCATGCTGCCACTTCGACCTCTAGGCCCCACGCTGCCAATTAATGATGTCTCTCAAGTGACTTTAGGAAATGCTTTTATCCTAAGTGTGAGTTAAGTGTCCCTCTTCACCCACTTTATTTCTTTTTT
Organism: Pinus albicaulis; assembly: GCA_034641835.2. Taxonomy (NCBI): domain Eukaryota; kingdom Viridiplantae; phylum Streptophyta; class Pinopsida; order Pinales; family Pinaceae; genus Pinus; species Pinus albicaulis. The sequence goes on from CM076578.1 coordinate 1,041,550,744, forward strand.
AAAGTAAAGTAGTCAAAAATTAATATTTCCAATTAGCTATTGCTAATTGGGAATATTACAGAGCAGAACTCTGAGGGAGTCCTTAGAGCGAGAGCAAGTTAGAACTCTCAAGAGGGAGCCTCAACCAATATCACAATTTGAGTCTCGACTAGTTGGCAAGTGGCTTGACCAACAAGATGATGAGGAGCAGAGCCTAGGGCAAGGGGAAACAACCACTCAGTTAATGACACCTAGTATAGGGAGTCTTTGAGCCAAGTGGGAAAAATATTTGTTTAGGGAGGACCAGAAGAGAGTTGGACCTCCCAATACCACCTTTAGGAAAAATAAGCAACCGCAAAGATACATGGGGTACATGGCACTTATGACTGAGGTGATAAACTCGCATAATAAAAGTATGGTTGGAAGCAACAAGTCTTCAGATCAGTTTTTGCAACAGGAACCTGGGAAGTCTTGTAAGTTTAGTTCAAAGGGAGAAGTCGCAACAACGAATAACATGGTGGTGCTGAAGACAGATCCAGGGGGAAGAGGTTCTTCTAGAAGTACTTTCCTCGCTAAGAGGGAGTGTTGAAAATGTAGCTAACAAGGTATTTTGGCTTGTTCCTTAGTTAGTGAAGACCTTGAATTGTCCTCATGAGTTAGACATCAGTTAGGATGAGTTATTTCTAGTTTACTGGAATAATCATCAAGTTAACATGTGTAGAGTTGAAGCTTCAATTATATAGGAGTTTTCATCAGTTTGACTATAGAACGAGGTGGCAGTTAATAGTTCAATTAGAGCGAGTTAGCCTTTAGTCTTGATTGAAGATAGGATGAGTTAAGAACTCCAGTGTCAATTTGAGAGAGAAAGAGTATCACTCTCAGTTAACCATAAATCAAGAACTCGAGTTCTAAATTTTGTTGATTTATGGTAGCATCAGATGTGCTCTAGCCTTGTAACTTTGTATATAGGCTAAGACACATGTATTCCATAAAACCCAAAAATGGTTTTGGAAAATTCCACTTAGAGATGATTTAATTAAATTAATTAATCATTTTTTAAAGTTTTCCTAAGTCTAAACTTAGGGAATTTAATTAATTAAAGTGTATTAATTAAATCAAGTGTGAATCTTCTAGATAAAGTCATGGATCACCTCCAAGTTAATTTTAGCCCTTGATTATGTTTTAATCTTTGTCGTTGAAGGGTCAACAAAAGATTATAAGAAGGAAGGTGAGGGGCTTATGGAAAATACACTTGACACTTGAGCCATTGAGCATTTTCGAATTTGCGTGAGGAGACACAGATTTTGATCAAGAACAAATCGCTAGGGCTGGGTTTGCTAAGTGATTTGATTCAGTGATCAGATCCAGAGAGGGGCAGAAGCAGAGATTGGTTAGGTGGACCAAGAATACATTTAAGAGTGAGACAACATTTATGTAGAAGAGAGACAACGCAGTTTCTTGCAGTTCCTGTAGAGAATCACGCAGAGCTAGCGCAGTGTCTCTTAAGTCAGCCCAGAGAAAGCTAGAGGCTAGGGTTCTGAGCCAGGAGGGCTAAGATCTAGCTTCAGATCAGCCAGATCAGCTGCAGAGAAGGGTGACGTAGTTCCTCAAGCTTGCCTATGCAGGTTTACGCAGATCCAGCGTAGGCATTCATGTAGAGGCAGTGAGGGCTTCACCAGCGCTGTTTTAATCAGTCGAAGACTTGCTAAGTGAGGTATATCTCACAGTTATTTTTGTTGCCTATATTTCTCTGAAGGGTTTGCCAGATGTTGGAACCCTAGTTGTATTCAAGATTCTGCTGCTTAATAATTCAAATCCTCAGATTTGCTGCACCGGTTTTCCCAAGTTGGTTTTTTTCGGGGACTTAGTCCAAAAATAACTGTGTCAATGTGGTTGTTTTTCATTACATTTTGTTCAGTTTGTTTCAGCACTTAGATTTATTTCGCAATATCATTTGTATAGACTGCTTCAGTTTTTACTTCAATATTTCATTGAAATGGAATAATTATGTAAAATAATAGAAGAAGTAATTCAGATTTGTTGCAGTAGGAATCCAGATTTAAGATTTTTCAGATGGTATCAGAGCTTATTTAAGCTGAAGTGTAGGAGAAATGAAGAGAACCAGCAGATCAACGCTAAAAAGTCTGGGATCTGCGTAATCAGCAGAAGACCCTCCCAGAAAATTACGATGTCCAGGCCAGGAGGGCATTCCAGTGCAGAAAAGGCTCCCTCTGAGAGAGTTGACAGAGGGGTAAGCTTTTTCAGTTGCAGAAGAGGTAGTGTAGCAGATCAGCGTAGCTAAAGGACGCAGTTACTACACATCAGTAAGAGCTAGTGCATAAGCGTTAGAAAATTTCAGAAAAACACAGTTGGGGATTTCTTGATCTCAGAGAGTTTCTTACTCAAAGAAACTCAGTTTTTCTCGTACAACAACATAAGAAGTGACTTACTCCACAAGGAGTGCTTAAGTCTAGCTGCGCAGAGGGTTAGAGCAAGATATCGATAGTTGAGGAGATGGCCAGCAACAGATTGCGTGACCAAGATAGATTGGAGGGTGCCTCCAACTACGTTATCTGGAAATCAAGGATAGAATTTCTCCTTGATGAGCACGATCTAAAAGCCCTCATAGACAACGCAGTTGCAGAACCTCTTAATGCAGCACACTTGAGGCAATTCAAGAAGAATATGGCAAGAGCCAAGCGGTTGATCTTAGATGGAGTGAAGGATCATATCGTACTTCATATAGCAGCCAAAGCCACTGCTAGAGAAATGTGGGTAGGGCTGGAAAAGCTATACCAAGGATCTTCCTAGCAACAGAAGATGTATCTTGAAGAGAAGATGCGAAATATCAAGGTGAAGAAGGGAGAGCGTTTTGACTCCTCCTTATCTCGGAAAAAGGATAAAGAGGAAAAGGAAGATCCACAAGCAGGAGCTGCCAAGATTGAGGCAGAAAGAGATTGTGCAATGTTAGCTCATATTCCGAAAGGAGAGAAATGGGCTGACTTGGAGTTGTAGATCCAGAATCTACATGGGCAGGATCCTTGAGTATTTTCGAACTCTTGGATCACATGTGAGCTACGGTAACCTAAAGACAGTAGCGGGATGGACAATTGCAGCAGAAGATGAGAAGACAGTGCAGTGGCTAGCAGTACTAGAAGCTTGATCAGCGTAGAGAGGGAGCAACAACATTAGCAGGAGCAGCAGCAGTGCAGTGCACACTGGTGCAGCGCAGTGCTCATGCAATACAAAACCATCAACAACGCAGTATTTTGAATTTTCAGAGAGCTAGTGCAGAAACTAGTAACAGTCAGTCTTATTTTTGAGTTGCAGATTTACTTGTCCAATTTCGGATGTTTTTTCTGCTGCAATTAGCAACAGTGCAGCAGTGCAATAGCGACAGTAGTTGAGCAGCAACAACGGAGGAGCAACATCAATGCAGTGCACAGGTGGTGCAGCGCAGAGCAGAGTAGTGCTCACGCAGTGCTGCAGCATGTTTGCAGAATTTAGAGGGAGTTGCAGTACAGTGGCAGTTGGCAGCAACATGCAGAGTCAACAGCAGTACAGTTGCAACATTTTTGTGCAGTGTTGGTGAGTAGCATCAACAACACAGCAGCAGATGTTCTAGAAGTCAGATTAGCAACACATTGAGGTGTTTTGCTAGAGAACTTTCCTTACTAAGAGGGAGTGTTGATTTATGGTAGCATCGAATGTGCTCTAGCCTTGTAACTTTGTATATAGGCTAAGACACATGTATTCCACAAAACTCAGAAATGGTTTTGGAAAATTCCACTTAGAGATGATTTAATTAAATTAATTAATCATTTTTTAAAAGTTTTCCTAAGTCTAAACTTAGGGAATTTGATTAATCAAAGTGTATTAATTAAATCAAGTGTGGATCTTCTAGATAAAGTCATGGATCACCTCCAAGTTAATCTTAGCCCTTGATTATGTTTTAATCTTGGTTGTTGAAGGGTCAACGAAAGATTATAAGAAGGAAGGTGAGGGGCCTATGGAAAATACACTTGACACTTGAGCCATTGAGCATTTTCGAATTTGTGTGAGGAGACACAACTTTTGATCAAGAACAAATCATTAGGGTCGGGTTTGCTAAGTGATTTCATTCAATGATTAGATCCAGATAGGGGAAAAAGCAAAGATTGGTTAGGTGGACCAAGAATACATTTCAGAGTGAGGCAACATTTAAGCAGAAGAGAGATAGCACAGTTTCTTGCAGAGGTGACGCAATTCCTGCAGAGAATCACGTAGAGCCAGCGCAGTGTCTCTTGGAGTCAGTCCGGAGAAAGCTAGAAGCTGGGGTTCTGAGCGAGGAGGGCCAAGATCCAGCTTCAGATTAGCCAGATCAGCTGCAAAGAAGGGTGACACAATTCCTCAAGCTTGCCTACGTAGGCTTACACAGATCCAGCGTAGGCATTCATGTAGAGGCAGTGAGGGCTTCACCAACGCTGTTTTGATCAGTCGGAGACTTGCTGAGTGGGGGATATCTCACAGTTATTTTTGCTGCCTAGATTTCTCTGAAGGGTTTGCCGGATGTTGGTACCCTAGTTATTTTCAAGATTCTGCTGCTTAATAATTTGAACCCTTAGATCTGCTGCACTGGTTTTCCCAAGTTGGTTTTTTTTTTCGGGAACTAAGTCCAAAAATAACTGTGTCAATGTGGTTGTTTTTCATTACATTTTGTTCAGTTTGTTTCAACACTTAGATTTATTCCACAATATTATTTGTGTAGACTGCTTCAGTAATTACTTCAATATTTCATTGAAATGGAATAATTATGTAAAATAATAGAAGAAGTAATTCAAATTTATTGTAGTAGGAATCCAGATTTAGGATTTTTCACAAATTTGATTTGGGACTCTTTGCATGTTCGAATTGGGCCCATAGAGAAGAAAACAAAGGCACAAGGAAATTCATTGTTTTGTGCACAATAGTTTGTTTGAGAAGATAGCGCTCACGATTTTGTGAGAGAGCCTTCATTGTGGAGGGTGCAGGAATTGTTTCCTAAGGAATAGGAGGCACAAGTGAGCTAGGATTTAGGAGTTGGTTGTGCGCAGAGAAGAGGAGTTGGGGTCCTAAGGAATAGGAGGCTGAAGTGCGCTAGAAAATAGGACCTGAAGTGCTCTAGGAAATAGGGAATCTGCGTAAGGAATAAGGCTTCCAAGTGCACAAGGAGGAGCGGAATTGAGCAAGGAAGCAGGGTTTTTGAGAGCAAGTCAAGGAGCCAGTAGAGGATTGGTTGCGAGCTAGAGGACCGAGATCAACTAATGATCAAGGTGAGCCGAGATCAACAATATCAGTTGAGTTTGTGAGAGAAGTATAACGTTTTCTTAGAGAGACATATAGCTTTGTAATAGATTCAATTGTTCCTAGACAATCAATAAAATACCACATCAAGCAAGCAGGGTTTGCCTGTTGGGTTTCCTAAGAGAAATAAGTGTGTCGATTTGTGTGATGTGTTTTTATCTGTGTTTTTATTCCGTTGCTTTTAAGTTGTTAAGAAGCTTTGTATCTTGGTGAAAGTTAACTAGATTTTAGTTTTCAATAATTCACTAAGTAGTTGTAGAGTTTCATTGGAAGTTAACACACTGCTATCATTCTGTGCTTTTTCTTGTGACTCATCTTCAATGATATTTTCATTCTTCAATTGATTGCATGAATCCATCTCAATCATATCTTCTATTTCCTCCATATTAGCCATCAAGTCCTTTGTATCATAATTAACATCAACCATTTGTATGATGTTTTTTATGTCATATTTTTCATCAACCTTTTCAATAAGCTCCTCTATATTGCATGTCGCATCAATCTTCTCTATTAGATCCTCTGTATCACAACTTGCATCAACCTTTTGTATGAGGTTATTTTCCACAAATGTGCATCAATCGTGTCATCAATTTGATTTTTCCTTTCTCATAATTCTATTTGAAGTGCATCAATCAATTGATCATTCATATCTATTTTACTCTGAAGATCTATAAGCCAATTATGCAATTCATGTTTATATTCTTGTAATTCCTTGATTTCTTGAGAGGCATTTTGTAAACACTTTCCTTCTCTACTCATTTGTAATTTTTCTCAAGCTCACTTGCCATACTCGCTTGATGATATGCTTATGTGTTACACTTGTTTGATTTTATGTCACCTTAGGCTATCGGGTACTATTGATGATACACCCTAAAATGTGATTACAATGATTGACTTTGATGACTCACTTGAACCCCTTATTCAAATTTCAGGTACATTAGAGAAATTTTGAGGTCTAAAATGGGCCTGAACAAAAATGTACAACCAAAATCAACTTTCCAAGAACCAATAGGATTCAAGATGATGATGTCAACCATGGGGGATAATTCACCATTTTTGGAGTAAAAAAATAGAAAGATTAAAAAAAAAAAAAAAAACTACTTTTTCAACTCATATTTTCAATTATCTCCCTATGATTTTACTCAAATTTCGAGCAGTAGCACTCGTGGTGCCCTTCTAATGTTGGATTTTCCTTTGTAAATGAACTATTGTTCATTTCATTTGCCCCTACATTTGAGCTACTTCTATTAAATATTTGAGGACATCCTTAGCAATCACATACAAGTTGAAAGCTACAAGTTGAGAGCTAAGGGACAACCTTGAATAAAAATTTGGAGATGGATTGGTCTAGAGCACGTCTAGAGAGGGTTTCGTTCACAAGAAATGTCAAAATCGAGAAAATATCATTAAAAATAAGCAATTATTGACAAAATTCAAAAAATGCAAAAGTGTATTTTTTTTGCAATTTTTTTATCCTCTAAAGCATCCACAACATCAAATAAATGCATTGCCACATAAATATGAAAAGAGAACTAATATATAAGAGGTATAAGATGTCGAGTGCTACATTACACATCAACAGTGAATCATGTCTTGAATTCTAAGTCCCGATTCAACCTCAAAATATCAACAAAAAGTATAATAAATGTATCTTATCATCATGAGTCGTCTACAATGAAATTTGATACACAAACTAGTGATTTCCTCTACCTATTTTATGAGCTAAAGGTAATGGATTTTCCCTTAGAGGAAGAAGGTCTTGGGAATAGTGTTAGACTTTGATGTTCTCTAGAAGAAGTAGTAGGAGATAGACTTTGACGTCATATACTAGTGGCCATGCTAGGTCGTGTCACCTCCTCCTTCTTCTCTTTTATCTCTCTCTCCCTTGCAATTGTAGTGGTGGTGTCAATCCCATCCAATGAGATTGCATCCACCTCAACTGTTTTTTAGAAGTTGCCTCGCCCATAATCAAAGATTGTAGTAGATGTAGACCATGTCATTAAGGTGCTGGGACTCCAACCTATATGAGGGTCATAAATTATAAATTAATAATATATGCATTCAAAATTTAATTTAAATCTTTTTAACATGTTGCACTTCTTGGTGTGAATTTTTTCAAAAATGCTCCAGTTGGGAAATCCACAAGTTTGGCAGTTAAATGATTTCCCTTATTAATGACATTATCTTGTGATGTTTTGTTATTCTAATGCTTTCTTTCAATTTATCTTTTCTTATCATCAAGATTAATGGCAAGTAACAGATAGAAGAGGACAGAAGAAGTAGGCACACTGCTAGGGCAAAACCCCAATATTTGGGGAAAACCCAGTCAAATTCTTCCTTCAGTAGATTCAAGATGAGATGACCAAGGCTCCCTCCATCAAGTCATCCTTCTTCCTTTCACTGTGTTAGCATCAAATACTTGCCATTGAATTTTCACCGAGACATTATCACTGCAATATTTCTAAGACCCCTTATCATTGTAATAGCAACGAGAGACTTCATTTCTGTGATGGCATCGAAGTCTTCCCACTGTGATAACACTAATTCCTTCTCATTGTAGTGGTATCGAACCTTTCATACTGTGGTAGCACCGAACCTTTCATATTTTGTTTACACCAAGATAGTATTTGCATAGAGACCGTAGTATATTAGAAGCATCAAGGTATGGGAGCACCGAACTGTAATAGCAACAAGATCATTATGGCACCGAAAATGTAATAGCTCGAAACTATGGTCACTGTAATCTCTGCACTTGTTCAAAGTTATCTCTATGATTTAACCCGAACTTCTGAATTTATACCAAAATCTATCCTTTGAAATTCTTGTCTGAACTTCTGTTTTGAGCGAAGGGCTTAAGTTGGTATATATAATAGTTTTTCTGTCATATATAAACCGACATGAATATATGAATAGTTGTGTCACTATATAAGACTGACATGAACATATGTAAGGAAGTTGACTTGATGCTGCTTGATGACGATTCTCTTGAGGCTTGTCTTGAAGGTGATGATGCTGATTTGATGAAGAATTGATGACTTTGAAGAGGATGACTTGATGGAGTAGTCTCAAACAATAAACAACCTAATTACATGATTTAAAAGCCCAAAATGGATCAATTTAACTTTGTAATGACTAACCTAGAAGTCCACAATGGAGACCTTAATCTAAATATGACCCAAGCATGAAACCCATGTTTTAATAAGTCATTTAATAATAATAAATTATTTTTGACAAATATATTAATAATGAAGACCGAACCTAGTTACATTCTTCAACAGTCCCTCTTAACTAGGGAGGTATTCATTCATAATCAAAGAGGTACATGGAAGATCATCTATGAAGTTTAGGCACCGCAATGCCATGGACTTGATTCCTGACCAGGGCAATCTATCCATTGGTATCTCAACAATTTAGACACCGCAATGCCACAGATTAGATTCCTGACCAGGGTAATCTATCTGGCTGGGACTAAGATGGACTCAAGCTTTCAACATCTCTAAGTACCATCAGGATTACTTGCTAACCATCAACTCAAGGATCCAGGTGCGTGTCAGAGCTCAATGATCAACACCACCCTTCCAACTTCAGGACCTAGACATCAACACAAAGTGTCGACCAGATGTCCTCCCAGGCAATGCTTCACTCACAAATCCTCAACACCCCTTGATCCAACAGATCAAGGACCACAAATCTCACCCGATCAAATTGATCGGTAACCAACATGTTATCAAAAACCTTTGAGAGATTCACCTATACAAACACAACCCCAATCAATAATATACTTTAATATGTACACACTCAAATACAAACCTCCAGGGTCGTTCTAGATGTTGCTTCTCAAATTATTGCAGTAGGACTATCAACGAAATCTTTAATATAAGATTCCTTCATCATACATTTTCCTTTCCTACTTTACATGCAAGAACATATTCTTCAATCAGATTCTGTTTTCCTTCTTACAACAACACCTCAACAAAGCATTCTCCAATCATGACTATGATTCTTACTCATGGCTTTCACTAAGACTTACGACTGTTAGTCCTGGTCCAGTGCATGACACATGACGTAGAGAACCATAACCATCACTTCTTCTTTTATCCAGGCTCCCTCTTAATCTAGGGAGATCAACTTCTGCCTTTGATGTTGGAGAATCTTTCATGGCTTCCATCCTTCCTTACCAACTTAAATATGACGTACCTGCATAGCTTAGACAGTGAGTACAACCAGATCTATAGAAGCATGAAGTTAGTCATAACGAAATCTTATAGTAGTAGAAGCATGAAAGCATAATCATCAGGAGACTATACTTCAATACTTCAACTTCTGGCCCAGGTTTGTTACAAACCCTAAATCACATCAGCAACTCAATCAAGATGACAAAAGATTAGTTCTGTCATATAGCAATCCCTAGAAATAAGTCAAAAGAAAAATAAAGATATCTAATAACTTTCAGAAGTCATATGATAGTCTTTCCACTAGGGTTTTATGTAAACCCTAGATTTCACTCAATCAAGATGACCATAGCATGAATAGCTTCTTCTAGGGTTCGATGTAAACCCTAGATTTTTCAATCATCCTAGAACCCCACACTTTGACTAGGGCTTGTTTCAAAACCCTAGGTCTTATGACCATTTGGTCAACACACATATCTAGGAGATTACCATAAGCATATATGCCAAGCAATATTAATACTTTAGACATATATTGACATAGACTAAGCTAGGGTTACATACCTATGGTTTCATTCTTAGGACTTTAAGTACATAACAAGGATTTTGCTTGTATTCCTAACCAAAACCTAGGGCTTTGGTTCATATCAAAGCAAACCCTTATTATATCAAAACTTCAAAGGTTCGTCATTTCAAACAATATCATTTCAACCCTAATAAGTTAGAGCTTCCATGATCATATCGAAACCCCAAACATGACTTCATCAATATATTAATCAGAATAGAAATTTCTTCATTAATAACCCTAAGAAGGTTTAGGGTTTCACACATCATATCTTACCCTTACGTTAGGGTTTTCTAGTGAACCTGTCTTGGGTTCTTTCATATAAACAATCAAAGATATAAGATGGGTAGATGTATCACATGATGAATCACCCTAAATAAGAATCTCTGAGATTCAAAAGAGCTGGACATAACGATGTTAGTAACACAAATTTCAAAATAAGATGAAGATAATTTTATAAGATGTATGGTCTAAGACATACTTGGAAATTTTTCTTGAACAACCTTGTAGGATTTTCTTGGAGTGTAATCCATGGTCTTCTATACCTGTAATACATACTTTCAAACAAAACATGTGATACCAAGAGCATAATTTAATTTTACTGTGTTTACACCAAGAAAATATTTGCATCGACACTGTAGTATAGTAGAAGCATCAAGGTATGGGAGCATTGAACTGTAATAGCAGCAAGATCATAATGGCACCAGAACTGTAATAGCCCGAAACTGTTGTCACTGTAATCTCCGCACCTGTTCAAAGTTATCTCTGTGATTTAACCCGAGCTTTTGAAGTTATACTGAAATTCCTGTCCGAACTTTTGTTTTGAGCGAAGGGCTTAGGTTGGTATATATAATAGTTTGTCGGTCATATATAAGCCGACATGAATATATGAATAGTTGTGTCACTATATAAGCCGACATGAATATATGAATAGTTGTGTCACTATATAAGGCTGACATGAACAATTGAAGGAAGCCGACTTGATGCTGATTGATGACGATTCTCTTGAGGCTTGTCATGAAGGTGATGATGTTGATTGGATGAAGACTTGATGACTTTGAAGAGGATGACTTGATGGAGTAGTCTCTAACAATAAGCAACCTAATTACATGATTTAAAAGCCCAAAATGTATCAATTTAACTTTGTAATGACTAACCTAGAAGTTCACAATGGGGTCCTTAATCTAAATATGACCCAAGCATGAAGCCCATGCTTTAATAAGTCATTTAATAATAATAAATTTTTTTGACAAATATATTAATAATGAAGACCGAACCTAGTTACATTATTCAACAATCTGGAGGAGCTACATGTTTGGTTGAGCACTCAATTGACAAACTTTTGGATATTAGGTACTCTTGCACCATAAATTATCCACCTAACATCTACAACAATAGGAGAAACATAAGAAAAAACTTTGAAATTAAAAAGTTGAAGCAAAGTATGAAGAGAAAATGAAATTTGAAACAAAATGAAGGCTCCTCAGATTAATACTCACGATGTTGCTACCAGTTGCTGTTAAGAGCTCCACTTCCCTAGTATTATCTCAGCCAAACCACAAAATGCTCTATGCTTTGATAAGATGAAGGCTTGCTGCCCTAGAATGGTCTCAACCACCACTAAAAGATGCAGAATGGTTTATCACATGTCTAGATGAGGGCTTGCTGCCCTAGAATGGCTCCTAGTAGGCCTTGGAAGGGATCTGCTAGCCCAAATAGAGTCTTGTTACTCATTCGCTGCTCTAGAAAAAACCCAAACCACCTTGGTGCCCTAAGGTGTAGCCTCATACTGCTTCACTGCTTTGGAAAAAAGCCTCGCTGCCCTATACAGAAGCCTCAGGATGTATGAAGATGTCATAGATTGTCTCAAGTCAATCAACCCACAAAAATCTCTTTGCTTGCCAAAACCAGATGATGCTTAAAAAAGTTTGCCAAACAAATTAGAGAAAGGGAGGGGATTGGCTAGGGTGGAATATTTCACCACCAAAATCAATCAGAGGAAAAAGGGGTCTTAAAACCCTTAGAGCCTCAACTCATAAAACCAAAAATATCCAATCAATCTTGATGAGAATAATGATTCTCCTCTCTCTTATTTATAGACTCCCTTTGTTGAGAATTAGGTAGGGCTAGGTTTAATTCAAATTCTTTTCTTGATAATTACTTGTGAGCTTACTTCTTTCACTTATTTCTTCTCTTCTCAGCTTATTATATCTTTCATCAAGTCAATTACCAAAAACACAAGAGACACAAATTTAAGCTCTTCAAGCTAGGGCCAAAACCTCTCCTTCCCGGAGAGGAAAAACCCACAATAAATTATTCTTATAGACTTTCAGATTACAAGTACCATGACCATGACATAGACCCTTGACCTTTGTATGCCTCCAATACCTTGTTGCTGCTTCTTCCATGACTCCTTAAGATGACCCTCATTTCTGCACTGTCCTGCACCGTTCTGCACCTTTTTGCACCAAAACTAGATAGCTCGAACTCTACTTGTATTCTTCCTTCTTTAAGATATCAATCCCTTATCATAGATTGAATTGTGCACACCTTGCACCTCTGCATACCCTTGCTGGCTGCTATTCAATATCGCATTGATCTTTACACGTCATGACTCTTATTGCTGGATAGATCACCTTCTTCACATTATGTAGATATCCTTTACTATCATTGTATACTTCGGTGGGTAACCCTTATCTTACCTCGCACTTTACTGTGATTTTGTCCCTCCTCCACATCAAAGACTAGTCCTGCAACTACACATTTATATAACAAACCTTTATCGTAAATTCTTTCATAATGATATGTCCCTCTATGCTTCAAACCACATTTCTGTTCTCCCTTTCTCGCATTATATTTCAGTCCCAAAACTTGCACTTAATCACAAGAACTTTGTTCGAATTTCTGTGTCAAACTGAAATCCGCATGCTCCTATAAATAGTTGTTCCTGACTGTAAATAAGCCGACCTATACTTTAGTTATGAGGCCGACTTGAATAAGGGTTTATGGGCCAACGTGATGAAGGTTGTCTTGAAGGCTAGTTTGAGCAGTAGTGTTATCATCTTACTTGAGCCATTTCTCCAAGGTTATATGACAAGGTCTTGAGGCATACATAACTGACTTTACTTCGTATACATGACTCTATTTATGACAAGATGACAAATCCCTAAAAGACGTCAAGAAGAAGTCTTTTGACCTATAATAAAATCTTTGCTCATGAAACCCATGAAATAAGCTTAACAAAAATACATTTTATTATGTTTGTCTTCTTCATTACATAATTACATAGTCAATATGAAGACCAAACCTAGTTACACTTTCGAACACTCCCTCTTAACTAGGGAGGTATTCATAATGGTACATGGTCACTTTCAATCTGAAGAATCTCATAAGAAGAATCAGATTGGTAATCACATCTGTATAACATCATATCAACCAACATTGTTCGAGTGCAAGGCCTTGACTAACAACCCCATCTCTCAATGAGACAATGGGCTACAATGCTGGCGAGACACATGACTTATAGACACCATAGTCATTGTCTCTCCAAGGTACATACTCCACCCAAGTGTTCCTTGAGTATGACCTTCTTGGACTATTTTTCTCTTGGGTAGCCAACCCTCAAAGAATATCGGTCCTCGATTACTCTAATCTTGAATGCCCTATCTCATTCTCAAAGAGTATCAAATGACAGATGATTATCCAATCCTCCATTCTGTCTTCCCAGTTGAAGACCAAAATGATGCGTCTATCCATTCTCTCCTCATGGCCTTCATTAAGACTTACGATTGTTAGTCCTGGTCTAGTGCATGACACATGAATTTAGAGAATCATATTCGTCACTTCCTTTTGATTCAGGAAGGACATACTTCAAGTTTCTTCCAAGTAAGAAACTTACCACTAGGCTCCTGCTTAACCAGGGACCTGCAGCAACAATGGTGAGACTCCTAACTACTTATGAAGAATTCCTCCCTTGATGTCATGGATTTCGATGTTGAGGAATCTTCAACATTGGCTTCATAGGGCATAGATCATCCATCACTTTCATCCATGAGTCATGTCGTCCTGTAGAAAGTGATTCACTAGTCTTTCTCATCTGGTCCATCTTTATGCAATGCTGCTTTCCTTCGAACCATCTCCCAAGGATCTTACATTCATCCACATGATTGACAGCCCTGCATAAACTTATCCAGATAAACATATACATAAGAACTTTTAAATCAAAAGTTACCTTAGTGATGATCTTTCACCATGACATCTTCCTGTAGGCATTGACATCCTCTATTTAGATTGACACATATCCTAAAGATATATATTGTCAAAGGTCTTCTTGTTTACCATACTTCTATCAGAGTCCACATATCTTCCTAGGAGATCTCCTAGTCACATCTTCTTGGCTTCGGATGATAACCGCCTCTTGACATGGTTGCACTTCATGATCTCTTCCTTTCTTTCTCCACACTTCATTCCCAGGAGCTTCCAATATTTAGTTCCTTGTTTGTATACAGACACCTCATATTCCATGAGGATATTTTTGATTTCATCTGTTAGTGACAACTTGTGTAACGGAAGAGATCCTCCTTTCTCTGATCATACTTCTAAAGGTAGAAGTCCATCACCTGCAACCATAAGACATGACTCCATAGCATCTAGTGTTAGCATATAAATATATGTACCTCATCTTTTCCTTTTGAGTCATCTTGCAACAATTTTACTAGAATGGAGAGCTTCATTCCCTTGACCTGCTTCATCACTATGTCATCATGTTCTAATCCCCGTATTTTGCAAGATAGAATTCCCGATGAAACTTTTTTCTTTCTTTCTAGTCAGTGAATCCAGAGAGGACTCCATTAGGAAAATGTCAATACATGTTTCCATATTGATTATTGAATGATGACCCTTAATCTTGATGAGTTCCTTCCATCAATGTAGTTATCAGTGAGGTTTCCAGGAGCTACCTCTTCAAGTGCTCCTTCCATGCTTCTATCATGATGCTATTAATATACACTACTTCCTATCATACTATTTTACAACCAACCAAAATCACTTAAAGAGAAAGATGATCTCAGTCATAATAGAGATCTTTCGCTTCTTCTTTCTTAGATTTCTTTGCATCAGGTTCTTTCCTTACATCTGTGACATGGGCTTCTTCCTTTTTCCTCTTGTCCTTTCTAAATTGAGGACAATTCCTTTTATATTGCCCAAAATCATTACATCCAAAGCATCGTGCTTTGTCCATATTTCTTCTTTTATTCCGAGGACCAAATTTACCGAATCTTCCTTTCTTCTCGGACGTGGCTGCAAAGGCTTGATTCCTTTCACTTGATCCTATATCATCTTTGGCTTTCAATCTTTTTTGTACTATCTTACATAGATCCTGGAATGGCATTGCTTCTTCCTTCCCATCGATGCTTGAAGTGAAACTTCCCCATTTAGGTAGAGCATTTTGTACCATAGTGAGTATTTCTCCATTAGACATTACTTCTCCCAATTTCTGCAATTGATCTCGTATTGCGAAAATCTCCATAAGATATGGAATTATTCCTTCCTTTCTTGACATTCTCAATTTGTATAATTTTTGTCTCAAGGATATTATTTCCCTACAGAACCTTTCCAAAATAGCTCCACCAATTTATCATGTATTTCTTTTGAGGATTCTGGATTTGATACATAGGGAATGAGAGAGTCCTCTATGGATTCTATAAGAATCCTTCAGTCTCTTATGTCTCCCTTCATGCATTTTGAATGTCTGTTTTTGAAGGTTGAATTGTTGATCCTTTGATGTAGCCCATAACTTCTTTGTCAATTAGATTCAAATATGTCATTTTCTTCCATGCACTAAAGTTTGATGACCCAACCAATTTGTTGCTTTCTTTGCAATAAGTCATTTTGACAGATTTAGATGAGGTCATAGATACTTACTTGAGTAGGGTGACTTCCTCCTTCTAGCAGCTTCCTTGATGAAGATGAAGTTAGGAACTCCCTCTTAGATTGAATTCTCCAATGTAGATGTCTTCAAAGGTGTTGGATAATGTTGGATGGTGCTTGATGATGTATCTTCCAACAATGTCTTCAATGTCATAAATCTTTGAAGGCAAAGATGATCTCCTTGATGAGTGGATCCTTTGAATGAGATTGAAGGTCTTCTTGAAATGGCTTGAGAATCTTCCTTGCAAACTGATTTGACTTTTCAACTCAAACTTTGACCTTGACTTTAATTCTTGCTTCCTTGAGTGTCTTCTTGCTAAGTAGCCGTTGTCTTCAGCACCTTAGCTCTGATACTATGTTGAGAATTAGGTAGGGCTAGGTTTAAGTCAAATTCTCTTCTTGATAATTACTTGTGAGTTTACTTTTTTTACTTATGTCTTCTTTTCTTAGCTTATTATGTCTTTCATCAAGTCAATTACCAAAAACACAAGAGACACAAATTTAGGCTCTTCAAGCTAGGGCCAAAACCTCTCCCTCTTGGAGAAGAAAATCCCACGAGAAATTCTTCTTATAGACTTTCAGATGATAAGTACCATGACCATGATACAGACCCTTGACCTTCCAAGACCTTGTCGATGCTTCTTCCTTGACTCCTTAAGATGATCCTTCTTTTTTGCACTGTCCTGCACCATACTGCACCTTTCTGCACCAGAAATAGAGAGCTCGGTCTCTACTTGTATTCTTCCTTCTTTAAGATATCAATCCCTTATCATAGATTGACTTGTGCACACCTTGCACCTCTGCATACCCTTGCTGGCTGGTCTTCAATCTCGCACTGATCTTTACACATCATGACTCTTATTGCTGGACAGATCACCTTCTTCACATTATGTAGATATCTTTTACTATCATTGTATACTTTGATGAGCAGCCCTTATCATACCTCGCACTTTACTGTGATTCTGCCCCTCCTCTGCATCAAAGACCATTCCTTCAACTACACATTTATATAACTGACCTTTATCCTAAATTCTTTCATGATGATCTGTCCCTCTATGCTTCAAACCGCAGTTCTGTTCTCCATTTCTCGCATTATATTTCAGTTCTGAAACTCGCACTTAATCACAGAACCTTTGTCCGAATTTCTGTGTCAAACTGAAATCCGCATGCTCCTATAAATAGTTGTTCTTAACTGTAAATAAGCCGACCTGTACTTTAGTTATGAGGCCGACTTGAATAAGGGTTTATGGGCCGACTTGTAGAGGATATCTTCCAGTGTGATGAAGGCTGGTTTGAGTAGTAGTATTATCATCTTACTTGAGCCATTTCTTCAAGGTTATATGACAAGGTCTTGAGGCATACATAACTGACTTTACTTCATATACATGACTCTATTTATGACAAGATGACAAATCCTTAAAAGACATCAAGAAGAAGTCATTTTACCTATAATAAAATCCTTGCTCATGAAACCCATGAATCAAGCTTAACAAAAATACATTTTATTATGTTTGTCTTCTTCATTACATAATTACATTGTCAATATGAAGACCGAACCTAATTACACTTTCCAATGCCCTTTGGGGTCTCTTCTCATTTTTAATGAGGGGTTACAAGTTTCCCTCCACTTAGACCCAATTATGGCTTTCTTCACAAGTTTTGCCCCAATTATCCCATTACCATTGTTGCCTCAAAAGCATTGGATAATGGTTGCCCCCTTTATCATTAACTATAACCTACAGGGTTGGATAGGCTACTTTGTTCTCCCTTGGGCAATTAATTAGTAGGGGACAGTACAGTCCCCCTTTCCCGACATTGCTTTCCCTCAAGCAATCACAAGTTTGGAAGCAGCAAAATTTGGCCTCCTAATTTCAAGAATGAGGACCTCTCAAATGATTCATGTCCCTTTGTTGCTTTCAAACCCTCCACCTTCATTCAAAACAGTCCCTGGCTCTTCTCCATATTCAGCACCATCATGAATATTTGCAACTGCAAAAATTACCCATAAATGCCTTGAGTGATGAAGTGACCAGCATTGAAGTTTGGGGTGATGCTGATGTTAAAACCTTCATAATCATATAATAGAACTGGATGAAGACCATCTTTCTTGCTGAACATTGGCATCTGAGTTTCATCCTTGCTGCTTATGAAAACCTATTCAACTTCGAACTCTGTTCGCTCAAGGTTTGGAACAGCAATCCCTTTGAAAATCACTAATTCAGGTTTTTCCTTATCTAGGCTGCATCGATAAATAATTCAAGGGTTCAGGAGGTTGCTAAAACCAATAAACATCTTCATATCCCTTCTTGCTTTCAAACCCTCCACCTTCATTCAAAACAATCCCAGGCTCTTCTCCATATTCAGCACCATCATGAATATTTGCAACTGCAAAAATTGCCATTAAATGCCTTGAGCGATCAAGTGACCATCATTGAAGTTTGGGGTGATGCTGATGCCAAAACCTTCATAATCATATAATAGAATTGGATGAAGACCATCTTTCTTGCTGAACATTGGCATCTGAGTTTCATCCTTGCTGCTTATGAAAGCCTGTTCAGCGTCGAACTCTGTTCGCTCAAGGTTTGGAACAACAATCCCTTTGAAAATCACTAATTCAGGTTTTTCTGCATCTAGGCTGCATCGATAAATAATTCAAGGGGTCAGGAGGTTGTTAAAACCAATAAATATCTTCCTATCTCTACGCCTCATTGATATTCCAAAATTTGACCCAATATCCATTGGTAAATTATGAAGCAATTCTCCATTTTTCCCTCCTTGTATTTGCAAATAGTAGCTGAATAGGGTATGATTTCCATTGATACAACAAGTTGATTCAAATACGCCCTTCTCAATAGTATCATTCAATCTAAAATTGTTTTTATCCATCTGGTTACCTGGCTATGATATTGCAAACAACATCTTCATTTTCTGTAATCTTGTATGGATTGCACCAGAAATATGTGTGTCTCCCATCAACAACTTCATTGTGACACCCCCCTCCTAATCCTCATCAAAACACTGGTTAAAAGGTGGTTACTATGCTGACCCAAGATCCAAGTTGCTGTTATGGAATTGGGGTCTAAAAATTTCAATCTTTTCAACTAACTTAAAACCTCCATTAGACATCACCGTTGCCCTAACACCATAAATCTGACCTTTAAATCTGACCTTAGTAGCTTTTGTATTCGACTGTATTTGTGATGCCTTAGGGCTACATAGAGAAGTCTAGTGTCTAGATCGAGTTCCAACTCCCACGCACTACCATAGTTGCTTATGGAACAGGTCATAAAGTGGGTTTCTATTGCCCAACAACCCTTTTATTGTCACATAGACTCTGCTATTCAAATTAGGCTTTATAAGGGGGTAAACTACCACTATATATCCTCCAAGAGGGAGCCGCTGCCCATCCTCATTCTTGGATTGGTTCGCAACCATAGAGAATCTTGGACATGCTCCATTGTCCGTAAACGACCATAGCCAGACCTCACCACTACCCTTAACTGTCATTAATAGGCTTGCGTTGCACTCCAAAACTTCCTGTGGCCCCAAAGCAAAGGTTTTGTTGCCCAAATTGCCTTAGATAGGCCAAACTACTCCTCAAATTAATACTCACATTGTTGTTACCACTCGTTGTCAAGATGAGGGCTCCGCTGCCCTAGTATTGTCTCAACCAAACCACAAAATGATTTATCCTTTGATCAGATGAGGGCTCTAGTACCCTAGTATTGTCTCAACCAAACCACCAAATGCTCTATTCTTTTGATCAGATGAGGGCTCACTGCCTTAGAATAGTCTCAACCACCACTCAAAGACGCAAAAGGGTTTATCACATGTCTAGATGCAAAACCCAAACTATCTCACTCCCCAGGGTTTGGCCTCAGACTGCTTCGCTGCTTTGGACAGAAGCTTCATACTGCCTCGCTGCTCTATATAGAAGCCCGAACATGTATGAAGATGTCATAGATTGTCTCCTTAAGCCAATCAACCCATAGAAATCTCCTTGCTTGCCTAAACCAGATGAAAGATGCCTTAGAAAGTTTGCCAAACATATTAGAGAAAGAGAGGGGATTTGTGAGGGTGGAATCTTTCACCGTCGAAACCAATCAAAGGAAAAATGGTCTTTAAACCCTCAAAGCCTTAGCTCATAAAACCAGAAATATCCAATCAATTTTGATGAGAATAATGATTCTCCTCTCTTATTTATAGACTTCCTTTTGGGTCTCTTCTCCTTTTTTTCATTTGAGGGGTTACAAGTTTCCCTCCACTTAGCCCCAATTTAGGCTTCTTTCTCAAGTTTTTCCTCAATTACCCCGATTTACCCAATGTTGCCCCAAAAGCATTGGATAATCGGTTTACCCCTTTATCATTGACTATAGCCTATGGGGTTGGATAGGCTACTTCGTCCTCCCTTTGGGCAATTAATGAGTAGGGGACATTACAAGCTCTGAATTCCAAAGACGTAAGTCCAGTTGAGGTTGATCAATAATGCTAGCTTCTATGCCAGTGTAGCATGTGCATTGGTGTCTGATCTTGTGCTTGATTGAGTAAATATTGGCAAATCCTCCTTTTCAATTTTTATTGTATGGTGAAAAATTGTTTCTATCCGCTAATAGTGAATGTTTTGGTATAATTGCTCTTGGAAGATTCTACTTTTTCATATTTCAAGAGGATTTTTATTGGTAATTAGGTTGTTTATTGTTTGAGACTACTCCATCAAGTCATCCTCTTCAAAGTCATCAAGTCTTCATCAAATCAAGATCATCACCTTCAAGACAAGCCTTAAGAGAATCATCAACGTCAAGTTGGCTTCCTTCAATATGTTCATATCAGCCTTATATAGCGACACAACTATTCATATATTCATGTCGGCATATATATGACAGACAAACTGCTATATATACCAACCTAAGCCCGTCGCTCAAAACAGAAAATTCTTATCACCTCTGAAGTTTGGATTACCACAGAAGTTCAATAGATCTCTGAAATGAAGTTTGGATCATCATAGAAGTTCGGATACATCTCTGTAATGAAGTTCAAGATCACAGGTTCGGTGCCATTGCAGAAGTATAAAGTTTCGGGCCTATTACAGAGATGCAAGTTCGAGCTACTTCAATGCTATATATATATATATTTCAGAGATGCAACAGTAAGCAAGTTTCAACTACTACAGAGATGCAACATTACCACAGTAACAAGCTCAAATGATCTAGGTGATATCTCATAGTCATGGTGATGTTACAGTCTCGGTACTCTCGGTGCTATCTCAGTTATGGTTCTACTACAGTCTCAATGCTATAAACTCTTGGTGCTTCTACAATCAGAAGTTTTGGTGTCACTATAAAGGTAATATCTCAGTGTCATAAGGTCTCAGTGATGTTACAATGAGGAGACCTCAATGCAATGACAATGATGAGATCTCGGTGGTAATGATGCCAAGATGACAACATAGTGATAAGGATGACTTGATGGAGGTAGTATTTAGTCTAGGGTCTTGGTCGTCTCATCTTGAATTTACTGAAGGAAGAACTTTGACCAGGTTTTCCCCAAAGAGAGGGGTTTTTCCTTGGCAGTGTGCCTACATCTTGTGTCCTCTTCTATTTGTTGATTGACATTAGTCTTGATGATAGTGTTGATTTTTGTAGCATCAGAGAGTGTTTTAAGTCTCGAACTTTGTGAGGAGACTTGGACATTAGTATTCCAAAGAACCCATAAATTGTTTGTGGAAATTCCACTCGATTCATGTCTTATGAAAATAATTAATTATTTTAATGGAGACTCTAAGTCTAAACTTAGGGAAATTAAATAATTAAAGGGTATTAACAAGACAAAGTGTGAATCTTCTAGAGAACGAAGATCAAGTCAAATTTTAATCTGAGCCATTGGTTAGATTTATAATCTGGGCCGTTGATTCATCAACAAGAAGATTATAAAAGAAGGCTTGAGGGTCATTTGGAAAACAAGCCGAGCATACACTCAGTACCCGAAGGAGATCGATTCTGAAGGAATAGAATTCGATTTCAGTGGGAGAGTTGTAGGGCGAAGAGTTGCAGAAGCAGAAGGAGAAGAGGGAGTCAATAGTGACTGAGCTCGAGGATAGAGGGTCACAGAAGGTAGCACAGAGCTGCAATGCAGTGAACCCATGCAGAGCCTACGCAGAGTGATGCAGTCCAGCGCAGGGATTGCGTAGAGAAACATGCAGAAAAACGCAGAGGAAGTCAAAGGCTCTTCCAGATGTCAGGAAATTTTCGGGAGGGGCCGAGACTTTTGTCTTAGGTGTTTTCTAATTAAATCTGCCAGTGTATTCCTTGTAAAGATTCATTTGCTAAAGAATAATAATAAAACCCTCATTTGCTGCACCGGTTTTCCCACATTGGGTTTTTCCGGGGACAATTGTCCAAAAATAAGTTTGTACATGTGATTGGTTCTTATGCTTATGTTCCTTACTGTTTACTTCTCTGCATATATAATTGTGAATGTTGCAGTAGTATTTATTTCGAAATTTACTGATAGATTTCTGTAATTAACTTACTGGAGTAATAAGTAGGAGAAATAAATCTATCACTGCAACTGTAGATTTCCAGATTGAAATTTTCACATGGTATCAGAGCCAGAGATGAGTGACAAGAACGGAGAGTTGACAAGTGAACATAAATCCGACATTGTTGTAGCAGCTCAGATGGGTTCACGCAGTTCTCTAGAAAGGAAGAGAAGCATGAAAGAACAAATGGATCACGATGTTTCTGTTCTAGCATCCAAACTGGAAGAAGAATTTGCTTGTGTGAAGCATTGCTTCTCCTGAGGTTTGGTATGTTGACAGTGGAGCTTCTGCTCATATGACAAGAGTGTGGGAATGTTTTTCCGACTACCGAGAGGAGCAAATGAACTTTAAAATTACCATGGGTAATAAAGCAAAATGTACCCCTATTGGAAGAGGTACCGTAGTATTTCAGATTGAGGCTGGAAATAAGCTTCGGGCCACTAATGTACTGCATGTGCCCGGGCTGGGAATGAACTTTCTCTCAGTGTCTCAACTTCAAAACAGAGGTTATGACGTTTACTTAATTAGTAATAGAGTTTACGTCAAACACCCCAGTTGGAAGAAGAAAGCAAAAATCAGAGTGAGGAACAACAAACTTTATAAGTTACAACTCGAATCCCCAATGGCACTAATAGGAAGCACTGATGAAACAAACCTGAATGAACTATGGCATAGAAGAATGGGGCATTTGCATCATGGGGCGTTAAAGATTCTCAAGAAAACTGTCACAGGAGTTCCAGAACTGAGCACCAAGCGGGACGATGTCTGCAGAGGGTGCGTATTGGGTGAATATGCCAAGGCAGTGTATCAGAGAAACAACAATAGGGCTAAGAGTGTATTGGGCTTGATACACTCAAATATCTGTAGACCAATGTCCACTAGATCTCTTAGTGGTGCTGAGTATTTCGTCACCTTTATTGATGACCATTCCAGGAAAAAATGGATCTACTTTCTGAAGACCAAGGACGAAGTTTTCAGTCGATTTAAAGTGTTTAAAGCTCTGGTATAAAATTTGACAGGAAAGCAGATCAAGGTGTTGCGTTCTGACAATGGTGGTGAATACACGGACAAGGAATTCACCGGGTTCTGCGCAAGGGAAGGTATTAGAAGAGAGTGGACCGCTCCATATAATTCAGAGAAAAATGGTGTGGCAGAAACGAAAAACAGGACTATTGTCGAGGCTGCAAGGGCGATGCTGTATGATCAAGACCTGCCCAAATTTCTGTGGGCTAAAGCTCGTAATACAACTGTCTATGTTCATAACAAGATTCCTCACAATGCATTGGGAAAGATCACGCCAGAAAGTGCCTTCACTTGCAGCAAGCCTGAGGTGAGTCACTTTAGGATTTTGGCAGTATGACATACTGTCATGTGCCCAGTGAGAAGAGGAAGAAGTTGGACATGACTGCGAAAAGGGGTATCTGGTAGGATACAACTAGAATGCAAAGGCATATCACATCTACATTGCGGAGAGCAGGAAAGTTGTAGTGTGGAAGGATATGAAATTCATGGAGGAGAGGGCCTTCAGAAGATCCCGTGAATTTCCTCCTGCTACGTAGTCTGAGGAGGATCCCTTGGTTCAACCTCAACAACCTGCAGTAGATAATTCAACTGCCTCTCCAAGGCATGGGGATCTAAGGGACACTTCTCTCGAGGACTTGTAGGAGGGAGAGCAGGTAAATCCGCCCACTACCAGTAGGAGAACGAGCAGGGAATTACGAAAAATTCCGAGGGACGTAGAAGACTTTGTTGGAGCCCCCGAGATGTGAAGAGACAATGTAACCAGCCTGAGCGGTATCAAGCCTTGGTTACACAGGTTGGGGAACCTTATAATTTCTGGGAAGCAGCTCAGCACCAGGTATGGGTAGATGCGATGGTGGAAGAGTACAATTCTATCATGACGAATGATGTCTAGGAGGTGGTCCCCAGACCTCAGGAGAGTTTAGTTATAGGTTCAAGGTGGATCTACAGGATCAAGTATGTTGCGGATGGCAGCACCGAAAAATTTAAAGTCAGGTTTGTGGTTAAGGGGTATGTTCAGAAGGAAGGGATAGACAAGAAGAAGCCTTCGCCCTGGTAGCTAAATATACCTCCATTAGATCCGTAATATCCCTTGCTGCGCAGATGGGATGGGAGATTCACCAGATGGACGTCAAGACTGCGTCCCTGAATGGGGCGATAGAAGAGGAGGTGTATATTGAACAACCAGAATGCTTCGAGACGCATGATCATAAGACTCGTGTGCAGGCTTAAGAAAGCCTTGTATGGACTGAAGCAAGCTCCTAGAGCTTGGTATGGTCAAATTGATAGCTACTTGTAGAAGATGGGATTTGTCAAGAGTGACGCAGATCCCAATCTCCACTAAGGGTAGGGAGTGAGCCCCTGATATTGTTTTTATATGTAGATGATCTATTTCTGACAGGATCATCGAGGCTCATCAAAGACTGCAGGGAGAATTTGGCTACGAAATTTGACATGAAGGATCTAGGGTTGATGCACTATTTTCTGGGGTTGGAAGTTTGATAGCAAAGGGGGGAGATCTTTCTTGGTCAAGGAAGATATACTACAAAGATTCTGAAGAGATTTCAGATGGAGGATTGTAGACCCATGACGACTCCAATGATCACCAACTTGAAGAAAATTGACACATCCGAAGATGATGAGGCTGATCCTACTCTATATAGGCAGCTCATAGGATCTTTGATGTATCTGGTAAACACTAGGCCGAACATCTGTTATGTTGTAAATACCCTCAGTCAGTTCATGGTGGAACCTAAGAGGGCTTATTGGGCAACAACCAAGCATGTTCTCAGATACCTTCAAGGAAAAATCGAGGTTGGATTGAAGTACAGCAGTGGCAGTGATATTAGGTTGAGTGGGTTCACTGACGCAGATTGGGCCGGGAGTCCAGTAGATCGAAAGAGTACCAGTGGGTACTGTTTCAGTCTGGGATCAGGGTTGACTTCCTGTTGTAGTAGGAAACATAAGTCCGTGGCACTGAGCTCAATAAAGGCTCAATATATGGCAGCTAGCACAACTTCGTGTGAGGCCATATGGCTTCAGAAACTGCTTGTGAACCTACTGAAGGAGAAAATGGAAGCGACCAATGTTTTGTGTGATAATCAGAGTTGCATCAAACTCTCTGAAAATCCCGTGTTTCATGATTGGTCGAAGCACATTGATATCAGGTGTCACTTCATTAGAGATCGTGTCCAATAGAGCGCTGTATAGTTGCAGTACACTCCAACAGGAGAACAGGGGGCAGACATTCTCATGAAGGCTTCGGGGAAGACTAAGTTTGTCTACTTTAGAGAGAAGATGGGGATGATCAAGAATCCATTCCAATAGCAGGAATGGATAGGATCAGGATTCAGAGGGAGCTGCAGCAGTGACAGTTGCAGTGTCATGGGCAGCAGTATAGAAGGTAGCAACACAACAGATGAGGGGTGGCATCCTGAGATTAGTAGCGCAGAGGATGCTTCAAAAGCATAGCAACATGCAACAGGCATATTGCTAGAACACTTTCCTCGCTAAGAGGGAGTGTTGATTTTTGTAGCATCAGAAAGTGTTCTAAGTCTCAAACTTTGTGAGGAGACTTGGACATCAGTATTCCAAAGAACCCAGAAGTGGTTTGTGGAAATTCCACTCGATTCATGTCTTATGAAAATAATTAATTATTTTAATGGAGACCCTAAGTCTAACTTAGGGAAATTATATAATTAAAGGGTATTAATAAGATAGAGTGTGAATCTTCTAAAGAACGAAGATCAATTCAAGTTTTAATCTGAGCCATTGATTAAACTTCTAATCTGGGCCGTTGATTCTTCAACGAGAATATTATAAAAGAAGGCTTGAGGGTCATTTGGAAAACAAGCCGGACAAACACTCAGTACTCAAAGGAGATCGATTTTGAAGGAATAGAATTCGATTTCAATGGGAGAGTTGTTGGGCGAAGAGTTGCAGAAGCAGAAGGAGAAGAGGGAGTCAGCAGTGACTGAGCTCGAGGACAAAGGGACGCAGAGGGTCACAGAAGGCAGTGTAGAGCTGCAGCGCAGTGAACCCACGTAGAGCCTACGCAAAGTGATGCAGTCCAGTGCAACGACTGCGTAGAGAAACACGCAGACAAACATAAAGGAAGTCAGAGGCTCTTCCAGATGTCAGGAAATTTTCGGGAGGGGTCGAGAATTTTGTCTGAGGTGTTTTCTGATTAAATCTGCCAGTGTCAATGCTGCACGAAGCAGAGACGCGGAAGCGTCATTTTCCAAAAATTTAGGAAGCAAAGCGTTTCAGAAGCGTCTAGTATATATATATATATATATATATATATATATATATATATATATATTATTTTATTTTTCTTTTATATTTAAAACAAACCACCCAAATACCATATTAGTTGTAGAAGACATGAAAACATGCATATTTTTACATAAAATCAAGATATATATGACTTCCATGATTCCATTGTACATCAATGATTAATTATTCGAGCATCAACCATCTAGATTCTAGATCCTAGCAATTACAAACATACATCAAATTTTTAAGCATGATAAAACGTTTAAGCATGTTGCATACTATAAAACATAAAACATTTAAAACATTTAAGCATACTATAAAACATAAATGATAAAACATTTAAGCATGCCTCATATTGTAAAACATAAAACATTTAACCATATTATAAAACATAAAGCATATTATCTATCAAGTGAGCAACTGTCAACATTAGTCATGTCCAAAATTCAAATAATAATGTTTACAAAATAGGCCACTAGGCCACCACCAAGACAAAAAAGATCAAATTCACAACAAGCCTACAAGTCTAATCTATGACAAAAGCAGTAAATTGTGAAAATATCTACTAATCTCTCCTTCCACCACGAAGAGTACGTGATGGTGGGCCTCCACGTGGTGGCAATGAAGAAGATGGTGGTTGTGGAAGTTGTGGCACTGGCACTGCAACTGATGAAGACGAAGCCCCCGCTGTTGGTGTTGAACCATGGAACCTAGGAAGCAAGGGACCATTGGGGGGGTGGCATCTCAACTCGATCATCATCATCATGGATAAGAGCATCCTCTAATTGCTCTAATCGCAACACTCCATCCTCCAAATTGGCCTCCTTTGGATACCTGCCCCAAACCTTAAGGTCTTTATTATTCTTTGGATCATCACAGTAATGGGACAACAATTGCAAGTTGTAATGAACATAAGCCAACCTCTCTGCCCGGTCTAAACTCAACCTGTTCCTTTTAACACTGTGGATGAAAGAATAGGAGCTCCAACACCTCTCTGTAGAAGAAGTGTTTACCACCTGTGATTGCACCCACAATGCCATAGTCTGTAGAATTGGAGTAGCACCTGCATGCATGTTCCACCACTCAATAGAAGAAAAACTCTCTTGATCTCTAATAACATGCATGTTCCCAAATGGACCAGTGGAAAGCATATAGCTGCTCAACTTTTTCCATACCAAGGCAACCTCCTCCTCATCAGGGACTAATCTAGTCAATGCAATCATATATTTTTCTAGGACCTTTGGATCTAGGTGTGGTTTTCTCCTGCTGCCCCCCCAAGGTGCTGGTGTTGAAAGCCATGATGGATGTTAGTATTTAGGTGTCAAAACATATGCTAATGCATGCAATGGAACATTTAGCATATCCCATCGTCTTTCCACCTCTGCACGAATATAACTGTACAAGGTGATATTTCTAGGCTCAATAATGTCTTTAATCTGCCCCAACATGTTATCCATTTGCTCATACACCTCCTTGGCCAATCTGAATCAACAAACTTGATCATGTAATAAATTGGTTTGGTGAATTGCAAAACATATTTAACCTGTGACCAAAAGTACATGTCAAAAATAGTGTTCTTAGCTACATTAGCACCATCTCTATCAGTGTAAATTTCCTCCCATGATTTAGTGGTGACCATATTAGTTAAAGCTTGTCTCACCTTCACTAGCCGCCTAAAGGTGAGGTAATAACTTGCAAATCTTGTTTTTGCAAGTTTAAGCAACTGCAACTTGGAGTAAGTGCCATAGAAGTAGTTTACCCTTGTATGCCCTGTGATAAATTTAATGAGTTGCTTCCCTCTCTTGTAAAGCTCATTAATCCATCCACATTCTTTATGCTTCACAATATCATGCATCAAAAGGTTCAATGTGTGCACCAAGAAGCCAGACCAAAATATGTGTGGATAAGTAAGCTCAATAATTCTTCGTGCCCCCTTACAATTTGCTGCATTATCAGTGATCACTTGAACCACTTTACTAGGACCAACATCTCTGATTGATTGCAATAGGAGATTTGCAATGTTTTGGGAAGTTGCACTGATAGAGGAGGAATCATGACATGTAATAAACACTGCACCACTAGTAGAAACACCAAAAACATTTATCAAATGTTGGTTTTTGATATTTGTCCACCCATCTGATACAATGGATACCCCACTATCCACCCACTCATTTGTAAAACGTGTCAAAGCTACTTGAACCTTTCCTTTTTCTCTTTCTAATAACACTGTTCTAGCTTTCTCAAAGTTGGGGGACTTGTATCCTTTTGGGGTTTCATTGATGGCCTTTACCATTTCATGCCAATAGGGAGAGCGAAGCACATTGAATGGTACACCGCAAGCACAAAGAAATCAGACTATATTTTCATCCACATCATCCCTCCCAGCAACATTAAGGAATGTCTTTTTACCTCCAGAGCTTGCAGAAGTACCATGAGGAGATGAGCTACCAAATCTAGAGGTTGCACTTGATTCAGATTGAGTTTTTTGTTTCTTGTTTTTTTGTTGTGCAACCTCCTCTATTTGGATGTATATTCTTCTTTGTTCAACTGGAACCTTTGGGCAAATTACTATCCCCACGACACCCTTTTTTTCATTACTGTTCATCACCGCACAAAGATGCTTCCTCACACGGGTATATGAACCACTATATGGTTTTCCTCCATGGAAACCATGAGGGCACAAAAACTTGTAGCTTCCACCACGTTTTTCCCCTTCAAGTTTGGTCACATAGTTCCACAAGGGTGTCAATGCAACTTTCCCCTCTCATGTTTCAATGTTTTGATCAAAATCATCCCCTTCCTCTTCAAACCCTTCCTCATCATACATTGGGTCGCTCATATGGGGACCATTATGTTGTTCTTCTTCATGTTCTTCTCTTCTATTTCTACTCCCCCTTACCATCACCAAAACCAAGAGTGGATTGATACATAGAAGCCACAAAAAAAAATCATCTTTGAATATGAATATAGATGGTGGACAACCTGCAAGTAAATGAACAAGAAGAAAGAATGGGAAAGTGTAGGAGAGGGAGGAGAGAAAATACAAAAAACAATGACAAAAAATTGAGAAAGTTTGGGGTTTGCACCTACCTCTTTAGCTCTTGTAGGTGGAAGCCCTTCTTTGCTCCTCCAAGTTCCTCCTCCTTCACTTTTCCAAGCTCTCTTCAACTCTCTCTTCTCCTCTCTTTCTCTTCTCTTCTCCAAGCTCTCCAAAAACAAAAGTGAGCAAATGAGAGGTAAAGGAGAGCTTATATCTTTTTCATCCTATCCCTAATTCAACACTAAGCCACCCTCTAACCCAACTAAAGTCAAAAATAAAAAATAAAAATAAAAAAAAGTCGCCTTTTTTACTACGCTAGTCGGATCCGTAAGACGTTGTACAGAAGCGGTTGCGATCCGTACGGATCTGCCTCCACCGTACGAAACACAGATTCATCTGTACGGATCCCCCTCCACCGTACGAATCATGGATTCGGTCGTACGGATCCAAATTTCTAGGAAACTCAAATTTTTTTGCGAAATTTCCGAAACGCATTTCGTACGGTGGATCCCGTATGGTTCCGTATGGTATGTGTTTCGAGGGTTGGAGCCGGGGGGGAGGGGGACGTTTCCTGCAACACTTGCCAGTGTATTCCTTGTAAAGATTCATTTGTTGAAGAATAATAATAAAACCCTCATCTGCTGCATCGATTTTCCCACATTGGGTTTTTCCGGGGATAATTGTCCAAAAATAAATGTGTACATGTGATTGGTTCTTATGCTTATGTTCCTTACTATTTACTTCTCCGCATAAATAACTTACTGGAGTAATAAGTAAGAGAGATAAATCTACCACTGCAATTGTAGATTTCCAAATTGAAATTTTCATGGATAAGAAAAGATAAATTGAAAGAAAAAATAATAATAACAAACACATGACAAGATAATGTCATAATAAGAGAAATCGATTAACTGCCATTCCTTTAACACTGATGTTCCATTTCATCTTCCAATCTTTGGAATCTGGGTTCAGTGGTTAGGAATCTAGGATGTTGTCCATGAGCGTTGACATATCCTGATGAAAAGACGAAAGTTTAGTCTTAAAATTTCTTTCGTCCCCTCCATGTGACATAATTTTGGTGAAAATTCAATGCCAAGGAAAATTTTTGTTATGAAGGGGCTCCAAACAATGTTATCAGATTAAGACTAAACCGGTTAGAATCGGCTGGTTCGACCGATTGGAGGGAAAAACTGGTGAACTAGACCATTTTAGGCCAGTTTGGTATCAAACTGACTGTTTTTGTATAATGCTATCAAGAACTCTTTGAACACAATTATTTTTCCTTTTTTAAAGTAATGATTTATGACTAGAGAAGCCTAATATTTGGCCATATTGCCCTACTAATGCTAGGCAATTAATGGTAATGTTACTTCCTTAAAGTAAAAGTGACATTCTTTTACTTAAATTTTTAACATTACCATGAATTGACTCTAGATGTTTGAGAGTGGTTATGAACTCATTGGATTTCATATGGAGAAAGTAGAATTTTAGATCCCACTCAAAATCCAACAGACAATTTTTTAGGATTTCAAGATTGGGGGTTTTGCAATATTTCCATTGGATTTTGTCACGTATGAGGGTATGGAACTAGCATTTAATCAATAGCGACAATCCCTCTGTGTTGAAATTCGCTTGCAAATTGAATTTCTAATCATGATAATTACTTGTGGCTATTATATATGTTCTTTATTTAGCATTTGCTCCATTCAATTAGGTAATCAAGCAATTATACAAGTACAATGCGCAAAAAAGACAATAGATACTAGATATTAGGCCAGTGGCTAGGGAAAAACCGAACAATCCTTTCCTTATAGAATCTTTTGTCAATAGGAGAAATCCAAGTCATAGACAAGCTAACCAATAATAGCATGACAACTTATCCCTAAAATGCCAAGTCAACCCTACATGAAAACACTAGTGTGAAAATTTCTGAATGTTACTTATGCAGAAATCTACTGTTAGATCTGGTTATGCTTCTCCTACTTAATTAAGTTATTAATGCTGAAACTTCAGATTAACATCGAAGCAAACACATAACAAACTTTCACCGATTCAGATCTAAAACAGAAAAAGTACATGCACACATAGACAAAGTGACACAAGGATTTTCTGGACAATAGTCCTCGGAAAAACCCAATGCGGGAAAACTGGTCTTCTGGCTGCTAGAGGGTTTTATTATTAAGAGTTTTCTGAATACAACAAATTTGGGTTCCAGATCTGGAAAAATCGACGGAGAAAATATAGATTTGCAGCTAACTTGCTGTTCTGAAGCCAAAATATTGACTGATCCACACCCTCAAATGGGATTTACAAGACTTAGCCAAATCTTGGCCCTAGAAACCCCAGTGCTGCCCCTGAAGCCTTTATAGTCTCTGCGTCGCTCTACGTTGGCCTGGAGAGGGCTGCGTAACCCCAGAATGGGTGACGCAGACCCTACGCTACCCTTGAGGGACTCTTCGTAACCCCTGAGGGTCTCCTGCTGCCCAACGTTGCCCCGAGAGAGACTGCGTAGCACTTGTGTAGCTGTAGCTGCCCCTGCGCTGCACAGCTGCTGCCCTCTCTGTTGCTGCTGCTGCTGCTCTTGCTTCTTTGCGCTACCTTTGGAAGCTGCTCTTCTTGCTTCTTTGCGCTACCTTTGGAAGCTGCTCTCTGCCTCTTGCTGATTGTAGGCACTGAGATCAGATCATCCCCTTTGCCTAAACTCCCCTCTTTGCAGCTGAAACACTTTTGAGAATTCTTGGCAAACCTTGCCTTGGAATCTCAACTTAGCTTCAATTCTCTGCCTCTGTGTGTCCTCTCCAAGTGACCCCAAGCCTTTCCTTTATATTTTTCTCGTTGGGAAACGAACAACCATGATCAGATCTTGAATCAATGGTTAAGATTAAAAGAAATCTTGATTCGTGTGACTTAAGACAATTTCACCACATGTTTTAATTAATTACCTTTAATAATTTAATTTTTCTAAGTTAGAGTTAGGGTCCTTAATTAAAATTATTAATTAATTGACTATCTCCCAAACCGAACAAAATTTCCCAAATCCCTTTTTGGGTATTGGAGATCTCATGTACTCTAGTCCCTCCACAAATTTTGTTAGTTAGAGCACATTCAATGCTACCCCATCACACAAGAAAACTCAACACTCCCACTTAGCGGGGAATGTGCTCTAGAACAAACTCTGCTTCACCTCGAAGCTCTGCACTGATCTCTGGTGTGGGTCTCTGCATCAATGCTGGACCTACTGCCCTTCATCACCGTGCTCCTACTGCCATTCTGTACTGCTGCCCATGACGCTGCCATCGCCACTGCCACATTTGTACTGCAGCTCCCTCTCACTCTGCTGCATCCGTGTTGCCATCTGCTGCACTGCATCTTCAGTTGCTGAGAGAAACAACTGAATCTCCTGCCCAATCTTTGACAGACAAGTCAGTTGGGCTGCATTCTCATCACTAAAGCTCCATTGGCTACTGATCTGTGCTGTCATTTGGAGGATGATGCACAACTATAGCTCTGCACTGCGTAAGCAGACTTCCTCTGCACTGCTGAAGTCACATCAGCCCCTTGTGCTGAAATCTCTCACGTTGCTGCTACGCTGCACTGTCCTCCTAAAGCCCCTACGCTGCTGCAGCTGTGCTCTGCGCTGCTGAAGTCACATTAGCCCCTAGGCTGTCGCTCAATGCTGCCACGCTGCTGCTGCATCTACACTGTGCTTCTCCTTCTAGTCTTCAGATCTGCCTCTGCTTCATCCATGATCTTTGCACCCACTGCTCCACTTATCCCGCTACTGTCTTAAGGCTCCCGTAGCTCGGATGTGATCCAAGAGATGAGCTGCTCAAGGATCCCGCCCTCATTCTATAGCTGCTCTACAGATCCATGTCGCCCCACTTTCGTGGTTCATGAGTGCTCATGGCTGCATCATCTTCTGACCCATCATCTGCCACAACAACCTTGGAAGAAGAAGCTTCCATGTCCTTTTTCTTTCGAGCACAATTGCTGGCAAAATGTCCTAGTTCCCCACACTGGAAGCACTTGATCTTTGATAGATCCTGCTTCTTCTTCCCTTGCTGCCTCTTCTTCATCTTCCTTCTTCACCTCACTCGATCCCGTGCTGTACTGCTTCTTGGTGAATTTGTGGAGTTCTTCTTGATGCATGATTGCCCGCAAGTTGTCCCAGTCGGGAAGGTCCGCTCTGCCCAAGCTACTTTGGACAAAGGTTTCCCACTCATCTGTGACTGCATTGAGAGCAGTCCTGACCATCACATCATCCTCCACCTTTGCACCTGTGGCAGTCAACTGGTCTCTGATCGACTGTAATCTGAAGAGAAAATGTTCCATGTCTTCCCCCTTGGTCATCATGAATGACCGCATCTGAGTCTCCAGAAGCATCTTCCTTTGGACGAACTTTCTCTCATATAGGGATGTTAACGCCTTCCACATCTCCTTAGCTGTTTTCTTCTCAACTATGTGTGGGACAATATGGTCCTTAACTCCATCCATTATCAACCGCTTGGCATGTGCCACAACTTCATTATGCTTCTTCAGGAGATCTGCATTGGTCAGCATGGCCAGGACTTGTTCTACATGGTCTCTTAGACAATATGCCTCTAGGACTATCAGGATTCTAGCCTTCCAAACTGCAAAGTTGGATAGGCCATCCAATCTATCCTGATCACGTAGTCCGTGAGGTGCCATTTGCTCGGAAAATCTGTCGAAGCTCCTCTTCTCTGTGTTAGAGATCTGGATCTAAGGTCCATGGCGAAACAGGCACCTTCTGCTCCCTCTGACAACTGATTTCCCTTCTTGGGAATCTGCCAAATAAAACAATGATTTAACTCTTTTCGATCCTCTAATCGATCTGCAAATTTCTTTGGCTAGAAACCCTCTAAGAAGCTGATCTCCTCCCGCCCTTTGTCACTAGTGCTTAGGCTAAAATTTTGAAAACTTCAGAAATTTAACCCCACCAGCACTTTTTGAAGTTCCGCAGCTCTGCTTCAGGCACTTCTGGATCAAACAACTTCAGATCTACGTCACCCTGGCTGGCTTTAGACAATCCCAGCGCTGCCTCTGCGCAATAAGTACGTGGGTTTGCATGGAGACAGCGTAAGACTGTGTCACCCTGCCCTCTGCGTGATTTTGCTCCCTTTGAAACTGCACAGTCCCTTCAGATCTGGCCTTATGTTTTTGCTGCTACTCTTCTTGCTGCTTTCTTCAGCAAGATCCTTCAGTCTTCTTCTGGTGACCTTGCTAGATCTGCAATTGCTCTGATACCACGTGAAAATTTCTGAATGTTACTTATGCAGAAATCTAATGTTAGATTTGGTTATGCTTCTCCTACTTAATTAAGTTATTAATGCTGAAACTTCAGATTAACATCGAAGCAAACACATAACAGACTTTCACCGATTCAGATCTAAAACAAAAAAGTACATGCACACGTAGACAAAGTGACACAAGGATTTTCTGGACAATAGTCCCTGGAAAAACCCAATGCGGGAAAACCGGTCTTCTAGCTGCTGGAGGGTTTTAAATTTTATTATTAAGAGTTTTTTTAATACAATAAATATGGGTTCCAGATCTAGAAAACTCGACAGAGAAAATATAGATCTGCAACTAACCTACTGTACTGAAGCCAAAATATGCACTGATCCATACCCTCAAACGGGATTTATAGGACTTAGCCAGATCTTGGCCCTAGAAACCCTAGCGCTGCCCTTGAAGCCTCTGCAGTCTCTGCATCCCTCTGCGCTGGCCTGGAGAGGGCTGCGTAACCTCATAATGGGTGATGCAGACCCTACACTGCCCTTGAGGGACTCTGCATAACCCCTGAGGGTCTCCTGTTGCCCAACGTTGCCCTGTGAGACACTGCGTAGCACCTGCGTAGCTGTAGCTGTCCTTGCACTGCGCAGCTGCTGCCCTCTCTGCTGTTGCTGCTCTTGCTTCTCTACGCTGCCTCTGGAAGCTGCACTCTGCCTCTTGCTGATTTTAGGCACTGATATCAGATCATCCCCTTCGCCTAAACTCCTCTCTCTGCAGCTGAAACACTTCTGAGAATTCTTAGCAAACCCTGCCCTAGAATCTTAGCTTAGCTTCAGTGCTCTGCCTCTGTTTGTCCTCTCCAAGTGACCCCAAGCCTTTCCTTTATAATTTTCTTATTGGGAAACCAACGGCCATGATCAGATCTTAAATCAATGGCTAAAATTGAAAGAAAGCTTGATCCGTGTGACTTAAGACAATTTCATCACATTTTTTAATTAATTACCTTTAATAATTTAATTTTCTTAAGTTAGACGTTGGGTCCTTAATTAAAATTATTAATTAATTAATCATCTCCCGAACTGGATGAAATTTCTCAAATCCCTTTCTGGGTATTGGAGATCTCATGTACTCTAGTCCCTCCACAAATTTTGGGAGCTAGAGCACATCCGATGCTACCCCATCACACAAGAAAACTCAACAACTAGTTCATTAGAATGTTGCCACAAGTCTGTCCAAGATATGCTTCTTGTGTGTCCTTAATACTGCCTTATAAATTTCGCATGGCTTGCCTCAAAAACTTCATACGAACTGCCACAGATAGCTAAGATACCATGGGGACATAGTGCTACAGATAGCTCGGATGTCTTAGGAACATGGTGCTACAGATAACTCGGATGTTTCAGCAACATAGTTGCACAGTTAGCCTGGATGCTTCAGGAACATAGTGCCACAAATATCTAAGATGTTTCAGGAACATAGTGCCATAGATAGTTTGAGTGCTTTAGGAGATTGTGCCTTGAATAATTGCATACCACAGAAGACAGGTGCCTTAGAAATGGTGTATGAACTATCACAGAAATGTCCTTGATTCTGCCTCAGATATGCGAGCTTTGGAGGATGACGAATTGTTGTATAAATAGCCTTCTTGTTGATGCAAAAGGGTGCCTCTTTTGAGCAGTCCGACTTGACATCTAGAGGGCCGACTTGGCAGATGTGGTATTTATTAAAAGACACCAAATATTTTTCTTTCTTTTAAAGATGTCCAAATGGGACACGATAAAATCATTTTCTTTATGTCTTGAATAAATTCTTTTCGACTTCTTTACAAAAAATTAAATATGAAGACCGAACCCAGTTACATCTTCAACACTATGTACCTCGATATTAGTAGCATTGATTGTTGAACTCCTCTATCATGATCCTACTAAAAATGTACTCATCATTCAAACAAAAACTTGAATTGACATGGTAAGCATTTAATATCTTATTTTAATGCTTAGAGGGTGATATTGATGACAGAGATCCCAACATAGGCAAAGATTTTGATGATATGTAGGTATTTGTTGTAGCATGGTTTTTTTTTGGTTGCTAGAGGCCATCTAGGGCCTATTTGTTGATGTATTTTCTATTCAGAGATGGATTGCACTCGGTGTTATTTTGGTTATGTGCACCCTTACATGCCATATAAATAGGAAATTTTGCTTGTGTGTATAAATGGTTTCGATTCATATGGATGCACATGAATATATATGTTTTTCTTTAAAATTTGAATATTTTATGTGTTTTTGGTTGACTGATTTTTTGATCCAGTTTTTTTACTGGTTCCGGTCTGTTTCTGACCAGTTCCCTGTTTGGGGGGTCTACTCGTTCGATGACTGGTGCGGTTATGATAACACTGGTGCCAAAAGGGGACCCCTGATTCCAACTCACAACAGCTGATACAACACAACCCCCTGGTTTGAAGAGGATTTCCTTCCTAGGGCTCTAATACTCCACAGAGCTTGCGCTCAATGAGCTAATACAATGAACAGGGTGAGGACCAATCTCACTCCATTAATTGTCATAGAATCTGAAATGGTGACACAGGCTATTGCTGACTGTGCATGTAATTATACAACCCAGGTGACAATGATGAGTTGCAAGGCAAGAGGTTCCATAAAGACTTCACTGAGTGAGCTCAGACACTTCACCAAGAGTTCAACTAAACTGTCCAAAGCCAATGCCACAACCTGTAAAAAGACCTCAGAGACTACAAGCCCCCACTGCCCTACCTTCACCCAAAGGCCACAACAAATCACCGGCCACCACGATCCCAAAATGCAGCACAGCAAAGAGAGAACTGCATGCCCAAACCTAGAACTGCAATAATACAAGAACTGGATGCGACAAACATAATCCCCAACTGCCACAAAGAGAACCAGAGCTGGAGTGACAGCTATGTTGCACGAAACGTCTAGGAACCCGGTGTTTCTGGCTGTATCCGTACTTGAAACTTCGAAACTCGACCGAAACTTGACCATCATGTAATCATCTTTTCACTTATATATATATATATATATATATATATGACATTTCTGCCAATGCGTTTCCATTTTTGGGATGTGATGTTTCTAAACGTACCTGTTTCAGAAATTCCGAAACGTTTCGACGTTTCGTGCAACTTAGAGTGACAGCAAGTCACTTAGCATTCACAACTGAGCGCATGCACATACACTAAAACAAATTCACAGCGAAATTCCGCCCTCCTAGCAGTGGACATGATCGAACCAACATGCCGTAAATGAGACTTTGAGACCACTAGCCACCGCAGTCCACAGTCCGCCACTAAACCACAACTAATCCTAAGCAACCTCCACCACAAATCCCAAACACACATTCAATGAAAGCCATACTACTGCTTCTAATTCAGAACTGCTAAGAGTAAGATGATCCCTTACCTCAACTCAAAGTGCTAATTGATGTGCCTTGCTTCTGTCCTGCGGCTGATAGATCGCACAGGTCAACTCACGTCCACAACTACCCAGCCAAGCCACTACCCAGGAGCCTTGAGAAACTCCAGCCAATATCCAAATGCCTGCCACCATCATATCTATAATAGCGGGTTGATTTGATAACCCAGGAAAATGAAGCATACCAGAAATCCTGGGTGTATAGACTCTCACAAAATGTATCATAAGACCATCAGCTCCCGGCCTGCTTCACACTAATTATTATATAATTTTTAATCAACCCAGGAAAATGAAGCATATCAGAAATCCTGGGTGTATAGACTCCCACAAAATGTATCATAAGACTATCAGCTCCCGGCTTGCTTCACACATTATTATTATGAATTACTATATAATTTTTTTTTTTGTATTTTATAGTCATTACGTTGCTTACTTCAATGATGCTTTGTCATCAAAGCATAATCTTGAACAAGCTTTGTCTTCATTTTTGCATGTAATGCTTTCACTTGATGATTTGTCCCTGATGCTGTCATGATTGAATAAATGAAACAATATGATCTTTGAAGTGCTGAACAGAACTGTTGCGCTGTATATGAATCAATCCATCGTAGGTTGATCTTCATTGGGACTTTCAATTGGTCGGTTGTTTGGATTGAATTTCTTGTTTTACGCTTCTTAGGTGTTGATTTCGCCCCTTCTCTAATTTGGAGTTGTGGTTCTTCTTATTGTGTGGAGAATATTGCTATATTCATATTTATTGTCATTGGTCATGACGACTCTTGTGATTTGGATGCCAGTATAGTGTCCTATTTCATGTCTAAATTTCAGTGCTGGAACATTTGTCATTTGTCAGTTTTGGTGATTTAGTGGTTGGCGACACTAACAAAAGTGTCATTGTGAGTTATGATATCGACTGGATTTATATTGTTTCCTTTCTTTAGAATCTGGATTTTTATGTTTGACAACTTGTCTATTTCAACTGATTTGGTCATTGTTGCTTTATGGATCAACGATTCCTTGGTGGTAAATTGCTTTAATTTCTCTTGTTATGACTTCTTGTTCTTCAACTTGATTTCTGCAGCCAAAATTATGATTATGGTTCTTTAATCTGGAATATTTTTCATCTCTTTTTGAGGATTTCTTATCAAATTTCTTCTTGAGATTTCTATATTTTCGTTTTGATACTTATGCATTTTGTCTATGTTTTGCATGTTTGTCCTCTAATTACTTAATTTGCGACTCAAATTTCTGCATTTTCATGTTTCTGAATATGCTTTTGCAGTAAATATTCTCCAAAAATTGTTGCAAATGAGGATTTGATTTTGGAGGGTTGACAAATATTCAAACTCCACTGCACAAAAAGGACATTTAGTCGAGAAGTTTGAATTATTTGTGAAATTCATAGTTAACAGATTACTTATCCCAGACATACCTTTCCCAATAAGCCTTTACTCAGAAATAACTCCATTTATACGTCTCTTCATGGTTTTTCATACCTTACTTTTTTCTTTTCTTGAAGGTGGCAACACCTTCATAAGTCATTGCTCATCTGTCAAGGAGTACAGTCATTATTGGCTGCGAGAACTGTTAAGGACAGTCATTATTGGCTATTTGGGAATACAGGCTATCAACATTATTCAAGGAAAAACACACCACCTGAAATGACCGGTTGACCGGCTGGTAGTCCATAAGGGGTAGACTTTTAGTTATGCGAGATAATTCTGTGTCTTAGACAATGTTTTAAAAACCGGAACCGGTGACCGGACCGGTGGCCTAATGAACCGGGTTTCTAACCGGAACCGGTCTAACCGGGAGCGGTCAGATGCCAATGAACCGGTTTAAAAAAAAATACATTAAATAATTATTTTTTTAATAAAAAAACTATTTTTAAGATTTGCAACCATGATTCCAAGCCCATAGAGACAAAATATGCAAAGTTTGCTCATTTATATACCATGCAAAGGTGAATATATCAAAATGGCACCGAGTGCAATACATATCATCGAAAAATACATAAGAAATGAGGCTCCAAATGGCCCATAAAGTCCAAAAACAATGCTACAAGCTATGAGGCCATTGGCCTAATACAAGACGACATATTAGTGATCAACAACATGATCACTCCTCATCATGATCAAAATCATCACCACTACTAGACAAGGGATCATCAACATGAGCTACATAAATAATATGGCTCAAAGTTTGAGGACTCCTAAAACTCCTCTACAACTTTAGTAGTAGTAGTAGTAGCAAAAATAGACATCAAAACTACAAATCACCGAGCAACATGGTCTCTCATGAAACTCATCATTGATTCATCGCTACTAGAAATGGGATCATCAACAAGAGATACATAAACATCATCTAGCTCAAAGTCTTCGGACTTGGATTGCTCAACCTTATAACATGATAGAAATTGAAAAAGTTTAACATGCCTAACCAATGATTTTGGTTTGAGTGAAGGGTTCATTTCCTCAACCTTAAAATGCGATAGAAAAAGATTAGCATGTCTAACTAGTTGTTTTCTTTTGATTGAAGGGTACATCAAGGTTCTTAAAGGACTTCATGCTCTTGATCAAATGCCAATATCATACCCTTACACATGATAGAATCAAATGGAAACATTGCAAATTCCCAAACCATGAAACCCTGAAAACCATTAAGTCTGCTGAATTTTGAGTGAAACCTAAAATTCTAGTTTCTCCATATGAAATCCAATGAGGTCGAAACCTGAGTCATTTCATGGTAATGTTAAAAATTTAAGTAAAAGGATATTTTCATCCTTTTACTTTAAGAATTTAACATTACCATGAAATGTCAATGCTTCCCTTACCTCCACATCAGCCCTAAAACTCATTTCTGGCCGTGCATGGGTCCACATAGGGAAAGAGTAGCTAAATGAACCCTCCCATTGGCTCCAAATCAGCGCTAAAACATAACTGCCACCGAAAATGTGGGTCCGCGGATGAGTTAGCACCTAACCGGCCGGTTAGGTCCGGTTTTTTCAAAAAACAGGGGAAATGCCCTAGGTGGCCGGGTTGCCTGGCCGGTTTCGACCGGTGGGCTATCTAACCGGCCGGTTTGGCCGGTTACTTTCCAATGCGAGGTATACTTTTTAAAACTAGATATATACTATAAATTTCATTAGAAATACGTGTTTTGTTTAACCTATTCATATAAAAGAGGTTCATGTTTGGAACCAGTACCTTCGATTCCCAGATCTAATTTGACTACATATATTCAAATGAGGTCTGTGTATTCTGCTGATACTCATCCACTTTGAATCACTAGCCTCAAACCCTGGACAATACAGCCAGCCTAAGAAGTGAGATTCCCCAAGGGAAGCCCTACTCACCTTTTAGCCTCCTCCACAAAACCTCTTCATTTCTCAGAGACCAATCATCACGTGACTGGCTCTTAGCCTCATTCCTCCAGATGCACCGTCTTGTAGAGATAATAGAACATTTCCTGCAGATAACAATCGAAAGCTACTCCATCTAAATCATCAAATATTTTGAAACTCTAGAAGGAAAATCCATCTCGAAAGATCGTCTATTCTAAAACCAAGAGCAATTTGTTGTTTCTATCCATTTATACATAAGGGAGGGGACGTCATTCACGTTCACATGTTGTTATGAATTTCCTGCTTATGAACTATGACAAGGGTTCGAAATGTTGACATCAATGTTGGACAATGGATATTCCAGAAGATAATAATACAGTATACCTATGAAATTTGCAGTAATCTTAGATCTGGAAAAGAGTCAAATACATTATATAAAATAGTAAATATATTAAAATAGATATGATAATGACACCCTTGATTTGTGATATTTCTTCAATGTGGAAGTCCACAGACGTGGCTAGAACAGCTGCTATTTGATTATCGATACATATAGATATGATGATGCTATTGAGCACCTTACATACATGCGTATACTTTTCTATTTAACAATAATATGATTCAATTAGTCCATGGCAGATCAAATTCTCAAAACTTCCAAATGGCAAACTCCATGTGAATATTCTATCAATAATGAAATTATATGATTATTTATCAAATGTAGTCAAATTTAGCAAACAAACACTATTGGTAGAAAAAGAATGCAACTACTGAAGATAGTTGCCATAGTTATACCTTGGCAGGGTCTAATAATCATTTATCACTTACAACTTCCATTCAAAATGAAGTTTATGACCTTGCCACTCGGTGACCTATAGTGGCAATTGGCAGAGCACAATTGACCACTTCAACAAATTTCT
The DNA here is from genome assembly GCA_034641835.2 of Pinus albicaulis. Taxonomy (NCBI): domain Eukaryota; kingdom Viridiplantae; phylum Streptophyta; class Pinopsida; order Pinales; family Pinaceae; genus Pinus; species Pinus albicaulis. The sequence goes on from CM076578.1 coordinate 1,041,593,549, forward strand.
ACATTTCAATCTCCTTATTGGCATGAGAAGCGATGTAAATTCATGCATTATGTTTTTAGTATTAGGAATTCTGGACATGACTTTCTGCTATGCCAGCTGCAGCTGCATGAGTAGCAGAGCAACTTCCACACAAAACCTGTTTATAATATGGAAATAATAGCTCTGAATGCTAAAGAGCCACTAGTCTAACCGACATTGATCATTATTTTAAACAATAGCTTCTGCACTGGTGTTAGCACGCCCATTTGTACGGATCTTTTGTTTCAAAGAATGGCTTCCACTGGTGTTAGCATACCTATTGGCACTGGATCTTGCAATCGAGTAAATATTATAGCTAATGGCCCCTTTCAGTTGTTTGTATGGTTAAGACTTCGTATCTGTCAATGGAAAATGATTCAGTCAGTTATTTACCTCAGGAGGTGAGCTTTTCCTTATTTGGAAGGAGCAAATATCTTTTATTTAGTGTAGTTTTTAAATTTTCAAACAAATGGAAAGGCACCATAATATATGAATCAACTGTTGGGAAAATGAAGTGGCAATTTATCTGAAGTACTTACATTGCAATGAAATCAGCTTTTGATATCAAGTCCTATCATCTATGTTGAATGTAATTGTAGTTCAGAAAATCTTGTTTTGCAATTTCCATTAAAATGTAGTCTATTGCCTGGTCATTCATTCAGCTTAAACTGACAGTGGTTTTGTAGACCCAATATGCTACTAGAGTAATTTAAAACATTAGCTGTTCGATTTCTATCTGGGTGTTAGCATGGTCAGCGTTTTAAATTCCAGCATTATGATTTTAGTATTAGCCATTCTGGACATAATTTTCTCTGGTCCGGACTACGGCTATATGAGTTCCGGAATGTTAAATTTGTGTTTCTTCTAACGTAAACTCTCGGAAACTTCTGTTATTTGATTGCATACTGCACCTGATTGGATGGTGAACATGTCTCTGCGCTGTATCATTTACTTGATTTTCATTGTTCCATTTTTTACTATTGTCTTGCCAAAAGGTTTTATTCATTTGCATATGTTATTGAAGGGAATTATTGGACATGGCATATCGCAACTTGTTTTGATGATATATTTTTCCCCGGCATTAATCTGCAGCACCTTACTTTGTTACAGCTCCCACGGGGATTATTTGTACATTTATTTGGTGCAATTTCTTGTCTGTATCATTTAAACTTGTCTGCTATCTGTGGGATGAGACATTTTGTGCAAGGTCCGGATAAACCATTGAAATTTTTCTTAGAAACTTAGCTTCAGTAACATTTCCCTTATGAGTATCACAACATAATGCTTCCACAAAAATTACATCATATACCTTTGTTACTGAGATTGAGTGATGTACTTAGTTTTGAACAAAGTGAGCTGCAATGGAATCACTTTGTGCAGAGAGGAGTAAAATGTATTTTCCCCTGACCAGATAATCCTAATTATGTTTGGCAGCTGCAATTCAAGCACCTCAGGGTGCTCTAGGTGGTTTAAGGTCAGCCTCCTCGGAGAGTGCATCCCATGAAGGCCAAAAGCTAGAGTCGGCAAAATCTTTACTGAAAGAGGAACAACAGCTGGAAAGAACAGGTTCAGATGTAGGAGGTACCTCCTTATATTCAAAGGCTGTAGATGATGATGCCAAGGGACATGTTGGTGCAGACCATCTTCCTATCACAGAGGGTGTTTCTCAGGAAATTTGGAATTTAAGGCCAGGGATAGCTCCAGGACTGAAGTTTGGTGGTACTGGTAATTCACCAGACCTGCCTTGGGTAACAACAAGTGGGACTGGTCCAAATGGAAAAACCATTTCTGGTGTGATGTACAGGTACAATAGGAATCAAGTTAAAATTGTCTGTGCCTGCCATGGCAGGCATATGTCAACTAGTGAGTTTGTACAGCATGCAGGTGGTGCAGATACTTCAAATCCAGATAATAATGTAGCGGTTAATTCATTTTCTAATGGAAATCACACATCTGCTCAGAGTTGAAATGATCAACTAGTAAAATAACTAGAAAGTGGACAAAGCAAGGAAAATCTCTGTATTATGGGGAAGGAGTCTGTAGGAACTCTATTTTTATTTCTACAACATTCTTTTGAAGACTAAAGTAATATTATGCTTGTTAAAAAGTGATTTGTGAAATCACTGACTGAAGTCACCTATGATTAACACCTGGTATTTTGATTTGTCAATTGTAAATTTATTTTTATTGGAGAATGATTGATATGGAAGCCTGAGTTCGACCAGACAAAGATCATCACTGCTTTCAAAGGTTATTATTGTTTCTATTTACTATTTGTCAAACTAACGTCATAGAGTTACGGGTGAAGTTAATTCATGTCAAGGTTGAATGGGAGAATTATGACCGACTTGTGAAGTATGTTACCTATGCATTTCCTTGAGTAAAGTGACATGTATATCACCATGATTTGCTTGATCGTTCTATTTGGATTTGACTCGAGTTTCTAAATCATAAATGAAAACTAAATCCCTTATATCATTCAACAATTGGAGATTGAGAGTGGGAGCCCGTGAGGTGTAGATTAGTTTCTGTGGGGTTTAGTCCCCATCAGGTTACTGTTTCAAATCTCATAGAGGGGTTGAGTGTGGGAGCCATCTGTGGGGGATATAAACTCTCACAGTGTGTCTAGGCTTGACTGATGCCTCCTCACAATCCTGGTGTCATCCTGCAGGTGGGCAGATCATTCTTCCATCCAATGTTGGGCTGGCCCTGGCTTAGCTCAGCTTAGTGTGGAAAAAAAACATATTTAATAGTTGGAAATGCAAACACAATTTATTTATTGCTATTACAAATGAAAATAAGGCTTGGTCAGGTGTTTTACTATTTTTCAAATCATTTTCCTTTAGCACTTACAAGGTTTGGATATGCATCTGCTGTTGATGATGCTGGTCTCGATTTATTGTTCTACACCAAATAAGTTTACATACTGTAAATATTTTCTTTGAATGCATAGTGTGTTTTTGTGATGGTGCGTAACTATCTTTGTAAACATAAATAATAACAGATATGGGCCTCAACAAAATAATTATGAAAAGATGGCGAAATCAGAATTCTGAAAGTGTACCACAAGTGAGTTCTGCGGTATAAATATAGAAAGTGTACTGCCTTTTATTGCAACAAAATACTCTCTTCTCCCATTCTTTTCGTTTTGTTGACTTTAATTATTTTGTATTTACAGTCGGGTATTTTTGGAAGCGTGTGTTCATGTTGATTTCTTTCATTCTGGAACTTTACAGGTTACTAATATAGCGTATACTTTTCATTAAATGTTACTAATAGGGGTTATACATTTTATTGAATGGTACTAATATAAGGTATACTTTCCTTACCATCTCATGTTATAACATAAAAAATTTAAAACTACGATGCCAAACAATCAATGTCCAATTCATTACCACCGTCTATTAATCATGGTCATATGTTATATTACGAAATGAAATATTATTTGTGATATATTTTTTGATAAGCGATGGTGCTAACAGTATAACTGTTATGACAAAACTTACGATAGTAATCACACTTTGATGGATAGTTGATAGTACATCCACTGAATGATGAATTTGTTCATGGATAAAAATGATGGTTTACACAATTTATGCAGAAAGAGAGAGAACAGATGGGCCTTTGGTAAAATGCCATCCAGCAAGTCTTTTACACAGACGAAAACTGTCACTCTTTTTTGTGATTTCTCCTCTTCATACACTCGGTGCGCATGTGGTTGATGGGTAAAGAGAAGGAAGCGATGACATCGCTAATTAATTTGCAGCCTTGCACCTTACATTAAGAGGATGGATCTATCAACTAGGTAATTTTGCACTATTCAGAGCATCCTTCCTACCTGATGATTATTAATGTTAAAAAATATCCGATAGATCCAGTAATGGAGAAATTGAAATGGATCTAGCAAGGGAGTTGAAATTAGCTGTACCTTTATTTCCATGATTGAAGGTATTGAGATTTTACACTTTTCTCCTCTTATCCTCTTATCTATATATATTCTGGTCTAACACTTTTCTTATTATCTATTAAGCTTCTTGCTCTTGAAAACTAGTCAAGTGTTCACCTGAAATGTCAGGCCCTTCAATCAAAATACACAGATTTCCAGAAGTTCTCCACAACATGTACCAATTTTACACTTTTATTTCTTTCCTTGTGTTTCATTATGCAATGAGTTTGAAGTCCTTCATTGATTTTTTAAGTCCAGTTTATACAACATTTATGTGAAGTTTTGAATGGTTACTTTGTTTTTATTAATCATTTTTCTATGTTTAGTTGTAAATATGGTGTAAATAAATTTCATTCTCTTTTTTTTTTGTTGTTTTGTATAATGCTTGATTTTCTCTTTGCTTTTTATAGTACTGTAGTTTGGTTATTGGATGTTTTGGTTTTCTTTTAGGTATATTGTTATTGAGAAATTTAGGGAATTTTAAGAGATTTCTCTAGCAATGATAACTGCTTGTGAATGTTTTTTACTTTTTTAGATTATATTCATTTTTGACTTAGATTATTACATGTTCGTCATCAAACAACTACTAAACCATAAACAATAATGAGACAAGAGACACATAATGTAGGCGATCAGCCAAGGCCAAAACCTCTCCAACTTGAGAGGAAAACCCAAACAGATTCTTCTTCTTATGGAAACTTCAAATGACGAATTCCAAGACCAATACCCTTGAGCTATTGGTTGAGAATTAGGTAGGGCTAAGTTTAATTCAAATTCTCTTCTTGATAATTACTTGTGAGCTTACTTCTTTAATTTATGTCATTTCTTCTTAGCTTATTATCTCTTTCATAAAGTCAATTACCAAAATACAAGAGACACAAATTTAGGTTCTTCGAGCCAGGGCCAAAACCTCTCCCTCTTGGAGAGGAAAATCCATAAGAAAATCTTCTTATAGACTTTCAGATGACAAGTACCATGACCATGACCCAAACCCTTGACCCTTGTATGCCTCCAAGACCTTGTCACTGCTTCTTCATTGACCCCTTGAGTTGATCCTTCTTTTTTGCACTGTTCTAAGCTGTTCCTTCTTTTCTGCACTGTTTTGCACTGTCCTGCACCAAGACTAGAGAGCTTGGTCTCTACTTATATTCTTCCTTCTTCGACTGTATGTGATCCTTCCTTGTGATATCATCACCTTGTTATACACCTTGCACCTTCACTTAATATTGCTGGTTGATCATACTTATTATACTTTTGAACTAGTCCAACAATTCCGCACTAACACAGTCCCTTCTTCTTACAAAACACGTTCTTTTCTTCACATTGAAACCAGACTTGTTTCTCGCACTTATTGCAGATATGTATCACCCTTGAATACTTTGTTGTTCCTCTTCTAATTCCACACTTGTATCTCTGTCCTTCCTTTCGCATTAATCACAGAACCATTCCTGAATTCATTGCAATCTTATCACTTACACCTTGAAAGAAAATCACACAAGTCTGAAATTTTGTTCTGTCTTTTCTACACAATTCACAGGGGTATATATAGTGGTCAGCCCCTATATTAGCTGATCTGACAGTAAATAGACGTGGCTGTTCATTGGGCTGACATGATCACTGTTTATAGGCAGACTTGAAGAGTGTTACAATGCTGATCTTGAGGAACATTTGTGCCATGATTTCAAGGCTTATGTGACAAGGTCTTGAGGCATACAATTGTGACTTGACTCTTCATAAACATGACTCTTAATTAGTACATTTATGACCAAATGACAAATCCCTAAAATACATCAAGAAGAGGTGTTTTGATCTATAATAAAACCTTGCTCATGAAACCCATGAAGCAAGCATACCAAAAATATATTTTATTATCTTTGTCTTCTTCATTACATAAATACATAATTACATAGTCAATATGAAGGCCGAATCTAGTTACACTTTCCAACACTCTCTCTTAACTAGGGAGGTATTCATAATGGTACATGGTCACTTTCAATATGAAGAATCTCATAAGAAGAATCAGATTGGTAATCACATTTGTATAGCATCACATTAACCAACATTGTCCTAGTGCAAGGCCTTGACTAATAGCCCCATCTCTCAACGAGACAATGGGCTACAATGCTAGCGAGACACATGACTTAAAGACACCAAAGTCGTTGTTTCTCCAAGGTACATACTTCACCTAGGTGTTCCTTGAGTATGACCTTCTTGGATTATTCTTCTCTTGGGTAGCCAACCCTCAAAGAATATCAGTTCCCGACTACTTTTATCTTGAATGACCTATCTCATTCTCAAAGAGTATCAGATGCCAGATGATTACCCAATCCTCCATTATGTCTTCCCAGGTGAGGACCATAATGATGTGTCTATCCATTCTCTCCTCATGGCCTTCACTAAGACTTATGATTGTTAATCTTGGTCTAGTGCATGACACAGGAATTAAAGAGTCATATACGTCACTCCATCTTAACTTAGGGAGGGCATAGTTAAAGTTTCTTCCAAGTAAGAAACTTACCACCAGAGTCCCTCTCAACTAGGGACCTGTAGCAGCAGTAGTGAGACACCCAGATGCTCATGAAGAATTCCTCCCCCCGATGTCATGGATTTTGATATTGAGGAGTCTTCAACCTTTTGGCTTCATAGGGCACATATCATCCATCACTTTCATCCACGAGTCATGCTATTCATCAGAAAGTGATTCATCAATTTTTCTCATCTGGTCCACCTTTATGCCATGTCGCTTTCCTTCGAACCATCTCCCAGGGATCTTACATCCTTCGACATGATTGGCAGCCCTGCATAAACTATTCCAGATAAACATATATATAAGAACTTTTAAATCAAAAGTTACCTCAATGATGATCTTTCACCATGACATCTTCCTATAGGCATCAACATCCTCTATTCAGATTGATACATCTCCTAAAGATATGTCTTGTCAAGGGTTTTCCTATTTACCATACTTCTATCAGACTCCACATATCTACCTAGGAGATCTTCTAGTCACATCTTCTTAGCTTCTGGATGATAACCGCCTCTTGACATGGTTGCACTTCATGATATTTCCACACAACTTCATTCCCATGAACTTCCACTATCATGTTCCTTGTTTGTATATAACCACCTTATATTCCATATGAGGACATTTGTTTTATTTCATGAGTTTTGGCCAGAAGAGATCCTTCTTCCTTTTATCATACTTCTAAAGATAGAAGTCCATCCCCTGCAACCATATGACATGACTTCACAATATGCAATGTCAGCATATAGATATATGTACCTCATCCTTTTCCTTTTGAGTCATCCTGCATCAATTTTATTAGAATGAAGAACTTCATTCCCTTGACCCGCTTCATCAATACATCATCATGTTCTAATCCCCAAATTCTGCAAGATAGAATTCCTGATGAAACCTTTTTCTTTCTTTCTAGTCAATGAATCCAAAGAAGACTCCATTAGAAAAATGTCAGCACCTGTTTCGATATTGATTATTGAATGATGACCCTTGATCTTGATGACTTCCTTCCAACAATGTAGTTATCAGTGAGGTTTCCAGGAGCTACTTCTTCAAGTGATCCTTCCATGCTTCTATAATGATGCTATTAATATATATTGCTTCCTATCATACTATTTTACAACTAACATAAACCACTTAAAGAGAAAGATGATCTCAATCATAATAGAGATATTTCGCTTTTTCTTTCTTAGATTTCTTTGCATCAGGTTCTTCCCTTACATTTGTGACATGGGATTCTTCCCTTTTCCTTGTCCTTCCCAGATTTTAGGACAATCCCTTTTATAATACCCAAGTTCATTACATCCAAAGTATCGCACTTTGTCCATATTTTTTCTTTTATTATGAGGATCAAATTTTCCGAATCTTCCTTTCTTCCTGGACATGGTTGTAAAGACTTGATTCCCTTCGCTTGACCTTGTATCCACTTTGGCTTTCAATCTTGTTTCCTATATTTTACATAGAGACCATAGATCTTGGAATGGTGTTGCTCCTTTCTTCCTGTATAAGCTTGAAGTGAAGTTTCCCCATTCTTCCGGTAGACAATTCAACACCACTCTAGTCATCTCATTATCAGAGATTACTTCTCTCAATTCATGCAGTTGGTCTCTTATTTCAGAAATCCTCATAAAATATGAAGTGATTCCTTCCTCTGTTGACAAATGCATCTTGTATAGTTCTTGTCTCAGAGAGATTGCTTCCCCTGCAGTACTCAGAGAGTAGCTCCACCAGTTTCTCATATATTACTCTTGCAGTTTTTAGTTTTGATACATAGGGTATGAGTGAGTCCTTGATGGATTCTATGAGAGTCCTTTGGGCTATGATTTCTCCTTTCGTGTATTTGGCATGCGTTGGAGCATATTCTTTTGAGGGTTGAATTGTGGATCCTTTGATGTAGCCCATAACTTTATCTTTAGTTAGATTCAAATCTGTCCTCTTCTTCGATGCACTGAGGTTTGATGACCCAACCAATTTGTTTCTCTCTTTGCAATAAGTCATTTTGACAGATTTAGATGAGGTCATAGATACTTACTTGAATAGGGTGACTTCCTCCTTCTAGCAGCTTCCTTGATGATGATGAAGATGAAGGTAGGAACTCCCTCTTAGATTGGATTCTCCAATGTAGATGTTGGATTCTTAATGATAGAAGATGTCTTCAGAATGATGATGTCTTCAAAGGTGTTGGATATTTAAGGATGGAGCTTGATGATGTGTCTTCCAACAATGTCTTCAATGTCATAAATCTTTGATGGCAATGATTATCTCCTTGATGAGTGAATCCTTTGAATGATATATAAGAATCTTCCTTGCAAACTGATTTGACTTTTTAATACAAACTTTGACCTTGACTTTGATCCTTGCTTCCTTGAGTGTCTCCTTGTCATGTAGCCCTTGTCTTCAACACCTTATCTCTGATTCCATGTTGAGAATCAAGCAGGGCTAGGTTTAACTCAAATTCTCTTCTTGATAATTACTTGTGAGCTTACTTCTTTTACGTATGTCTTTACTTCTTAGCTTATTATGTCTTTCATCAAGTCAATTACCAAAATACAAGAGACACAAATTTGGGCTCTTAGAACCAGGGCCAAAACCTCTCCCTCTTGGAGAGGAAAACCCACAAGAAATTCTTCTTATAGACTTATAGATGATAAGTACCATGACCATGACTTAGACCCTTGTATGCCTCCAAGACCTTGTCACTGCCTCTTCATTAACTCCTTGAGCTGATCCTTCTTTTCTGCACCGTCCTGCACCAAGACTAGAGAGCTTGGTATCTACTTGTATTCTTCCTTCTTTGACTGTATGTGATCCTTACTTGTGATATCATCACCTTGTTATAGACTTGTATTGCGCACACCTTGCACCTTTACTTAATATTGCTCGCTGATCATACTTATTACACTTTTGAACTAGTCCAACAATTCCACACTAGCAGAGACCTTCTTCTTACTCACCACAATCTTTTCTTCACACTGAAACCATACCCGTTTCTCGCACTTATTGCAGATATGTATCACCCTTGATACCTTTGCTGTTCCTCTTCTAATTCCACACTTGTATCTCTGTCCTTCCCTTCGCATTAACCACATAATTGTTCTTGAATTCACCACAATCTTATCACTTACACCTTGACCGAAAATCGTAGAAGTCCGAAATTCTGTTGTCTTTTCTGTGCAGTTCATAGGGGTACATATAGTGGTCAACCCCTATATAAGCCGACCTAGTAGTCAATAGACGTGACTGTTCATTAGGCTGACATGATCACTGTTAATAGGCCAACTTGTAGGCTAATTTTGAAGAGTGTTACAACACTGATCTCGAGGAACATTTGTGCCATGACTTCAAGGCTTATGTGACAAGGTCTTGAGGCATACAAGTGTGACTTAACTCTTCATAAACATGACTCTTAATTAGTACATTTATGACTAGATGACAAATCTATAAAAGAAATCAAGAAGTCTTTTGACCTATAATAAAACCTTGCTCATGAAACCCATGAAGCAAGCATACTAAAAATATATTTCATTATCTTTGTCTTCTTCATTACATAAATACATAATTACATAGTCAATATGAAGACCGAATTTAGTTACACTTTCCAACACTATTAACCTCTCCAAGACCAAGTGGCGAATACCCTTGACCTATTAACTTCTCCAAGACCAAGTCACAAGGCTTCTTAGTTTAACCTATTCTTCCCCGAGTCAACGACGATCAAACTGTCAAATTCCGGCTTCTTGGATCAGCCCTGCAACCCTCGACCTCTTCAGAAACCCTAGTTGCAACACGTGTGAGAGATATTGTTCCTCACTTTCCTTCGCTTTAGGTGGAGACTCTTTCTTCTTCAACTTGGCTTGAGAATCAATTTATTTTTCTCCCTAAAGCTGCCCTCTTAGTGTGACTGTGATATTTTGGTTCCTCCTGCAGTAGACAACACCAATTCCTCGTACACGTGGAGAGGATTAACCCAAAACAGATCAGAAAATAAACTCGATTATGATCCTCCTTCCTTCTCTTGGTGACAGGGCTCTTCTTGTGATCTTCGCTCTTCTTTTCTGTCCTTCTTGTGCTTGATCGAATGGTGTGAAAATGGAGGCCGAGTCCTCTCTCTATATAGTGGGTTGTCTCTCAAAATAGGTCGACTTCACCTTGTACTTGGGCCAACATGCTTGTCTAGAAACATCTTTATCCTTTTAGAAGGCCGACATGAGGCATAGCTTGTGACAAGGTCTTGGAGGGTTATTGACACAATTAAATTCTCGTTTTACAATGTATAATGTGCCCAAATGGGTCTTCAATCCTTGACACTGACTCACTAGATTTTTATGACATGATGACCAAACCTAATGGCTCACAATAGGAGCTTCCACTAAAAATAAAATTTCTTGAGCATGAAACCCATGACTCAAGTATTACAAAATAATTTTATTTTTTTCCTTTACATCAATTACATAAAATCATGATTACACATTTTATTATGAAGACCAAACCTAGTCACATTTTTCAACATTCCCTCTTAACTAGGGAGGTATTCATAACCCATACAAGGTACTTGGACATTCTCAATCTCAAGAATTCTTGTAAGAAGAGTAAGATTGGTAACCCATATGTATAGCATCATATCAACCAACATTGTCACATAGCAAGGCCTTGACTAAAAAGTCTATCTCTCCAAGAGATTAGAGCTCAATGTTGGCGAGACCAATGATGTATAGACACCCTCATCATTGCCTCTCTTGGAACATACACTACCCAGGTTCTTAGAGTGTGTTCCACCAAGAATATTCTTATCTTGGATTTTTAATCCTCAAAGAATATCGACTCTCTACGACTACTCTTACCTTGGATGCCCTAGCTCATCCTCAAAGAGTATCAGATGCCAGATGTTTACCCAATCCTCCATTATGTCTTCCCAAGTGAAGAAAAGAATGATGTGTCTATCTCTCCTCATGGCCTATACTAAGACTTTATGACTGTTAGTCCTGGTCTAGTGCATGACACATGAAGTAGAGAACCATATCTGTCACTCCCTCTTAACCAGGGATGACCAACCCATTCCATAAAAATAATGTACCCAACCTCCCTCTTAATCAAGGACTTTTCCAAGCTCTCTCTTGACCAGGGACTTGCTTTTGGCAGTTGTTTAGGTTGAGATCAAGGGATAACTAATTGCTTGTAGAACTCCTTCCTTTGATGTCATGAATTTCTTCTTTTTTACAGAGTCTACATCTTTCAAGACTTTTTGTAGGGCACATACCATCCATCACTTTCATCCATGAGTCATGTCATTATTTCTTTCATTGGAAAGTAATCCATTAGTCCATATCCGGCCTTCCCTCATGCCATGCCTCCTTCATATCATATTTCTTTAAGGATGTTTCACCATGCCACATGATTGTTAGTTGTAGAAGACTTCCATAGTTCTTCCCTTAGCAACCCTGCATAAGCCCATCCATATGTCATTCAAAAATAATAAATGAACATTAAATCAAAATTACCTTTGTGATGGTCTTCATCATGACATCTTTATGTTTGCATCAACATCCGACATACATATTGACACATCTCCAAAATATATATACTGTCAAGGGTCTTTTTTTTTTTTCCAGACTTCATCAGGGTCTTCATATCTTTCATGGAGATATCATAGTCAAATCTTTCATTCCATGGATATTTATTGCCTCATAGTTGCATATTTCATGATCTCTTCATTTCTTTCTTCATACATTTCTTTTCCATGAACTTCCAATCAGAGTTCCTCCAATTTTTATCAACGACCTCATATTTCATATGAGGACATATTATGTTGATTTCATCTAGTCCATGCTTTCTTGCATCTTTTCAAAGGAGGAGATCCTTCCTCTAGATCATGCCCTTGGGATAGAGAATTTCCCCATGTTACATGCAACCATATGACATGACTCTATTTTATCAAATATGGGCATACATACCTCATTTTCCTTTAGGTCATCTAGACTTCCTTCAACAACTTCCTTGATTGAAAGAACTTCAATCCCTTGACTTTCTTTACTTCTTTTGACATCATACCATCCTCCCATGAATTCCTACAAGTTGGAATTCTTGATGAAACACTTGCTTCCTCTTGATTGGTGAACCTTCCGATGAAGATTCCAATAGAAGATCATGAGTATCCTCATCCTGCAGATGTTTCCATTTGAATGATGTATGATGAGTATTGTACTAGATGAACTTTTCTTTTTCCCGTAAGTACCACTTATGCTCCGAATGAGGTTATCAAGAGCTATATCCTTCCATGGGTGACTGCCATAGAATTCTATTTCAACTATATTTCATGCTTCTCTATGATGATGTCACGAGCTCTTGCTTTTAATTCTTCAATGATGCCATGATGCATCCTATCATTCTTTCTTAGCGACTCATGATAGTTATATCTTATAATAGAAAACCCGAAGACAAAAACTTGAAAAGAACTAGGTGAGAAAGACTATCTTAGTCATAGCAGAGATCTTTTACTTCCTCTTTCTTGGATTTATTCTGTTCAGATTCCTCCACTTCTTCGATGATATGGGATTTTTCTCTTCCCCTTTTTTTATTTTCCTTCTTGAGCTTAGGACAATCTCTCTTGTAATGCCCATATTCTTGACATCCATAGAATTGAATCTTAGCCATCTTCTTCTTCTTTTTATTAGGACCAAATTTTCCAAACTTTCCCTTTCTTTTTGTCATTGTAGCATATGCTTGATTTTGCTGACTTGATCATACATCAGTTTTTTCCTTCAGCCTAGTTTCTTCAATCTTGCAAAGTGACCATAGATCCTTGAATGGAGTAGCTTCTTTCCTCCCATAAATTCTTGAAGTAAAGATACCCCATTCCTCTGGTAGTGAATTTAGTAATATGATGGTCATCTCCTTGTTAGAGATTATTTCTCCCAGATCTTGAAGTTGATCCCTTATTTCAGATATCCTCATACAGTATGAGGCTATTCCTTCTTTTGATATCCTTAGCTTGTATATTTCTTGACTTAATGAGATAACTTATCCTGCAGTGCTTACGGAAAACACCTCAACCAGTTTGTTATATATATCTTTTGAAGTTTCGCGTTTAGATACATATGGGATGATGGGATCCTTGATGGATCCTATGAGGATTCTTTGAGCCCTTACTTCCCATTTCATAAAACTTGCAAGTGCTTGAGCATCTTCTTTTGGGGTTTGGTGATTGAGCCTTTAACATGTTCCATGACCTCATTTTCAATGAGATTTAGATTTGTCCTCTTCTTCCATGCAAGAAAGTTTGAAGCCCCAACCAATTTGTTTCTTTCCTTGAAAAAAGACATTTTGATAGATTCAAATGTAGACATAAATATACTTACTTGTGAAGATGCTTCTTCCACTTGTTGCTTCCTTGAATTTGATGATGATATAGATAATACAAAACTTCTCCTTGATGAAGATAGTTCTCTTCAAGAGTGATCTTTGAATCCATAGAGAGGGAGATCACTTTAGATCCTCTGATGGTGATTTCCTTTTTGATGATGATTGATGATGAAATCTTGATGATTTGTTGATGCTTCTTGGATGATCTTCTTCAAGGATAAGGACTTTATTTTGAGATGAAATCCTTATTTCAATGAGAGGGAGATTGCCTTAAAAATGTTGATGATGATGACAACGTCCTTGATCTTGCTTGTCTTGGATGAGTAGTCTTCAAGTTAATTTTGTTTGTAGATCTCTTCAACTTGAGTAGGGTCTGTGTGGTCTTTAGATGATGATTTGAGGATCCCAAGACTTCTTCTGGTGTAGACTTCTTCTTTGATCTAGGGTTTTGGTGAATTTTTTTTGTAGATCTTGACTTCAAGATGATCTTCTAGATTTGCTTTGATGCGCTCCTTGAGATTTGGTCCTTGAATGCTTGAGTGGCCCTTGATGAGATGCCATTTCCTTGATTTTGTCACCTTACCTTTGATACCATGTTGAGAAAAATAGGGCATTGAGGATTAAGTGATTTCTCTAGCAGTGATAACTGCTTGTGAATGCTTTTTACTTCTTTAGATTATATTCTTCTTTGAATTATATTATTATAGTGTTCCTCTTCTTCAAACAACTACCAAACTATAAACAATGATGAGACAAGAGACAAAAAATGTAGGCGATCAACCAGGGCCAAAACCTCTCCAACTTGAGAGGAAAACCCAAACAAATTCTTCTTCTTATAGAAACTTCAAGTGACGAATTCCAAGACCAAGACCCTTGACCTATTAACCTCTCCAAGGCACGTCACACGACTTCTTAGTTCAACCTATTCTTCCTTGAGTCAATGACAGTCAAACTATTTGCTTCTCCCTCCTTTTCGGCTATCCTTCAAATTTCAGCTTCTTGGATCAAACCTGCAACCCTCAACCTCTTCAGAAACCCTAGTTTCAAGACGTGTGAGAGATATTGTTCCTCACTTTCCTTCAATTTAGGTGGAGACTCTTTCTTCTTCAACTCGACTTGAGAATCAAATTGTTTGCCTCCCTAAATCTGCCCTCTTAGCGTGACTGTGATATTTCGGTTCCTCTTGCAGTAGAAAACACCAATTCCTTGCACGTGTGGAGAGTATGTCAACATGATGGTAGCAGGAGGAGTACAGATGTGGCAAAGAGATCAAACAAATAAATATCTGTTCAGAGATAGAGGAATGATGAAGGTAAAGTTTGAGGAAGTATACAAAGGTTTTGTTGAATTTCCATGATCTTGGGTCTAGGATAGAGTCTTAAAATATCTCACGATACCAAACCAAGAATCTCAACTATACCACTTTTCACAGAGGAATAAAAAATAAATAAATCACATATGCACAGAATATAGCCAACTTTTTAATTTTTCAAACCAACTTCATTATATTAAAAACATATAATACAACAATATAGGGGTCTCGTACCAGGGATAATGTTCCTCATACATCCACTATTACAAGATACAAACAAGATACTCTGACCATCTGGCTGTAGTGCAATATCTTAGTGCTCGCAGTCGTATCTTATACCTTCCCGGTCCTTCGGCTCCCGATTTGAAACTCCTGCCTCTATCAATGCCGCAAGTACATCTGGCCATTGAACCTCAACTATATATCTTCTCTCTAGTTTTTGCTCGGTCCATCAAGGGAACAACATATTGAGACACCTGTCGAGTTGTTCAAAACTCCACTTGTGAAAATCTCTCAATCTGCCCACTGCTACTCCTCAGCTACTAAGGAACTTCAACCCACTATGGTCTCCTTGCGCTGCACCGATGAAGACCAAAATAGGGTACGAAGGGCTGCAAGATGCCCATTTCCCAAAATGAACACAAGATAGGAGGACTGACCATCATTGCTATAGAAGTCCTTCTCCACATACAAGTCTCGGGCTCCAAAATCATGCTCCTGGTTGATCATAACCTTGAGCTTCCAAAACTTCCAGGCTAGAAGTCACCTTTTTCCATCAAGGTGATGCACTACAGAACCAACTTGGACACTATCACACAGTCCTCCAATAGACCATAAGTGTCCAATCTCATCCACACATGGTCCTCTCTCACGCTGCCCTCCAACAGTCTACGAGATATGAACTCCACGTTGTAGCATCTGCACCTAGTTAGGACATTCTCATATCTAGGAGACCCTTACACATGGCTGCCAACATAATTCACCAATCCACCCTTTGCCTCTGCAATAGAGGAGATACTGCACAAATATGGGCGCATCAATATGTACTCCCCTAGGACATCATCAATCCATCATACAAGGGTCCATCTGCAACACACATTGCTGTTGTCCTATTTCCTTCCAATTTGATGTGCCTGCTGTCACCTTGGCTACTTGTTAGACCTCCCAAAAATCGATGCTGGTTCCTCCAAACAACTCCTAGGCCTCCTATAGGTTTCCCATCAATTTGATCTAAGCAATAGTCAACACTTTGACCCAATACACGACTATCGCTCCAAATACGTTGCCCAATCACTGTGGAAACTATCACTGGTTTAGGGCATATAAACATGAGATCTTCCCCATTCTCATTGAATTCCACAGGTTTCCATATCAATATCCAAAACTGATCCTCAACTAGGATCCAACACTCATCCAAAACACTGCTGAACTGGTGTTTGCCTATGTGTTTGTGACAACCCTAGTTAGGGCACGTGCTGTAGCCCTAAACCCTCATGAAAGTCCATAAACAAGCCCTCAAGGGGTCGCGACATTCCTTGGGAAGCCTCCTCATTTCCCATGCTTCCTTCTTGAGGGGCTAGTCCACCTTGAAAACCCTCTACGCAGATCCAATTGTGTGCTAAGGCCTACATCCTAGCACATCAACCCTAAATCACGAGACAATCCCTCTTACGCATGCCCAAATACTCCTATTACTCCAACGTTGTGTCCCTCTTCTCCTCAACCTCTCTTCCTAGCAACCTCGACCTTAGAATAGCCTTATGAACTTGTCTTTTAACCTTCCAAAAACCCTTAACAGATCCATACTCCAGCCCAACATCTTGGCCTCCAAACATAGACCTCTCCACGCTGCTCTCAACCTCCATTTCCTTGCTGCGACTAGCCTTTGTTTTTTTTCAGAGATTTCTCTTGAGAGGACATTTCTCTAATGGATTCTCAAACAACATCACTTCACCCTCTTTTTATAGCCAAAAGAGTGGCTCCCACGAATAGATGAAGAGACACATCTATTGGTTGAATTTTACATCAAGCCTACATGACTTGAAAACCAATAATTACTAGTCAACTTCAAAAATTCATTTCTCCTCAACGAAAACTCAAAATTGGATGATATTCGATGCGTCAGATTTTTCTTTACGAGCAATATCATTCTCTTCGATCATGTTGGGGTTCTAGTGTTTTGGCCAGATTAGCAAGACCAAAAGACTAGACAACATCAAAACCACTTTGGGGTCCTAGGATCTAGCCCTCCTGGACCCAGAGAGGGATCTCTCTATAAATGCAAAGAAATGATATATCTTTGAAGCTCAAAATGAGGTATTAGGCTAGGTATGAAGCACAAGGGGTTTTTAAATGATTTTGTTGTTGGGTTGGAGATCATTAACTAAGAAGGTTATGGGATGAGAGGAACAAAGCAACAAGATGTTTCGGCAAAAGAAGATAGGTCAAGAAAGTGTCTGTCCATTGGGCTATGGAGTCATGAAAGGGGATTACTTGCATTACAACTAAGCAAGGCTTTCCATAGGGCAAGTCATATATACTAAAGGATCTTTTATATAGATGGTGAAATGGAACATTAAGGAGTGAAGGTGAAAGAAAGAAAGAAACCCAATTGCAGTCTGGAGATCAAGTCAGATATCATTTAAATCCAGACCTGCTTTGACATACCTCAAAGGCAACTATCGGTGAAGACACAAAGGGTAGCTTAAGATCAGGTTAGAGGTCATTTAACTCCAGGCCTACTTTCAACATACTCTCAAGGAAAAACAAAGTTAAGATTTAACACAGAGCAAGGCCTAAGATCAGAGAAGGACTTTTAACCTTCAATGCTTTTGACACTAGCTCAAGAGATCTTAGAGAGGCCAATCTGTTGGAAAAGGACCCAAGTGGATAGGGCTTGCACTAAATCCCCGGTATCCCAATTCTTCCAGCTTAAACCCAACAAGAACATCTAAGCAACAAACCCCGAATTCAAACATCAGTTAGCATGGCTGATACCAACATCTTTGACTGGTTAAATTACATGAATTTTCTCTTAGATTCACTATTAGCAGAAAACATCAAAGATAAGAAGAGCAGTGGTCATTAAGGTACCATGCAGGGGTATATCCTAAGGCTGATTTATGGGTTATTATCAGAGAATAAATGGACAATATGATTAAAAATGGAATAAGTAAAGGAAACATCACCCGTAATATAGACCAGGATCCTGTGAAATTTGCTTGTTCAATTGATGTGCAAAACCAGTCACATACTTTGAGTTCAATGGCTTTTGACAGTCCAAACTTTCTCCTCCCAGCCTACTAAATTAAAAACTACTCAGCTACTTCCCCTAATAACAGTTCTAACAGTCGAATGAATCCCTACAACTAACAACAACAACCTTTACAATGTATTTTTCTTGAGTTTTATAGCTGAAAGAGAGGCAGAGGAGGTAGATAGAACTTTAAATGAAACATTAAAATAGAAGTAGAAGAGTGCTTGAGGCCCATTCTGCTTTAATATCCATGCATTGATTTCAGTACTCTTTGGATGAAAGAGTGGTCTTCGACAGGATGATATTAACTCCAGGTATGTTTCTTTGATGTACTTTTCGGCTGTAGTACTCTGTAGTACTTTGGGACAAGAAAAGGTAGATAAATGACTTTAGGCCTGCCATACTGTGTAACAAATGCTCTGGCAACATTAGGACTTTCTGTTAGGGTGTAGATTTTCTCGGGAACATTGATGAAGAGTAAAAACATTATGGGAACTTTGTCCTTCCTCGGGAAAGAGCCTTCTGCTGATGTGAGACACTGATAAGGATTGTTTCTGTGCTTTAGGCCTCATTTAGGCCCTCTGTGTCATTCATAAGGTCTTCAATATGTACATTCGCCCTTTAATCACTGAATTAAAGCTTAAAATATTCAATAATAGGCTTTAAATCACTTTAAACCTTCACTGATACTCTTTGTCGCTTCTTTGATTGTCTCTGTCTGTGGAAGTGCAGGTTTAATGGTGCTGGAGGTTTTTCGACAGAGTTGATAACTCTGATTGGAATGTAACATGAGTTTAAAACCCCCTCAGGAGTCTTTCCCTGCGATCTTTGGCTCTGAAAAAGCTTCCTCTGCGCTCTGTGTCATTATGACTGTCACTGTGAGCAATAACGACTTTCATCGTCTGTAACCCTGCAAAACACAAAAGCATGTTAAGAAATCCATGCAGGAGTGGAGGTGGACACTGTGGAGGCTTGTGGAGATGGAAGCGCAGCAGTGAAAACAGTGGTTGTAGTGGAGAAACGGTGGAAATCATTAAGAATGGCGGAAAACTGTTCTGACAGTGGTCTGGTGAAGAAATGGTTATGGACCATCCGATTAGATCAGATGGAGGTGATCGACAACGAAGATTTGCTTGTGGGGGTGTTAATACTAAGTTAAGCGGAGAAATAACCCTTAGTGTTAAAATAAAAAGATTTGAATTTGAGCGAATATAAAGAAAAATGGGTAAACTGAAGGGTAGTAGAGGCTTTAGGTGGTCAGACCTTGCGGGCGGAGGGCGATAAAACGTAGATCGTTGGATCTCAGGAGGAGATCAATGGTGGGGATCTCCCGATCAAATCATCGGAGGTCCGATGAAAGAAATAATGGATGAAGACGTGATGCAACGTGGACCGTTGATCTAGATCAGATCAACGATCAGGATTGAATGATAGAGCTTTCGGGAGCAAAGGGGAAAGGTGGTATTAATGAGAAAAAACAGCTGGTGTCGCACGGCTCTGAAGCGGTTTGAATAATTCTAAAAAAAAATGCGATATATGTCGCTGCATGACATGCGTCCTCCAAAAACCACTTATATTGCGCGAGTTTAAAACGTTAAAGCCTAGACGAGAAATTTACGCGATATGCATTTTGGCCGTTGGATGTGGAGTGAAGAGATCTAACGGTGGAGGAGCGAGCGTGATATGGGAAGGTGCACCGACGATTAGGCGGGGTGATGTCAAAGGCGGATTAGATTTTGATCGTCAGATCTATAGGATGGACGGTCAGGATTAAAAGAGAGCGGAAGGAAAAAAGGGCAAGTGAACGGGCGAGATGAACTAGATTCGTTGGATCTAAAGAGATCAACGGTGAAGATCTAATCGCATTGAAGAAGGTAGGGGGCCAAGTCTCCGATTTCTGATGTTGCGATTACGTCTAGACCGTTGGATCGGCGAAAGATCAATGGTGAGATTTGACCCGAGGGGGAAAAACGGGGGGCAAATGAGCGGAGTGAGGAGTAATCTGGACTGTTGGATCCGAATGGATCAACGGTTAGGATCCAATCGGGGATCGCCAATTGGCGGAGTTCAAATGCAATGGGATTGGGCCTTGTGACGGTGCGATTATGCGAGAGCCCTTGGATCAGAATGATAGATCAACGGTCTAAATATAATCGGAGGGTAATGTAGAGGGGGGCGATGGGCATGCTGCGATGGGCGCCTGGCCGTCGGATCTTGTGAAGATTGACGGCTCAGATCAAATCCGCAGTCGATAGAGCAAATGCTCATCGCATTGGGAAAAATCAATTAACAAAAGAAATGCACTCATTGTAAACTTCCGATTGCGATAAGCGCCCGTGGCTTTAGCGCCTGGTCCTAGGCACGTGTTATATGGTGGGGAAGTGGCTAGGGGCTTAGCCGAAAGGGGATTAGGCCTATAATGTAAAAAGGGGGATTTTGGCCTAAATTTAGTGTTTTTTAAGGTCAAATGGGGGTTTCGGTAGAGGGGAAAAAGGGGTTTTTAAACCAAATGAAGGGCTTCACGAGGTTTTTAAAAGGGAAAATTGATGATTTAGAGGGTTAGTGAGGGATTTTGGAAGGGGAAAAAAGGAGGTAAAAATGGAGGTTAGGGAGGGAATAAAAAGGGGGCCTCTTAAAGAAGTTTCCTCATAGAACAACAGGGCTTTTAAATGGAAAAAGAAGTGAAGATTGTTCAAAGAGAAAAAGACACATGGAGACTTCAAGAATGATATTTTTTTAGAGGAAATGTATTTCTTGAAGGCTCAAAAAAATTTTAGCCACCTGTTTGCTCTGTCAAAAATTTATAGGTGGCTAACAGTGGCTCCACATGGGGACGACATTTTCTTGAAGGTGTCAAGAATTCAGAAAATGATCTTTGGGGGTAGGCCAGATGCCTGGTACTTGACACATCCTTTTTCTCTTCTGATCAGCTGCCACAAATCATAAAGACATCATATCAGCAGTAATATTCTCCCAAACAACCACCTACCCATACTATTGTCCTAACATTTTTTCTTTTGGGTGCATTTGGACTTGCAGACCCTTTACATTATCAAAATTTTTTACAAATAGGAAAATAAACCTATTCTACTTCTACCCTTATTTCTCCATGAGACCAGATTAAACAGTTGGCCTCATAGCTTCTCTACCTAAAATACTATCTGCTAGGATTAAACTATCTAGTAGATTTCTTCTCTACATTCTAAGACAGAAATTGAAAAACAGTCAAGCCAGGATTAGACTGTCTGGCTTGCTGTGGGCCATGGCATAAAGACAAAATTGCTCATGGACTGAAACTTTGCAAAACTTAAAAACAACTGGCTAAATGCTCACACACTGAGCTTTATTTAGATTTCCTACCTACCCTACTCTAACTTGAAATATTTACAAGTCTAGCTTATAAACCTTCTCTTCCAATACATCTAGTCCATCAAATGATCCGAGAACTGGTCCTTTCTGCTAATCTCTTTGAGCATGCTGGATAGGCAGGGCCACTCCCATTCTCTTTGTTTCTTAGTAGCAGATTTAAAAATGTTTCTTGTTGTCTGCAACAAGCTGCTCAAAATGACTTTTGATCCTTCTTCAAAAATTTGCAGGAAATGAGCATAAGGATCTTGAAATGATACCTATTTGTGAGTATAAGGCAAGTAGTTTTCAACCAGGACTGCTTCCTCTTCCACTGGATCAAGAACAAGACTCTTGAGACAGAGAATCTCCCTAATCTTCTTCATCGTCTGAACTGGAGGACTCATCATATATTGCAACTTTTCCCTCTTGGAGCTCTGAGATATTCTGATCTAGTGGCTTGAGCTCTGTGAAAAGATTCATGTTTTCTTGAGCAGGGGTATGTTCCAGTGCTTCCTCTTTTTCAAGAGAAGGCTCCTCATTTTCAATTTGCTCAAAAATCTCTTCTTCATTTTCCTTTTCATCCCGTGAAATGAAAGGTTGCTGACTTCCAATCACATGGAAACTATTACTGATGATTTGAGGTGTAACAGAGTGAAAATTCAATGAATCTTTATCTATTACCAGACTTTCATAACTTTCCTCATCAATATCATAAATAGCCTGCATTGGCTCATTACATCCTTGAAGCTGATGGAAATGATTTTCCTCCCACAAATTTGTTAATGATGGCTCTGCAAGATCAACTTCAGTCTGTAAAACATCATCATCAGACAAATCAAAACTAGGAAAATCATTAGAATAAGTAATGCTACCAATCAGACATACTGGATTGCCAACAAGTCTTTCTTCATTTTGATTTACAGAGGGGCTTTCTGGATCTGTACAATCAAACTCAGTAGATGAATGAGCAAGAGTGTGTGTTATATAAAAGACTTCAGAGGTGGACTGCTGATTTAATATTTGATCTATTTCTTCTTCTGTCAAAGGGGAGGATTTAGTTGTGTTTCTTTGAGCAGAAGTGCAACAACTCTCTGTTTCTTGTATTAGCTGATTTGGAGGCCGGATGTCTTCTTGAGCCTTTTCTAGAATATCTTCTGTTGTGCTTGTAGGGAAACCTTGAGTATTCTCTGATGTTTCCTGATCTCTTTCTGTTTCAAACGATTCCTCATGATCATAATGACATTTAGTTAGAATAAGAGGTTCATGAGTAGTTTCTTCTTCCACATCAGATTCTGCATCTTCTATGTGGTCTCTTGTTTCCTCAAAGAAGCATTCCCTATCAGCTTTTGCCATTAGGTCATGATATTCTCTATTCAGCATAGCACAAGATATAGGTAGGCAATCAGGCAGTTCTAGATCACCTTCCTCTTCATCTTCTATAGACTCTTGAGCATCAAACATGTCTTTCTCATTGTCTAGGTCTTGGGTTTGCTCTTGTTATGGAAAAGGCATGGGCTATTCTGAATAATCAACATTTGCATTTAAATTGGCCTCATACACCTTCACCATTATTTCACCAAACATGTTTACCATTCTTGTGAGTCTATCCGACAAATCATCTAGCTTTGCTTCTCTGTCCATTTTTGTAAGAAGAGGTCACTGTAT
Organism: Pinus albicaulis; assembly: GCA_034641835.2. Taxonomy (NCBI): domain Eukaryota; kingdom Viridiplantae; phylum Streptophyta; class Pinopsida; order Pinales; family Pinaceae; genus Pinus; species Pinus albicaulis. Next base: position 1,041,616,971 of record CM076578.1, read on the forward strand.
ATTCCCAACCAGTTCAGGGTCTTCTACTAGTGGAGTCATTTGGTCTTTTAGGAGTTATGGAGTGTGGAGTCGCCAGGTGGATGAGTTTGAATGTTTGAAGCAGGTTGCTGTCCACCATCAGCAATTAAATACCAATCTAACTAGAGATTTTGGGTATTTTGAATGCCTAAGGGTATATAAGATAAAATGCACACAATTCCCAGTGGAGTCGCCATTATGTTTGGAGACGACAATGGGACACAAGACCAGGTATTAGCAGTTAAGGACACTCAGATTTTCCCCAATGGAGTCGCCATTATGTTGGGGTTCTAGTGTTTTGGCCAGATTGGCAAGACCAAAAGACTAGACAACATCAAAACCACTTTGGGGTCCTAGGATCTAGCCCTCCTAGACCTAGAGAGGGATCTCTCTATAAATGCAAAGAAATGATATATCTTTGAAGCTCAAAATGAGGTATTAGGCTAGGTATGAAGCACAATGGGTTTTTAAATGATTTGGTTGTTGGGTTGGAGATCATTAACTAAGAAGGTTATGGGATGAGAGGAACAAAGCAGCAGGATGTTTCGGCAAAAGAAGATAGGTCAAGAAAGTGTCTGTCCATTGGGCTATGGAGTCATGAAAGGGGATTACTTGCATTACAACTAAGCAAGGCTTTCCATAGGGCAAGTCATCTATACTAAAGGATCTTTTAGATAGATGGTGAAATGGAACATTAAGGAGTGAAGGTTAAAGAAAGAACGAAACCCAATTGCAGTCTGGAGATCGGGTCAGATATCATTTAAATCCAGACCTGCTTTGACATACCTCAAAGGAAACTCTCGGTGAAGACAAAAAGGGTAGCTTAATATCAGGTTAGAGGTCATTTAACTCCAGGCCTGCTTTCAATATATTCTCAAGAAAAAACAAAGTTAAGATTTAACATAGAGAAAGGCCTAAGATCAGAGAAAGACTTTTAACCTTCAATGCTTTTGACACTAGCTCAAGAGATCTTAGAGAGGCCAATCTGTTGGAAAAGGACCCAAGTGAATAGGGCTTGCACTAAATCCCCGGTATCCCAATTCTTCCAGCTTAAACCCAAAAATAACATCTAAGCAACAAACCCAGAATTCAAATGTCAGTAAGCATGGCTGATACCAACATCTTTGACTGGTTAAATTACATGAATTTGCTCTTAGATTCACTATCAGCAGAAAACATCAAAGATAAGAAGAGCAGTGGGCGTTAAGGTACCATGCAGGGGTATATCCTAAGCCTGATTTACAGGTTCTTATCAAAGAATAAATGGACAGTATGATTAAACATGGAATAAGTAAAGGAAACATCACCCGTAATATAGACTAGGATCCTGTGAAATTTGCTAGTTCAATTGATGTGCAAAACCAGTCACATACTTTGAGCTCAATGGATTTTGACAGTCCAAACTTTCTCCTCCCAGCCTACTAAATTACAAACTACTCAGCTACTTCCCCTAATAACAGTTCTAACAGTCGAATGAATCCCTACAACTAACAACAACAACCTTTACAATGTATTTTTCTTGAATTTTATAGCTGAAAGAGAGGCAGAGGAGGTAGATATAACTTTAAACGAAACATTAAAACAAAAGTAGAAGAGTGCTTAAGGCCCATTCTGATTTAATATCCATGCATTGATTTAAGTACTCTTTGGATGAAAGAGTGGTCTTTGACAGGATGATATTAACTTCAGGTATGTTTCTTTGATGTACTTTTCGGCTGTAGTACTCTGTAGTACTCTGGGACAAGAAAAGGCAGATAAATGACTTTAGGCCTGCCATACTGTGTAACAAATGCTCTGGCAACATTAGGACTTTCTGTCAGGGTGTATATTTTCTCAGGAACATTGATGAAGAGTAAAAACATTATGGGAACTTTGTCCTTCCTCGGGAAAGAGCCTTCTGCTGATGTGAAACACTGATAAGGATTGTTTCTATGCTTTTGGCCTCATTTAGACCTTTTGTGTCATTCATAAGGTCTTCAATCTGTACATTCACCCTTTAATCACTGAATTAAAGCTCAAAATCTTCAATAATAGGCTTTAAATCACTTTAAACCTTCATTGATACTCTTTGCCGCTTCTTTGACTGTCTCTGTCTGTGGAAGTGCAGGTTTAATGGTGCTGGAGGTTTTTCGACATAGTTAATAACTCTGATTGGAATGTAACATGAGTTTAAAACCCCCTCAGGAGTCTTTCCCTGCGATCTCTGGCTCTGAAAAAGCTTCCTCTGCGCTTTGTGTCACTATTACTGTGACTGTGAGAAATAATGGCTTTCACCATCTATAACCCTGCAAAACACAAAAACATGTTAAGAAATCCATGCGGGAGTGGAAGTGGATGTTGTGGAGATGGCTGCACAGTAGTAAAAACAATGGCTGTAGTGGAGAAACGGTGGAAATCATTAAGAATGGCGAAAAACTGTTTTGACGGTGGTTTGGTGAAGAAATGGTATGGATCGTCTGATTAGATCAGATGGAGGTGATCGACGACAGAGATTTGCTAGTGGGGGTGTTAATACTATGTTAAGCGGAGAAATAACCCTTAGTGTTAAAACACAAAGGTTTGAATTTGAGCGAATACAAAGAAAAATGGGTTAAATGAAGGGTAGCGGAGGCTTTAGGTGGTGGGACCCAGCGGGCGGATGGCGATAAAACGTAGACCGTTGGATCTCAGGAGGAGGTCAACGGTGGGGATCTCCCGATCAAATCATTGGAGGTTCGATGAAAGAAATAATGGATGAAGATGCGATGCAATGTGGGTCATTGATCTAGATCAGATCAACGGTCAAGATTGAATGATAGAACTTTCGGGAGCAAAGGGGAAAGGTGGTATTAATGGGAAAAAAACTGTCGGTGTCGCGCGGCTCTGAAGCAGTTTGAAGAATTAAAAAAAAAAATGCGATATATGTCGCTGCATGACACGTGTCCTCCAAAAACCGCTTATATCTCGTGAGTTTAAAATGTTAAAGCCCGGATGAGAAATTTACGCGATATGCGTTTTGGCCGTTGGATGTGGAGTGAAGAGATCTAACGGTGGAGGAGCAAGCGCGATATGGGAAGGTGCACCGGCGATTAGGCAGGGTGATGTCAAAGGTGGATTAGATCTTGACCGCCAGATCTATAGGATGGACTGTCAGGATTAAAAGAGAGCGGAAGGCAAAAGGGGAAAGTGAACGGGCGGGATGAACGAGAGCCATTGGATCTAAAGAGATCAACGGTGGAGATCTAATCGCATCGAAGAAGGCAGGGGGCCAAGTCTCCGATGTCTGATGTTGCGATTACGTCTAGACTGTTGGATCGACGGAAGATCAACGGTGGAGATTTGACTTGAGGGGGAAAAACGGGGGGCAAATGAGCGGAGTGAGGAGTAATCTGGACCGTTGGATCCGAATGGATGAACGGTTAGGATCCAATCAGGGCTCGCCAATCGGCGGGGTTCAAATGCAATGGGATTGGGCCTTGTGAAGGTGCGATTATGTGAGAGCCATTGGATCAGAATGATAGATCAACAGTCTAAATATAATCGAAGGGTAATGTAGAGGGGGGCGATGGGCGCCTGGCCATTAGATCTTGTGAAGATCGACGGCTCAGATCAAATCTGCGGCCGATAGAGAAAATGCTCATCGCATCGGGAAAAATCAATTAACAAAAGAAATGCGCTCATTGTAAACTTCCGATTGCGATAAGTGCCTGGTCCTAGGCGCGGGTTATATGGTGGGGAAGTGGTTAGGTGCTTAGCTGAAAGGGGCTTAGGCCTATAATGTAAAAAAGGGGATTTTGGCCTAAATTTAGTGTTTTTTAAGGTCAAATGGGGGTTTCTGTAGAGGGGAAAAAGGGGGTTTTAAACCAAATGAAGGGCTTCACGAGGTTTTTAAAAGGGAAAATTGATGATTTAGAGGGTTAGTGAGGGATTTTGGAAGGGGAAAAAAGGAGGTAAAAATTGAGGTTAGTGAGGGAATAAAAAGGGAAAAATGGAGGCCTCTTAAAGAAGTTTCCTCACATAACAGTAGGGCTTTTAAATGGAAAAAGAAGTGAAGATTGTTCAAAGAGAAAAAGACACGTGGAGACTTCAAGAATGATATGTTTTCAGAGGAAATGTATTTCTTGAACGCTCAAAAACATTTTAGCCACCTGTTTGCTATGTCAAAAATTTATAGGTGGCTAAAAGTGGCTCCACATGGAGATGGCATCTTCTTGAAGGTGTCAATAATTAAGAAAATGATCTTTGGGGGTAGGCCAGATGCCTGGTACTTGACACATCCTTTTTCTCTTCTGATCATCTGCCACAAATCATGAAGACATCATATCAGCAGTAATATTCTCCCAAACAACTACCTACCCATACTATTGTCCTAACATTTTTTCTTCTGGGTGCATTTGGACTTGCAGACCCTTTACATCATCAAATTTTTTTACAAACAGGAAAATAAACCTATTCTAATTCTACCCTTATTTATCCATGAGACCAGATTAAACAGTTGGCCTCATAGCTTCTCTACCTAAACTACTATATGCTAGGATTAAACTGTCTAGCAGATTTCTTCTCTACAGTATAAGACAGAAATTGGAAAACATTCAAGCCAGGATTAGACTGTCTGGCTTGCTGTGGGCCATGGCATAAAGGAAAAATTGCTCATGGAGTGAAACTTCGCAAAAATTGAAAACAACTGGCTAAATGCTCACAGATTGAGCTTTATTTATATTTCCTACCTACCCTACTCTAACTTGAAATATTTACAAGTCTAGCTTATAAACCTTCTCTTCCAATACATCCAGTCCATCAAATGATCCTAGGACTGGTCCTTTCTGCTCATCTCTTCGAGCATGCTGGATAGGCAGGGCCACTCCCATTCTCTTTGTTTCTTAGCAGCAACTTTAAAAATGTTTCTTGTTGTCTGCAACAAGCTGCTCAAAATGACCTTTGATCCTTCTTCAAAAATTTGCAGGAAATGAGAATAAGGATCTTGAAATGATACCTGGTTGTGAGTATAAGGCAATTGGTTTTCAACCAGGACTGCTTCCTCTTCCACTGGATCAAGAACAAGACTCTCTTGAGACAGAGAATCTCCCTCATCTTCTTCATCGTCTGAACTGGAGGACTCATCATATATTACAACTTTTCCCTCTTGGAGCTCTGAGATATTCTGATCTAGTGGCTTGAGCTCTGTGAAAATATCCATGTATTCTTGAGTAGGGGTATGTTCCATTGCTTCCTCTTTTTCAAGAGAAGGCTCCTCGTTTTCACTTTGCTCAAAAATCTCTTCTTCGTTTTCCTTTTCATCCTGTGAAATGAAAGGCTGCTGACTTCCAATCACATGGAAACTATTACTGATGATCTGAGGTGTAACAGAGTGAAAATTCAATGAATCTTCATCTATTACCAGACTTTCATAACTTTCCTCACCAGTATCAAAAATAGCCTGCATTGGCTCATTACTTCCTTGAAGCTGATGGAACTGATTTTCCTCCCACAAATCTGTTAATGATGGCTCTGCAAGATCAAATTCAGTCTGGACAACATCATCATCAGACAAATCAAAACTAGGAAAATCATTGGAATAAGTAATGCTACCAATCAGACATACTGGATTGCCAACAAGTCTTTCTTCATTCTGATTTACAGAGGGGCTTTCTGGGTCTGTACAATCAAACTTAGTAGATGAATGAGCAAGAGTGTGTGTTCTATAAAAGACTTTAGAGGTGGACTGCTGATTTAATATCTGATCTATTTCTTCTTTTGTCAAAGGGGAGGATTTACTTGTGTTTCTTTGAGCAGAAGTGCAACAGCTCTCTGTTTCTTGTATTAGCTGATTTGGAGGCCAAATGTCTTCTTAAGCCTCTTCTAGAATATCTTCTGTTGTGCTTGTAGGGAAACCTTGAGTATTCTCTGATGTTTCCTGATCTATTTTTGTTTCAAACGATTCCTCATGATCATGATGACATTCAGTTAGAATAAGAGGTTCATGAGTAGTTTCTTCTTCCACATCAGATTCTGCATCTTCTATGTAGTCTCTTGTTTCCTCAAAGCAGCATTCCCTATCAGCTTTTGCCATTAGGTCGTGATATTCTCTAGTCAGCATAGCACAAGATATAGGTAGGCAATCAGGCAGTTCTAGATCACCTTCCTCTTCATCTTCTATAGACTCTTGAGCATCAAACATGTCTTTCTCATTGTCTAGGTCTTGGGTTTGTTCTTGTTCTGGAAAAGGCATGGGCTGTTCTGAATAATCAACATTTGCATTTAAATTGGCGTCATACACCTTCACCATTATTTCACCAAACATGTTTACTATTCTTGTGAGTCTATCCGACAAATCATCTAGCTTTGCTTCTCTATCCATGTTTGTAAGAAGAGGTCACTGTATCTTCTCAACCAGTTCATGGTCTTCTACTAGTGGAGTCATTTGGTATTTTAGGAGTTATGGAGTGTGGAGTCGCCAGGTGGATGAGTTTGAATTTTTGAAGCAGGCTGCTGTCCACCATCAGCAATTAAATACTAATCTAACCAGAGATTTTGGGTATTCTGAGTGCCTAAGGGTATCTAAGATAAAATGCACTCAATTCCCTAGTGGAGTCGCCATTATGTTTGGAGACAACAATGGGACACAAGACCAGGTATTAGCAGTTAAGGACACTCAGATTTTCCCCAACGGAGTCGCCATTATGTTGGGGTTCCAATGTTTTGGCCAGATTGGCAAGACCAAAAGACTAGACAACATCAAAACCACTTTGGGGTCCTAGGATCTAGCCCTCCTGGACCCAGAGAGGGATCTCTCTATAAATGCAAAGAAATGAGATATCTTTGATGCTCAAAATGAGGTATTAGGCTGGGTATGAAGCACAAGGGGTTTTTAAATGATTTGGTTGTTGGGTTGGAGATCATTATCTGAGAAGGTTATGGGATGAGAGGAACAAAGCAGCAGGATGTTTCGGCAACAGAAGATAGGTCAAGAAAGTGTCTGTCCATTGGGCTATGGAGTCATGAAAGGGGATTACTTGCATTACAACTAAGCAAGGCTTTCCATAGGGCAAGTAATATATACTAAAGGATATTTTATATAGATGGTGAAATGGAACATTAAGGAGTGAAGGTGAAAGAAAGAAAGAAACCCAATTACTTGTCAACTTCAAAAATTCGTTACTCCTCAATGACAACTCATAATCAGATGATTTTATATATGTCAGATTCATCGCGATGAGCACTATCATCCTCATCCATCACATGTTGAAAAATCATCATGGTTTTGACCCAAACATCGATGGGTGTAAAACCCCCAAGCTTGGGTTTCAAGCCCACAAGCCTACTTGTGGCGCTTTTACCTCCAACCATCGAACACTAGGGCTTGGAGTACCTCCCAAGCTACACAAAAATAAACCAGTTTTCTAAAGAAAATCCGTGTACATAAGAAGGTATGATGTAGAGAAGTCGCATAAAATTTCCACCCATGGTATTTTAAATACTAAAGGTATTTACCATGGTACTGGCCCATAGTAATGAGCGTGACAACAAATATTTGATCCTATCAAAGAATACCATCAAAATTAGTATTGGTTTTACCCAAGGTATTGGTTAAGGCCTAATATATATAAGGAGATGGAGATGAAAGTGTTTAGTGTGCATGGTATGAGTTATTGATGAATAGGTTGATCTGAAATAAGTGTGCACCAAGGAGTATGATGATCCAGTAGATCTGAAATGAATACACGTTGAATAATTTTCTCATGAGTTAGTTTGGTCTGTGATGATAATTTTATGATGTGTGTTTGTTATTATGTATGATGAAGATTTGGGTTCGAATGAAGTTATGTTGTGCAACGAAGGTATGAATCAATAATACATATCTATACACAAGTATTGTTCAGAAAGAGTACGTACATACATGAATATTCTTCTGGGTAGTCGCGTATATATTTTGCAATATGGAAATATATGTACGCATGTTTCAAGCATAAAAGGTGCGTACATATGCATAAGTTATTCATATGAGTCACGTACATCTGCTAGGGTTTTGCAGTATGAGTTGATGATCATGGTTGCTTTATTCTGTCATGTTTTCTGTTGTCTGTCAATGATGTATCCTTCATGATAATCTGTTTATGATAGTTCCGGTTGATTTGAATGGTTTGTGAATGAAATATTGAATTTTAATGATGGTGCTCTGTAAGTGGTTCAAATATATGTGATGAGGGATGCATGTGTTTTAGTGATTATTTTAGTAGTGCAGTGATTGAGATTCAGGGTTCAGTTTTCTGAGATCTGTATGCAAGTCTGTTTAAGGGGAAACACATATATACACTAATATTCTTCAGAATAGTAGCATATATATTCTGACATGTGATTATTCAGTGTTTGGAGTGACAGGGTCTGGTTTTAGTGATGAAAAATATGTGGACTGGTATTCTGATGATTGGATTTACAATTATATAAGTTGATCTAACTACTTTGGTTGTTTGAGAATATGTTGATTGATTTGGGTCTTAGTTGTTACAATGGTTAAGTGAATTGATACAGTGTGTTTGGTTTCATATTTTTATTTGATATTGGGCTTAAATGATGGTACTGGGTCCAATCTGAAAATATGATAAAAAGTGGCCTACAAGTTTGATGTTTTGCTTTAGGTGGATCCAGTATGAAATGTTATGAAACATGATCCACAGAGGTGCTGAGGGTAGGAGCCTCCAATGAGGGAGTCTAAGCTTCATTCCAGTAGTAGCTGGTAAATTATATCAGGGGGTATGTTATAGCATCATTTTCACCTTCATATGCTTGATGATTGATACTTTGGCCTTGGGCACCGTTTCCCCTTAGACTTGAACATCTTCACAAAAAACAGTATCTTAAAATCCATACGCGAGTCCATTCATAGATATCCGCGTATACCTTTTTAATCATTAAAAAATATATAATATTCCCTATTTTCGAGGTAGGGTTGATGGTTATTCCTGTGATTTAACCACCCCAGCCCGTGGCCGAACTGTTTCCAACTGCTGAAACTAATTTGGGGGAGTATAAAAGCCCCTCATGTGCATGGCCTAAGGGAGGGAGAAAATTATAGATATTATACTCTGTTTGAGCCCTATTTCAACTCTGATATTCCCGTGCCTCCTACACTTCCCAGGTATATTCAGGAAACCCTTGTTTCCTTGAGATGCTCATCATCCTATATGACATCTAGTGTGCACACATTTTGGAAGAATTCTTGTGAGGCGAGGGATGGACGGATCCAGATGACGGTATGATCGAAGGCCGTGGAAGGATTCAGGTGATCTCTCCACATTTCTATTATTGTACGTGCCATTTGTAATAAGAAGAACCATATTGTTCCCGATATTCACGTGTTTATATCTCTTTATATATGTGTAATGATCATTAATTGAATGTTTAATATTTTTCTTATGATATTATGTATGAGTTATACTGACATTTAGGAACTATATATGCTGTACAACTAGAGTTTCTTGTTCATTCTTTCTTGATTTTCAGGTTACGAAGCACGAAGGGTTGTTGGGGGTTTGCACCTCGTGGGATCTACATCAAACGTTGGAATTTAGGGTAAGTTTCACAACTTTTTGTATCTAGTTTTCAATATAAAAGATAGGTTAGGTGAGTCCTTCTTGAATGGTATGCCCCTGATCTGTGAAGGTTGCCAACCCAAAAACCTTTAGGGTATTACATCCCAAAATAGAAATGGCGACTCCACTGGGGATCACATTTTTGTGATTTCCCGTTTGGGTTGTTCTATCCATCTTGTAGGTTCCCAACAGTTTCTTTCACTTTTTTCCAGTTCAGTAAATCTTTTTCCAGTCAGACTGAAGACTTGGTCTCCTGATCAGGCTTGACCTTTTTTGCTTTTCTTTATTTACCTTTCCATATGCGGTTTTTCTTCTGCACAGTCACGTATACACGCTGTTTTTTTCAAAGGGACCCGCATATACGTAAGTTTCATTTGACACAGTCACGTATACACGCTTGTTGGTAAACTGGAAAAATGCGTATTCCTAGGTAAAATTTGAAATTTTTGGTTTTAAGCTTTTCTGGTCTTGTCTGCTTGTGGTGACCTATTCCTGTAGTGTCTTTGAAGTCTCTGGACTATGTCTAAAGTGGTTTTATGTCTATTTATCTCTTATTTGTGTGAAGACCCACTCATTTGGTGAAATTTTTGTTTATTGTGTTGTCAATTCTGGCTTGAGCACCAAGGTATTTTTCTGAAGATTATTGGCTGTTCTAAGTATTCAGGACTGAGAGCTTTTGCTCATTTACTCTTTCCTAACCTTATGAGTTGCTTCACATTTTTATTTTCATCTATTTGGTATGTTTGGTTTTCTTGATTTCAGAGACTGCTTTTGTTGCGATTTTCTAAGGTTCTCTTATTGATTCTTTGGAGTTTTTGTTCATTGCAAGTTTATACTATTGTGCTGAGTTGATTTATTGAGTTTCTTGTCTTCCTTTTGATCATACAAGTCCCGCTGCGAGAGTGGCATGGTTGGCTTTGGGAATTTTTTTGAGACTTTTGCTTGAAATTCAAGTTTGCTTGACACAGTTACTGGATAGTTCCATTGGTATTTTTTGAAATCTCTTTTCCCTATAAACTCAAAAGCCCAAAAAAATTTTTGTTTTCATTTTGTTTGACAGTTTCTTTTCATCTTTTGAAGCTTTGTTGAGTGTCTAATCTTTGGTTCTTGACTTGATTAGAAAGGGAGTCTTCTTTGGATTTCTTTCTCTTATATCAAGTATGTTTTGGCATTTTTATACATAGGAGTTCTGATTTGGGAACTGGCTCTGTTGACTACCAAAAAGTGATTGAACCTTGGTGTTTTTAGAGACTTCTCTTTTCTTGTTCAGATTTAGGATCTTAGGATTTGCATGTCATTGGTAGTTTGCATTAGGTGCACATAAGCATTTTTAGTGTTTTTCGTAACTTTTTATTTGTGTGAAGTGTGAACATCTAAGAAGAAAATAAAGTATAAGTTTCATAGAACCTGTGTAGAAATCACTCTTCATCGAAAGGAAACCAGTGCATTTGGATGTAGTTTGGTTTTCATTGGTTTCTTTCTGTGTCATACAAACACCATCAGTTTCATTTCCACATGCCCTTGACATAAAATAACAACCAACTAAAATAAGTGATATAATTAAAAATAACTAGCAATTTTTTGTATTATTGTCATACACCAACTAGCTAGGTTGTAGGGCCTTGGATTAGGTGAGTGGAGAGTTAACTCTCCAAGGCTGCTCAAATTTTGAAACATAGAAGTTTATTAATGAACGAAATCCAACACCGTTAAGTGGACTGGGAAAACTCTCCTCCAGAGAGTCAAGGGCGACGGAAAGTGTATGCAGAGAAGAGAGATACCCCCTCTCCTACTTGCTGAATCTTGACCTAAGACTATTCCGCCCAGTTGCCGATACGGATTGGTGCCCATAGTTTCCTATCCTAGGGACCACACAGGTGACTTCGAGGGGGAATACCTGTGGTACCTGAGGCAGACGTTGCATCACTTCCATCAGTGCTTCTAGAGGGTGCCCTTGCAAAGCTTGGGTACTTACACCGACAAAGGCTGTTGTTAGGAGCTCAACGTAACTATTTATGTTACCTTCGCTAGTAGGCCTGGGTCGTAATTACCCCAGACTACTTTCGGGAGGTCCTACTTTTCGCTTTCTTGTATTTTGGTGTCCGGTTCTCATCACTCAGAGCAGAAATACCTGAGAGCTGCTTGTTTGGCTGTATATTAGGGACTTTGTAAAGTGTGCTCTTTGCTCCTAGATTGCTTAGCTTCATATATTTTTTGAGTCTAATAAATCTCTTAAAGTGGCTGACCGATCGCCTCGTCGATCGAGGAGGCTTCGTGGGTTGTCTCCTGCGAGTGTCGAGCCTTCTTCAAGAAGGCATAGGAGTAATTTGGAGGGTGATTTTCACCCCTTCTTTTCATACGTAGTATAAAGAGATCCTCCTTTAGGGCTAGTTGTTTTTGTAGCTGGTTCTGGTGTTGGTGTTAGTGCCGAGAGGAGTGCTTCACTCATCTCGAGAGTTTTAGTTTCGGCAGAAGAAGTAGAAGTAGAGGAAGTCCCTTAGCCTACTGAGTCTCTTCCATCTCCTCTTCCTTATAGTTATCTGTTTATCATCGAATACATCAGACCCGAGTCTCAGAGACCAGAGAGTCCTTATCCATCAGATTCTCACCTTTGGATGGCCACGACTGGGAACACAACTTCGGCTGTGTGTGCTGGAAGTATTCAGACTCCTTCTTCAGTTGAAGGAGGAGGCACTATTGTTGTATCTTCAATTGCTTCTAGTACTGCTGTGTTTGGCTCTAGTCACACCCAAGCGCATGCTTCTCAATCTGGTCCCTTTTGTTTCGAAATGCCCACTAGTGGGATTCCTTCTTTTTCATTTTCTGCTGCTGCAGCTGCATCTGCACCCATATCCTCTATGGCTAGTGGATCAGATTATTTTCTAGGGTTCCCCTTTGGAAGTGGGAAAATCCCTAATCTGATCTCTTCCTTAGGATCTTTTCCTTTCACTTCCCAGACTCAAAGTTTCAATCCATGGTATGGAGGTCAAAGTTCTACTACCTTTACAGGTTGGAACCCTATTTTCACAGCATCGGGAGTAGGGAATCAGTTTCTCGCTAGTCATCAAGGGAATGTTCCTTTCCCTTCATCGAGTGCTTATCAGGTTTTTTCTCCTTTTTCAAATGCATGGAACCCCTATCAGGGGGTTTCTTCTTCATTCACTACCTCAGTGGGGGGAAATGGTCCGGTTTATAGTAACTCCATGTTGGGAGGGGGTCCTTCTCCGAATGCCGGGTCACAAGGATTTTACTATGGCCCAAAATTTTCTACGAACTCTACCTAGAAACCTGGTGCCTCATCAATTCCAAGTTATTATTTTCAGAATGTGGGGAATCCATCCTATGGGGGATGGAATTCCCAGGCTCCTCCTCAATTACCATTTCTGGCAACGTTAAACTTGCCAGATTTTTCAAAATTGACTAATGATCCTATCCGATATAGTTCGGGGTGGCCTTCGGTCCCCACCAAACTACCCTCAGACATCCCAAAGTTTGAAGGGAAGAATGGAGAGGATCCGACGGATCACATCACCACTTTCCATTTATGGTGTTAAGCAAACTCTCTGATTGACGATTTGATTAGGTTGAGGTTATTTCAACGCACCTTAACTGGAAATGCAACCAAGTGGTATATTGAGTTAATTGGGGGCAGTTTTGCCACTTTTGGAGATCTGACTACTATGTTTCTAAACCATTTTCAGTTGCCTGTCCTTTATGACGCCGGGACTGAACTCCTCGCTAATTTTAAGCAGCACAAGGCAACTCACATTTCTGATCATATTCAGGAATGGCGAAGAAAGAAGAGGCTGATTAAAGCCTATATTCCTAATGAGTTCCTTCTGGAATGGTTTTTGAAATCCTTACAGCAAGATATCTCTAAGGATGTATCCCTATCAGGGGTATTTTCCGAAGAGCAGGCTATTTTTAGGGCTCAACAATTAGAATTGATTTATTCCCAGTCTAGAGTCCTCAATAAAATTTTTCCTGATGCTCCTCACTCCAAATTGGACTTGTCAAAAACTAAACCTGGTCCTCACGGTGATGGACTTATTGGTTCGGTCGATAGCGGTGAAGTTAACTTGCTTAGTCAATTGCAACAGTTGTCCATACAATCTGCCACTTCTAGTCAGGCTGTGCCTTCGGTGTCAACTCCTTCCTAGTATTTGTTAATAAATGCTGTCCAGACTTCTAACCCCAAAGGAAATCAACAATCCGAAGGGAAGAAGAAAAGACAGAATAATAAAAAGAAGGGCAAAGATGGAAAGGGGAATGCAAATAAGTCCAACAAACATGTTGGTGAGGGTAAAAAGGATAAAAAGAAAGTCAAGTTTCCATGCAAGTTATGTACTGGAGACCATCTTACTCACCTTTTCCCTAAAATTCAGGATGTGCAGCGCTTGTTAGCTCAACAGGGTTCTTCCAGTTCCCAGGCTGTGTTAACAAACCCTTTCCCCCAAGGGAAGAAATTAGTTTTTGGCGCGAATTAGAATACTGGAGCTCCCTCAGGGAGCACCCAGGAAGTGGAAAATACATCAAACATATATATGATGAGTGCTCATGCAGATATCACTATGAGATATCGTGATTATTGCGAAGCCGAATCTTCGAAAGCCAAGAGTGCTCCTGATAGTGCTGAACCACTTCATATTATGAGGCCCACTTTTGAGCCTATACCTTGGATGCCAAAGGCATCTACAAAGTGTACGACGATTAATCCAAATGCCAAGGCTGCCCAGAACTACTCTATTGTAGAAGATCTAGTGCAAAGTCCTTGTGCCATGTCGGCTCTCGAGGTGCTCCAGTCTTGTCCAGCTCAGCGAAGTGCTCTCCTCACTGTTATTGGGGTTGTTGATCCAAATAATTCTCTTATGCTTACATTTGATATTTACAATTTCAAAAAGAGACTCCCTTATCATATGGCTTTCCATATTAGATCGTTGTATCGAAAATTCAATATATTTCGAACGGTCGTCGATGAGGGTGTTTCCACATGTGTGACGTCTCTCGCATGCTGGAAGGGAATAGGATCTCCCGCAACTGTTCCTTCAACCACTCTTTTGACTGCGTTTGATGGTAATTCTCATAGGCCACATGGTATTTTCTCGACTTTGCCCATCTGTGTTGGGGGAAAAACAATTAACATAGAGGTTGAGATAGTTGATGCAAGCTTGGACTATAACCTTTTGTTGGGGCATAACTGGATTTATGAGATGGATGCCATTGCATCATTATTTTGCATTATTTGTTTCCCTCACGAAGGGAGGATTGTCAAAGTTGACCAACTGGATTGTTCTCCTATAGACCTGAATGCTTCTACTGACTCAACTATTCCTTTAGTGGATAATATCAAACCGCCTGTTGAGAATCTAAGGGTTGGAATGTATTCTTCTTTGATGGGTAATTTTGATCTTCCACCTCGTTTCGTTCATATAAATGCAATTTCATCCTCCAAGGCTCCTATTCGAAGAGAGTTCTTTCAAACTCATTATTTTTCAGACCCTTGGACCTTACCTTCCCCTACCTCCACATTAGCGAAAGGTCAAGTGGGTGGAATGGCGTTTCCTATGTCTGCAGCTGAGATTGCTTATAGCTCTATTGTTAACTCTGCATAAACCATTCCAGTTTCTCTTTCATTAGAGGAATTGGATGGAGATGTGGCCCCGGCTTGGACTGTTAGTTCTTCTTCTACCTAGGATTGCCTTGATACCACTCTTCCCTTTGAAGAGGCTATCCTGGAAGCTATGATTGGTATAGACAGACCGTGGGATGATTTGCATCATCGGTCTTACTTTTTACCAGATTTGAGCGAAGTTGAATCAAGTTTTCCTAGTCCTCAGTCTTCTGGTCCTGTTCACCCGGTCCTGAACCCTTTAGCACCAACACAGGTATTTGCTAAAGGGAACATGGCTATGATTTCTCCGACTATCCTGGTGAACATTTTCAGAAATCCCAACATTATCGAGAATGTTTTCATCGGAGCTAAATGTTCCCCTGAAGAGGCTCAAATTTACACCGATCTCTTTTAAGAGTTTAGGGATGTGTTTGCTTGGTCTTATGAGGAAATTCCTAGTATAGATCCATCTATTGTCCAGCATGAGATCAAGTTATACGAAAATTCTAAGCCTATAAGGCAAAATCTTCATTCGATCAACCCTAGGAAGGCAGCAGCTATCAAACCCGAGGTAGAGAAGCTGCTCAAGGCGAGATTCATTTTCCCTGTTCCTTTGATAGAATGGGTTTCGAATCCAGTCCCGGTGAACAAGAAACAATGAACAATTCGAGTTTGCATTGATTTCAAAAACCTAAATAAAGCATGTCCTAAAGATAATTACCCCACACCTTTCATAAACTAGATTATCGATGAGTGTGTGGGAAATGAGATTTTCTCCTTCATGGACGATTTTTCTAGATATAATCAAATTACTATCCGTCCTGAAGATCAGCATAAGACTGCATTTATTTGTCCCTTAGGTTCCTTTTCTTACAAGAAGACGCCTTTTGTCCTTAAAAATGCTGGAGCTACTTTTCAGTAGGCCATGTCATATGCCTTCCATGACATCAAATATATTATCGAGGCATACGTGGATGATTTAGCTGCTCGTTCTCGCAAGAGAATCGATCATCCTTCTCACCTCCGTCAAGTATTTGAAAGATGTCGATTTTACAAGATCCAGTTGAATCCAAACAAGTGTGTTTTCACGGTCACATCCGGTCGGTTGTTGGGATTTATTATGTCTATGGAAGGGATTCAGGTAGATCCAGTCAAAGTTGAGGAAATACTTCTGTTGCCTCCTCCATCCTCTATTCGTCAACTTCAAAGTCTAGAAGGAAAAGCTAATTTTCTGCAGAGATTTATCGTAAATCATGCCGATATTACAAAAGGTTTTATGAGATTATTGAAGAAGGGAATCCCATTTTTGTGGGATGAATTTTCTCAATGCTCATTTGATGCTTTGAAAAAATCATTGACCTCTGCTCCTATACTGAGTCCACCTGATTATAGCATGGATTTCCTCTTGTATCTCGCAACAACAGAATCTACCATTGGTATGGTTCTGGTTCAGGAGGATGATGCTCTTTCAAAGCATGTTATATACTACCTTGGTCGAGGTTTGGTAGGACCTGAACTCTGATATTCTCCGATAGAGAAGCTTGCTTTAGTAGCTGTTCATGCTGTACAGCGACTTAGACATTATATTCTCCTTCGAAAAACTTATGTTTTGGCAGCAGTCCATCCATTTCAATTTGTTCTCAGCAGGCGAGTGATTGGGAGAAAATACAATAGATGGATTGTGATTTTGCAAGAATTTGATCTTGAGTTTATGTCTGCCAAGTCCAAGAAATCATCAGTTTTTGCGGAATTAATTTCTGAGTTGCCCTGTGGAGAGGAGATAGTTTATGATGAATCCTTTTCGGATGAACATATTTTTCTCATTTCTTCACAGGATCCTTGGTACGGGGATCTCACAGTATATCTTCAGACTGCGAAGTTTCCCTCGACTTTTTCGAAAGATGAGCACCGTAAGTTACGTCACCTAGCTAAAAATTACTTAATCATTGGTGACACTTTATACCGTCGTTGGGTCGATTCGATCCTTAGACGATGCTTAACTCTCAAAGAAGCTGAGGTTGTATTGAATGATTTCCACAGTGGAGCTTGTGGTGGTCATTTATCTGGGCTTGCAACAGCCCAAAAAATCTTGCGTGCCGAATACTTTTGGCCTTCAATTTTCAAATATTGCATGGAGTTGGTCAAACAGTGTCATCCGTGTCAAGTATATACTCGAAAGATGCGCGCTCATCCAGCTCGGCTCTTCCTTGTCGTCACTATCGGTCCCTTTACAAAGTGGGGTATTGATTATACTACCTGTAACCCGCCTTCGGCTAAAGGTCACAAGTACATTATTGTAGCGGTAGACTACTTCACGAAGTGGGTCGAGGCTATGTCCACTTTTGGGAATGACGGTGAGACAACAACTCTTTTTCTCTTCAATCAGGTCATTTCTCATTTTGGTATTCCCAAAGAGATTGTCACTGATCATGGCAGTCACTTTCAGAACAACATGATGGCTGAATTGGCTCTAAAATTAGGTTTCCGGCAGGAGCATTTGTCTCCATATTATCCTCAGGCCAATTGGCAAGTGGAAGCTGTGAACAAATTCTTGAAGAAAATTCTTCAACGAACAATTGATAAAGCTTGATCCAATTGGCACATTATGCTGTATCCTGCACTTTGGGCATACCAGATGTTAGTGAAAACTGCAACTAGTTTTACTCTTTTTCAACTAACTTATGGGTTGGAATCCATATTTCCCATTGAGTGTGAAATTCCTTCTCTTAAGTTAGCCGTAGAGCTTCTTCTTGACACTTCTAGTCTCGAAGAATGTCTCCTTCATTTGGAACATCTTAATGAGAAGCGTCAAGATACTGCCACGATGAACGAAGCACATAAGAAGCGTGTAAAAGTTCAGTATAATAAAGTGGTCAAACCTAGGGTTTTCTCCAAAGGAGACCTTGTATTGGTTTATGCCCATGAGAAGGATGCCCTGGGGGCACGTAAATTTAAGTCTGTGTGGTATGGCCCCTTCATCATTAAGAAGGTCCTAAAAAAAGGAGCTTATGCCTTGGTTTGTTTTGAGGGAAATGAATTGGTGGAGCCCAGAAATGGGCTCTATCTGAACAAGTATTATGCCTAAGCCTCGACCTGGCATCTTGCTTTTTGTATATATTTTTGTTTTTGTTTTTGTACATATCTAAGTTTTCGTTCTTTGATGTGACGATGATGTTTTTGATCTGCTTTGGTAGGTTGTGTTGGATGTTATGAGTCATTTTGGTTTCGTCGATGGTGCTAGTAGACACACTCGGAACTTGGCTTCCGCGGCTTGGGTACTTCATTATCCATCCGGTTAGCTGTTAGTTTCAAGAGGGGTCTACATTGGTCCTGCTTCAAATAATGTAGCAGAATACACTGCAATAATTTATCTACTCTCGGAGGCAATATCGTTGGGTGTTGATTCATTAGTAGTTTTCTTAGACTCCCAAATGGTGGTGTCACAGTTGAACAATACATATCGGGTTCGGGATCCATTTTTGCTCCGATTGTTTTTGAGGGTACCTTTTTTACAAAGATCATTTCAATTTATAACATATATTCATATACCTCGAGCTGAAAATTGGATGGCAGACTCATTGGGTAATCAATAAATTGATAGGCATATTCATCATTCAATACTTTAATCAAATCATTAAATTCATCATACATTTTAATACATTTGTTTCATCAAATCATATAAATCGCTGTATATATATACATCATCGGAGTGTTCAAAAAACTGTGCAAAAATTTGGACCCATATGTCCTACAAAATTAGGGCTTATGCCTGATCATGTTCAATATCAAAATTATAGTACAGTCATCCGGTAAAATCTATGGTCCCTGCCCAACATTCGTGTTCCTATAGAACACGATAGCAGTAGCCACACAACGAAATAACCGCACCCAGTCTCGTGGTACTTTGACTACTTGTCTCTTGATAGCCTCTAGTAGGTCCTCTACTGCAGACATAGGCACTTGGCGAGTTAAACTCTCCAAGTTTCTCTGAACGACATGTAGGGTTCTACAAAGGTCTTCAGCATCCGCTTCGCCTCTGCGGCGTTTGTGTCTTGGGTATCCCTCAGGACGGACTGGTCCCATATCTATATCATGGTCATCACATCATTTTTTAAGTCATTTGAGTCTAATCAAAAACATTTTTTCTTTTCATTGTTGCATATATTGAAAAAATTAATCAAAAAATCATATAATAAAGAATTGCAGTCTCACCGATTGCACCCCATGCTGCACTAGGTGGAAGGACTAAGTATGGATCACCACGAAAATCCATCCCAGCATAGGGATAATCCTCCACGGAGATAACTTGTTCCTCCCACCATTGGAAGAACTTGTCATCCCAAGTGGTTCAAGGAACTTCAATTCCCCCCAATCTCTTCATCAGATCAACCCACCAGGCTATTCTTGGATCTCTGGGGCTGTTGATGGATGAGATCACTTTGGGTCGAAGCCCTGGAATCCTCTTAAAGAAGAATGTCAGTAAGATGGTCCCGTACCTGAATTTTTTTTTTTTTTTCTTTCAGGATAGAGGTTAAATGTTTATTCATGTTAGTCAGTAGTGCAGTACACTAGTCAAAGAGGTGAATCAAGAATTCGACCGCAATACTCATCTGTGTCCTTGAAGCCTGGTGTAAGGAAGCAGACCCTGCTACCCTGCCAATGGTGAAGAGGAGAATTTTCATATGAAGTTCTGACAAATCTTTGATTGAAATCTGAGTCCCTACTTTCTGAGACCCCTCTACGCAATAGACATGGACATAATCATCCATTGTAATCCCTCCCACAGGCTTTCCATGTAAATCTACTGAATCTCCTTGTCAAGAGGGTCCAATAATGAAGTAAATGTCTTCCACTTCTATGCGTAGGGGCATTTGATCAATCACGAAGCAGTCTTCCTCTGGTTCCCAATGATCCACCAACATTTGGAGCAACCAGACATTACTTTTCATATTTGGCATTTTGAAAAACTTGAGCAAACCGCAATTTCGAAGGATATTGAGCGGATTTTGATCTTCCATCACTTCATTGTCGATGGCACTATGCTCACATTCCCTCCAAGAGATTAAAATCCTGAAATAATCCATTAAATTCTTCATTAGGTTCATTTTTTACATTCACGGACTACGCATACACGACTTCCCTTGAGTACAGTCGCGTATCATACACGGGTTCGTTCACACGAACCTGTGTATGTGCAGAAAGCTCAATAAAAAAAAATCTTTCCTACGGTGAAAAATCAAAATTTTTATGCTATATATGAATGAAATTGATGGCAATGATGGATTTAGAGCTTACCTGGCTGATCTGGCGAAATTTGACGGCTGATTGCTCCTGTTTTGAGGAAAGGGGTTTTTCTTCAGAGCTCCTTTCTCCACTTCAACAAAGTAACAATGAACCAAATATGAGGTAAAATGATTATTTATGCCCAGAAATTGAAATTTTTTTGCAAAATTTCATTATGCTTATTTTTAAAATCTGTCTTAAGCTGCATAACCATGTTGCTTGTAAGTGTTGGGGAAGGTATGTTTTCAGGTACACTTTACTGAAATTGAGATTTTTCCCGGTTTTTCGAATCCATGACCGCTGACCTGTCATGGCAGGTATATGATCTTAACTGGCATATAGGTTAGGGAATCCACATTCCATTGAATTCTGGATGCTAGCCTCCATTCTGATCACTCTCCATAGGGTCGATCCCATCATGTCATGAGTACTTAATCCATTTCACTCGCCGATTTATAAATCATGACTTGGTGGTAGAGCCTTCCTTTACATGGGCTTCCTAGTTAGTTCCTCGCTAGCACTTGTCGCCCATGCTGTACTTTATGTAGGCTCGGGATTTCTCTTTAGTCCTGCCATGACTTATGCTTTGAAGCTTCATTTTTCTTCTTCTTCACTATGATTTTTCTGGCTATTACCCTAGAGGCTCCCTAGTGTTGTTGAGTTGTATCACTGCATTGCGTATTGACTACTTGTTTATCTTTGCCTTCAGCCGGATTCATTTGGACTCGATGTTTAAGCCATATTTTTACCATGAATCTCTGTACAAGTTAGCCATGCAAGAACTTAGCTATCGCGATTTGACACCCTTTTACCCATGGATGGAATGCTCCTTTGAGTATCACTTACTAGTTTCCGCCACCTTGCATTGAGCATAGGATTGTTCCTATCCCAGGAACTAGTGTATCTCTTTCCTGATACTCGTTCTATCCATTGTACTATAGCATTCTTTTATTATTTTTCAGGCTTATTATATGAAAAAGACAAAAAAATCAAATATATCAAAAAGAGCAGGAATGAGATATTACTTCATATTTTGATGGTAGTTACAGTATCAGTTTGTCGCCCTTGAACAAAGCACATAGAGCTATGCCTTTCCTTCATTTGGGATGGTTTTAGTTTTAACATAGGAGAATCCATAACCTTGTTTCGTAAGTCAGTTCTCCCCTAGTTGGTTATCTCTTCCAATCATATGGAGAGTTTGTTTTTGCCTCCTGCATAACAAACTTATACAGAGTTATCATTTGCTGCCATAGTCAAACATGAGTTGTGTTTTTGTTCAAGGGAAGTTTAACCTGAGTCGACCATTCTGTAGTGTCTCTTGACTTATTTTTCAGTCGGCCTTCCCAGTATTGTTAGTATCTTGTTCTATCACATCAGATTTTTGGTCCTTTGCTCGTGCTGGTTTGAGAAGGTCTCCATTGACTTCTTGCCGGTGGGTTTTTCTCTTATCGACTACGACATATTTCTCTGAGAGAAAACCTAGCCGCACCCTGGTCCTATTTACATCATTGATAGGTGACCTTGTTCTCAGCATTTGATCATCATTATGGGTCTTTGACTGAGTGGGTTCTCTTGTGTTCGACGTCAGCATACATTATCACAATTGGGATTTGTGCAGTACCTTGATTTCCATTTGACCCTATCGGTGGATATCTCGCCTCTTTGTCAGTTCTCATTATTGGTTGATTAAGAGGGTTTCTATAGTGCACTAGCTTCATCTTGTGCATATCGAAAACATACTTCGGGTTGGTTCCTTCACTCTACTTCGTCCGATTCCTTCCAAATCTTGACCTGCGGGTTACACTCGCACTGGACTGATGTGGGATTCCTTAATGCCTTGCTTCCAGTAGATCTTTTCCCATCAAATCCAACTCATTGATCCGGGAACAAGGTCTAGAGTCTTTTTGTTAGTACCTTAGGGTTTGTAGTTATCAGTGGCAGACTCTTCGCTGTCGACAGTGAGGATACATCATTGCCTCCCGATTGATGGATTCTTACAAGTGTCCGACTTCAACTCATTCATTCGCACTTGTTAGATTGTACTGGGGCACCTTGACACTCATTATCATTATCAATGGGCTGTTTCGCATTTGTTAATGGTATCCATTAATGACCGGTAATCAAATGACTTCTCACATGGTCGACTTCAGCTCATTTATTCCCATTCTGTAGAATTGTGCCATAGTGATTGGTGAAGACCTCGGGTTTACATCAACATGATTCAGTTCACTTTGACAGTTCATCCAGTTTTCTGCCAGTGATGCCGTCCACCCTTATATGTTGCAGTTTCAGTACAACAACATCTTATATGTTGTCTCTCGAGTTGCGTGATTGTACCATGTGTTCCATCCCTTATGATTTGGCACCTAGAGACTCAATTTTTACTCGTGTGATCATATATCTATTGCAACATCATTGATTAGTCTTCTATATGTGATACTTGGACTTGATTTTGACTTGTACTTCTGGGCAATGATCAGATGATTCACTATGTACTTTACAGTTCCGTTATACTTGTATACATGTTGGATCCGCTCTATACTTCATATGTGGACATGCTTTTCTTTCACTGAGCATGGTATACCTGCCTCAGACATGAGCTATTTCTCTGATCTCTTTCATTGGTTTTTTGGCAGGTTGAAATCTGGTGAAGTCCTCTCTCGTCTTTACAAGGTTCTTTCTATGCACATAATATATTTCGGCCATCATTTACCCCTTCTGACCTCATATATTAGAGGGCATATGTTATAGCATCATTTTCCACCTTCATATGCTTGATGATTGATACTTGGCCTTGGGCACCCTTTCCCCTCAGACTTGAACATCTTCACAAAACACAGTGTCTTAAAATCCATACACGACTTTGCCCAGACTTTTCCGCATATATACGCGAGTCCATTCATAGATATCTGTGTATACCTTTTTAATCATTAAAAAATATATAATATTCCCTATTTTCGAGGCAGGGTGGATGGTTATTCCCGTGTTTTAACCACCCCAGCCTGTGGCCTAACCGTTTCTAACTGATGAAACTAATTTGGGGGAGTATAAAAGCCCCTCATGTGCATGGCCTAAAGGAGGGAGAAAATTATAGATATTATACTCTGTTGGAGCCCTATTTCAAGTTTGATATTCCCATGCTTCCTGCACTTCCTAGGTATATTCAGGAAACCTTTGTTTCCTTGAGATTCTCATCATCCTATATGACATCTAGTGTGCACACATTTTGGAAGAATTATTGTGAGGCGAGGGCTGGACGGATCCAGAGGATGGTATGCTCGAATGCCGTGGAAGGATTCAGGTGATCTCTCCACATTTCTATTACTGTATGTGTCATTTGTAATAAGAAGAACCATCTTGTTCCCGATATTCACGTGTTTATATCTCTTTATATATGTGTAATGATCATTAATTGAATGTTTAATATTGTTCTTGTGATATTATGCATGATTTATATTGACATTTAGGAACTATATATGCTGTACAACTAGAGTTTCTTGTTCGTTCTTTCTTGATTTTCAGGTTACGAAGCATAAAGGGTTGCTGGGGGTTTGCACCCCGTGGGATCTACATCAAACGTTGGAATTTCGGGTAAGTTCCGCAACTTGTTATATCTAGTTTTCAGTAGAAAAGATAGGTTAGGTGAGTCCTTCTTGAATGGTATGCCCCTGATCTGTGAAGGTTGCCAACCCAAAAAACTTTAGGGTATTATATCCCAAAACAGAAATGGCGACTCCACTGGGGATCACATTTTTGTGATTTCCTGTTTGGGTTGTACTATATGTCTTATAGGTTCCCAACAGTTTCTATCACTTTTTTCCAGTTCAGTAAATATTTTTCCAGTCAGACTGAAGACTTGGTCTCCTTATCAGGCTTGACCTTTTTTGTTTTTCTTTATTTACCTTTCCATACACGGTTTTTCTTCTGCACAGTCGCGTATACATGATTTTTTTTGCAAAGGGACCTGCATATACACGATTTTCCTTTGACACAGTCACATATACATGCTTGTTGCTAAACTGTAAAAGCGCGTATTCCTGGGTAAAATTTGAAATTTTTGGT
The DNA here is from genome assembly GCA_034641835.2 of Pinus albicaulis. Classification (NCBI taxonomy): domain Eukaryota; kingdom Viridiplantae; phylum Streptophyta; class Pinopsida; order Pinales; family Pinaceae; genus Pinus; species Pinus albicaulis. The sequence continues at coordinate 1,041,641,514 of CM076578.1, forward strand.
TTTAAGCTTTTCTGGTCTTGTTTGCCTGTGGTGACCTGTTCCTATAGTGTCTTTGAAGTATCTGGACTGTGTCTAAAGTGGTTTTATGTCTATTTCTCTCTTACTTGCAGTCACCGCGAGTTGATGTACGAGAAAACGTTGAAAATGGATATCAATATCCAACCTCCGTTCCCATAGATACTGTAGAAAGAAAGAGTATGAAATCAATGCAAGGGATATGAATGGCACCTTGGGAAGTCTGGACGAGTCTGAGTTAGTGAAAGTAATGAAGGTGACACCAAGGTAAAAAGTGCTAAAATCCAATCACTTAGAATATAGTATGAGACACTAAAAATGTATGATGATGAAAGCATTGCAACATTTTTACTTAGAGTAGATGAGGTTGTTAATTCTGTGAGAAATTTTGGTGAAGAACTAAAAGATGCTACTTTTGTTGAGAATATTTTGAGATCACTAACTTCGAAGTTCAATTCCAAAGCCTTGCTATTGAAGAAATGTCAAATATGAAAAATCTCACACTTGATCAACTCCATGGAATATTGAAAGCATTTGAGATGAGGAAAGGTGGTCCTTCAGACATGAGAGAAGAAACCTTTAAAGCCACATATAAAGGGAAACTGAAGGAAGCATCCAAAGACACAAGTTAGATATCAGATGTGGAAGAAGAAAACTTCATGAGAAAGTTGCAAGTGGGAATTGGAAAATTCAGAGTTAAGCTTCCATTTAAATGTTTTTCTTGTGGAAGAGTAGGCCATTATGCATCCAAATGTCCTTATAGAGAAAATCATAAAGATAATGGAAATAATGTTGCTAAAAATAAGTTCTCTGACAAGAAAATATTTTACTCTAATGAAGATAATCATAACATGTCCGATGACCAAGAAAATTCAAATTCAGATTCTAACAGTTCTTATCTAGTACTTATGGCACTTTCATATCAGTCAATTAATGAATCATATAGTTGTGAGGTAGATTATTCAATGAAAACTCTAAGGGAGAATGATGAACTTAGGAATTCTAACAAAAAAAACGAATCAAAAGGAAATAGTATGATTGAGGAAATAAACATGTTAAATATGGAATTAGAAGCCACCAATAGAAGAACATAAAACATAAGAAAACTTCAAGAAAAGGAAAAGCATTGTGAAACATTAGAATATGAAATTATGACCCTAAAGGAATATTATGAGAAGATCAAAAAATGGGAAAAGGCATCTGAGTCTCTAGAGAATATTATTAATAAACAACACTCTCGTTTAATAAATACTCACATTGGGTATGATCATGCAAAATGTGATGACGAAAATAAACTATTCAAGGGAAATATGAATCAAGTCACACATCTCCTAGATCAAGGTCAAGATCTGTTCATAGGCATAAAATATGGTTTTATGGATATTTTTTCTCTTGTAACTCATTTGGGCATAAGTCCACAATTTGCATGTCAAGTATGCATAACAAAACCAAGAGATGGGATAAGTTATAGTGACATGGTTAGAAATTGCAAGAAGATCTGGAGGAAGAAGGAACATCAGTCATAAACGTAGGGAAGATTGACCATACTGCAGTTCAGTGTTTTTAAAGCTTATTTCTCACAGTGAATGCAGAAGTAATGTGAGGTACATGACCTCATGAAGAGCAAAAGATGATTATTTTATCTCAGGATAAATAATGTATAATCTCAGGGGGAGAAATACATATGTTATATTGATGATGATTCCCATGGTTTTTTTGATATTCAAGTTGCTTATATTACTGATAGTGCATATGGTGTAGTAACAGAGAACATGAACATACTGTACAAGCTTAGGGGGAGCTATAGTTATGAAATATTCAACAATTTAATTTCTGTATGCGAATATTATGAAGGATAGTCACACATATATGCGAGTTCTGATCTAGACAGTCGCACATGTTTCTCTATGATGAAGAAACAATGGGAAAAACTTAGGAAAATAATCTGATATGCTTCAGACAATTATTATTTGGATTTCTTGTTCTAATGTTGATTGTTATAGTCTGTGGATGCTACTTATAAGTGGTATTGGCTTATGATTATTTATGAGTTGATGCAATATGACATTGATGCTTTGATGGATTTACTGATTGATGAATATAATTTGATGACCTATCTGATGGATGAGTTAATCACATATGACTATCAACAATTGACACAGGTTGAGGGGGAGCATTTTCTATGCTTATAATAGTGAATTATTGACATTATTATTGCTTTAGAATTCTTTGTTGCATAATGATGATTATGAAAAGTATATATCATTTGTGATGATAGTGAAGACACACATATGTTGCTGAAATGTTAGATATTTTGCTTACATTACACTTAGTGAAGTTGATCCTACATAATACACTTGATGTAGAATATGTGCATGCTATAGTTGACATTCATATGTTGCTGTCATTATGTCACGGGTTTCTTATGGTGAAATTTTGGATGATGCTCATATGTTGCTTGAATATATGCATATAACATATTCAATGATGCTGCTAATCAAATTTGTGATGATAGAAGAATATCTTGATGATGCATGGTACACATGATATGTTGCTTGTGGATTTTTGCTCTTCTTATGCGTGGAAATATCATGTTGATCATGTTAATATGAGATGGGTTACTGTAGAGCTTGATAGATGATGATGATTTCATACATATTCCAAAAAGGGATCTTAAGGATGACTACTTAAGTTGCATATTGGAGAAGTGGTTTTTGGTGTGATAATTCTTCTTGTACGAGGATAATGGGTCAAGAGAATGACATTTCTGTAGGTTTCATGAAGACATGGTTATTGATATGCTATTGCTACAACTTCTTGGTGACACTTGAAAGCATTACATATTTGTTCACACGTTGATGATATTGAAGCTACATTGTCTTATCTTGCATATTTATGATAAGGATATGCATGTTTTTGTTTATATTGCCACTATCAATTGTGCAAATCCTATGTGGTGTATGATGGTTGTTGATGACTATCATGCTTTTGTTTTCTCACTATAGAGGTCTTTGGTTTTGGTTATAAATGTCATATTGATCTAGGTGGCTCCACAGACACACACAGGACAAAGTGGGCTTATAGAAGATAAAAAATCAAAGTGTTTGGATTTCTCTCGAACTAGCTTCAAGTTGAATATCTCGTCGTCCTAATCACAAAGGTGCAAACGGTTCGTAAAATAGAGCTCGTATGCGGAAGTTAGAGGAAGTCAAAGTTTTGGGTTGACTTGGATGACTTGACAGGTTAAGGGAGACACAATTTGGAAGAAACCCGGCCACCAGGTTCCGGCTAGCTCCAACTAGATTCTCAGAAAATTTGTGGCCTCTTTAAAACATCTGCTATGGTCAAATTCAAGAATTTCCAAAATTACTAGTTTGTTTTTATAAAACAAAAATGTTAAAAAAAATAGGGTGGTGGGCCATGACCCCCGCCACCCTCATCAAACCACAGCCGAACCATATAAAAAAATTAAAGTTAAATATGGGCCGGCGGCCATGACCCCGCCGGACCCACCGCCACTGTTATAAAAAAAACCATAATAATATGGGTGGGCGGGCCACCCGATGCGGGCCCAACCTGCCGCATTTAAATTTGGTTGTTGTTTTTATATAAAACAATATGCCGTTTTTGGAGGGGGCGGGGTTTGACCACTCGATCCCCTCCCCACCATTTTGGGTTTTTTCCAACCGCGCCAGCAGAGGTGCCTTGTGCACTCTGCCAACCCACGAATATAAGAACCTTAGTTTGCACAGTGCGCCCAGGCAGATTAGGAGCGATACAAAGTACGAGCTAGAGTGAAACCTTGAGCACCTTGCAAGAGGGGAGCAGAACCATGAACTCAACCCATTTCCAGAGGGGCCAGATTTTTCCAACTTCAGAATTAGGCAAATTTTATGGATTCTGCACCTCTTGGCGACATGAATCCAACGGTGTTGTCTATTTCTTCATTAGAGGTCTCCAATTTTCGGGCACTTTCAGCTATGGAGGTATAAGGGTGTAATTTTGCATTGATGCTTGTAATTTCATTTTATTTTCCACTTAATAAAAGAAGGCCTCCCCACTAATTGAGCAGGGCTCGGAGACGTAGTCCCTCCTGGAGGAACTCCGATATCAATTTTGTGTCTTCTTTGCATGATTATATGTGCTTCTCTCTTCTTATGTTCACGCATTTTAAGTTTCATGGTTAAGATGCAATTTTACATGTAATTCTTTAATCCATCTCAAAGGAAAATATTTTCAGGATCACATATCTATGTCTTGATCAAAATGTCATGAGAAAACCCATAATTTAATTTTTGTAATACTTAGTCATGTTTGGACTATTGGGGGTCAAGTAAATTATGCATGTAATCCATTTTTTAGCATATGATGTAATGATTGAGTTAAACATGTAACCCCGCTATGTTGGGTGATTGATGTGAACTTGAGTTCTTGGTGATAGGAAATGTCATATTTGGTTGAGTCATAAAGTCATGAACTTCTTTGTATATCTTCTAGAAGATTCAACATATGCTCAGGGGGAACATGGTCAACACTCATATTCAGAAGATCCTCTCTATACAAGAAAAGAGAAGCCTTCGTTCAACATTGGTCAACCCTTTTCTCTTTATGTCAAAGGGGGAGAGTAACTTGGTGTTTGAAAATATTAGTGCTTATCTTGATTTTTTTACATGTATATACAGGTTGTTGTGAGAAAACACCAAAGTGGTTGATATCAAGTCCAAAGGGGGATATTTTTGGCATTATGACTAATGTGTTGTCCTTGATGGCAACCTACTTGTAGTAGAATGTGTATGTGTTGTCCTTGATGGCAACCTAGTTGGTGACGATGTCAACATGATGGTAGCAGGATGAGTACAAATGTGATAGAGAGATCAGAAAAAGAAATACCATTTCAGAGACAGAGGAATGATAAGGTAAAGTTTGAGCAAGTATACACAGGTTTTGTGAAGAAAATACACGTACATATGTGGGTATGATGAAGAGAAGTCGTGTACAGTTTTCGTACCATGGGATTCTAAATACCAAGAGTATTTACCATGGTCTTGACTGATAGTAATGAGTGTGACAACATATATTTGATCTCGTGAAAGAATACCATTGACATTAATATGGGTTTGACCCAAGGTATTGGCTAAGACCTAATATATACAAGGAGACGGAGATCAAAGTGTTTAGTGTGCATGGTATGGGTTATTGATGAATAGGTTGATTTGAAATAAGTGTCCATCGAGGAGTATGATGATCCAGTAGATTTGAAATGACTACAAATTGAATAACCTGCTTACATTAGGGGAATTTTGAGGTCTAAAATGGGAATCAAAATTCACTTTATGAGAACCAATCACATTTAAGGGGATGACATCATCCCTAATGGTTGAGGTGGCATTGCTTGAGTTAAAGGTACTTACTTGTCACATTCTCAATGGTGGATAAAAACTCATGGTTAACCATGGTAGTGCTCTAAGTATTTTTAAAGTCAAAGTAAAATACTCATAATAAATGTCATTTCACACTTTTTGTATAAAAATATATTATTGTCATTTCATATTTCTTGAAAGAAACAATGCATATCCCTATACACTTATTATATTGTATTGTATTATATTATTTTTATATAATATATTAATACATGTTATTATACAATTTAAATAATATAAATTTTAATTAATAGCATATAATATAATTAAGAATTTATAAATTTATATTTATATTTTATTTTAAGTTATTTAATTACAAAGGAAAAATGCATTAGTTTTTCAATGATAATGATTTTTTCTTGAAAATCTCATTCTCATTTATAGTCACATCAATACAATTTTTCTATTAATTTTAATTTGGTGCAACTTTTGAATTGAATTTAACTATGGTTACATGGATTGTGGTGCAAAAAGTTAATTGAAAATTCATAAATATTATTTTATTGGTTTAACTATTATTTTATTATTTCTTTAGGAGGCCCATTTTAGACCTCAAAATTTCCCTAATGTGAGTTGGTTTGATCTATGATGATAATTTTATGACGTCTGTTTGTTACTGTGTATGATGAATATTTGGGGTTGACTGAAGTTATGTTGTGCAACAAAGGTATGAATCAATAATGATAGATATGTACATAGGTTTATTTTAGAAAGATCACATACATACACGGATCTACTTCTAGGTAGCCACGTATATATTCTACAGTATGGATAGAACTGTACGCGTATTTCAAGTATAAAAGTCACATACATACACATAAGTTATTCATATAATTCACATACATCTACTAGGGTTTTGCAGTATGAGATGATGATCATGGTTGATTTATTAAGTGTCATGCACTAGACTAGGACTAACAACCATAAGTCTTAGTGAAGGAACTAGGAAGGATATTGGAGGATTGGATAAGCATCTAATATTATTAATCCTTGAAGATATAGAATCCAAGATAGGAAGTAGTCTTGTTGACCGACACTCTTTGAGGATTGGATAGGTATCTAAGAAATGAGTGGTCGAAGAGGACCGTTATTATTCAAGGATTGGGAATCCAAGATAAGAATAGTCCTAAAAGGACATACCTAGTGAACTTCCAGATGGGGTATGTCCCTTGAGAGGTAGTGTGGTGTCTCACATAAATCCTCCCAAATTTTTTTCTCTGATATAAATAGAGCTTGTCAAATTTAGGCCTTACTATGTTGACAATGCTGGTTATGATGTTTATACTTAAAGATGGCTTACCGATCCGACTCTTCTTATGAGAATTCTTTAGTTTGAGAAAAATCATTGTATCGATTGTACAATTATGAATACCTCCCTAGTTAAGAGGGAGTGTTGGAAAATGTAACTATTTTTCATATTCATAATTTTAATTTTACTCATGTCATTATGTATATATTATGTAACAAGAAAAATAAGAAAGAAACATTCTTATTTTCAAGCATGGGTTTCACACTTCTTTTGATTGGTCATCTAGGTTAAGCATGTTGTTCATGCTTCTAGGGTTCGTCATGTCATAAGAACAATTTTCATGAGTCAAGAGAGTCAATATCAATTGTATAAGACCAATTTGGGCAAATTGTAACACAAAAAATACTTTATTTTCGTGTTTAGAAAGTAAAATAGGTCTCCAAGCACAAGTTGACCCTGCTAGTGACAAGTCGGCCTAGAAGAGGCCATTTCAACCTCATTACAAGGATATATAAAGAACAAATTTTGATTAATATTGGACAAAATTTTGTAGTTTTATCTAAAGAAAGAAAAGAAGAAAAATAGGAGCGAAGGACAAGTTGGTAAGAAGAAGTCGAAACAAGAAACACAGATTTAATTGTTTGAGACTTATTCTCTCACACATGCTAAGATTAGGGTTTCTGTCAGAGTTTTAGGGCTAAGAGTTGCATGATGAAATTTGTAGACCTACATTGGAATCCAAAACCTTAACTAGAGAAGATATTGAATAAGGATTGAATCTTGTTGACTTTGAAGACCTTGAATTTCTTAAGGAGGACAACTAGGATTTCTGCATTCTAGAAGCTGAATTGCAAATCTAAAGTAGAAGGTCGAAATTGTGATTGGGAGAAAGATTAAAAGAGGTTCTACCTTGGTTGACTTGGCTAATATTTGACTTGTTTGAAATATATTCTTGGAGGTTTGACTTGGTGCTTGGAGGAGGTCTTCAATTTGGTCCGGGGGTCTTGGATTTCTCATTTGAATTTATTCTATAATAAAAGAAGAGATTATTTTTTTGTTTTCCCCTTGGAGGGGTTTTTCCCTAGCTTGGAGCCTACTTCTTGTGTCTATTTTATTTATTGTTTATGATATTGATAATTTTTTGTTGAAAATATCTAATAAAGAACAATAAGAAGATAACTAAAGGTCAAGCTTAAGGATAGTTGTTTTAATAACTGCCATACTAGATTGCCTAATAAGACTCTGGAAAATCCCTCCTGAAGTGGAGTGATTTGATTGATAAGAGCACTTACATGTCACAAAATTGGTTCATAACCAAGATGAAATAAGACACGATTAGACAAATGAAAATATAAACAATAGTCAATCAATGAAGGCACTAATTTGGAGATTTTGAGCTACTAAGAATAATATCTTGTCATTGAGAAATATACTATTTCATATCAGGTTTTAGAAAACATAAGATAAATGATAATAAGTTGGAATGATAATATCCACAAACACCAAGAAAATTGGGCAAGGAGAGAAGAGTCCGAGGACCAAAGACAATTTCCAAAGTACAAAAACACTAGCTAACACATTTCCTTTTATTAACATACGAAAGATAGGCTAGATGCCAAAAAGAAAACCTTTTTCTTGAATGATGGCTTTATTTATGGCTTTGGTTTGTGGCTCTTGGCCTTTCACCTTATGAAATCTTCAACTACCCTAAGTGACTCTTGAGATACTCTAGGTCCTCATTGCGTTCCTAGTTCTCATCTTATTGCAAAGTTAGTCTTATTAGAACTTTGACTATTCAAATAGATGTGAGAGTATTTAATTCATGAAATCATGAAATTTAAATTTTTATCACACATATAAGACTTTCATAATCACATTGATTAAATACAAGAACTCTCATCCCTTGGATATCCACTTTCAATTTTACTTGCATGTTTGTAGTGCATTGATTCTTAAGTTTCCTTTGGTTTGTCAATGGATAAAACTTGTGTTGTTTGTGTGCTTTTAATTTAGTTGGATTGATAACCTATTATCCTTTGTAATGCATCCCTTTTTGGGTATGAGGTTTTCACTATGAACTGTGTTTTTTTTTTATACGAAGAGTGATTTTTATATCCCTCCATATTTGCATTATTTTGGGAATGCCTCTTTTCTCCTTGCATTGGAGCTATTTTTTTTTTTTTGATCTTTCATTCATTCTCCTTCATCCCACTTGTGATCCATCCTTTGTCGCTTAGTTCTCTACAAAAGAAATCTTTTATAATAAACCGACATTAAATCATGCCCAATTAACAAGATACTTAGGAGATAGAAGGTAACATACTATCTGTTCTCCCGATTAATCCATTAAAAAAATCATACATAAGGACTAGCATAATAACTTAATGAAGGCAATGCAATCTTAATTAATGGGAAATAATTAACATAATGGTGAAATGATTTAATAAATAAGAGAAATTTGAGGTTGATTTCATTTTTACGGATGTACAGTTTCATCTTGGTATCCTTTCATCACTTGCAATAGGAGAAATCACACTTAATCACTCATTTTAAAATTACCATTGATTAACTTCATTTTTAAATAAATATAAACCACACTTAATCACTAAATTTAAAATTACCATTGATTAACTTCATTTTTAAATAAATATGTTTAACCACCTAATAATTGATGCCATTAGGTAATAGGATGCATATACTAGTGGCCCTCAAGATAAGAAAGGGTGAGGACTGCAATTTGAACTTGTACTACGTAAGGCACGATGGTTCTTGAATATTCCATCTACATTATTAAAAATCTAGCCAAATTCAACTAAAGCCTAGGATCCATAAATAGTATGCCTTGGAACTAGTGTATTTATAGGTAATTGGGTTCAAGAAATATGATTATATGCTCATATTTTTCCCAATTATCATTGCTTTTATTATTTTGGATCTAGTAATATTTGCTACCTATGCCACTTAATAAATTCTTGGTAAAATAAAAATTGGATTGAGAGACTCTCGTGATAACAATAAAATATAGTGTTAAGCATAGCCATGTCTAAGATCAACCGATACTAAGCTAATATATTTGAACATGATCCTTACATCAATGCCCACTTGAGGGGGACCTTGAACTAGGCACTCTAAAGGGATAAATGCATTGTATCCCTTACTTGGGGGTTTGGTGGAGGCTTAAAGTGAAGAACACATTTTATCCAAGTCCAAGCTACCTTTAAGGTCTCTTCAATTATGTATTTCCACTCTTACTCCATTTTTAGATTCTAGTGGGGTCCAACAATGTCTTAGAGATGAAAGAAAACCATTGTTTTGTGCATCTATCAAGCTCAAGTTACCCAACTATATGTTCTCCCTCATATGTATTTTTTCATCCTTTATGGGTTTTTTTTGAGTTTTGAAAAATTAAAAAACACATTGTTACTTTCCTAGGGTGAAACTTAGCTTATTCAATAATGATCCCTCTCCATGTTACTTTTCCATCCCTCAATGAGGTCCAGAGCAGTCTAAGGGGACACAAAAAAATTATTGGGATCTCTAGTTAGTATCTCTAGCTTTTCCATCAATTCACATTGCTCATTGATGGGTTTTTAAAATTTGATGGGGTTGAAAGGGACATTAACAGGAAAAATACATTGTTGGGATCTTTGGGTCACATCCTTCATCCTCTAGTAGGGTGCATTAGCCTACCATGCATGTTTATTCATTTGGTATGGTTTGGAAATGATTTAGAAGATGAAACACAATATTTGTTTTCTTAGGCAACAAGTATAAATCCTACAATGATGTGGATTAGTTCCTTGTACATCTTTGGCTTGATGGGATTTAACAATGGTCCAAAGGTTAGAACTCATCATCAACATCTCCAGGAAAAAAATAAAATTCATTAAATGTCATCGCCTATGTATTTATGCATTTTTATTTATTTGGCATAACTCAAGTGAGAGGGTTGAACAATCCCTTCGAGGAAAAATGCATGATTCCTTTTCCTCGACAACAAAAAATTTCCTCTTTGAGTGCACATTAGTTCCCTATTTGTTTAACTTCTGGAAACTTTTGGCAAGTGCTTTGATGTCAAATGAATTTGAATTCTTTGGGAAACATTTCTTATTCATCATTTTTTAGTCTTTGGTAACATTCCATAGAGTCTTAAGTGTAGAAATTAATTGTAGATTAAAAAATGCTCATGTAATGTACTAAAACATAAGACTCAAATCTACTCTACTCAATTGCGGAAGAAAATTCATGGTCGAGAATACATATCAAAAAAATGCATCATGATTCACCATACATACACAAAGATTTATATAGGTGAAATCAACTTCTCAAAGCCCCTTCCTAACCGTATTTCATTAATCAAAGAATTTGGATGAATACAATATGCTTGCTCAAGCTTGAGCACAATCTGCACAAGTATATTCTATAATTTTCCTGACTGATTGAACTTGGCCAACACCTCGGCTAATTTTCTAGTCTCCAAGATCATATTTCCTTACGCTTTTTGATGAGGACCTCTATTAATTAGGGAAATTTCTTATTGAGAATTACACAATTCTATTAGGCCATTCTTTGACTGCATGCATCACATGTACAATTTGGAAAATTCTACAACTAATAGTACACTGCCCTTGAACTCCAATCTCAACTGGGTAACTAAAATTTCATTCATGCATGAGTTAATTTAGGCCGATTGATCATTTAACTAGTTAAACACTGAAGTTGCACCCCACTGCTAGATCTCCAACTAGTTCCTCCAATAGTTGGAACTAGTTTAACTGACCTTAACTCAACTTAATTGAATTAAATTGTTACAACTGAATTTAACTCAACCTAGGCTCTTAAAATTTAGGAATCACTATACACAACTCAAGTTAGGCCCACAAATCAAATTAATTGAGCTAACTGAGTGATAATAGCTCAGTTAACTCATTCAAGTTATCTAGTGATGTCAAATTTCGATTTTATCCTAATTTAATTCAAGGGAAAATTAAATAAGGAATTTCTTGTTGCATTTTCAACGCTCCCTCTCAACAAGAAAGGGATTATCGGATACCCCAATCCTACCTCTATAAAACTCAAATTTTCCTCTTGAAAAAAGATTTTGTCAAAATATTTGCATCCTATTCCTCTATAAGAGTGTATTCCAACAACATGATCCACGTCTATACACAATCTCATAGATGGTGGTACCATATATCAATGTGCTTGGATCAATCGTGAAAAAATGGATTATCAGAGAGTTTGATACAACTCTGATTGTCACAATAAATCATGATAGGATCCATCATCTGACCAAATAAACCAACAAGAATCTTTCTCATCCAGATAGCTTCACAAGCTGCCTGACTGAAAACCATGTACTTTGTTTCTGCTGAGATGAATGCAACTGATCTTTGCTTCATGTTGTACCAAGAAACTGCCGTTGACCCAACACTGAAAATTCCTCCTGTAGTGCTCTTCTGATTTGATGGACTCCCTACCCAATTTGCATCTATGAATTCTTGAAGCTTCACTCCCTCTGTGCATCTTTACCAAAGGCCAAACCAAGTAGTGCCTCTGAGGTATCTCAACACATGTTTTACAACCTTCCAATACAGTTTGGTTGGATTAACCACTACATGACTAAGCTATTTAACTGCATAACACATGTCTGGTCGTGTGTTCAAAAAATACATAAGTGAACCCACAAGTTGCCTACACATAGTGGCCTCCACTTCCTCACCTAGAGTGGAATCCTCCTTTCTCTAAATGCCTGCTAGAGGAGTGCCCATGGGTTCACTACTCTCCATGCAAAATTTCTTCAATATCTCATTGGCATACTTTCCCTGAGAGACAAACAGTTCCCCATATCCTTTCCATACTTCCAAAACGAGGAAATAATGCATGAGTCCCATGTCCTTCATCTCGAATTCTCTTGCAATATCCTCTTTGCAAGTTTTGATCAACTTCTCATCACCCGTTAAAGTAAAATCATCGACATATAATACTGTAATCAACAATTTACCTTCAACAACAATATGGTAATGGTTTGAATATGATTCACTTTTGGTGTACCCTGACTTGGTGAAATAACTATCGATCCTTATGTACCAAGCACAAGGTGCTTGTTTCAATCCATACAATGCTCCCTTGAGTCTGCACACATGCGATTCTCTGTTAAGGGTATCAAGTCCTTCCGGTTGTTCAATGTACACCTCCTCCTCAATCACACCATTGAGGAATGCTATCCTCACATCCATTTGATCAATATTTCATCCCATCTATGCTACAAGTGCTATAATAGATCTGATAAAAGAGTACCTTGATATTGGAGCAAAGGTATCCTCATAGTAAATTCCCTCCACCAGAGGGAACCCCTTAGCTACAAATATGGACTTGTATTTCTTCATGCTTCCGTCTACTGCTTGCTTCACCTTGTAGATCCATTTTGAACCTACCATTGGCTTGTTTTCTGGTCTTGGGACCACTTCCCAAACATTTTTTCTGAAAATGGAATCATATTCCTTTACCATGACATTAACCCACACTAGTTGCTGCACTTTTTCCTCGAATGAGGATAGTCCTTTCTCTACTAGCTCACTCATAAGATCCATGTAGCATGTGTACTAATACAATGAACTACTCTACCTGCATTGTGATGTGGTTTCTCCCACATTCTCTCTAGCATCATGCAATAATTTTTCAGCTTCCCTAGTGTGCTTCCTTCCTTCTTTGGATGTATCTGCATGAGTGGGTGTCTCCACTCTTTGATCTTCTACTTGTGGTTGCTCCACAACATCTTGAGGTTATTCCTTTGGAGCCAAAATCTCCTGATATAAACACAGCTGAAGCTCCCTCTCAAGGGTACACCTCATTTCCTTCTCCTCGTCGAACTTCACATTTCTACGAACAAATGTCATCCTGAGAGATGATAGGTACACCCGATAGTTCTGAGGTGTATCAGTGTACCCCAAAAATATGCCCAAATATACTGTCGACTCTAGATTTTTCCTTGATTCCTTCGAAATATGACAGTAAAATTATGAACGAAATATCCTGAAGTGTGACACATCTGGTTTCTTCCCTGAAAAAGCTTCTTCTAGTGTACTCATCCTGAGAATCTGGTGAGAACTCTTGTTCTGTACATATACCGCTATGTTGCATGCTTCGACCCAAAGTGAAATGGTAGGCCCTGTTCATTTAACATCGCCTGTGTAGCTCCCACAATACTTCTATTATTCCTATCAGCCACCCCATTCTGTTGTGGGTTATGAGGTGCTATAAACTCCCGTCGAATGCCTTCCTTTGCACATAAATTTTTAAAATCATTCAACACATTTTCACCACCATTATTTTTCTTGAGAGCCTTCACTTTGACACCAGTTTATTTCTCAACAAGTTCTTTAAATTCAAAAAATTTGGGGAATGTATGGTCTTTCTTCAACATGGAGAAAATCTCGCACTTACGTGATAAATAATCTACAAATATAACATAATACCTATGCTTGGCCATGGAGGCTATCGAGGAAGGTCCACAAACATCAGAGTGGATCCTTTCAAGAATTACATGCACCCTTCTATCCCGATCATTGAAGGTGGCTTTTGTGTACTTCCCCAAGGTACACCCTTTGCATGTATTCTACTTCTGTAGTGCTCCGTTGGGGAGGCTTGTGCTATTTTGCTGCATGATCTTCAAAGTTCCATGGTGCAAATGGCCAAGTATTCTATGCCATAATTTGCTAACATCTTAGCTCTGCACCTTCTCTGCCTTTGTTCTGAAAGAAAAATAGTCTACCACATCCAATCTATAGAGGTTCTTCAACTGAACCCAAATTTTCTTCACTTATCCCATGGCGATGTGCCTCAGGAATTCCTTTCCTTTACTGAATAGCACATCATAGCCACGATCTTCTAACACCGCAGCGAAAACCAAATTCTTCTTTAGAACCGAAATAAACATCACATCCTTGAGCCTAAGAGGGGAGCCAAACTCCCTCTGAAAAGTAACTGTACCGATACCGATCGTGCTATACCTCCCATCATCTCCCATCTAAATGTGCATATGGATGTATTTCTCCTCCAAGTCATTGAAAAATTCTCAGTTTCCCATCATATGGAATGTGGCACCACTACCCAGATACCACAAACTACCCATAACTGTGCTTTCCTTGCACGAAATGAGGGAAAATCAAGCTTGAATTTTGAAGATATAGCTTCACCTTCTGCTCCTCCTGAGGGATTATTGCTCACCTTCTTGTGCGGACACTTCGTGGCATAATGTCCCCATTCATGACAGTGAAAGTACTTGATTTTGGACAAGTATTTATTCTTTCCCGCTTGACCATAATATCCTTTGGATTTGGATTTATTCCCTTTCCATTTATTTTCCTTTTTGGACAAGGCACAATTATCCTCATCCAGAACCTTGGATGAAGTCCTGTCTCTGTTGCTTCGCCTTATTTCTTCCTACACTAGATTAGACAATAACTTCTCCTAGCTTGGTAGTTTCTCTCTACCATTTACACAATCTTGATAATTGTGCCAGATCTTGGGAAGGCCCAAAAGAACTAGATCTACCAAATATTCTTCAGGGATAGTAACAATGATCTCACCAAATTCATCATGACAGTGTGTAAACTTTCTCACGTACTTAGAAATTGATTCATTCTTTTGAATCTTGATACTTCGAAGCTTGTCCTTCAGTGCTAGCTTTTGGTGGTCACTATTGTTCTAAAAAAAAATCCGTTAGTGTTTTCCACATTGTGAATGAAGTCTATTTCCTGTGTATATTCGAGAAAATATGATCTCGAACTTCCTCCAATATGATTCTCCTCGCTTTAGCCACATCCTTCTTCCACTAAGCGAGATCTTGGAAATTAGATGCATGAGGTTTTGTTACATATTTCTTGATGTATTCTAGTAGCCCATTGTCATCTAATACTGCCTCCATGCGGATCTTCCATGCCACAAAATTTGTGGTTCCTTCCAAAGCATACTCGAGCCTGAGTCCAATGAAAGCAATCTTCTTAGTCCTGGAGAAAACCTACAACATTGATCTTGAAATTAAAACCTTCTGCAATGAAAAATTTGAATTATCTTCTATACTATGAATCTAGCTTTGATGCCATGTAGAAATTAATTGTAGATTGAAAAATTTTCATGTAATGTAATAAAACATAAGACTCAAATCTACTCTACTCAATTGCAGAAGCAAATTCATGATCGAGAACACATATAAAAAACATGCATCATGATTCAACACACATACACAAATATTTATCTAGGGGAAATAAACTTCTCAAAACCCCTTCATATTTGTATTGCATTAGTCAAATAATCTGGATGAATACAATATGTCTGCTCAAGCTTGAGCATAATCTGCATAATTATCTTCTATCCTCTGCCTGACTGACTGACTTTGGCCAACACTTAGCCAATTTTCCTAGCCTCCAAGATCCTATTTTCTTACGCTACTTGATGAGGAATTATACCCCTATTAATTAGGGAATTTTCTTATCGATAATTGCACAATTATATTAGGCTCTTCTTTGACTGCATGCACCACCTGTACAATTTGGAAAATTCTACAACTAATAGTACACCCTTGAACTCCAATATCAACTGGGTAACTCGAATTTCATGCATGCATGAGTTAATTTAGGATGATTGATCAGTTAAATGGTTAAACATTGAAGCTTCACCTCACTGCTAGACCTCCCAATAGTTCCTCCAATAGTTGGAACTAGTTTAAATGACCTTAACTCAATTTATTGAATTAAATTGTTACAACTGAAATTAACTCAACCTAGGCACTAGGAATCACTATATAAAACTCAAGTTAGGCCCACAAATCAAATTAATTTTAACTGAGTGATAATAACTCAATTAACTCATTTAAGTTGTCTAGTGATATGGAATTTCGATTTTCTCTTAATTTAATTCAAGGGAAAATTAAATTAGGAGTTTCTTGATGTATTTTCAATATTAATGTCTACATGCACCCATTGTTTGTTCCTTGCACAACACCGAATTCCTTCACCATGATTTTTTTTTTCCTTTGCATATGTTTTATCCTTCAACAAAGAGTCTATAGGATGAACACATATTTGTTTAGGCTAGCATATTATCTGAATGTTTGCCAAGTTAGAATGATACAATTTGAGGCTTTAAAAGTAATTTTCCATTTGAGAATTTTTTTTATTTGTCAAAACCATTTGAGGATATTTGGAGGTTACTTGCTTTACCAACTACATCATAGCAAAGAAAAAAAGAATATTTTTTATTATATTTTCAACCCATATAATTTATTTTCAATTTATGGGATATCTAGCTAAGTTCGATATTGGAATACCTTAGGGGTGATCTATTTATTCATGTGCCCCTTCCTTCCTAGACAACTTGCTATTTCCCTATTGGAAGAAATATTCATAAATAAAATCCTTAATTAAAATATTTGGAATGTCTTTCCCTACCTAAAGCATTTTCTTCCCTCCCTCTCTTTCTTTATTTTGTGCAAATAGATATTCAATAGCAACACTTCATATAGTGGCTTGTATATTCAATAGTCTAAACAATTTTGACACCATATTTATTCACTATTCACGACTCCTTACTTCCAATTTCCTCAATATTTGCACTTCTTATTTCATGAAATATTACAAGTTTCCCTTGCCTATTTAATGAACTTGAGAGAACTATTTTTCAAATCATTATTACATAGGCCAAATTGACCATTCTACTTTAAACAAATCTTGTTCCACACTTGTTCATGATTTCGGTTTTCTTGTTTTAAATTTTATATTACCCATGTTCTAGATCCTCTATTATTTACTACATTGAGTATCACATTAACAAAAATGTCAATGTATTAATTAGTTAAATAATTAACTTGCAACATCTTATAAGCAAAAAAAAAAAATGAAATATGATGATAGTTTTGATAATGGGAACTATGCATCAATGTGTCTGCATATGAGCAATAGTCATCTTGGTCTATTTCTATGTGTGCCAACCAATCGTGAAAAAGCTTTTAGTGTTAGATACCTACTCCACTAACATACTTTTACCAAATTCCTTGAATGTAGTGCATGTCTATGTACGCTTTGATTATTATGCTTTAAACTCTTGATCATAAGCCATTATTTCAAGCACATAATCACCATGTCTGTGATGGAACCCATTCAAGGATACTTTGCAGTAAAGAAAATGAAACATTATAAACAATCTACCATGATTAAAAATAAGCACTTTGGTAATGCCTTCTTGAGGGTTGTTGAAATCATCATAGCATCATGTGATATGAAGCCAAATGAGACATATATATTATCGAACCAATGTCAAACTCAAAGAAGAGATCAAACATGATATGGTCATACACATTTAAGTGAAAATAAAACATTAATGATAAAAAAAGTGTATTCTATTATTGCATAAGTTCTATTAAGATTGAATTTAAGGTGGTTATTTACTTCACTTAAAGAAATACTAAGTAGAGAACACTTGAAAAATTGGAATAGTTGTACATCTCATCATTATTCAAACATAAAAAATCAAGCATTGACGGTAAGGAGTGAAGGAATAATTAACCATATAATCAACATAGGAAAATTTCATGCATAATGAAAGATCAAATAAATAAACAAATATTGACCTTTTTAATCTTATGGTGAAAACCAATCACTTCAAAAAACATGCATCCAAACTAAAATGAAAAACTTTATAATATCACCACAATTAAAAATTCACACCACTTACTCATAACCAAAGTAAGTTCAACAAAGAGACATGTCAATCACCAATGAAATACACCAATAACTCAAATTTATGCTTCATTGATTAATAGAAGTATTACACCATGGAAGTAAACCATTATTAAACTACTCAAAACAATATCCTTAAAAAAAAAGAAGGTGATATGGAGTAGCAAGGATCATCCCAATCATTGAACTAAACAACTCAAAAAGGTAGTGAATTCAAAATGAAGGAAATACCCATAATGAAATATCTATGTAGGTCAAGAAAATAAAAGAGTTCATTTATTATCAACACAAGAAGATGGAAAGTCAGAGCCATTCATGAGTAGACATCACGGTCATGGTATATGCAATAAATGAATCATTCAACAAAGCATCCATAACATTCATGTGGACTTTAACTAACATGGATAGTCATACAAACCAATCAAAGGACTTGAAATAATTGGAAATCACTAATCACTTCAAAATATCAGTCAATTAGTATGATGTGATTGGTGAGGACGAAATATTTTTGGAGGGTACCTCAACGTAGGGTTGAGATTCTATTGAGCGTTGCAATAGGAAGATAGTTTAAAAAATAATTAATGAACTTGTCATTGTTGGAGGATTTATTTGATCTTACGCGCTTATAAGTGCTTAACTAAGCTATCTAAGAATTCATATTGGGAAATAAACAAAAATAAGTTTAACAATTTATTTATTCATTTACATTTTGTTCCTAATTATCCTAATTAAAATAAAAAAAACCAAAAGCAAGCATGAGAACCTAAAAGAAATTTTGACTTTCTCTTTTAAATACAATGCAAATGGAAAACAACAAGTAGAGTTTATTCCTACTTTCCACACTATGTTAAAATTAAGTTAGGCAATGTTCTTGGACTTTGGAAGGAAAATAGAAAAAACAACGAGAAAAGAAATAAAAGAGAGTTAGGCCTTCTTGACCTGCCTAATTTAATAATTTCCTCTTGCTAAACAAAGTAAGGTTTCCCAATCTTAAAAAATATATGATTAAGAAATGAAGAAAACATGCAATGTAAGAATATAACCCTACTCTAAATGCAAGTTATATGAATTATATTTTTCCCGTATTACCCTTAGTATAAGGAAATGTCCTAAGTCACAAGCTAATGTTGAAGTTTTACCTTGGGATTGAAGGATGGGAGGAATAAAAACTAGAGCGTGAAGAGAAGGGATCTTAAAAACACCATAAGATGCAATATTCAAACCAAAATGTATTGGGAAAAAACATAAACAATTGAATGAAGGTCATAGAATAATGAGTACAAGACCAAATTAATTAAGGGCGATGATGGAGTGAAATAGGTGGATATTGGTGGCCACCCCCCTATTCCATTTGGACCTGGACCATCAGTTCTTTCCGTTTTTCAGTTTCAGCACAACTTAGTATTTTTAGCAATATTTTCGGGTCATGAACTTCCGGAGCCGTTTTGAGGCCCTAATGATCTAGGTGGATATTGGTGGCCACCCACCTATTCCATTTGAACCCCAACCATCGGTTCTTTCAATTTTTTAGTTTCAGGAAAACTTACTATTTTTAGCAGTTTTTCGTGTCCTGAACTTTTGGAGTCGTTTTGAGGCCCTAAACGACGTTTTTTGGGAAAACCGAGAATAACATGGAAGTTCCTTTGATGTTGCTCATGTCAAAAGTTGTATTCCTCAGATAGATATTTATAAAAAGGTACTGGGTGCATCAAACAGAGATCGTATGCCAAAGTTACGTCCTGAGGAAGATTGATGTACCAATTTACCCAAATGGGGTCCATAGTTTTGGTGCTTCATCTCCTAGGGTTAGGTTTTTGGATGTTTATGGTTTTTCCATTGTTTCTCAACAATAAATAGGCCTTTGAGCCTCATTCTAACACAATTAAGAGGCCTGTAGCCACCACATCTCTTCTCAGAGGTAAGCCTACCAACGCTCTAGCTAGTTTATTTCCATTATGTTTGTAAGCATATTTCAGTTATTTGTTATTAATGAAATGAAGTTTTATTTCTGTTGCATTTCTGATTTTATGTGTATTTATATATTTCATTTTTTTCTTGCATAAATTCGGATCAGTGGTATCAGAGCAGTATGCTCTTTCTTTATTTTCCTTTGCATGTCCCCAACGAGGTCAGGGTATAAGGAGTTAGGGCTTGGTATGGTTGAACCCTTGCAAGATCAGCCTCACAAACCCCAACGACCTCCCATGGCGAAAGAAAAGAAAGATGAGGGAGTAAGAGATCCTATCAAATTATTGCTCGAGGAGGTCGTCGAGAAACAGATGAACGCGATGATGGATAAATTTTCCAATATCCTTCAACGACTGCCCACCAGCGACGCATCAACATCAAGCAGCTACTCTGGAGGCACCTCTCCTTTAAAGGTACAGGTCAACTTCGACATTCCTATATTTGAAGGCCAGATAGATGTAGACATCATAGATAGATAGTTAAATTTGTTGGAAGGTTATTTCTCGGTCCATGACTTCTTCGACCGAGAAAATATTACTTTTTTTCTTTTCAAAGCTGCCCCGCATGTCAAAGACTGGTGGGAAACCTGCTGTGAGCAGAAGGATGAAAGGGAACCCTCTCTGTTCTCATCTTCACCCACTTGGAATTTGTTCCAAGATGAAATCAAGGATCAATATTACCCTGTGGGGAGCTATGAGGAAAAATACATCCAATGGACCACGTTGCGGTAGCAAAGGGATCAAGATGTGCACGAACTGACGAATTTGTTCCATACCCTGCGCACAAAGTTGGATATTAAATGTTCAAAGAGACATTTGGTGCTCAAGTACCGCAACTATTTTCATAGATACATTCAAAAGGAAATGGAGTTCCTCGACATTACCTCGCTTGGCATGACATATCGCTATGCCGCTAAGATCGAGCATAAATTTAAGTAGAAGAAGCGAGACTTTAGATCCGCAAATCCGAAGCTAGGGAAAGGCGCCCCCAAACTGAAAAACAAGGGGAAAAGCCAAAGTGAGGTGACTTAGAACAACACCAAACACGAGGAAGTGGTTTGAATTTCGTAACAACCCCACTCACAACACAAACAAATGTCAGGCCAAACAGTTGCTGGTGGCCGAACTGAAGGCACCCGAATCAGATGCATGTTCTAATCCCGAGTCAGAACCAGAAAAGGAAATGACAAAGGGAAGCAGCTCATTGATGCAGATCCCAGTACCCTTTTTTCCACCACCAAGCTCCAAAGGGAGGATCTCGAGGATCTAGAGGAGGGGGAGTGCTTATTCCATTCATAGATGTGGGTGAAGGGTTCTCCACTGCAATTCCTTGTCGATAGCGGAAGCCAAAATAACCTCATTTCAGCAGAGGTTGTGAAGCGACTCGGCCTATCGACCATAGCACACCTACAACCATATACCATTGGGTGGCTTCACCAAGGAATATATCTCCGCGTCCACCATCAGTGTTGCCTTCCGTACAACATCAATCCATTCACAGATGAGGTACTATGCGATGTTGCTCCTCTTGATGTGTCTGATGTATTACTGGGCCAACCATATTTGTGAAAACGACATGATGTGTATGAGTCTAGGCCTCGTGCTGTTGTTATTACTTTGGGAAATAAGTTGTACAAGATACCAGAGGTAGCACCACCTCCTTCCATCTTTTTGACTACTGCAAAAAAATGCAGTAAGATTGTTTCCCAAACCAGAAAATTTATTTTCATTACCATTTTCCCACAGGGAAAGAAGAAAATTGTGGCCACAACCTCGAAATAGGGATCAACCACAAAGGTTCCTCTACACTGTCAAGGTAAGCACTCCATTGATATGACCCCAGGTGCGCTGCCGCATGATGTTGCCATACCTCATGTAACCACACAGACTGAATCCACACATGTATTGTTTGAGGCTGATAAAGTAACCGAATTTATTGAATGCATCCAACACGTTCGGTAACAGGTCCATGAAATCTTCGACAAATCCAATACCAAGTTCTACATAATTTGCCTCATCTCATGGAGGAACTCAATGCAATGGGGATCATTGCTCCAGGTGGATATTGGTGGCTTCACACCATCAGTTCTTTCCTTTTTTTAGTTTCAGCACAACTTACTATTTTTAGTAGTTTTTCGAGTCATGAACTTCAGGAGCCATTTTGATGCCCTAATGATCTAGGTGGATAGTGGTCGCCACCCACCTATTCCATTTGAACCCCTACCATCAGTTCTTTCAGTTTTTGAGTGTCAATACAACTTACTATTTTTAGCATTTTTCAGGTCCCGAACTTCCGGAGTCGTTTTGAGGCCCTAAACGAAGTTTTTTGGGAAAATCGGGAGCAACATGGATGTTCCTTTGATGTTTCTCACATTAAAATTTGTAGTCCTCGGATATATATTTATAACAATGTATTGATTGTGTTAAACAGGGATCATATGCCAAAGTTACATCCCCAAGAAGATTGATGTACCAATTCACCCAAACGAGGCCCATAGTTTTGGCGTTTCATCTCCTAGGGTTAGGTTTTTGTATGTTTAGGGTTTTTCCATTGTCTCTCAACAATAAATAGGCCTTTGAGCCTCATTGTAACATAGTTCAGAGGCCTGTAGCCGCCACATCTCTTCTCAGAGATAAGCCTACCAGCGCCCTAGCTAGTTTATTTACATTATGTCTGTAAGCATATTTTAGTTATTTGTTGTTAATGAAATGAAGTTTTATTTCTGCTGCATCTCTGCTTTTATGTGTATTTCTATATTTCATTATGTTCCTACATAAATCCGGATCATGGAGAAAAAAATTAAATATCTAAGAGTTCACAAGAGCTATGATATAATATAACATATAAGAACATTTTGAGAATTTAAGCATTTGAGGGTAGGGAAAAATGAGAAGGATCTTTGATTTATGCTCATCTATCCATTACATAATGATGCCGATGCAACTCATAGATCTAGATGTTTAGCTACACAGGATTTGAGATGAAACATTTTATGGAGTTATTATTGGATTTGATCTTGCATGCATATAGTAATCCTAACACTAGTGTGCAATTTTACATCATCTATTTCGTATGGATGTACTAGATTACCCAAAACTTTGGGAACTTATTACATTTTCAAGGTTAATTAAAACGATACTCATATTGGTATGTGTCTGGAGATGTTAGTGCTCATATTGTGTTATTCCTAGTGCTATACTTATCAATAGGGTCAAATTTTTTCAAACTGTGCAATAGGTTCAATCTCCTTTCCTCTCCCTTATATACATGTATCAATTTAATGTTTCTTTACATGTTTTGGCTTCATTGAAATCATCAAGTAGATCTATAAGAGTGTCTATTTTGTTTTGTGAGTTATATGTAAGATTTTATTTTGTAAAGTGGGGAAGGTTTTTTTTGCTTGTCTTCTATATAGGATTCTTGGAGTTGGACCTCCTCATCTTGCACTCCCACCTCACGTTTGGATGATAATTCAAAAAGTGCAATTTACACATTTTTCTCTTCTTGTCTCTTTAATCCCCAATATTTTTTCTTGCTTAAATTAATATATTACAATTTTATCCTTTTCTTCTATCATTGGCATATTTTCTTTTGGGGATCATTTACACAATGTACCAAAAGTTCTAATAGTAAAATGACAACTCTCATGAGTTTTTTTTTTAATCTCCTCATTTGATTCAGTTTAAGGATTTTTTTTTTCCATTTCTTTCTACTACATTGTGTTTTCCCCTTGTATGCTTGAGACTTATGGCACTCCAACACTGTGTTAGTAACTTGAAGTTGAATTTTTTCCCCATTTTGATGCGATAATGCTCTCAATTGAGACATTGGCTCTAAATTTTGTATAATTAGTAGATTTTAGTGATATAACACTCTCAATCTGGGGTTATAAATTCCATTTTAACGAAGACACTTTTAGCCTTCTATTTTCTCTTTTCCCTCTTAGTGGGGTACTTGTTTGGATTATTCTAGTGTTATAACACCTCTATATTGTTTTTTTGGGCCATATTTTTTTTTCAGGGGAAAATGCAAATTTTTTGAGGGGTTTTTTTTTTTTTTGAGCTTATGAAGAGGTATTCCCATGTTTCGTATCGCTTATTTCCTCTATTTTTATGAAAATTTTCTATGAGAAATTAAGAGAAAATTAAGGAAATTGTTGGCCTATTTTGAAGGAAATTTCCTTTTCACCTCTACCTTGAGCATTTCTTTTTGTAATATTACACACCAAGAGTGCACATTGCAAATTTTATTAAGTGAAAACTTCTCGATGTTTGCTAGTTTGTTATGCAATGCAATATAACTTTAAATTGAACTTAATAAAATTTACTCAAGGTTCTCTTCTTTTGGTATAAAATAATAAGATTAGGTAAGGAATTTTCATTTAGATGATCAATCTATGTTCTTAATATTAAATTATGTGAATTTGAGGTCAATTTATTTTTTTTGTATATAAATAACCCAAATATTTAGGATCCATGAAATTAATGATTAATTTATTCATTAAGCATTTCTTTGAATTAACTTGTGTGACATTAGTTTCATCTTCTCCTAAAAGTTACCTTGTATCTTCATCTTGATCACTACCACCTAGTGGGAATTCTACTTTGTTAGGCATCATGTAACACCCTATCTTAGTGTAACATGAGTAGTTCTTCAAGGAAGAATAATATAACACCACTTGGATTCAATGTTGCCACTTCTATCATGGTTATCCTAAACATCCCAAAATTTACCATATGATTTCTAGTTTGGGTGCTTTCTACTTCATATTAAGCCAATCCTAATCCCTTACCTTCATCACATGTTAGCTTAGTCCTATCATCCTTCTATAACCAATAAAAATCCATGCTAGTAATTGAAAATTCCATCCAAGGTCAAAACTATTTTAAATAAGGGTGTACACCTAGACATCCTTATGTCGTTTATGGGGATTGATAACCAATTTTCCTAATCAAATGGCCCCACAAGATCTTGTACCATTTCAAAAACCCCTCCCTTATCATGAAGTGATTTATTTTTCTATTGGGGTTTTCTTTATTTAAACTTATATGGTTTCCTACCAACTAAATAACTAGTTAATTCCTATTGTTTGGTTGGGAAAAAAATGCTTCACAAGTGAATTGGGTGGCCATTTCTAATATTTTCACAATCTCTCATGAGCCTTTGAATCCTTTAAAAGACTTAATATTTCAGATGGAAGGTTAGCCTTCACCCTTAAAGGTAATATAGTTTCTTTATCCTCTCTTGTGCAAATGTGATTATGTATCTTTGACAATGATGTTTGGATATGATTAAGAGTTAGAGGACACACATTATTTTGGGATGACCAAGTTCACGTTGATTCTTCTATTGAAGTCCTTTATAGGGATGCCTATTTCATTTGTGTGCCCTTAGGCTTTTTTCTCCTTGGTGAGATTGATTTTTTTTCTTCCTCTATGAATGATTGATTTTTTCTTGATGAGGACGCCTTGGGATAATTTTCCATTATCAACACTGTTGATTTTTCCTTGGAATGCAATGTTGTCAAACAACTTAAGGTTGAAAATACTTCCATGAATTTTATAACACATAAAATATCTTATATTATATTATATCTATTATTTCATGGGTTCAAGGCATTGAATTGGATATTTTGGTACCTTTGGATCATCATCTTAACCAATTTTTCCTCATTAAGGTTCATCCTTGAAATATCATATAGGATTAGGATTTATGTGCAAAAAATTTCAATTCAACTTTTTCCACTTGAATTTATAGTACGATATACCTACTTGGAAATTGGTGTCTTATTAAAATTTTCTTATTAATCTTTTCACATGTTTAATGATAGAGATATCCTATGATAGGTTGCCTTATAGTAGAATGAATTCACAATTTGAAATTTATTTTGAGTTTTTTCCATGTTGAGAAATGTAGCTTTAGCACAAACTTCTTTCTTAGGCTTAGTGTAGATGTGTAAGAAGTGGTTTGAGACGTTTTGAGGGTCACCACCTAGGAAAAATGGTCATTAATTATCTTTTGTAATTTATGTAGGATAAAGTGAAACTTTATAATGTTTTCTAGTTGTGGATAATAAAGTGAATTCAATGCATTTTTAACTTAGATTTAATCTCAAATATACATCTCAATATCATATTAGAGTTTTGGTGTTGAAATTCTATGACAAGTGTAGTAGAATACAATTTTTAGCCAAATAATTACTTCCTAATGTTTTTTCACATAGTATTTATGCCATAAATATCATTGAATAATTAAACTCAGAAAATATGAACATCAAATGCAACAGACTCTGTAAAGATCATAGAAAGAAAACCATGCACAATAGGGACACAATTTTTCGCCTTGGAAACCCAACCTTAGGAGAAAAGGCAACAATATTTTCTAGGAGAAATTTATCTTTCTCAACAAGGTTTTAAATTAGTAAGTTGTATAGAAATTTGTGCTGATATTCTAATCAAAACACCAATAAAACTTGGTCAAATAGTTGCTGGTCAATATTGGTCAAACCAATCAAAATAACTAGAAGCCAGTGTTGGTCAAATTGCTGCCTGCGGTCAAATTTGACCTTCAGTTAACCCACATGTTGTAGAAAATTAATCAACTCATAAAACAATCATAAAAATATACCTGAGACATAGAACTAGCAGAATAGGCCTGAGAGCCTTACTACATTCCTCATACACTCATTATTAAAAAAATGTTATAATACAAATAAATAGATGAGGAAGTTCTCTCAAGATAGTGTGTCTATCTTGGACAAATTTTTTGAGAAAATATCTCAAACACACACTAATATAGGAGCTAAGTTAGGTAGGCCTAAACTAACTCCTACTTGTGAGGATCCAACTCAATCTAGAAAATTAGGCAGAAATTCCTAATTTTCATGATTAATTAATTTAATTATATTTTTGGATTTATAATTGTTTTTCTCACATGAGAGTGAGGCTAACATACCCCCCATCAATGATAAATCCAAAATAATAATGCGGAACCATCTTCCAAGTTCTCATGTTGATCCTCAAAAACATTGCCTGAAAAACTGCCAAAGATGGATACCAAAAAAATTGCAATCTGAAGAGACCATGAGTCAGCTACATGTTTGATTCATCTTTGAATTTCACTTGAAAACTTCATCATGTGCCAAGTTGCAAAAGGATCCATCTATCATTTGCTTGCAATCAACATCCTTTGTCCACTGACAAAATATTGATGACGCCCACTAGCGAATTTGCTTGTCCATTGAAAAAATGTTGAAGATGCCCACTGGCGAATTGGCTTGAATTGATGATCGGCCATTGGCTGATGATGTCAAAAAAAAACTCACTGTTGCTTTTGCTGATGCTATCAAAAATTTCTCACTGTAGTTGTCGAAAACTAATCATTGCTGCTTTTGCTGATGTTGTCAAAAATTTCAGTTTGAAAACCACCTTCAATTTCAATATCATTTCCCCCCTTTGTCAGCTGAAAGGAGAGACAATCCTCTACAAATGATTGTTGAACTCCCCCCCTTTAGGTGTAGGAGTTTTTCACTGGTGTACTCCGCCGTTCAACTGCACGAGAGTACCATATTCATTTGATTGTCGGCTGCAATACGTGTGATTGAATTTGGTTGTAAATATTATACAATATTTCAACTGTTGACAACCATTCCCAAGGATCAATCCATGCATAATTGATCTTCAATCTGGCCGGTTGGTTTTGGTTGCAACATTTCTCTGATAAATGATTTGGCTTGCCACAATGGTGACAAGGATGGAGATAAAAAAAATGATCTTCCATATGACCTGTTCTTTGAAAATGTGAGCATTTTAGTTTGTCTGCAACTTCGGTTTGTGTGAATTTCAGTTTTTCTGCAACTTCTTCATGGCTTGTTGATGTAATTTGATCAAGAAATACTGCACTTACGAACTTGATGGGTTTTGAATAATCTGGGATATGCAAGTTGTCGTCATTTTTTTCATATCCTAATCCTCGTCGATTTCTTTTACTTTGAATTTCTTCCCATGGCTTGATGACCGGCTTGGAAGATAGTTGAACTTGGAAAACTTCGACACTTGAAGTTGTCTGGGTGAATGGCTTGGAATCATCATTTTTATCTTCATCTGGATGGGCGAATGGATTGGAAGCATCACTTTTTTGTTGCAACTCATTTCATTGTAGTTGCGACTCCAATTTAAGTAACTCATTTGTTTCATTTGTCTGTTGTAGATGGCTTGAAATATCAGCAAGATTTTCTTTGCTAATTTGCACCATGTCTTCTGCACTTGATAGGATCAAATTGTGAATAACTTGTAATAGCTGGATGTGTTTCACCATGTGAACTCGCTTGCTTGATTTCAGGCTCACTTGTCTTGAACTTTCTCACTTGATTTTAACTTGTTGGATTGAATTCGCTCACTTGTTTTGAATGACATGTTTGCTTGCTTTGTTGTTTGAATGGCACGCTCGCTTGTACTGGATCACTTGCGATTGATTTCAACACCTGTTTGAGTTTTATAACTTGCTTTCTTGAACTCTTGAACTCATGCTTGCTTGATTATGATTTCTTGCTTGAACTTGCTTGATTTCTTCACTGGCACTTTGTACTTTCTTGAATGTACTCACTTGATTGTGCTTATTTGAAAACGAAGGGTGTCGAACACTGTCGAAAATGCACCCAAAAGACAAATGACAAGTTAAAATAATATGAATTAGTTAAAGACTTAGTTGACTTAATTATCTTAGGTTTACCACCTTATCAATTCAAACTTGGGTGTCAGTTTCAACAGAGAATTCACCCGTACAATTCAACTCAGTTACAAAAATGCTTATCTGCAAGTGATACGAAAAGTGTTGTTGATGTCGCCTTGTCTTGGAATTCTTGATTTTGTAGCATCTTTAACTTGAATTATTTGATTGAAGGATGTGGAATGTGGCTGTAGAAGACCTCTTTATCAACTTGATGAAGTGTTGCACAAATTCATGTGATTGTTTGTGCTTGTGTACTTAAGATTGATTACATGAGCTTGATGACTTGTGTACTTAAGCTTTATTATGTGCATGTAGTTGTTTAAGTTGTTGTGAACCATAGTACAAAGAGAGTGTCAAAAAAAACTGGACACAAGTCATGCACACACATTCACTACACACGGTGTACCTAAGATCCCCTTATTCAATTTCAGGCGGATCTAGGACACAATCACCAAAAAATTATGTTATATTAAGTATGGGGTACATCACCCTTCTATATTTACAACATCTTCATTGAAGCTTCTTAAGCACAAATTGTGATAAATCCTTGTCTTCAAAAACTAGATGTTCACTGACTCAATCTCTTCAAAGTAAAATGGTACTTTGAATCACAACAATGACTTTCCCTTATCACTCCAAATTACAAAACACACACCTTGTCTCTCAAAAAATTTACTTATTACTTCATGAAAAAACATACCCTCATCATTACAAATATTTTTATTGTATGAGCATTCTATCCCTTAAAAAAACTTTATGATCACCCTTTTTTTTGAGGAATTTATGAAGCCCCTAAAAAAAGGGGAGAATGAATTAACCTCCCCTTTTTTTTGTTTTAAAATGATATGAAGTTTCAAGATTTTATCCACCTATTAAAAAATATGAAGCCCCTATGAAGCCCATTTTTAAATAAGAGAATTAAAAGGGAAATTTCACATTCACTTTAAAAGGTGAATGAGTCTCCTTAAACCACACTTAAAAGAAGAATTTGTGGGCAGCATAATTATTTCAACATGCTCAATGCATCTCAAATCTTGTCGTCAACGCTGAATAACTCTCAATGCTCCTCACAACACATTTGACACGTCCTCTTGCTTGGAATATTCTCAACGCTGGAATAATGCTCAATGCTTGATAACACTCCTTTCCTTTAGTGATTCCCTATCAAACACGGTCTTTCTGAAAATAAAAAAACTTCTACTGTTTCCTAAAAATCGCATGCCACTTTCCCTTACAACCAACTCCTCCTCTCTAACAACAAATATGTCACACATATAGTATAAAAAAAATTAAACAAACTCAATATTTCGCAATAAAGGAACAATGACCCACTCAACAATCTGTAGAGAGATGACAAGAAATAGTTGAGCAGCCTGATGCTTGGATTAAAGGGACAACATGCTCGGACACTCTTAATTCATCATCACTGGGATGTTGAAGGATTGCTTGCTGTACTTGTAGACAAAGGAAAGTATTGGTTGTTTTCACAAGCAAGTGTTACACTTCTGGATGTGATTGACTCACTATGATGGATTGTAGTCACTATTACTGCAATGATTGCTAGACATAATACTTTATTGTTAAGATAAATGAGGGACAGAGCAAGAATATTAGGTGTATGGCCCACAAATGTAATGCTATCTGTGATGAAGACATTTTTAGAAAACTTGTTAGTACAAAAGATCCTGAAGCATCTGAGAATTTTGAGCATTTCCTACTAGAATATTACATTTATGATAACAACAAAGTGAAATGGTGTCCTAGTGTTCCAAACTGTGGAAATAACATATGCGTTGACAGAGATACATACTGTGAGATTGAGTACACTTGTGGAAAATTTTTTTTCTTCAATTTTTTTCGCTGTAGGACACTCACCTTGTTCCTGCTTAATGCGGGAACTGTGGGAAAAAAAGTGTAAGGATGAGTCAGAGACAATTAATTGTCTTACAGTTCATATGAAGCCATGTCCCAAGTGTCGAAAACTAGTAGAAAAAACGGTGGTTGCAATTTGGTGAGTTGCATCTATGGCCAAGATTTCTATTGGTTATGTGGTGATGCTACTGGCCGGGAGCATACTGTTTGCTATATTTCCTTGCATCCGCTAGTTTTGGTGCAATCTGGAAAGAAAACTAGGACTTCCCACAGTCTGGACGATGTACATATGATGGCTTTCAAAGTGCCTTTTTGAGTTAAGATCCGTTCGTTCAGCCTCAAAAGCACAAAGAAAAAATCATAGGATTCCAACGATCAAACTTTAGATCCGTCGATCTTCTGCTAGTAAAAACCGAATCCCCATTGTCATAAAAAATGGGCTTGTCATATTTCTTGCCTTGTCTGTCACAACTAGTGGTTTGACTCTCTGATTTGAAACCCATGATGAGTGTGTTGACAACTAGTAGTTTGACTCTGTGATTTGAAACCCGCGATGAGTAACGGATGGCTCTTGTTCGATCCAAAGAGCACCCACAACAAAACTTTGATACCTCTGCCTCTCCTTTGTCGTTTCTCAGTGGGGTAATATGGAGTCCAGACAAATTCTCTTTGCAACGATATTTTCATGCTCGGTCTTGGATTCTTTAACGAGGGCTATGATTCTCTCTGTTATAATGATTTCACAGGAGATTGGAGTGTGCTGCCTTACACGGACACCAATCGGTGTTTCTTCGCCTGCGCTGCTCTGGGAAAATTTGTCTATGTCGCTGGTGGCCCAGATTAGAATCCTGGCAACGAACTCTATGCTTATTTTCAAGCATCAAACCACATGATCTCTATCTTCGTCATAGCGCTCGACCACACAACTCTCTTGTACTTCTCTCAAATTTTTTCAATTGAACAACTCCACAACAAATAGTCATGCTTGACTTCTCTCACGTATCCACAGGTTCAGATCAAGCTTTGATACCACATGTAGAAAATTAATCAACACATAAAACACTCATAAAAAATACATGAGACATAGAATTGGTAGAAAAGGCCTGAGAGCCTTACTGCATTCCTCATACACTCATTATTAAAAAAATGTTATAATACAAATAAATAGATAAGGAAGTTGTCTCAAGATAGTGCATCTATCTTGGACAACTTGGTTGATAAAATATATCAACCACACACTAATATAGGAGCTAAGTTAGGTAGGCCTAAACTAACTCCTACTTAAGAGGACCCAACTCAATCTAGAAAATTAGGCATAAATTCCTAATTTTCAAGATTAATTAATTAAATTATATTTTAGGATTTATAATTGTTTTTCTCACATGAGAGTGAGGCTAAGACATGTGTGGCCCTGTGGCTAGTCAAAATGAGGTCAAATATACACATGAAGACCATGGTAAAATATGTAGTCAATTTTGTATAGGCAATGGTCAAATCTGAGGTAAAATAACTTATTCAACACAAGTCAAGGTTCGGTCAAACATTCAAATTATTTCACACGTGTGACTGGTCGAGCTGTTGGTCAAAATTGGCCTGTTCTTATCACGTGTACAACTATTCAAGAGAGATAAAATGTTTATGAAGAGATGAAAGATGATCCTCCAAAACAAATTTCTCCTTTATCTAAAATTTCTCTCCACTATAAAAAATCAATGAGCTTGCTATGTTGATTGATACTCCTCTCAAATTTCTATCTATTTTACAAAAATTTAATGTGAGTGGACACCCATCGAGGTGGATCTTAATCCCCTAACTTATGGATATTACATGACATTAAACATTATATTAGAACTTTTAACCCCAATAATGGGTAAAAAATCCATTAGATAAACAGTTCAAACATGCTCTATAAAATAGATAACTCCACCATGGAGCTAGAAATGTGAGTATCATGGTTCATTTTCCCCTAGCCAAATTAACATGGCTCAATGGGTAAATGTTTCAATATCCCATAGTAAAATCAACGTGACCCCATGGGAGATGTCTACCCCTGGGCCATTCACCTTTGGACAAATCAACATAGCCCAACCAAATCAACATGGCTTCTTTGGGTGAATGTATCATTTCCACACTAGTCAATTCGGCATGACCCCATGGGAGAATGTTTGCCCCATGCTGCAAAAAAATCAACATTTTTTTGATGAGAGTTTTAATAAATCGTAAATAAGACAAGAGAACATAATCATATTTGACCAATTGAGTAGGTTGAATGACCATATGATAAGAAATAAAACACAACTATTCAATAGGTTGAAGAGGTAGCTATGAAATAAATTTGTCACATAAATCTATACAATAGCTTCATACAATGGTTTTATATCAGTTTTACAGGTTGTACAACTAACACCCTCTCTTTTTGTGGAGGTCTTTACTTCTCACTAGGAAATAAGAATTAGTTTTAGTGTATTTTTGTAACCATGCAAAAAATGTTTTAGCAACTTGTGGAGGTTTCCTTGTAAGATTTGAATGAGGAAAATAAAGCTAATTTTAAAGGAGGAATTATACACACACACACACACACACACACACATATATATCTATGATATTATTTACACTTCCACTATTTTTTTAGCTGTTGTCTCGTTGATGCTATGGTTTGAAATTAAATTTATTCATTAATTAAATTCAAAAAATTATTTTTTAAATTGATATCAAAAGGAAAACAATCATTGAGCATTGGAAATCTATTGATGGTATCATAGAAATTTCTTTGATTAATATTCTCAAGGATTTACAATGGTAAATAAAAAATCATACAGAAGGACCACCAATTAGAGGGTCGTGATCTAATTCGTGCATTAGCTATTAGATATGATTTGAAATAACCTTATATTAGATGATAGATCAGGAGGAACCTTAAATTTGTTGTGATGGAAAGTGAGAATTTCATTTATTTTGGAAGAAAATGAACTTTTGGATATTTTCAATGATGTCATGCCTACACTTATATATTCCTAATTTTTGATAGCTAGCAAGAAGAAGGAGGTCAACACTAGCTGGAAGATCAAGGACACCAAAAATTATCACTTGAGCCTTCATATATCGAAGAAGAATATGAAGGCAATGTTTGATTCCCTAGTAAACCTATAACAAAGTGATAATATATATATATATATATATATAAAATTGGAAAAACTCATATCCATAGATATAACTGGGTCAAATTCAATCACTAGTTACCTTATGAAGTTCATGTAGATTCATGGTCAACTTGCTATAGTTGGGGACATAGTTATAGATGCAGACATGGTGATCATAGCATTGAATGAATCCCAAAATTCATGGGACAAAGGAATTTGTGCTTGTGAGAACCTTCCTAACTTGAAGAGGTTCTGGATGAATATATCCTGAAGGAGTCCCAAATGGAATAAAAGGATAACAAGAAGGGTCATGGTGAGAAAATAACCATATTTGGTCAAACAAATAATGTAGAGGTAAAGAACACAATAAGGGTAAGGAAAATATTGAGGAGTCATCCTCATATCTAGGAAAGAAGGACTTAAGTAAAATAAAGTGATTTATTTTCCATAATCATGATCATTATGTATCACAATGTCTAGATAAGAAGGGTAAAGGGAAGAAACAATAGAAGTAGGTAGAAACCTCTATAGAAACTCAAGTGAATGAGTTTGTTTCCAAATTCAAGAAGGATTTCTCAATGTTAGTTTACCTTTATACTGATAAGGTTCTAAGAAATGAGTGGTATGTAGATAATGCATCATCTCATCATATAACATAAAATCTAGAATAATTCTATTGTATAAAGAAGTAGTACTCAAGAGTATATGTTTATCTTGGTGATGATTCCAAGTAAACCATTGTGATGAAATAAAATATGCAATAGAAAAAGACGCAGTTTCAGAGCAAGGAACACTAGAACCATATGGTCAGAAAACCCTCGAAGGGGAAATTTTATTATCAAATAATTTCCTGTGCATTTTATTTTGTGTACAAATGGTCCCTTATATGAATATAGGTGATCATAACAATCATTTTGTATTTTGAGATTTAGTTCTAACCATTTTCATAATATCTCCACAATATATCCATAACTATTTCCACATGTCTCTGTAACCATTTCCACAATATCTCCATGAGCATCCTTATATCTATCCATTTCTCATTTCTATGTAGTTTTCTAGATTTAGTCTACATCATTACAATTGGAAATATTGAGAAAGGGGGTGAATCAACATTCCTTTCAATTAGTATTATTATTAATATTTCAGAACATTACTTAATCTTCAATTATTATCAGTGTTTGTACAATGATAGCAGTAAAAAAAATGAACAAAAATGCACACAATTTTTAAGGTGGAAACCCTCTCCATGACAAAAACCACCTGAATGATTTTCTAATAATTCTTTAATTTTCAACTCTAATTGAAAAGAAAGCTCCAACTTCCTAGAATCTAGAAAAGCATTCTTCTCCAGCTCCCACTACATGGACGCTCCAACACCTGAGATTCTTTAGTAGTCAACTGAACGAATGCCCCAAAACCCAATGAGATACAAATCACCCAAGCACCACCCTACCACCCTGAATTTTTCATAGGATTGAACCTGTTGGTGACTTCATGCACTAGCTTAGCACCAGCCTACCACCCTATAGAAAAATAAAAGAAGAATGGACTCCCATATCAGGGAAAATGGTCCACTTTACAATGATATAGAATGATGTAGAAGAATAATACACACTATACCATAACCCAAAATATGACACAAGCACCTAATGATGATCCTAGACCTCTCAACACTGCCTCTTCAACTCTTGGCAGATAGACATTTGTAAAAATTTTACAGTGATTCTTTTACAATGGCTCACTACAATGATACCTTTACAATGACTGTATGCAGTGCTACCCACTTGAAGACTTCATGTGGTGAACTTCTTGCTGATGTTCTGCAACTTGATTGTTGTTCTTTTCATGCTACCCTTTCTCACTCTTCATAACATTAGATCATGCATTGAGTCTTATCTTGATGAATGTATAATACCTGCAAAAAGTCTTCAAGGAAATACCCATGACATGATAATATTAAAAATTACCTCATCCTGCAGAGCATATGTTAGTGCTAAAAAAACAACAAATTCGAATACAAAGAACTTAATGGAATTAAGAGATGACAATGCATATACAGAAGATACTTACCTGGATCTTACCTTTGCTGCATCATTTTTCTGCATCGTTCTTTGCTTTGCTTCCCAAGAAAGTCTAGTACTTTGCAGCCCATAACAACACATGATCTAGCTTTTTCTTTCCTTCTAGGAGCTTGATATTGAATCTCATGTATCTCTATGATTTCAGATCCCCAATATGTGATCTTCGGTCATGTAGTATCCCTCGAAGTCTTCTTTCCAATGCCACAGGTCTGACCCGATTTGTATTCTCCAAGGCAAAGTTATACCCAATCTCTCACAATGACCTAATTATGGACTAGTTCAGTAGAGAGAACTTATACGACGTTCCACGTGTTACTGTTTCCTCCTTCAGCTCTGAAATTGATAAAAGAAAAAAACCACAGTCTGTGCACTATCTGCCACTTTTTACAGAATTCCAATCCTCTTCTGAGAGAGAGAGAGTTATGGTGATTTCCCCAAGGTCACCTCTTTGAGATGAATTTCAGAAGCCTGCCAAAACCCTAACTACCACAGATCATATATCCGAAAATATAGAGAACCAAGATCTGAAATTTTGACAGGAGCTTCACTAGGATTTCTCCCAAGTGGGTTTTTTGTTTCAGCATCTAAATCTTTGAAGAAAAAAAGTTATAGTGAAAATTCCACGATGACCTGTTTTTAGTAGAAAAATCCTTACATGATGAGGATATGAGGGTCACAATTTATATATATGCTTAGGTTGAGAGGGTCTTCAACAAGTGAACATTGGAGGGATTTTAGGAGCTTAAAAAATTATTGATTATTGAGTATTCAATGAGCACAACCAATCATTAGTGTCATGCCACAACCCCATGGGGTTTTAGCCCACTAACTGTGGTTACTAACTTCAAACATGAATATCTCTCAAAACGTGAATAATTACGTGGTGTGACATATATCAACGGAAAAATATCGACAATAGAAACCATCCCAAATATCCTTGATTCAGAATAGAGTACTTTTCAAGTCAAAACTCCCATGCAACATCGGGGTAGCCCCTAGTGCTGCTTGGGTTGACATCAATGACAACCACTGATAAACAATCTCCCCCATTGGAATTGATGACAACACAAGTACTCCTCCTGCGATCATGACACCTCTTCCTACAAAATTCTCTCCCCTTTGACATCAATGGCAAAGGGTAACCCCCCTTGACACACAACCATCTTGCGGACCTGTACACACTTCCAATCCCCCTTTATTTTATGAATAAGGAAAATCTAATGAGAAATTGGGAGAATCCAAAGCTTCTGGCGAAGACATTCAAATGCTTAATGAGGTAAAGGTTTAGTGAAGATATCAACGATTTGTTATTTTGTACCAACATCTTCAAGTTTGATATTCTTTTCAGCGACTTGTTCTCTAACAAAATGATATTTGAATGGAATGTGTTTTGTTTTTGAATGCATGAAAAGATCCTTGGAGATTCTGATGGCATTGGTGTTATCACAGAAGATGGAAATAGGCTCACTGAATTGTACTTGAATATATTGCAAAGTTTGTTTCATCCAAAGGACTTGAGTACAACAAGCTTCCATTGCAATGTATTCTCCTTCTGCTGTAGATAACGAGATTGAGGTTTGCTTTTTGCTCAACCATGATACAAGAAAACCACCTAGAAAGAATGCTACTCCACTAGTACCCTTATGATCATCAACGCTTCCTATCCAATCTACATCTATAAAGGCTTGAATAATGAGATTGTTACCCTTGGGATAACACAAGCCATATTTTTATGTTCCCTTTAGATATCGAAGAGTTATTTTGACGAAATAATATGTGATTCTTTTGGTGCTGCTTGGAATCTTACTACTTGTCCAACTTCTTGCATAACATCTTGCCGGGAGGCTATTACATATAGAAGACTACCAATCATAGATCTATACAATCACTGATCCGCATCCTTAGATGATTCGTCTATGCTCAATTTGCAACCTATTACCATTGGTGTAAGGACGGGTTTGCAATCTTCCATTTTTAATTTCTTGAGAATTTCCTTGATGTACTTGGCTTGACATATAAATATTAATTTATCTTGCTGAGATATTTGAAGCCCTAAGAAGTATGCCAACTCACCAAGTAAAGACATATCAAACTCACTTTGAATTTTTATTGCTTAGTCGATCATCATTTCTACCAAAGATTATATCATCCACATATACCTCGACGATTGTTAAATTATATTTATCTATTTGTACATAAATATTTCTATCAGCAGTACCTTTCTTGAACCCTTGTTGACGTAGATATCCATGAAGACGAGCATACCATGCTCTGGGAGCTTGCTTGAGACCATATAGAGCCTTCTTTAACATGAAAATATAGTCTTCTTTTTCAGATAATAGAAAACCTTTAGGTTGTTCAATGCAAACTTCTTCTTCTAATTCGCCATTCAAAAATGCTGACTTAACATCCATTTGGTAGACTTTGTTTTTTCTTGAACATGCATAGGCGAGAAAAATCCGGATGGCTTCCATTCTGGCAACTAGTGAAAATGTTTCGTCGAAATCAATTTCTTCCACTTGTGTATAGCCTTTGAAAACTAATATTGCTTTGTTCCTGGTAACCTATCCATCTTCATTAAATTTTTTCCTCAACACCCATTTAGTCCCAATGACATTTTTATCTTTTGGTCGTGGAACTAATTTCTAGGTTTTATTCTTGTCGATTTGATCCAATTCTTCATTCATAACTGCTACCCAATTTTAATTCTGGCTGGCTTCCTCAAAACTACTAGGCTCAAAGGTTGCTAGAAAAGCAATGTGAGCTTGTTGTGATTAACGAAGCTGTCAACCTTCATTTATGTTGCCAATGATTTGATTTGATGGATGGTTCTTTTGAATCCATTCTTTTGTTCTATATGGAGGAGCTTATTTTTGTTGTTCTTGTATATCTTGATGATCATTATTTACTTCTTCTTGGTTGACAGTTGCTTCTTGTTCTAGAATTTTCTCTGTGTCGTTTTCAACCTCTGTCTCAAGTTTCAAAGATTCTAGATCCTCATCATTATTGGTTATAATACCATCTTCGTCAAATGTAACATTTATGCTCTCCACTATCTGTTTTCGTCTTAGATTATAACATTTATAGGCCTTTATTTTTCATGAGTAACCAACAAAGATACCTTCATCAACCCGTGACTCAAACATACTCAAATTTTTATCTTCTCTTTTGATATAACATTTTCTTTTGAAGATTATGAAACATTTTACATTAGCTGGTTTTCCTTTCCATAATTCATATGGGGTCTTGTTGCAATTATTTCTGAGAAGAATTTGGTTGATAATGAAGACTGTCGTATCAATTGCTTGAGCCCATAATTTTTCATCCAATTTTGAGTCCTTCAGCATTGTTCTACCCATTTCATGTACGGTTCTGTTCTTTCTTTCATCAAATCCATTTTGTTGAGGTGTTCGTGTTGTTGAAAATTGTCTTTTTATTCCATTTTCATCACAGTATTGCTAAAATAATTTGGAAGTGAATTCTCTTCCATTATCTGATCTTAGAAAATTTATTTTCAAATCAGTTTCATTTTCGACCAAATCCTTGTAGATATTAAAGCACTAAAATGCTTCAGATTTTTCTTTAGGAAACTGATGGCTACCATTCTGGTATAGTCATCTACATTAACATGAAATATAATTCTCCATCTAAGAATTTTGTTCTCACAGGACCACATAGATCAGTATGTATCAATTCCAATAGATGTGATGCAAAGTGTTCCTTTGTTTTAAATTCGACTTTTGTTTGCTTGCCGTGCCGACAGGCCTCACATAGTATATTGGAAGGTTTTGAAATTTTCGGCATTTCTTGTACTACTTCCTTTTTTCTTATCCTGACAATATTGTCAAAGTTTATGTGACCCATTCGTTTGTGCCATAACAAAATTTCATCTTCTTTAGCTAGTAGAAATTTTTCTAGTTACTTCACCCAGAACATATATGTCATTTGGAGCTCGACTTGCTGTAGCCACAATTTTTCCATACCTACCTTTCCTGATTTCACATTTTGTGGAGTTGAATAACACTGTGTGTCCTTGATCACACATTTTTCTAACACTGAGAAAATTGTGATTCATGTTTTCAACCAATAGAACATTCTTGGCTAGAGCATATTTGCTTCCAAGAGTGACGGTACCTGATCCTATAACATTTGAAGATCCATCATTTCCAAAGGACACGGTTCCATCCTTCTTCTCTTTCAGAGATACAAATTTCTTTCTATCTCAAGGCATATGCGTTGAGCAACCGCTATCAACATACCACACATCCTTGTTGTTTTGAGCCTTGAGAGTGAGAACACAATTATCAGTCTTCTTCTTCTTCCATGTTCTTTCGTTCCGTGGCTTCGAAGATTCCTTTGGAGGATTTTTGAGTCTGCAGTCTCTGGCTATGTGTCCAAAGTTTCGAAATTTGTAACATTCAATACTATTTCTTAAATGTTCAAATCTATTGATGTTTCGTTGAGCCCTAGGAGGTTCATATTTGATAGATCTCCTGGAATTGTATTGGTTCTTAGGGTATGTTCGACATTCTACAACTTTATGACCAAAGTTTCCACATGAATAACAATAGCCATGAAAAATATGTTGGTACCTGGATGGAAATATTCATCAGCGAATTATCTTCCAGGCCATTCTTGCGAATCTTGTCCCATGAAGTCTACACGCTTTTCAGATCTCATAGGTTCATTGTATTTTGTTGTAGAAGGTCCTGCTTCTTCTTATTTGTAACCGAGGCCAGTTCTGTCATTGTAAGATCGTTGATCGTTGATGAGTTATTCCAATGCCCTTGAGCTGTTGGCATAGTTTTTGACAATTTTTCCCTTCTTCACTTCCTTATGCAACGAGACTACTTCGTCTTCTAATGCTTCCCTTTCTTGGTTGCTTTCTTCCAAATTGTTTTGAAGTGAATCTTCAATACATTTTTGTTCTTCAACTTCAATTTTGAGACCTTGAACTTGTTCTTCAAGAGTATTGGGACTTATCTTCTCAACCTTGAGCTCTTTTATAAGCCTGATTGCCTCCTTAGAAAATTATTCTATGGTCAACCCTTCTTCTTCGTTGTTTGATACCTCTTGTTTATTGTGCTTGGCCATAAAAAATACTCTCTCATTGGCTTATTCTTCGCTGTATCTGTCTTCATCAGATGATGAGCTATTTTATTTAGAGAGAAATTTCCTTTTGAATCCTTTCTTCTTGCCTTGCGTGTTGAATTTATTAAATCCTTTCTTTCCTTTTGAGTTGCTATCACTTTTGTTCAAACATTTTGCTGTGAAATTCCAAACCTCACCACAGGCGAAACATATCAATGGAAGTTTACCTTTGAATTTTCCCTTACCAATTTTTATTTTTCTAGTAAAGTAAGCATATTATCCATTTGAAAGAGCTTCTTCATCATCTTCCTTTTCTTCACACTTGCAGTTGCAGGTATTTTCCTTTGAAGGTTGTTTGTCCTTATTGGTTTTCTTAGATGCAACGAACGCAGCTTCTAGATGAGAAGTACCCTCTTCTTCATCAAGTCTCATTTCATATGCTATGAGAACTCCATGTAATTTCTCTTTGCCGAGTTTGTCTAGATTTGCACTGTATTCTAAGATCGATACCTTTGGGTTGAATATTCCTAGTAACATTTTAAGAATATTTTGTGTAATAGTATTTTCGTCAACAGGCTCTCCCAATCCTTCCAGAGTGTTTGTTATTTCATCAACATGTTGGAAGTTGCAAAAATGTTGTCATCTTCTTTCATTCTGAGTTGCTCAAATTTTGCTTTGTAGATTTTAAGCTTTTCTTCTTTGACATTTGAGTCACCTGCATATATATTCTCAATCTTTTCCCATACATTTTTGGCAATTTTACAACCCAAAACCTTATGATAAGCATATTCAATAAGTACACTGATAATAATATTCTTTGCTTTTGAATCATTTACCAAATTATTCTTACCTTGTTCATTCGCGGCTAGTGTAAAACCATTTTTAACAGTGTCCCATACTTCACAACCTTGTGCCAAGAGATAGACCTGCATTCTTCCTTTCCAGAGTACATAATTATTTTCATTGAACAGAGGTACACCATTCTTGGTATGCTACATGAATTCCTTCCACCTGTTAAACTGTTATTGAAGGAACCAAGCTCTGATACCAATTGTTGGAAATACTGAGAAGCAGGGGTGAATAATTTTTCCTTTCAATTAGTATTATTATTAATCTTTCAGAGCATTAATTAATCTTCAATTATTATTAGTTTTTGTACAATGATAACAGTAAGCAAAAGGAACACAAATGCACACAATTTTTAAGGTGGAAACCCCCTCTAGGACAAAAACCACCTGTATTATTTTCTAATTATTCTTTAATATTCAACTCCAATTGAAAAGAAAGCTCCAACTTCCTACAATCTAGAAAAAAAATCTTCTCCAGCTCCCACTGGATGGACTCTTCAATGCCCAAGATT
The DNA here is from genome assembly GCA_034641835.2 of Pinus albicaulis. Lineage (NCBI taxonomy): Eukaryota > Viridiplantae > Streptophyta > Pinopsida > Pinales > Pinaceae > Pinus > Pinus albicaulis. The sequence goes on from CM076578.1 coordinate 1,041,684,181, forward strand.
CATCAGTAGTCAACTGAATGGATTCCCCAACACTCAATGAGTTACAACTCACCCTAGCACCACCCTACCACCCTAAATTTTTCACAGGCTTGAATCTGTTGGTGACTTTATGCACCAGCCTAGCACCAGCCTACCACCCTATAGAAGAATAAAATAAGAGTGGACCCCCATACCAGGGAAAATAGACCACTTTACAATGATATAGAATGATGTAGAAGAAGAAGACACACTAGACCATAACCCCAACTATGACACAACCACCTAACGATGATCCTAGACCTCCTGACACTACCTCTTCATCTCTTGGAAGATAGACACTTGTAAAACATTTACAATGACTCAGTACAATGATACCTTTACAATGACTGTATGCAGTGCTGCCCACTTGAAGATTTCATGTGGTGAAATTATTGCTGCTGCTCTACACCTTGATTGCTGCTCTTGTCATGCTACCATTCTAACTCTTCAAAAAATTAGATCGTGCATTGAGTCTTATCTTGATCAATATATAATACCTGCAAAAAGTCTTCAAGTAAATAGCCATGACATGATAATAGAAAAAATTACCTCATCCTAAAGAGCATATGTTAGTGCTAAAACAAAACAACAAATTAGAATACAAAGAACCTAATGCAATTAAGAGATGAAAATGAATATACATAAGATACTTAATTGGAGCTGACCTCTGCTGCATCATTCTTTTACACCTTGCTTTTCTTTTCTAACCTAGAAAGTCTGGTCCTTTGCAGCCCTTGACAACACATGATCTAGCTTTTTCTTGCCTTCTAGGAGCTCAATATTGAATCTGATGTATCTCTATGATTTCAGATCCCTAATATGCGATCTTTGGTCCTGTAGTACCCTCTGAGTTGTCTTTTCAATGCCACAGGTCTGACCCGATTTGGATTCTTCAAGGAAAAGTTATGCCCAATCTCTCACAATGTCCTAATTATGGACTAGTTCAGTAGAGTGAACTTGTACAACGTGCCAGGTGTCACTGTTTCCTCCTTCGTATATAAAATAGATACAAAGAAAACTATAGTCCGTGAAATATCTGCCACTATTTACAGAATTCCAATCCTCTTCTCAGAGAGAGAGTTATGACGATTTTCCCAAGGTCACCTCTTTGAGATGAAATTCAAAATCTTGCAAAAACACTAACTTCCACAGACCATATGTCTGAAAATATAGCGAACCAAGATCTAAATTTTGGACACGCGCTTCATCAGGATTTCTCCCAAGTAGGTTTTTTGTTTTAGAATTTGAAGGTTTAAATAAAACAAGTTATAGCAAAAATTCCATGATGACCTGTTTCTAGTAGAAAAATCCTTACATGAGGAAGATATGAGGGTCACAATTTATATAAATGCCTAGGTTGAGAGGGTATTCAATAAGTGAACGTTGGAGGGATTTTAGGAGCTTAAAAATTTATTAATTATTGACTATTCAATGACCACAACCAATGACTAGTGTCATGCCACAAGCCCATGGGATTTTAGCCCACTAACTGGGGTTACTAACTTCAAACCCGAATATCTCTCAAACCGTGAAGAATTACGTGGCATGCCATATATCAACAGAAACATCTCGACAAGTAGAAACCATTCCAAATATCCTTGACTCATAATTAAGTAATTTTTTCAAGTCAAAATTCCCATGCAAGATCGGGGTAGCCCCTAGTGCTGCTTGGGTTGACATCAATGACAATCACGAATGTCAACCCAAGCAGAACCATCGACTACCCCAATATTGTACGGGAATTTTGACTT